>CM060256.1:41239649-41839649 GCA_030684275.1 Acipenser oxyrinchus oxyrinchus | reverse complement strand
TGGTGTGTGTCAGCTGGCTGGTCAGTGTACCTGTTTAGTTTCTGAGCCCTCATCTCGTATCAGAGATGGTGTGTGTCAGCTGGCTGGTCAGTGAAGATGTTTAGTTTCTGAGCCCTCATCTCGTATCAGAGATGGTGTGTGTGAGCTGGCTGGTCAGTGTACCTGTTTAGTTTCTGAGCCCTCATCTCGTATCAGAGATGGTGTGTGTGAGCTGGCTGGTCAGTGTAGATGTTTAGTTTCTGAGCCCTCATCTCGTATCAGAGATGGTGTGTGTGAGCTGGCTGGTCAGTGTACCTGTTTAGTTTCTGAGCCCTCATCTCGTATCAGAGATGGTGTGTGTGAGCTGGCTGGTCAGTGAAGATGTTTAGTTTCTGAGCCCTCATCTCGTATCAGAGATGGTGTGTGTGAGCTGGCTGGTCAGTGTAGATGTTTAGTTTCTGAGCCCTCATCTCGTATCAGAGATGGTGTGTGTGAGCTGGCTGGTCAGTGTAGATGTTTAGTTTCTGAGCCCTCATCTCGTATCAGAGATGGTGTGTGTGAGCTGGCTGGTCAGTATAGATGTTTAGTTTCTGAGCCCTCATCTCGTATCAGAGATGGTGTGTGTGAGCTGGCTGGTCAGTGTACCTGTTTAGTTTCTGAGCCCTCATCTCGCATCAGAGATGTATTGGCGTCAGCAAGATGAAATGTCTGAGCACAGCAACATACAGAATATATATATAGTTACACTCAAAACCACAAAAGCCCCCTTTTCTGCTATCTCGGCTCTTTCAAAAAGAAACACATATAAATTGCTTCCCTAAGCTCCCTCATGTCTCCTCTCTCCTCACTATCTACCTTACAAGCTAAGTGTCACATAATTTAACCAGCCATTCATCCCCCCTCCAGGAATGAATACTAGCCATTTACACCAAGGCCAGATAAGATAAACTAGGCCGGCAGAAATAAGGGTGTGTTGCTAATATAGTATTCTGAAACCCCAAATATTAAGCACAAACAGAGTTTTAATAATCTCTCAGTTATTTACCTTTTAAAAGGACACATATAAATATTCAGAATGTATATTAAACCTTACACCCATTCAGAACTCCCTTAACAAATGATTATATTAACAAAAACACTGAGATCTAAATATCATTAAACTATATACTGTTTTCCTTATTGATCACCTTGCTTTAGCAATAAAAAGCATCCTGACTCTCCACACAAAGAATATTGCATTTATTATATAATTTTACCTTCCAAAAATTCATTTGACAGATAGGTAAATTGTTAGGTTAGGTGTTAAGACGGTGCTGAGAAATCCTAAGGATCAAGAATCCCGTCACTGAGTGATTTCAACCCTGTGTTTTTTTAAATTGTTTTTATTGAAAACCCTGGACTTACTGGTCACGTGTTTCTGGTAATTTCTAGACAGGCTACAATCAGCTGTCTCGACATCACTATGATCCATTCTATAGCTATCGCATGCAGTATATTCACAACTGACCATTGAGACACCGGGAACCCACGAAGCCCAAGAAGCTTGATAACATGCAAACTCAACCTGTGCAACAAAACTGCAGTGTGCATACAATTTAAATACCATACGTAACTCAAATTTTTTCAATGCCCAATACACAGATTATCTGCATCACACCACAGAAGCTGTACTTGCTTGCATTATTCACATGAGGAAATAGAGCCTCTGCATGTACCTTTTCTAAGACTTCTTTCCTTCAGTGGTAATGTTCAGTATTGTGTTCTTTAATGGAGAAATTCTGTGACTATTAAACGTATTGACAAGTAATAAATTTTTTTTTCTAAAAGATAAGTGTCAGAATTATTGGCACCCCTAAATTCTTATAAATAAAATCAAACAAAATTAAATCTGCATTAACTTTCTACTTCTTAAGTTCATCTCAGTCTTAAGGAACTGTATTGTGGCTTTCCATGGCTTCCTGTTTCACTGGGGTATAAAAATGAGGTACCACGCTGTGATAGAGAGAGAAAGGATCGATGCTGTAAATCTCCCTCCCGATTAGAAAGGGCGCTGTGTAAGGGGGAAGGTATGCTGCCTCCTAGATCTGCCACCTCGGTGGTAGGTGGAAACCGGAAGGTGACCATATTAGGAGGGGCGCGTGGCTGCAAGTACTCAGGACGATTCCATTGCAGTCAGCTGCGGGGCAGCCCTCTATTGGAGAAACCATGGCGACGCGTTGACTGCAGGGAGGAGTTTGCTGGGTACAAAGGGGAAGCAGCTACGTCAAAACCTCCCCTTGCGCTGAGTTAAAAGCGATCGGCGGAGCCGATGTTTGTTTTTGTGATTACGTGTTTTGTTTTGTGTGTTAACAGAGGAGCAGGAGGACGGGAGGCTGTAGCCAGCGAGCCAGCACATACCCCAGAGCACGCCCCTCATCGCACAGCACTTCACAGCACAGTGCACGCACCACAAACCCTGGAAGAGAAGAGCACATTTTCGTGCACGGAGGACTGTGGTTATTGGAGTGTGTTTTGTTTACTTTTGTTTTAGCTGGATGCTGTTGCGTTTTGCCCCATTACCATCGCTGGTACTGGGGCTTATTATTATTTATTATTATTATTATTAATTATTTTTCCAAGTGGATTTATTTTATGATCTTTTTGTTTGTTAATTATTAAAACCTTTTTGTTATTGGGAGAATTCAGTCTGGACATTCACTTTCTACTGCACCACACCATTCAGTGTGTCACACACGCATATGAAATCCATTTGTCATCCATCACCATGGGGAAAGGCAAAGAACTCACAAATGAAAAGAGACAAATGGTTCTTGACCTTCATAAATCAGGCAATGGATACAAAACAATAGCTAAAAAACTAAATATACCACTTACCACTATTAGGGCAATAATTAAGACTGGAACAGTGGTAAACCTGCCTGGTAGAGGACGCAAGTGTATCTTGCCCCCACGCACAGTGAGGCAGATGGTTCAGGAGGCAAAGGGAAATCCAAGGGCCACAGTTGGAATTAGTTAGAACTTGGAAAAGTTAGAATTACAGAACTTGGTTGCATCTTGGGGTCACCAAGTCTCCAAATTTACAATTAGACACCACCTCCATGCCAATAGGCTATTTGGAAGGGTTGCCAGAAAAAAGCCTTTACTGAGAGCAACCAACAAGCATAAGCGCCTGGAGTTTGCTAAACGGCATTGGCACCGATTGGAACTGGGTGCTATGGTCAGATGAGATGAAAATAGATCTCTTTGGCAACACACACCAGCAGTGAGTTTGGTGTCGAAAGAAGGATGCATGTGCAGAAAAGAACCTCATACCTATTGTAAAATATGGTGGTGGATCTTTGATGTTATGGGGCTGTTTTGCTTCCACTGGTCCTGGGGCCCCTGTTAAGGTCAACAGCATCATGAACTCTACCCAGTACCAGGACATTTTAGCCAAAAACCTGGTTGCCTCTGCCAGGAGGCTGAAACTTGGCCGCAAGTGGATCTTCCAGCAAGACAATGACCCCAAGCACACATCAAAATCCACAAAGAAATGGTTAATTGACCACAAAATCAACATTTTGCAATGGCCATCTCAGTCTCTGGAGTTGAACCCCATTGGAAACCTGTGATTTCAATTGAAGAGGGCAGTCCATAAGCGCAGACTGAAGGATATCAAGGATCTGGAAAGATTCTGTATGGAGGAATGGTCTAAGATCCCTCCCAATGTGTTCTCCAATCTTATTAAACATTATAGAAAAGACTATCCTTGCAAGGGGAGGGTGAACAAAGTACTGAAAACAAGGGTGCCAATAATTGTGACACTTGATTTTTTTTGGAATTAAATTTATATTTTGAGAAATGTGTAATTTTGGCTGATTCCATTGTACTGGTATTATTTATTTTATACAGTCTTTTTTGCTCATCTATATCAAGGGTGCCAATAATTTTGGAGGTGACTGTATATGTTTAGTAATCTAATAAAAACATGCACATCAATATGAGTCTTAAGCACCAGTCCCTCAACACCAATGTTTAATCACATGACATTATGTTATCATGAGACACAGAAACTGCAACATGGAAGAGAAGAAGAAAGCACTGGCTGACAAAAAAAAGCCAAAACGCAATAATGAGGTATGGCACCCTGAGGACGACTTGTTTGAAAAGGATAATCTCCTTTCTGATTCCTGAGGGCAGGTGACGAGACGTTCCAGGAAAAGGAAGCTGAGTAAGCATAGAAACGTTTACCAGCAATCTGTTGACACTTTGGGGAACATCGGCGAAGGATGCCAAGAATCCCTAAGCCTGGAGACTGCACTGGCATTCAGTTACTGTGCAGTGCAGGGAGAGCTTGCACATGATATCCTGTGCTTAACATAAAACAGTTTGCTGTTGCTTCATAACACAATGGTGGCTAATAATGCGATTGCAGCAAACAAGATAACCCCAGGAATGTTACTTGTTGTGCACTTCCATTTGTTGTATATAGTAGATCATAAAGGTGCAGTTTTGAAAGAACTGTAAAATAAAGCTTTTTATAACTTGGTATCTGGTACTACATTACGTCAAAGAAAACTATGTTTGCAAACCAAGTGTTGAGATTGTGCTGTACTAAACTTTCTTCATCACTTCTCCATCCTCTCAACGGCTTCTTTCCTGTCTAACCAACCAGCTGCTTTGACCCAGAAGAAATTGCTGAGGTGAAAAGACCTTGTGTAACAGATTTTCTGAGAGTAAGGCATGCAAACTGAGACCTTTCTATACCCTAAAAGCAGATATGCGGCCGGATTTTCAAAAAACAGTGTTGTATCGAACTCGGGGTATAGTAACGAGAGCTTTAGTAGCAAGTGATTTTCAAACAAAATGTGTTAACTAAATCCATTCATTAATGCTTTGAAATTGAGTCGATGAGGTCATTAATGAACGCATTTCTCGTTAAAAAGCTTAATTGTCGCAGGTCACCTACATCACTTTCTGTCTCAACGACTAGATAAGGGGAACTCGTTAATCAAAATGCATGTCAACGAGATCAAGAAAAATGAATGGAAGTATAATTCACTGTTATGGAAACTACTAGCATACAGGGAGGCGACTCTTCCACCAGCAAGCAGTTATCATTTACGACCTTTTGAAAATCCTGCCCATAATGTTTTAAAATGATACATGTTTGCTATAGCTTGTGTTTTACTCAAAACTGTATTTTAGAGACATACAGTACTGTGCAAAAGTTTTAGGCAGGTGTGAAAAAATGCTGTAAAGTAAGAATGCTTTCAAAAATAGACATGTTAATAGATTATATTTATCAATTAACTAAATGCAAAGTGAGTGAACAGAAGAAAAATCTAAATCAAATCCATATTTGGTGTGACCACCCTTCAAAACAGCATCAATTCTTCTAGGTACACTTGCACAAAGTCAGGGATTTTGTAGGCATATAGTCAGGTGTATGATTAAACAATTATACCACACAGGTGCTAATGATCATCAATTCAATATGTAGGTTGAAACACAATCATTAACTGAAACAGAAACAGCTGTGTAGGAGGAATAAAACTGGGTGAGGAACAGCCAAACTCAGCTAACAAGGTGAGGTTGCTGAAGACAGTTTACTGTCAAAAGTCATACACCATGGCAAGACTGTGCACAGCAACAAGACACAAGGTAGTTATACTGCATCAGCAAAGTCTCTCCAAGGCAGAAATTTCAAGGCAGACAGGGGTTTCCAGATGTGCTGTCCAAGCTCTTTTGAAGAAGCACAAAGAAACGGGCAACGTTGAGGACCGTAGACGCAGTGGTCGGCCAAGGAAACTTACTGCAGCAGATGAAAGACACATCATGCTTACTTCCCTTCGCAATCGGAAGATGTCCAGCAGTGCCATTAGCTCAGAACTGGCAGAAAACAGTGGGACCCTGGTACACCCATCTACTGTCTGGAGAAGTCTGGTCAGAAGTGGCCTTCATGGAAGACTTGCGCCAAAAGCCATACCTCCGACGTGGAAACAAGGCCAAGCGACTCAACTATGCACGAAAACCCAGGAACTGGGGTGCAGAAAATGGCAGCAGGTGCTCTGGACCTGTGAGTCAAAATTTGAAATATTTGGCTGTAGCAGAAGGCAGTTTGTTAGAGAAGGGCTGGAGAGCGGTACACGAATGAGTGTCTGCAGGCAACAGTGAAGCATGGTGGAGGTTCCTTGCAAGTTTGGGGCTGCATTTCTGCAAATGGAGTTGGGGATTTGGTCAGAATTAATGGTCTCCTCAATGCTGAGAAGTACAGGCAGATACTTATCCATCATGCAATACCATCAGGGAGGCATCTGATTGGCCCCAAATTTATTCTGCAGCATGACAACGACCCCAATCATACAGCGAAAGTCATTAAGAACTAGCTTCAGCGTAAAGAAGAACAAGGAGTCCTGGAAGTGATGGTATGGCCCCCACAGAGCCCTGATCTCAACATCATCGAGTCTGTCTGGGATTACATGAAGAGAGAGAAGCAACTGAGGCTGCTTAAATCCACAGAAGAACTGTGGTTAGTTCTCCAAGATGTTTGGGCCAACCTACCTGCCGAGTTCCTTCAAAAACTGTGTGCAAGTGTACCTAGAAGAATTGATGCTGTTTTGAAGGCAAAGGGTGGTCACACCAAATATTGATTTGATGTAGATTTTTCTTCTGTTCACTCACTTTGCATTTTGTTAATTGATAAATATAAACTATTAACATGTCTATTTTTGAAAGCATTCTTACTTTACAGCATTTTTTCACACCTGCCTAAAACTTTTGCACAGTACTGTATGTAGGCAATGAAGATGCAAAACAGGTTAGATGCAATTAACTAGAGGACAAACAAATACAACGTGGTATATTTAACACATGTCACTCTTAACTGCCTATATATATTTATAAAAGAATGCTATTATTATTATTATAATAATTTATTTCTTAGCAGACACCCTTATCCAGGGTGACTTACAATTGTTACAGATATCACATTATTTTTACATACAATTACCCATTTATACAGTTGGGTTTTTACTGGAGCAATCTAGGTAAAGTACCTTGCTCAAGGGTACAGCAGCAGTGTCCTCCACCTGGGATTGAACCCACGCCCCTCCAGTCAAGAGTCCAGAGCCCTAACCACTACTCCACACTGCTGCTCGCTGACTGGCTGCTGAGGGGTTTTAAGCCATGCATAAATATAGCTTAATGCATTCAATAGTATTCTATTATTGTATTTACTGTTGGAAATGTTGAAAACCTCCAGTTTAACCATGCCTGATGGACTATTTGTTCTCCAAAGCGGAAAAATATACAATAAAATTGTTTGTTTTTTAAAAAAATATAAAATATGTATTATTGTGTCCATTTTAAATATTAAAGCCATATTAAAGAGGGTTGGGATGCATCATTATGCTGATCATGTGGTCAGGAGCTTGTGAGTAGGAACAGTTCAAATCTAAGGCTTAGACAGTTATGCCATGGTTGAGAGGCCTGCCCTTTGACATGGTTGGCAGACAACAAGTCATCAGATGATTTGGTTACAGCAGGATAATGGGCAGCCACACGGACACACAGACACACACATACACACTCACACGCACGCACACACACACACACACACACCCACACACACACGCACACACACACACACACACACACTGTACAGACCACTCATTTCAGGGTGTTCTGAACAGCATGGCAAGCAGACATGCTAAAAGAACAGGGTCTTGTTGCTTAGAAACCTGTGCACATGTACTATATTTAGCGTTCTTAGAAGCCCACAATTGAACCTTATTGATTTGTACAGTTTAGTCTCCTTACAAAACAGTCAAAGGTTTTCTATGTTTTATTCTTAAAATCCTGAGCATGTCTTATAAGATGGTTGTGTCACTGCATTGAATTCTTTTAAAACGTTTACAATGAACCGGATCCAGTCACCTAGGGTTTTGTGTTGTTTGATGGCCTGTATACCGGTATGGGAACACATGGAATTGCCTCCTCTTTCAACCTCACTCAGACCCAGTGCTTGAGGATTTTAATAAGCAATCCATCCCGCAATTGCAGTGAAACCTCAAATCTTATCCATTCATACCAGATCTCTGCGGAACACCTGTTCTTTATTTTACTCCCAAAAATGAAATTCTGCAAGTGTGACTGCCAAGAGAGGTTGGGCATGTAATTAATCAGCATTTCTCTGAGCTTGCAGTAAAACAGAACTTCACAGTAATACCAGGTTTCAAGTTATATTCATGCTGTTTCCGATCCTCCATCACAATTGTAAAATTTTCAACTGTAAACATTGTATGTAACTCACAGTTAAAAGACAGAGCCGCTGTAAACACTATATGAAACTCACAGTTAAATGATAGAGCCGCTGCAAACATTGTATGTAACTCAGATTGCCCAGTTCTTTGTGGTATTGCCACAGCTCTTCTGGATTTGTGATGCGTTCAGGCATCCTGAAAACTGCTCAAATCAATTAACAGTACCGATGGGAATCACAGTGAAGGCTGTACCTTCATGGAGAAAACAGAACACAAAATAAGCTCTTTAGTGTTTATAGGGCAAACACTGGTTTTGTTTAAATTACAAACTCTAAATTAGTTCCCCTAAGTTGCAATTTTGTTTCAAAATGATTTAAAAAAGAACAGATGCACGACAATGTGGAGTTGCAATTTTTATTGTGGAAGACCAGGGGGATGCAGCATTCTATTGACCGTGGCACGGAAATGATTACAGGTAGTACAAGACCTGTTTGAGGTCTGGATAGTTATGATTGATACGCTGCCTATCGGCTACACTGAGGAATACCAGCTCAAGGTCTGCAAACAGCAATCCGAACCACTTTCCAAGGTTGTGTTGAATGGACTGGCAGCCCCCTGCAGAGGGTGCGGTGAGTACTGGGTTTGGGTCAGTGAATATAGAATATTTCACTGTAAATCCATGACAAATCATTAATAAGAGTAAAGTTTAACACAAAAAATCTAACTGATATGTGTAATTTCTAGAACGTTTCCAAGGTTGTGTATTTTTCACAAATTAATACCAGTAATACCCCTTTCTAGTCTGCGCCTTTCGAGTGACTGTGAGCTCTCAGAGGCCATGTGTTTTTAAAGAGTCCACACCTATGTTTTGGTAGGTTGTTCACTATATTTTACAATAAAGAGACATCTTATGATTGGCACATTATGAGTGACAGTAATATGACAAGACCCATTGTCAAAGGCACTGAAGAATGTTAATGTTTTGCGATACTGCAGCAAGCTATGCTGAGAACTCAGAAGACGCTGGTGTTTAGGAAAACAAACACACTCTTTATTTTCAGGGACAGCGGATAAATTCAGCACCATAGACAACAGCACACAACAGCATCTGAACTCAGGCCCGGAGCTCACAGCAATCCCAAGGCTTTCTATGAATCCCAGGATTTTAGTGTCTTAAATCTCAGGATCCCAGGATGCTAACATGTCTATGAAAAATAAATAAAAAATAAATGCGGTCATGGACACATGAGATGCTGGTAAAACATTTGGAATTTACTAAAATAGCTTTGTTTAAAACTGTTGCCTTACCTTATTTGTTCAAATACAGGCAAATGAACAAAAAATAACAACTGAAAACGATGCGGCCTTTGCATGCAGTTTTCATAAAACAAATAACAAACACATTCCAGTTAATTGTAGAACTAAAGGTATATACTGAATGTCCCCAGTGCTACAAAAGTGCTTTACGGAGGTCAGTTGAAGTAAACACTGAACAGAAGTCTCTCACATGCAATCATTTGGGATAAAACGGCAGGCAAAGAGGTTTCTCAAAATGGAAATAGTCGTTTATTTTTCTGTTTGCTTTCATGTCTGGTATTGTCTACATCTGCACCAGACTCTCTTTTCAGCAAGTCCACTTTGTGGGCTGATTTTTGGTGAGTGTGCAGTTCTTTCGTGGAACCGCCGTCACATTTTATTACTCTTTATACTCTGCTTTTTTCTTCCCACAAACTGATCTACGATAAAAAGACCATATCGGTGCTCCTTTATTATATTCGATAAAAGTCGTTTTTTTCATTTCCCTCGGCCATGTTGAGCTGAGTAGCTGACAGTGGTTGTTATCATTAAAGCGAATTTCAAATCTCGCGGTTTTAATTTCAGAGGCAGGGGTTGGTTGCCTAGTTACTAAGTGCAGCAGAGTAGCACACACAACGAAACAGGGGAAAATCATGAGTAAAAACTGAATCTGAGTTTCCTTAATACAATCATGAAATCCTGGGATTCTCTTCTATAAATCCTGGGATTTCGGGAGTGGAAATACCATGCAGGATTCCCAGGATTGCAACCACTACTCACAGCACTGAAGATATACAGCACGGGCGGACCTTCTTCAAATCCCTCCTAGTTTCAACAAGGTCAGGGCGGCACATTGCCAACTGACAGTCTGGGGCGGGCTGGCACAATGTTAACTGGGGGGAAGGTCACGAAGGTCATCCCACGGTGCTCCCAGACCGTTACAGTATTATAAGAGGTATCATCTTGTGCAGTTTGGGCGAGAAGACCATGAAGCAAATCTGATCAAACTGTGCAAAATGATTCCTGTTAATATATGAGACACTCCACACACAACACATTAACTATTAACTCAGGAACTACTTACACATACACAGGATGAGATGTTCTTGAATTGTGATAAACCCTTACAAGTGATTGGCTGATTCGTCATGCATGGTTTCTAATGTTTAACACACTGAGAAATTGCAAAAGGAATAAAATCTAGGTAATGTCATTTTAAAGTAAGTTTATTTCAGGGGAGTTCATCTTTCAGAGCATGGACCACCTGCTCCCAAGCCATTATCTGACAAAGACAGGAAGAAATACACATTGTACTGATATTCTAGTATCGTATCAGATTCCATCAAACTTGTTTTTGGCTTGAGATTCCAGATCTTGAATAGAAGACTGAAGGAAAGCAGGATTTCAGAACGAAGACGATTGCAACCTTGTATTGAAGCTGCAGTACCAATTTCACACTAAATGATATACTTCCGAACCTTCGAACTCCATTGATCAAACAGCCAAATGCAGGTTTATTACGGGGTGATAATGGAGCTGAAGATACAAAGTGAAGGGAGCTGCCTTGTGAACTATGCAGTTCATGTCCATTATCGCAGGCAGTCTCAATGCTCTTTCTAAGATCACTTTGAGTCACTGTTAAATGGTAAATGATGGCAATGGCTACATTTGCAATGCCTTTTGGCACCCAGAATGTGATGTTCTTTTTCTAGATTCCAGATGTCATCAAACCGTCATTGTTCTATACTTTTCTAGATTTTGGAAATGCGTATTCCAAGCGTGGAACACCTGGGGTTAGGCCAGCGCCACTCTGGTACAATTGACATCATTTCGTGGGTCAAAATGCATTAAATTGCTGCCCAGAGACTTTCTTTGTGAACATGGGATCCCTGTGTGTTGAACCAAGTTCAAGAGTTTTACATATCTGTGTAGGAAAGGGACAGGGATTAATCCCAGTGAAAGTATAGGAAGACAGAGGTGTGTTGGATGAACCAGAGTTTATAGGGAACTTTTATTTTTTAGCTATTATTCCCCCAGCGATTTGTTTTGTGTTTTTGCCTCACACAACTGTGTGTACCATATGTATTTCAACACACTGCATCTTATGACCCTTGACCCAGTCTAATGCAATCATTTTGTGTTCATTTTATTTCAAGCAGACATTTGCGAATACTAGGGGCTGTAGCTGAGATACCTGTACTTCACTGCCTTAGCTCAGTAGTGCTGATAATGCATGATCCCTGCAGCATGTTCTATTTTTTTTTTTAGTAATCGGCAATTATTTTATTATTTTCTCCCAATTTAGCATGTCCAATTATTTTTACGCTCAGCTCACCGTTACAACCCCTGAACTGACTCGGAAGCGGTGCAGACGAACACACGCTGTCCTCCGAGGCATGTGCCATCATCCGACCGCTTCTTTTCACACTGCAGACTCACCGTGCAGCCACCTCAGAGCTACAGCATCGGAGGACAACGCAGCTCTGGGCAGCTTACAGGCAAGACTGCAGGCGCCCGGCCAGACTACAGCGGTTGCTGGTGCGCGGTGAGTTGAGGACAACCTGGCCGACCTAAGCCCTCCCGGCGGCGCCGGCGAGTGTGTGCCGTCCCTGGGAGCTCCTGTCTACGGTCGGCAATAGAATGGCTTGGACTTGAACCAGTGACCTCCAGGCTATAGGGCGCATCCTGCACTCCACTCTGAGTGCCTTCACCAGATGCGCCACTTGGGAGCCCCTAGCATGTTCTAATACAAAATCTGCATGTGGTGTGTGAAAGAATTGTAAGGCACCATACAGGGTCTGGACAAGAAATTGGAGAAACCTTCAGTATGCTGTCTCTCGCATGACAGGTACATTTGTTATGCAGGTAAGATCCCTGTAAAGCTGCATCTTCCTATTACAAGTCAGATTCAGCAGATCTGACATGGTTTCTAGTGGGTTGAATACAGATGTTTTAGTGTTACTGTACTGTACACATTACTCAATGACTATATGGGCCATACTGGACAACAGACTTCAAAACAGATTACAACCTCCAACTACCCTTTAGGAATTAGATGAATGGCAGTGTATCCATGTAGAACAGTTTAAGCACCTTGCAGACTCACTGCCACATCAAATCAGTGTTGTTCTGGCTGCCCATGGGAGCACCAAATTGATAGTATTCCTGCTGGTGTTTCAAATGGTTTAGAATCACTGTTTCACACTAATAGCGCCTCCATTAATATCATCAAACAAAAAAGCTATACATGTATTAAGCCTAATTTGCATGGTGATTTACCAGACTTTACCATGTTCATTGCTGTGGCTTGACCACCTAATTGGGTCGCCCCTGGAATCAGTGTGCTCCAAACAGTGTGCTCCAATCAGAGTGTGCTCTAATCAGTGTGCTCCAATTAGAGTGTGCTCCAATCAGTCTGCTCCAATCAGAGTGTGCTCCAATCAGAATCAAATTCTCTTATCAGAGTGTGCTCCAATCAGTGTGTGCTCTTATCAGCGTGTGCTCCAATCAGAGTGTGCTCTTCTAAGATTCAAATTGTGCTCTTATCAGAGTGTGCTCCAATCAGAGTGTGCCTCAATCATAGTGTGCTCCAATCAGAATCTGCTCTCATCAGAGTGTGCTCCAATCAGTGTGATCAAATCAGAGTGTGCTCTCATAAGAGTGTGATCGCAGATTACTATATGTATGGATAAGACATGGCAGCTTATTTAAGATGTTGATACAGGGGTGCAAATCTGGCTCTATGGCACTAGATTCTAGCACCAGGGTACCTCAAATAGCGCCAGCAACATTAAATTCTGGCGCCAGTAGACATGTTTATTTTTTTTTCTCAGCAACCATAGATGCTGATAGTTTCTCATTGGGTCTGGACTACTCACATGATCATTGGTGCCCGCAGCCGCATGTACGTCACGCACAGTGCGTATCATTGGTTTGCGGATTCAAAAGTGTGGACTCGCATGTAATGTCGTGCGATCAGCTGACTGAAACAGACATTTTAGGCTTAATTTGATGTGTATCTGTTATTATTATTATTGTGTGTTTTATTTTTTACTGCCTGTTTTGTCACAAAAAAAATATATACGTTTATTCATTTTTAGACATGGAAAAGGTGATGCAATTTGATTGCAGTTTTCTAATGTGACAGTGTAGGTGCTGTGAAACTCAGGAAAGAATAACAATGCAGCACTCTGATTGGCTGAAACACTTTCCAGCATGGTGATGCAGACATTATCAGCATGAGATGGGATTCCCAGCGGTCCAGTTTTGTGTACCATGTGAAATGTTTCTGGGGGCGCTCCTGCACACAACCCACCCACACAAAAAACAAGATGGGGGTCTTGAATAGGGGAGGGTTTGATCATTTAGCACCCGCAGGCTCTCTGGTGCTAAACCTTCAAAACAGTTTAGTACCCATTTTCAAAAGGATTTGCAGCCCTGTGATAGCATTCACAAAATCTTTGCTGGTCCTTGAACATTACTAAAGGTACATTGATATGAGCAGGGCTAGTGTTAACTGACAAGTGTTGAATGCAGCATTACAGTATATTATCTTCAAATGTATCAAATTGATAATCCAAGTGTTAGTTAATTTGTAATTACATTGTTATTAATGTTATTTATGTAATGGAGAATAAAGGGGTAAACTCAAACAACACAGTATTTCTATATCAGTGGAATAGCATCCTCATAGTAGAACACACCAGCTGCTTTTCAATTGTTATTAATCTTCTTTTGTTCTTATGAGCCAAAGCCAAAGTCCCTGTAGAACTGGAGAAAAACAACCAAGAAAAAGCACAGAACGCAACCTGCATCAAAAGAACGAGACTGAGTTTAATGAAATAACAAGCAGACAATTAGACCTTCTATTCCCCTGGAATGTCATATTGATTTATTCTAAACGTTGTATGTTCTCAAATGTTGCTGTAGGAAATAATAATGTCTCTCTTTACAAAATTATACTGTATCTGAAACAGCCATCTTTGTTTTAATTACACTGGTAAAAAAAAATGTATTACCAAATTATGCGCCAACTGTAGAACTATAAACTTGCACATTAATTATGCAAAACGAAATTACATAATTGCAGAGCCCCGGTGCTGCAGAATATGATGATAATCCTTGTGCTGCATAATACCTGTAATATTATTATTTATCTCTTAGCAGACGCCCTTATCCAGGGCAACGTACAATTGTTACAAGATATCACATTATTTTTACATACAATTACCCATTTATACAGTTAGGTTTTTACTGGAGCAATCCAAGTAAAGTACTTTGGTCAAGGGTACAGCAGCACCTGGGATTTAACCCACGACCCTCCGGTCAAGAGTCCAGAGCCCTAACCACTACTCCACACTGCTGCCCTAATAGTGTGCAAATTGCCAAGGTCCTCTGACACTAAAAAAAACTCAAAATGTGATGCTGCTGGAACAACTGTACTGTATCTGGAGCAGTGCTCCCCACAGAGGCTGCGGGCTTATGACGTGAGATAAAATAATTCTTCAGGGCCCTTTGTATATCTATAAAAAAAACTGTTATTGAAACAGCCAACACTGAGTGGAGTGCACTGTACTTATATACTTATTATATTTTTTGTATTCTTTTGCAGCACTTGCTTGAATAGCTGCGTAATTGAATTGTAATAACATGATTAGTTCCAGTAACTACTGTGTCATTACATGGAAATGACCTTATAAACAATATTGTGTTCCCTAATGTAATTGAACTGTAACACCACAACATAGGCCATTCACATGCAAATTAATTCCAACAGTAGGTACCATGTAAGCAGGAGCTATTGGTAGTTACCTGTTTATTACCATGTTATTACATGCTTATGTATGTCCTGTAATCTAAAGTACAGGGAGTGGGGGGCCCTCCAAGCGGGCTCTTAAACCACTTTACACACAAGCCTGATTGGTTTGCACACGCAGGTTTAGAGCTTTTAACCTTTTTACCTGTTGGGGTCAGTCTCTATACAGCCATGCATCTAACACAGGCATTGTGCCCAAGGGCCTTCTCAAAGGAGAAAGAACCAGTGCATTATAAAACCAGTAGCAACATTACCGTTCTGCTTAGCCTATTCAACTTTGGCCCATTTGCTTTAAAATAAAGCAAATTCACAACCCCTCCAGCTAATGATGTGCTTGCACAGATAGATGATCTCAAGCTGTTTAAAATGCATATCTAGAAATGCACCTTCCAGGCACTTTGGTTTTATCATTAAAAGAGCTTTATCTTACTGGCAACTTGCTACCAGCAGTGGTGAGGGTGTACAAAACATTGAACACACATTTAACACAGCTCTGTTTTACATGGATTTTTCACAGATTTAAAAAGAAAAGGCATATTACTGCACTGTTAAAATCACCATCTGATTTTAAAATGTTATTCGTAGCCTGAGGAATATTGGGACCATATGCCACATTTAATGAACCGATAACATGCCTGGGACTGAAAATGCCTAATTTCGAAAATGATGTTCTTTTGAGCTTATCTTTCTGTTAGTTACTTTGTTAATGAAGTGGATGCATTGTAACATCAATGCCACATCACTTTGACTGCAAGTTATGTCAGCCCAAAGGCTTCAAATATAAAAGTTGAGATGGATTTAAATAACCTTTGTTCCGTTCACATAGCAGATACATATAATTAAAGATGTTATTTTATTTCATGCTTTTTAATGCTAGCGGTGATAAAGTCCAGTGAAAGAAAGAACGAATGAGCAAGGATCTGCATTCAGCTGGTCTGCCAGGGACAGATGCACTGCAATGTTACATTTGTGTTGCAAAGAGATATCCCTAATGAAACTGAAGAAGATTTATATTGACTATTTTAAGGAAGGAAGTCCTTTTTGATTATTCAATCAAGCTTGCAGTGCATAGTTTTCAAAGAGCTGATAAACCTATATGAGAATATTTATAATTACAGATTGAAAGTTTCTGGACAATGATAAGTCAAAACTAACAGATCTGAACAGACAGCCACCCTAAACCTGCTTTCCACTGTATCCTGTCAAGGTAATAAGTGGGGAAAACCCAGCAGCAGATTACTGTGTGCATTCTATCATTAAAACAAACCCCAGTAAGAAGAGCAGTCGAGGATACTGGCTGAAAACACAAACAGAACAACCTGGAAGTCTTACCTCATGGTGTAGAGCAGTGTTCCATTATCCACCAGGCGGAGCAGTTTATTGGGTGTGGTCATATTGTGGGCTACAGATTTCTTCCCGTTATGGAAAAATGTGTCTGGGGTCCAGATTTTACTCGCCAGCAGATTATTAAGGGGGAGGATCTTCATCGGACCGTCAAACTTCAGACGCTCATCTCTCCATCTCTGCCGGAAGAACACGTCGATTGTATATTCCTTATTGGGAAAAACAAAGCAGATTTATTTTATAAAATGAATGAAGGATAATGTAAGCATCTGGTTAATCGTGTAAAACGTTATATTCTTTTTGTATTCTAGTGTTGGCTCACACCTCCTTGCCTGTTATTATAATCTCATTACTTACTGTTTCTGCCTGTTATGAACTATCACTCAGATTTAGTGCTCATAATATGTGAAGGACCATGGCCCTGGTCACAGGCGCCATGAAAGTTGACCTGACAGTTAGCCTTGATATTTATTCCACATGTCCAGGGTCATTAATCAACTGAAGCACTGACCCCCAGAACAATTGGACTGACTGCCACTCATGCTGTCTTCACAGAGTTTTACAACATGAATGTCATTGTGACGCATTTAACAAAAACCTCCTCAAAATGTTAACCAAGCAATGTGGAAATAACTACTTGCCTGTCATTTTCAGAATTTAATAATTACTCTTTTACACGTTTTAGAAGAATGTCTATGTGATACGAGTTGTACATTATATAGAAGTATGTGCAGTATACTCATGAAGGGTCAGCCTTATATTCCAGCAATTACAGAACTCATTACACTACTGTATAATGACCCAATAATTAATTTTACAAAGTGTGACATGTTCTGTACAAAAACAGAGGGACTGTATTCATTGCAGTGCCACTGGACTCCCCCTAACATTTGCTCCTCTAGGGTCGCCACAAATATTATGCATTAAAACTTTTCAACTAATTATTATTATTTTAAGACGACAGCCGCCTTGCCAATGTTGAATCCTCGGGGCATCCTTTAAATTCATACTTGAATTACTGTGTAGTTAAGTGAGGTAACACACATCTTCCCAGCATTATTCCAGGGACCATATTCCCTGCAGAGTTCAGCCCAGATGAATAAGAAACCTAATAGTTATCCCAAAACAGAAATAAACCTGTTTCCAATGTGGGTATGTATGATTTCATAAAGATCTCGTACAGCCTTGGCAGTCTGTATATCCGCTGCCTCACCTGTACCTGGCAACCACTGAGCCCAGCTTTAACACAACGTGACATAGACTCCACAAGGGGCTGGAAGGTGTCTCGAGGCATCCCTTCCATCATCACTATTTCACTTTGTGATACATCCATCATCAGCAGTTTGTGCAGAGAGGCAAGCAGGGGATCGTGAGGACAAATGCATTGTTGAAGTTCATCCCAATGCTCATGTGAGTTGAGATCCGGGGATTGTGGTGGCCATTTAAAAAGACTGAAGTCTCTGTTATGCTCCTCAAAACAGTCATGCACAGTTCTGGCTCGATGGATGTGTGCATTATGGTGTTGAAAGTAGCCAGCACCATCAGGATACAAGGCGGCTTTGTTGGGAGGACTAGATCCGCAGCAAGGCCTATGAAATGTATTCAGCCTTCTAGAGTAATCACGAGACCCAGGGTATACCAGGACAATATGCCCTCATACCAGGGCAATGCCAAACCTAATAAAGCTGCCTAATAATAAACCTAATAATAAAGCTAATAAAGACGGTGCATATCAGCAATATCGAGCTTGTGATCCAATCTGTGTATTTATATGAACTCAATTACACCTTGTTGTTGTCTTTGAGTGTGGAGTCACGTACAGGTTTAGTACAAAGATCAATTAATACTAAATTAATTGAAACGTTTTCAAAGGTGAGACTCCTCTTTTCTGATTGATCATTATAAGCTTGGAAAGTATTGATACTGCTTTCGGTTGCCAAGGTGACAGTTCATTATCACGGCACCCTGAATAGATGGATGCCAGTTTTTTCATGTTTCTTTATCATTAAGGAATGTAAATAAATGTGTCTGCTGTCAGAATCAAACACTTTTTACAGTGCACTTTTAAATATGTTTTAAAACAGAAACCCACCTGTCGAAAAGTGGCATTGAAAGGCAACAGTGTGTGTTAGTATAAAGTGAGCGTGTTGAACCACCTTTATGGACATACTTTTTTTGTTTTGTCGACTATGTGAGATGGTCCTGATGTCTAACATATAAGCAATACTGTTGGATGGTTATTTTTTAAATTTCTTTTTAAAGGAATTCTGTTTGAAAAAAAATAGTGTGAGATGAATTATTAATAAAACTTATCTTTGCAGGATTGTAAAGATTATTCATGATTATCCAGACAGAATAGCCTACCCCCCAGTGGCGACTCCAGGATTCTGGAAGAGGGGAGGCGAAGGGGTGGCAGACAGAATGTCACACACACTCTAACCCTAACCCAGCACACACACAGGGAGAGTGTTACACACACACCCTAACCCTAACCCAGCACACACACAGGGAGAATGTCACACACACACCCTAACCCTAACCCAGCACACACACAGGGAGAATGTCACAGACACACACCCTAACCCTAACCCAGCACACACACACAGGGAGAGTGTCACACACACACACACCCTAACCCTAACCCAGCACACACACAGGGAGAGTGTCACACACACACACCCTAATCCTAACCCAGCACACACACAGGGAGAATGTCACAGACACACACCCTAACCCTAACCCAGCACACACACACAGGGAGAGTGTCACACACACACACACCCTAACCCTAACCCAACACACACACAGGGAGAGTGTCACACACACACACCCTAATCCTAACCCAGCACACACACACAGGGAGAGTGTCACACACACACACCCTAACCCTAACCCAGCACACACACACAGGGAGAGTGTCACACACACACACCCTAACCCTAACCCAGCACACACACACAGGGAGAGTGTCACACACACACACCCTAACCCTAACCCAGCACACACACACAGGGAGAGTGTCACACACACACACCCTAACCCTAACCCAGCACACACACACAGGGAGAGTGTCACACACACACACCCTAACCCTAACCCAGCACACACACACAGGGAGAGTGTCACACACACACACCTAACCCTAACCCAGCACACACACACAGGGAGAGTGTCACACACACACCCTAACCCTAACCCAGCACACACACACAGGGAGAGTGTCACACACACACCCTAACCCTAACCCAGCACACACACACAGGGAGAGTGTCACACACACACCCTAACCCTAACCCAGCACACACACACAGGGAGAGTGTCACACACACACCCTAACCCTAACCCAGCACACACACACAGGGAGAGTGTCACACACACACACCTAACCCTAACCCAGCACACACACACAGGGAGAGTGTCACACACACACCCTAACCCTAACCCAGCACACACACACAGGAGAGTGTCACACACACACACCTAACCCTAACCCAGCACACACACACAGGGAGAGTGTCACACACACACACCCTAACCCTAACCCAGCACACACACACAGGGAGAGTGTCACACACACACACCCTAACCCTAACCCAGCACACACACACAGGGAGAGTGTCACACACACACCCTAACCCTAACCCAGCACACACACACAGGGAGAATGTCACAGACACACACCCTAACCCTAACCCAGCACACACACACAGGGAGAGTGTCACAGACACACACCCTAACCCTAACCCAGCACACACACAGGGAGAGTGTCACACACACACCCTAACCCTAACCCAGCACACACACACAGGGAGAGTGTCACACACACACCCTAACCCTAACCCAGCACACACACACACAGGGAGAGTGTCACACACACACCCTAACCCTAACCCAGCACACACACACACAGGGAGAGTGTCACACACACACCCTAACCCTAACCCAGCACACACACACAGGGAGAGTGTCACACACACACCCTAACCCTAACCCAGCACACACACACAGGGAGAATGTCACAGACACACACCCTAACCCTAACCCAGCACACACACACACAGGGAGAGTGTCACACACACACCCTAACCCTAACCCAGCACACACACACAGGGAGAATGTCACAGACACACACCCTAACCCTAACCCAGCACACACACACAGGGAGAGTGTCACAGACACACACCCTAACCCTAACCCAGCACACACACAGGAAGAGTGTCACACACACACCCTAACCCTAACCCAGCACACACACACAGGGAGAATGTCACAGACACACACCCTAACCCTAACCCAGCACACACACACAGGGAGAGTGTCACACACACACCCTAACCCTAACCCAGCACACACACACAGGGAGAGTGTCACACACACACACCCTAACCCTAACCCAGCACACACACACAGGGAGAGTGTCACACACACACACCCTAACCCTAACCCAGCACACACACACAGGGAGAGTGTCACACACACACCCTAACCCTAACCCAGCACACACACACAGGGAGAATGTCACACACACACCCTAACCCTAACCCAGCACACACACACAGGGAGAATGTCACACACACACACCCTAACCCTAACCCAGCACACACACACAGGGAGAGTGTCACACACACACCCTAACCCTAACCCAGCACACACACACAGGGAGAATGTCACACACACACCCTAACCCTAACCCAGCACACACACACAGGGAGAATGTCACACACACACACCCTAACCCTAACCCAGCACACACACACAGGGAGAGTGTCACACACACACACCCTAACCCTAACCCAGCACACACACACAGGGAGAATGTCACAGACACACACCCTAACCCTAACCCAGCACACACACACAGGGAGAATGTCACACACACACACCCTAACCCTAACCCAGCACACACACAGGGAGAAATTATTTGGGATAAAAAAACACAAGCGCAAACATTAGGGCATTCCAGGCATTCCTCATGTGGAAGAATGGACAAACCACAGCTCTTTATAAAGCTCAATCTGTTTCTATGAACAATTGTTTTAAATATTATAATGTGAATTAGCCTACATTTCTAAGTCTTTAAGGGTTGTCAATTTTTAAATTACACATACCCCCCTTTCAACGCCATTTCATGTGCATTCTAAAGTCTACATGCAAATACATTTCAGGGGGCTCAGCAAGACCAAATGACATTTTGCAAGAATGCACACTTCTACAAATCTGTTTCTACAGTGCCTGAAAAAAGAAGGGGAAGGCTTGTTAAAAACTACAGTATTATTTATTTGTTAATCACATTGACTGACATTAGCTACTCCATATGAAACTTAATACAATGTAAATTTCTAAATATCACAAATATGGGTCCAGTTTTGCAGTATTATTAATACTCACTAGAAACCTGTCAGACATCAAGCCAATTGTTTTCAAACTCTGCGGCACATTCCAGTAATGCAGTTTTCAAAGACAACACAACACGTTAATTTTTTTTTTTTTTTTCAAATAGTATTCAGAAATCTTATTTTTTTCATAATACTCAACGTTTTTTTTTAACACGTTTACTTATTTCCAAGCAATACAAAAAATGTGCTCTTCGTAAATTGTCACAAGGAGAAAATGTGCAGCTAGGTTTCTTACAACCACGTGTGTGTGTGTGCGTGTGTTCTGCACAAGGTTCTTTATCAGCTGGGTTTTTCATTGAGGTTTGTCACCGACTCTGGAAATAATTACATTACTGTATTTAACATGAAATTCTTCATCTCAGTTAACTTGTTAAAAATGTACCATGGAATACCTTACAAGCTCACAACACATCAAAATAAAATAAGGAAAAACATACATTAGAAAATCCATATGTTATAAAACAGTTTAGTTGAATAGTATAGGCACCTTTCTTGCTGCAGCTGGTACGTCGTGGGTCCAGTTTCATTTGATTCTCATGCGAGTGTTTGCACTTCAACCAAATGCTGTCAGTAAAATGGGTATGGTTCAGTTTGAAAATGATTTTCCATTGAAATCTGAGTTTATAAAAGAAGCTTTTCTAGGCAACCCTTAAAACCGTCCCAAGTCAGAACGACCCTGCACATGTTTAAATGTCTTCCCGAGGCAAGCAGAAGGACAGACCCATTGCATTGCAAGCACCGTTTGTGGTGAGGACTCAAACAGCACTTTCCTATGAATGCATTTCTCTGTGCCTTTCTTGTCAACATAATATAATTGTGTCCTTCATTTTTATGTCTGCACCATGTGTAGTGTTCTGTCTCATATATCATTTCATGCATTTTTAAAAGCTTGTAGTTCCCAGCTGAAACGGCTGGTGAACAATCGTGATTTAAAATGTTCTACGATTCTGATCATCAAAAACTAGTGATGTCACCACTGGTATTTCGAGATGCAAAGTATTACAAGATAGGGGCTATGTACAGGCTCACAGCACAATCATCTATAATAATTTACAGGGGTTGGACATGGGCTATATACAGTAAATGACATACCTGGCAATTATTCTGTCATATATAAAAGACAAGCCCACAGCCATGCCTTTAGCTGGGAAGCCACTCTGGGATCCCTCAAACTTTATTTTTATTATGAATGGATCAGATGGAAAAATAATAACATTGAGCTCAAAATAAGGGAGTTTTTGTAAATTGAAAACTGATTTGGGAGCAACCAACAATTTGTAAACAGGCCCACTGTAGTTGATTTTGCATGACAGCAAAGCAAACACAGTACGCGTTGTTACTTTCATCACACGACAAACCCAAAGGACGAGCTATGGCACCTAATTTATAACAAGAAAAAAAAACTCTATATGCAATAAGTCCATCATAAAAAAATAAATAAGAAAAAAGCCCAAATGCACAACAACGTGGTATTGCACCATTATTCATTACACTGCATGCATGTGGCAGATCAATAATACCACTATCAGTAACATTTCATTGTCAACTATTTTAAATGAGCACACTATTGCTGTATATAGAGACATCAATCAACCTGAATTTCTAAAGCAATGTTGATGCTTAAACTGTAATAGAAACGCCTTTCACTGTTGTGCACTCTTAGACTTTCCTGCAGAATACTCTGCAGTGTGTGAGTCTGGGAACATGTCTACTACATGTGAAGGTCTATGCATATATAACTTTCTTGATCTCTGTTTTTCCTTTGGCAATGAAAGATGTTATTGAGGCGCTGGTTTTCTGAGGGTCACTGTTTTTTTGGTGGTTTTGTGATCTCTCGTGCTTGTATCACAAACATCATTCTTGGTCCCATTTCCCACTGTTAAAAGAGTGCCTTGTTCCAATGTTGCTTAGGATTATGGGAGAATATGTTGTTGTCCAAGCTTGAAATTTAGTTTAGAGTTTGTCGTAGATGGTCAAGTATGTGAGCTTGCCTCGTCCATTGAATGCATGCCTGCCACAGGGCTCCCCTGAGTCTTAAACCTTGCCAGGTATAGATAGGGATTACAGTATCTGCAGACCATACATGACTTTTGCAGAAATTAAAGGTTTGCTAACATATAGGAGTTTAACGGTAGAATTCTGAGCAAAATATGGGAGAAAATCGGTCCCGGGAGAAGTGTCCAAAAAACGGGAGAGTACCGGCAAATAAGGGAGTTGATGGGTCTGCATATATAACCACTGGGTTTCTAGTCATGAATGACATTCCTGATTCGAATACCAATTTACCATGCATGTGTGTGTGTGTGTGTGTGTGTGTGGGTGTGAGGGGATGTGTATGTGTGTGTGCATGCGTGCGTGCGTGCGTGTGTGTGTGTGTGTGTGTTAAGTGTGAGTGTGATTGTGTGTGCGTGTGTGTGTGATTGCGTGTGTGTGAGTGTGTATGTGTGTGTGTGTGCGTGTGTGTGTGTGTGTGTGTGTGGGTGTGTGTGTGTGTGTGTGTGTCTGTGCGTCTGTGTGTGTGAGTGTATGTGTGTGCGTCCGTGTATGTGTGTGTGAGTGTATGTGTGTGTCTGTGTGTCTGTGTGGCTGCCTATTATCCTGCTGTAACCAAATCATCTGATGACTTGTTGTCTGCCAACCATCTCAAAGGGCAGGCCTCTCAACCATGGCATAACTGTCTAAGCCTTAGATTTGAACTGTTCCTACTCACAGAGAACATACCTACGCTGTCAATTACATTTGTATTCTCTAGTCACAGCATGCGCTTGAGTTGCAACAACTAGTTTCCAACAGTATAGGATACATCTAAACAAACAAGGAGTTATCCTTGTCTTACAGGGTGGAGGCTGGGTGCAAGCATGCCACACGCACACAGTAAGAACAAGAAACGAAAAGCTACGAATAAAAAGCTTAATCTTACATTCTGACAAAGATCCTGCGAACTGAACATCTTCAACAAAACAAAGCATTCCACAAGCTGTGAGATATGCAAATGAACGAGTACCACAGTCGGATTACATCGAGGGACAGGGAAAACATGTTGGAACGGGAGACACCGACCTAACATGAGGAAACAATTAAATATTGATACATAGAAAATCCACAAGGTGTAATGCCCTCCCTCAATTCCACTGCATCTGCTATTTCTTTTGATCAACCCAATGCCCGCCTCTCTCCCCTCTCAAGAGCCTGCAGAGCCTCCCACTCAATATCCTGAAATACTGTTATAATGAGGAGATTAGAATACAGCAACACAAAATCAATAATGTCACAGCTGACATCTTAAGTCATCATTTTATCAATAACTAGGTAAAGTATCACCATCGGTTGCCACAGAACTGTCACAGTAAAAAAAACCCTGCTATTTCTAAGCAGATCCGAAAACATGTTGCATGCATTAAAGTGTCTTGTCCTATTGTCACACACGATGCATTTGATTAGCTGGTACTGCACTGTAACGACATCAACATCTAATCTGCGTAAAGTCTAAGCTGCGGTGCAGCCATATAAATATTATTCTCCCTAGAACTGTGCTGTCACTTTATCTATGTATTTACATGACTGTCTGTGAATTGGATTATAGTTGTACCCTTCTCATACACCTGTACACCTTCCGTTTTAAACATTGACTGCAATACGCCTTGCTGCACTCAACAGAATAATCTTTTCATGTAAAGACTGAAATCTACAGTACTGCTCTGATCTGATTTGAAATACTGCACAAATGACATCGATTTTTGATTAAAGACAGACAGATGAGAAACTGGCAAGTCATAATGCTAACAGAAATGTAGGTGATGCGGTGTGGATGAACCGTGAAAAACAATGTATGCTTTCAATACAGTAGCAAAAATGTTTTATTTTTTTATCATTTTGTATCATTTTAAAACAAGTTGTATTGGTAATCATATGAAAGAAATTGTGTTGGTCATTTTAAACAGGACAGCTAACAAGGCCTGCCTAGCAACAAAACTGATAACAAGGTCTGCGCTGCTCTATTATAAATGTCAGGAAACCAGTTTGCTATGGAGACATTGGCATAAGTAGAGTTGCTAAAGCAACGACCCACTTGGCCTTAAGCCTAGAATGTTGAGTGATAAGGCAAGTGCAAGAATGGGTGAGAAAAGAGAACTACAGCAAACATTAACCACAGTGACCTTGTAAAATAGTACAAAAGAGTAAAAGAGTAGTTAGTGGTTGGTTGCACCTGAATGAAGTAACAGCTGAATAACGCTACTGCTGACAACTATAACTAGTAAGATAACAGAAACAAACTGGAGTCACATAGTCTCTGAACCAACTAGAGTATAAATACCAGGCATAGAGGAATACACAGACAGAGAAGCTCGCAATACCTCAAGATCAACATGAATATCGATGTAGTGTCTGAAGCTCTCTCTCTCTCAGCGGATGGTAATTTGGATCAATTTCTTTATCTGTTATGTTATTGCCACGTTATTGTATCTCAGCAATAATGTTTAATGTAGAATGTAATGCTTGCTGTTTGGAATAATAAATGGTAAACATTGTTAAGATGTGAAACATGGCCTGGTCTCATCCTTACTGCGTAACAAAGTAGTCAATTCCATGCCTACCTTCCTTCATAAACCTTACAACATGAGTCATTAGAAAAGCATCATGCATTGTTTACTGTTTGTTTTGCCATCAGGCACTGGACATAAATATCATTAAACAAACTTTGCACCTGGATTATAATTGTCTGTTCATTGATCACCTGCACCTGCACACTATTAACCACTTTGCCACAAAGACCCAAAAAGCCGACTAACAAGGATGAGCAATACTTGAAGATAACATCCTTAAGGAATAGAAAGAAGACAAGCGTTGAATTGACAACAGAACTGGTTAAAGGCACAGGTATAGTTGTCCATCAAGTCAACAGTACGAAGGTCACTCTTGAAATCAGGACTTAAAGGATGTGTTGCAGTAAGAATACCTCTGTTAAGAAAGGGGAACCAGACTAAAAGACTAAAATATGCACAAGAACACAGAAATTGGACTGTGGAACAATGGTAAAAGGTGATTTGGACTGTTGATGGATGGACAACGACACCTGTGCCTTCTGCCAATTCTGTTGTCAATTCAACGCTTGTCTTCTTTCTATTCCTTAAGGATATTATCTTCAAGTATTGCTCATCCTTGTTAGGCAGCTTTTTGGGTCTTCCAGTCCTGGGTTTGTCAATACAGATGATGTTTCTCTGTACTTGCTGATTATGCTTCAGATACCACACCTTGAAAATCAAGTGATGCGAGCTATTTCACTCAATGCTTTTTCTCTTGCTTTATGCAAGTCAAGGTTGTTATAATAGTAGAAAACACTAGTGGAGGCTTTGAGTAAATTGTTGATGCTCATAATGCATCAGAGTAGAAAAATGCAAGACTTTTGCACAGCAGTGTGTGTATATATATATATATATATATATATATATATATATATATATATATATATATATATATATATATATATATATATATATACAGTATATACAGTACTGTGCAAAAGTTTTAGGCAGGTGTGAAAAATGCTGTAAAGTAAGAATGCTTTCAAAAATAGACATGTTAATAGATTATATTTATCAATTAACTAAATGCAAAGTGAGTGAACAGAAGAAAAATCTAAATCAAATCCATATTTGGTGTGACCACCCTTTGCCTTCAAAACAGCATCAATTCTTCTAGGTACACTTGCACAAAGTCAGGGATTTTGTAGGCATATAGTCAGGTGTATGATTAAACAATTATACCAAACAGGTGCTAATGATCATCAATTCAATATGTAGGTTGAAACACAATCATTAACTGAAACAGAAACAGCTGTGTAGGAGGAATAAAACTGGGTGAGGAACAGCCAAACTCAGCTAACAAGGTGAGGTTGCTGAAGACAGTTTACTGTCAAAAGTCATACACCATGGCAAGACTGAGCACAGCAACAAGACACAAGGTAGTTATACTGCATCAGCAAGGTCTCTCCAAGGCAGAAATTTCAAGGCAGACAGGGGTTTCCAGATGTGCTGTCCAAGCTCTTTTGAAGAAGCACAAAGAAACGGGCAACGTTGAGGACCGAGACGCAGTGGTCGGCCAAGGAAACTTACTGCAGCAGATGAAAGACACATCATGCTTACTTCCTTCGCAATCGGAAGATGTCCAGCAGTGCCATCAGCTCAGAATTGGCAGAAAACAGTGGGACCCTGGTACACCCATCTACTGTCCGGAGAAGTCTGGTCAGAAGTGGCCTTCATGGAAGACTTGTGGCCAAAAAGCCATACCTCTGACGTGGAAACAAGGCCAAGCTTACTCAACTATGCACGAAAACACAGGAACTGGGGTGCAGAAAAATGGCAGCAGGTGCTCTGGACTGATGAATCAAAATTTGAAATATTTGGCTGTAGCAGAAGGCAGTTTGTTCACCAAGGGCTGGAGAGTGGTACACGAATGAGTGTCTGCAGGCAACAGTGAAGCATGGTGGAGGTTCCTTGCAAGTTTGGGGCTGCATTTCTGCAAATGGAGTTGGGGATTTGGTCAGAATTAATGGTCTCCTCAATGCTGAGAAGTACAGGCAGATACTTATCCATCATGCAATACCTTCAGGGAGGCATCTGATTGGCCCCAAATTTATTCTGCAGCATGACAACGACCCCAAACATACAGCGAAAGTCATTAAGAACTAGCTTCAGCGAAAGAAGAACAAGGAGTCCTGAAGTGATGGTATGGCCCCCACAGAGCCCTGATCTCAACATCATCGAGTCTGTCTGGGATTACATGAAGAGAGAGAAGCAACTGAGGCTGCCTAAATCCACAGAAGAACTGTGGTTAGTTCTCCAAGATGTTTGGGCCAACCTACCTGCCGAGTTCCTTCAAAAACTGTGTGCAAGTGTACCTAGAAGAATTGATGCTGTTTTGAAGGCAAACGGTGGTCACACCAAATATTGATTTGATGTAGATTTTTCTTCTGTTCACTCACTTTGCATTTTGTTAATTGATAAATATAAACTATTAACATGTCTATTTTTGAAAGCATTCTTACTTTACAGCATTTTTTCACACCTGCCTAAAACTTTTGCACAGTACTGTAAATATATATATATATATATAGTACCAGTCAAAAGTTTGAGTACACTTGCTGGAAGCTAGGTTTTTTTCATAATTGACAATGTTTTACGTCGTATATGTTTCTGTAAATACTTGAAAATGAAAACACATGTTACAAGAAAATTGAAAATTGTCTCTAAATCTTGGATTCCTCAAAATAGCCACCCTTTGCCTTAATAACAGCCTCACAAACACGAGGCATTCGGTTAACAAGTTTCAGCAGGAAATCACCAGAGATGTAGGGCACTTGTGGGTAGCTTTGCTTTGACTCTTCTGTCCAGTTCGTCCCATACAAGTTCTTTGGGATTGAGGTCTGGAGACTGGGCAGGCCAGGTCATTAGATTGAGTTGTCCTTCACTTTCCTTCTTCGCCAGATAGTTCTTGCACAACTTTGAGGGTTGTTTCGGGTCATTATCTTGCTGAAGAATGAAGGACTGCCCAACTAGCCATAATCCTGACAGAATGGCATGCCTCTGAAGTATGCTATGATAGCCATGCTGGTTGAGCTTGCCATGGACTTGGTAAAGATCACCAACTCTGTCACCAGCAAAGCAACCCCAGACCACGACACTGCCTCCTCCATGCTTGACAGTGGGAACCACACATGCAGAACTCATGCGCTCGCCCTCTCTGCGTCTTACAAATACTCAGCGGTTGGACCCAAATATTTCAAAGTTTGACTCATCGGTCCATAAGACTGACTTCCACTCCTCAAACGTCCAGTTTCTGTGTTTTTTGGCCCAGCCAAGTCTCTTCCTCTTATTCTGCACTCTTAACAATGGTTTCTTTGCAGCAATTCTTCCAGTTAGGCCAGCTTCACGCAATCTCCTCTGAACAGTTGATGTTGAAACCTCTGTACTTCTAGTAGCATTTAGCTGAGCTTGTATTTCAGGGGCAGTTAATCGCCGGTTTTGCAGACTTGTGACTCGAATGAACTTGTTCTCTGATTCTGAGGTCACCCTTGGCCTGCCTGACCTTGTTCGGTCCTCATGAGTGCCAGTTTCTTCAAATCGTTTGATGGTCTTGGTCTCAGCAATTATAGACACTTGCAAAGTTCTTGCGATTTGTCTTAAAGATTGACCTTCATTTCTTAAAGTAATTACAGACTGTCTTTTTTCTTTGCTTAACTGAGCGTATTTTGCCATTTTCTGCTCCCTTACATTCAGGAATGACAAACTTGTGCCTATGCTACCTATAGTTATAGTAATCATGGATCTTCACCTGTTAACAATAATTGGTGACAAAAGGTTAATTAGGTAACATGCTAGTTAACTCGGAGAACATCTAACAAAGACACTTTTATACTTAAGCCAGTGTTCTAACACTGTGTTATACACATTTCAGACTTTTAACTGACTTGGGCTTTAGACTGAAATCCCCTTGCTTTGGGTGACCATTTCATTGAAATTGACAAGATTTACATTTTCATTTAAAAATAAAATTTTTGAATGCAATTCACTTATGATTATCAGCTTATATAAGTACACATATCATATTATGAAATATTAAGTGCTTATAGACAAGTTTATACAGTTAAAAGCATAGATAATCATGAAAAACCTGGTTTCAAGCAGGTGTACTCAAACTTTTGACTGGTACTGTATATATATATATATATATATATATATATATATATATATATATATATATATATATATATATATATATATAGACACACACACACAAAAATATCTATTTTAAAACAAATGTATTCAGGTCACGTCAGCAAGCAGACATAAAAACAAGTAATTTGGAAAAGGTGGAATAACAGTAAATGGTCCTTGAGACTGAACAAGAGATATTCACCATGGATACTTGGGAGGCAGGCTGTGACTATTGTTGCATGATTATTACACAGCAAGCATCTCGATAGCAAACTAGCAGAAAGACTTGTAGCTATGGTAACATAATGAAGGTCTCTTTTGAAGGAATATATTAAGGATGCAAATCGTGTTTCCTAGACTGGGCTTGCTAAGCATATATTCCCTCTCTTTAGAATAACTAGCATCCAGCTTAACTGATCAAAAACAAGTACAAATAGACTACAGTTACTTTTACAATGACAGCAGTTTTGGGTGACATTTTAACAGCCTAATTTAGCCTAATTAGAGTTTCAAAATGAGTACCTGAAGTAAAAAAGAAAGGTTAAGCAATTAGTAATGGAAAGAAACAAAAATAAAAGCGTACTTTTGCTGCCAGTTAAAATTCTTGAATTGCAATTAAGGACAAACACCACAAATTACATATAAAAGATGTGTATACCTCGCAGAACCATTATATGCCATCCAAAACACACAACTATAATCTCCAGGTCTTGTATTTAGATCAAATACACCCTTCTTCGCCCAATAGGTACTTAGACTAAAGCTTTAAAAATGATGCAACATTATAATAAATAAGTAAAGGTGGTTTAAATCTCTTTACATTGTTCATCAGCGGGTACCCTCAAGGGAATGCTCAACAAAGACAGGAATGGAGAAACTACCTCATTCAATTAGTTTCCAAATGTCCAGGTTAATAATGAGCAAAACCACAGTGATGGCCATGTCCTTTTCCATATTGAGCTATAATCATCTTTCAACCTATCACATGCCCGCTGCTCATTAGCATCAGAGAGAATATGCACAGATGCCAATCCAAGGGGCTCCCTCCTTCTTTATTTAATGGGCTGTCATTGTATGCAAGAGCCATTGCTATAATCTCACACAGTGCCTCAAGCTCAAGCTGCACTCTACTGCCGTCACACACTGACATGGGAAATAAAAAGTAATGTTATTCACTATTATAATTTATATCACATAACCGTTTTGCTCCCATCAGATTTATGAATGTAATAACACCCTTCGATACAGGGTCTGTTTGCCGCGTGCACTGTCCCCTTAGGCATCACCACAATATAATGCTGGTGGAACTGGGTTATTACTTTGTCAGAAGCAATAACCCAATTGTTATGCGATAGTTTTGTTTTGTTTAACATAGTAATGTTTTGCTAGAGCCCTTAACTCTGTATATAACCAAGAAGATGTATACTCCTTACCCAGACAGACAGACAGACAGACAGGCCAAGACTTGCTAAGGCAATGGGATGGGGTGGGGTTTCAAAAGGTCATAAATGATAACTCCTGTGCTGATGAATATATCGGTATGTAACATTGATTTTGGCATTTTCAGGCAGTCGTTATGCCAATTTCGTTATTAAATAATTGTGTTAATGAATTATGTTGCTTTACGAAATAATGTTAATATCTTAACGAGCAGCTTATTGCGACTATTTCTTTTGTTTGCGTGGGAATTTAAAAGGAAATCCGTGCTAATTGTCATAATTTATCAGGAGTTAATTTGCAATTGGAAAAGGAGGGTTTTAATTAACAAAATAGTATATAACTCACATTGAAACAGTCTTAACGTTCTTTGGTGTTATAAAAATATAATAAACAAACTACAGTATGGCTTTGCTGGGAGTGGCAGCAGTAGCATTAAATGTAATTTTAGAGATTGACAGACCCCGGCTGCGACACCGACGTTACAGAGACAGGACCAGGGTTCATTTCTTAGATTTACCAGATGACGATCTAAAAACTCGATTGCATCTGTATTGGGCATTTTGTCGACCTCTGTCAGACTCTGCGAGAGGACCTTGAATTGCCTACGAAAAGGGGCTGTGCTGTACCCCACATATGAAGGTGTTGGCTTGGCAGCATTGTCCTTCTATGTCTCTGGGTCATTTCAAAGGGTCACAGGTGGCTTGATAAAGAGGGTTAACAATTATATCAGCATCCCACTTAATCAGGAGCAGCTACACAATATTAAAAGGGAGTTTTATGACATTGCTGGATTTCCCAGAGTAATGGGAACCATCGATTGCAACACGTTGCCCTCAAATCACTGCAGCACCATGCGCATGTGAACAGGAAGGGGTTCCAGTCACTAAACGAGCAGGTGATTTGTGATGTATCCTACAACATCTGGAACGCATGTGCAGATTTCCCTGGCTCCTGCCATGACTTACATTTTGACACAATCCGCTGTGTTTAATCATTTCAGAGAACCAGTACACCAGATTATATATTAGTAGGTCAGTATTGTAAGGATCTAGATAATTGAATATTTGTGGTTATAAATATTTTAGCCTTTTCTATACTTGTGTTTATGAATGAGAGTTACTGTTTTAACCATTTGTAACTTCACAGAACATTTGTTGTATTGCTAAAATGATAAACCCTTATTTGCACCCTGTGTAATGCTACTACCAAGAAATGATCTGAACTCTGGATACGTACATTATATGACAACTGACCTCTATTGTAGATTTTATTTGAATTATACAAATAAAAACATGAGTAAATAATTTAAATCTTGGTATAGAAAACAGCATACTATTACAATCAAGTTTCCTTACAGGTGATTACAGGGTACAGCAAGGTACTTTACCTAGATTGCTCCAGTAAAAACCCAACTGTATAAATGGGTAATTGTATGTAAAAAAATTATGTGATATCTTGTAACAATTGTAAGTTGCCCTGGATAAGGGCGTCTGCTAAGAAATAAATAATAATCCTTGTTAGGGAGTTCTATCATAATTTAAAAGCTTAATACATATACAATGAAGTGTTACATACATGGTATACATGTATAATAACTAACCAATGGCAGTTCAAACGTATTTACTTATAGCCAACAATCGTACACACTAAAATACATACAAAAGTAAATGTCAACATAAGAAAATCAATCTCAACCAAGTCCACATGAAAATAAAAGATACTGTTTTCTTTTTAACCAAAAAAGATTTCAAAATTCACATTAAAAGAGTTTTATGAAATAAGATGTGGCAAATTATCCGCCGAATGAGGGTACATAAATAGTGGGATTTCATTTTTGTATTTATTATTTTTAAATCATTGCCGTCCAATTTTTACCAACTGCCAGATAATCATAAATCAGTATTTTATATGTGAAGTGTTTTAATTAAATGTACATTCAGGATTCCGCGAGTTCCATACAATAACGCTGATGTTTGAACATCCACCCAAGGTGTCTTATTCAATATGTACATGGTAAAATGTATTGAGAATGAGTGAACATTGTAAAGTGTTGATTGTAAAACATTAAATTACAGTCCCTGAAGCAATATGGCTGAAAGGTAGAGTAAGTAGGGTGTACACAATGAAATCCGTTTCTCACCCATGTATCATTCATGGCATTTTGGTTTCCAATTATTAGTTTGTTTGCCTTTCCCATTCTTGAAACATATTTTAAGTAGTTTGAGCTCATCAAGGTTCTTAATCAAATGAGTCCTGTGGGAAAATTAGAAAAAGAAATATTGCTATGAACCTTGCTGAGCTCACACTCTTAAAAATGCATGTAAAGAAAAACAAATCAAAATAATAACTGGAAACCAAACACCATGAATGATACATGCTGCATGTAGGTGAGTGAATTATTTCATTTTCTACACACTTTTTTATACCTTTAATTTAAAAGGTGTACTAGAGGTGCTAGGATCGGTTTAAAAATAAACACACTTAAATTGGAACTTTTGAATGTTTCTCAAACCTGCAATGTGAAACACTGAAATACACTGTGTGAAATACTAATATATATGGATATCAAATATTAAAACAAAATTAGTCATACACGAAGGCCACATACTCTTGCAATAAACACCAACATATATTTGACATGGCAATTTCAAAAGTTTGATACTATGCTAATTTAAACTATTACACTCTAATTAACAGCCTGAACATAGGCGCCTAACCCATGGGGCAGAAGGGGCACGTGTCCCCCACTTTGAATATGGGGGGGGGGGGGTCAAACTATATATTTTGCCCCCCCCACACACACACACTTTTTTCGTTTTATGTATTATACTTTGTTGTGTTTGGCATTGGTTTGCTTTAAAATAAAATATAAAAATGGAAAAGTATTCAGAGGATGGGCCACATTTAAAAACAATCACAATAAATTCTCCCTACACGCACATATTGGTTTGACCCAAGGTCTGCACCGTGGCTAACATCAGTGAACAGTAAGAAAAAACGTTGTTAAGTGAATGCGAACTTGGCAGACGGTCAGAGAGATGACTGCATGAAATATTAACACCTACATATAGGCATATATTTTTTATTTATTACTTGCAAAAATATCTGAAGGAACAGAGACCACTATTAAAAGAAAGAAAAGGTAAGGAGGAGAGAGTATCAGACCGTTATTAAAAATTAAATAATGTTGGGTTTTAGAATTAAAAATGTTACCTAGGGGCCATGACCAAGTTCAATTTGCACTAAAATATTTTATTTTTAACTTAGATTAAGCAGTTGTAAATATATCAAAAAGTGGCGTTTTACAATCACACAAGCCTGATTTTACTTTAGTGAAAACGTTGGCTACAATTGTTTTTTCATTAAAAGCGTGTAACTTAGTTGTTCTTTGCTGATGTTAATGTTCAGCTTTCATATCGAAACGTGTGTACTTACTAATAATTTAAACTCACATTTGTTTAATAATAAACTTTTAGGTATGGTATGTCCGAGTGACTAAAAGATGTAGAAATAAATGCTGATTGATAAAAAGGGCGACTCAATATCTACCAACGTAGCTCATGATCACTAGTGTAGCTACACTGTGGCTGACTGGGGCTGTGGCCACATCACACCGTCATGCAATTTTAATTTTTTCTTAAAAGTATTTATGTATTTATTTACTTTTGCCAGGGGCCGGTGAGATTTTTGGGGGGAGGGGAGTCGGGATAGCAGTGATCCTATTGGCTGGATATCCCCGTCTCAGCCAGGAAAACCGTACAAATAACCGTAAAATACAGTTCCTTAAAAATGGTTCCACCCGCTTGCCTATTAAGTGAATGCTAATCTGATTGGCAGTATATACATGGGATATATGTTCACCACTGACTATGCACAGTTTAAAAAAATAATAATAATTACACAAAGTACAGTACGGATGAGGTTCAATGTGCATGTTTAGAATCTTTTTCAATGCGATCCAGTGCCAAAAGATTGCCTCATTCGAGAGCATTATAAACATGGACCCATTCGGACAGTTGACCAGAAAAGCAATACCTATAACTTATTTTCAGATAACTCAGAACTACTGTACATCACAAGAAAAGATGAACTGGTCCTGTTATCAGTGTTGCTTTGCCAGCAGTGCCGTTTACTGGGTGCTTGATACCGTGCTCTTCATTTTCATGTCTTGTCTTTAGGGCTACATATTTTTAGATCATTATTAATAAAAAAAAATTATAATAATTGTAATTAAAGACTAAATGCCATGCTAGCTTCTTGTTACCCATTGCCTATAAGTTTGCTGTAATACAACTGAATGTATTGTTTATTATGTGCTTTCAAAATAGTTAATAGTTTAACAAAAAATTGTACATTTTGGAAATAACAGGGTAGGATGGGGCAAGATGCAGTTTTTTTTTTCAATCACTACTGCCTTGCATACGCACAGGTGGCAGTAGTTTAAAAATATATTTCATCGCATGCCTTATCAATGTTTTTAACACGGGCATTTTGCCCCATCCAACTTGTGAAACTTTGTTCTTGTAACTTGTAAGGTATGAATAGCTGACAAATAGTGTTATTCGACATTTCCACGCTCTAATAAATAAAACTGTTAAGCTTTATTTAAACCAATGATTATAGTTTTCAGTCTGGATGTTTTCAGGGGGAAAAAAATGAACGAATACACCTTGGTTAATGAATATGAATCTATATTCATGTAAGATATGACAACATATTTTAATATTTTACATACCGCTTTATAGTTTTCCAAAACAAAAATTTAAAAATGTGACATTTCAAAATCTAACATGAAATACTGTACTACTATTATGGTTTCCGGTAGACTTTTGAGATATCATTTTGTAGTTTCTTTGATTACATGATTAATAAAATATATTAATTATGTTCATATATTTTGTTTTTATTTTTGTTCTCAATTCTAAAATTCTAGGTGCTGCAGAACTTTTGGCTAGCTGTACTTAAAACTGAATCAGAACAGGAACGCTTGAAAGTTGAAAGTTTCTAGAGATATTTTTTTTGCCCCAGTGGCAAAAACAATTCTGGCTACGCCAGTGCTCATGATGTAGGCCTACTGAAATCTCTTAGATTTCAGTATATCATTGACTCTATTGGTCTGGTGCAGGTACATTTCACATACTTGGCGCATCAATTTTTATTTATTTATTTATTTTGGTGCCTAAGGATGCGGGAAATGGAAGTGCTGTCGGTGCGGCCGAATACAACTGTACTCTTGCTAACTTGTGAGCAGTGTATGGTTGATCTGCACTGCCTGTAATATTGTCATGAATCGGCTGTGTGAGGGCTGGCGTTTAGTGTTTCAACCAATTAGCACTAAGCATTGCAATGTGAGGGTGGATGCTTATTGTTTCAACCTATCAGCACCAAGCATTGTCCTGCAATAGAGTGTTTACTTTCCGAAAGTCTTATAACAGCTGGTTTCACTGTGATAATTGAGCAATGTCTGATGACAAAACGTGAAAAACTTTCTCTAGCATCCAGCACTACATTTAAAACAAAGCCGAGCAAGAAATATTTTAACTGTTAACATACATGTCAATATATCTCTCAATAAACAAGCCATATTATAACATTGTGTACATGTTATTGTTTGTGTTTGTTTAGCACTTCCCTTTAATAAGCTGCATGTTGGAATTTTAGGTTCTGTACAGCAGTGTGCAGAAATGCCACTGGAACTGGTTCCACCATTTGGTGCTACTTGTGTTTGTACTTAATAAATGCTCAGTTAGTAAATATTCTATATTTTACGCTGAAACACCTGTCCAGTTTTGTGGGTTTATTATTACAAAAACCATAACTTGAAAAAGATTGAACAGTAAAAATAAGGTTTACCAGAGCTTCTTAGCAAAAAAAAAAAGTGCCTCGCTACGCTGCACAGTTCTTCTGTACCTTTGACCTCCCACTATTAAACAAAGTTAGGCACCCCTTAGTCAGAATATGCACTACAGTGAGATCGATACAATGGGGGCAAAAACACATTGTTGCAGTAATTACAAGCACAGCAGTAAGATTGCATCATTTGTGTTTCTTTTTCTCAACATGAAGTAGTTGCCTGCGAGACTCGGCCATGTTTGAATGTTTTAAAGGCTTTGTCTTACTGATCGTACACATTGTATTTCATAGCGACCATACCCACAGCCAAACAGAACCATATATTGAAAAAAAAGAAAAGAAAGAAAATTCAATAGAATAATTCTGTAAATATGCCGGCTGTGCTGTTTCACACTGAAGGGCAGACACTTCTGAAAAGCTTCATTAGCAATTGGTTAGCCCCACACTCCCTTTTTATACAGGAGCAGCTTGTAATGTAACATTTTAATTCCACCCATTTCATCAGCAGAGCAGCGTTTTATTTTTGTCATCGATTGAAATGAATGTTGCTGATTTCAGTGACACTCAATTTTGCTCAGAGTAATCCAAGCAATTTTCATCTTCTTTCTGAAAAGATGAGAAATGGCTTTTGATCCACAGAAGGAAGGAAAGAAGGTGTACAATGCCACGCTGGATTTCCATTCTCGAGTGGCTGTCAAACCGACAAAGCAATTCCTTTTGTACACAAAAATCCATTAGTTCTCGACTAAATCCTCCGCTGGATATTGTAATTCCCATATTCTCTATCATACATACTGGAATATTTTTCTGTGAACTCTGCATTGGACATTATTAAACAACCAGTAACTGTAAAGGTGTGAATCGGGCAGTAATTCTATTAAAACACAGGGACTTCTCAAAGAGAAAGCAGCAGGGTTCTGATAAATATAGCATTATACGTCCCCAAATGTTACTACAACTGTTTAAATAACGTACCTGTATTTTTTTTTCATTGTTAACATACTGACAACGTTTTACACTTATAACTTTAAAGTGCTTTGTGATGCAAACCTTCTTTATTTCAAGTTACTGAGTGTGTAATACATGGAGACTGTCTGTTTGGGTGCATTACGTAACTCAGCGGCTCACAGCAAGAATTCTTCCGCTTACTCTGATCACTGATGAAATCTGCTCTGCAGCTCTGAGCTGCTCAGAGGGAGTGGAACTGAGCGTGCTGTAACTGGGTTATTTCACTGAGCTGCTCAGAGGGAGTGGAACTGAGCGTGCCGTAACTGGGTTATTTCACTGAGCTGCTCAGAGGGAGTGGAACTGAGCGTGCTGTAACTGGGTTATTTCACTGAGCTGCTCAGAGGGAGTGGAACTGAGCGTGCTGTAACTGGATTATTTCACTGAGCTGCTCAGAGGGAGTGGTACTGAGCGTGCTGTAACTGGATTATTTCACTGAGCTGCTCAGAGGGAGTGGAACTGAGCGTGCTGTAACTGGGTTATTTCACTGAGCTGCTCAGAGGGAGTGGTACTGAGCGTGCTGTAACTGGATTATTTCACTGAGCTGCTCAGAGGGAGTGGAACTGAGCGTGCTGTAACTGGGTTATTTCACTGAGCTGCTCAGAGGGAGTGGTACTGAGCGTGCCGTAACTGGATTATTTCACTGAGCTGCTCAGAGGGAGTGGAACTGAGCGTGCTGTAACTGGGTTATTTCACTGAGCTGCTCAGAGGGAGTGGTACTGAGCGTGCGGTAACTGGATTATTTCACTGAGCTGCTCAGAGGGAGTGGAACTGAGCGTGCCGTAACTGGATTATTTCACTGAGCTGCTCAGAGGGAGTGGAACTGAGCGTGCTGTAACTGGATTATTTCACTGAGCTGCTCAGAGGGAGTGGTACTGAGCGTGCTGTAACTGGATTATTTCACTGAGCTGCTCAGAGGGAGTGGAACTGAGCGTGCTGTAACTGGGTTATTTCACTGAGCTGCTCAGAGGGAGTGGTACTGAGCGTGCTGTAACTGGATTATTTCACTGAGCTGCTCAGAGGGAGTGGAACTGAGCGTGCTGTAACTGGGATATTTCACTGAGCTGCTCAGAGGGAGTGGTACTGAGCGTGCTGTAACTGGATTATTTCACTGAGCTGCTCAGAGGGAGTGGAACTGAGCGTGCTGTAACTGGGTTATTTCACTGAGCTGCTCTGAGCGGCTCACTTTCTTAACGCACCATCAGTCTGTATGTTACACATTTTGCAAACATATGATGCAATACGCCAGTCATGCTGTCATAATGCTTTTTTTTGTTTTGTTTTGAAAGACAGATTTGATCTAATTGTGTAGTTCAATACATTCAAAACAGTTTACTAAAATACAAAATAAAAAAATAAACCAGTTCATATAGACTTTAATTTAGAATATAACAACAACGTACTACAACAAATGTGTTATTAAAAAAAAAGCATTTCTAATTCAATGGAATAATTTCAAATTCTAGTATCCACCCCCTGCTTTGTACATTTACAAAAAAGAAAAGAAAAACAGCTGCACTTTTTAAAACATTATTTAGACAAGAACAACAACATCTTTCAAATATGTATGTTGGGGATTAGGATTGTGCAGAAAGATGATGTACTGTATATCATCGTGCAGTTTGATTAGGACACACAAAGCTTTGCTTCATCTTTGCTATTTCTAACTGTTTCAATGGGCTTTGGGCACTTGTTTTGAATCCCTGATTTGTAAGTTTACAACGAAAGAAAAAGACACCTAAATGCAGTTTTCCTGTCTTGTTTAAAAAAAGAGGAGTAATGAAAATGGAAACAAATACCGTGTGACACAGTTATAGTTGTGTGGAGGCTTCACAATTACCCTCAAAGAGCAGAGGTTCAGGAGAATCTATTAGAAGTTTATCTTGCTCATAGTATCGAATGACTTATACTTTCTGTATTCCTTACAAAGTAAAATGATTAATCAAAACTCTTCCATTGCCTATGGTTAATTACTGATGGGAGGTTAATTAGTGTGGGGAGACATGAGCAGACAGTGGAACACACACGCCATGTGAACAGATGTTCAATAACAGCAAAAAGGTAAGGCTTTTTTTTTTTTTTCTTACACCAATTAAAAGTAGGCCTACTGCAACCAAAGCTTGCTAATGGCTTTTAGAAAAATCACTAAACAATTAGCTATTAAAAAAAATGTAATTAAGAAAAATGGCAGACTTTCTTTTTCGTACACTAGTGTACCGTGTAATGTATCATATCTAGACAACTGCATATCCAATTACCATGTAACTTTAGCACAGCTGAGCATTTACACATACCGGTATATCCAGAGAAGCAATTATTCCATTGTGATGAAACGTGGTTTGTACACAATCTAAAGTATCAGAATCTTGGGCTATAAGCATCTGTCAGTCTGTACGTACTGTAGTGTCCAGAAATGTACTGCTGCCCCTTTAAGTAATACAACGTAAACAGTAATAGCACAAAGGAAGTAAGGTCAAGAACCAGACCAGGGGTTTACAATTTCATATACCTTTTTCAAGCGCATTTATTTGTGTTGCTAGCCAGTTCCATATTTCAGCTTAATAAATGATACTTGCTAAATGTAAACCATGTCTTAGTATTTACTCCCTCTGTCAAGAACTTTTAAAAACATTACCCCATGGTATCAGAATGTGTTCCTGTTGCCAGTGACAATAACACTGAATTCAATAAATTAAAAGTATCAAATCATTTACTATATTGCTATTGCTGATAAAAGTCCATTATATATATACTTGGCATTTATTAACAGTAACAGCCAATTCAATAAATTGTAAAATTAACTCATTAGTATTTATTTATGTTGTCAGTGACCATAACAAGCTATTCAAGAAATTGTGAAGACTATCATTACAATCTGTGCACAAGGTATGTGGTGTGGAATAAAAACTGTGTTTTATACACTCCTTTAATCTACAATCGATTACTATTGAGGTGATGGGTATTCTACATGTCCAGTCAAGTAAGCTGTCTCTGGCTAGGGTTGAGTTACTGCAAATAAACAATGCTATACCGACCGCTTCAGCATAATGAATTGTATCTTAAACTTTAAAAGGAGAGTACATTATGGCATTATATTGCAATATATATATATATATATATATATATATATATATATATATATATATATATATATATATATATATATATATATATATATAAACAACTTCAATACTGAAAAGTCTTACTCACGTATTGTGTATTATTTGTGTTCATGTGCCTTGTGCAACTGGACTTTGTTGTTGATGATGGCATCAAGTCATGGCTCAAACTTCGTGGTGGAGATACAAAGAATTGCATGGAGGTGTTAGTCAGTAAGCCTTGATCGGTTTGGATTTGTTATTGTTCAAAAGCGAAAATGTTTTCTCACAGACATAAATGCTGCCAAACAGCAATGCAATCCAGAGGGCATGAGCTCGAAAATGCAGGAAAGATGCAGCTGGAAGGTTGGCATAGAATTGAGCCAACTCTGGCTTCAATACTTAGCTTTGACCTGCAAGCTTTCTGAAGCTCAATGTGAGCTAAACTCTGGCTTTGTACTCAGCTTTGAACCACAAGCTCTCTGAAGTTCAATCAGTCAAACTCTGGCTTCGATACTTAGCTTTGAACTGCAAACTCTCTGAAGTTCAATCAGTCAAACACTGGCTTCGATACTCAGCTTTGACCTGCAAGCTTTCTGAAGCTCAATATGAGCCTAACTCTGGCTTTGTACTCAGCTTTGAACTGCAAGCTTTCTGAAGTTCAATCAGCCAAACTCTGACTTTGATACTCAGCTTTGAACTGCAAGCTTTCTGAAGTTCAACCAGTCAAACTCTGGCTTTAATACTCAGCTTTGAACTGCAAGCTTTCTGAAGTTCAATCAGTCAAACTCTGGCTTCATACTCAGCTTTGAACTACGAGCTCTCTGAAATTCAATCAGTCAAACTCTGGCTTTGGACTCAGCTTTGAACTACGAGCTCTCTGAAATTCAATCAGTCAAACTCTGGCTTCATAACTCAGCTTTGAACTACGAGCTCTCTGAAATTCAATCAGTCAAACTCTGGCTTTGGACTCAGCTTTGAACTGCAAGCTTTCTGAAGTTCAATCAGTCAAACTCTGGCTTCATAACTCAGCTTTGAACTGCAAGCTTTCTGAAGTTCAATCAGTCATACTCTGGCTTCATAACTTAGCTTTGAACTACAAGTTCTCTGAAATTCAATCAGTCAAACTGGCTTTGATACACAGCTTTGAACTAAGCTCTCTGAAGTTCAATCAGTCATACTCTGGCTTCATAACTCAGCTTTGAACTACGAGCTCTCTGAAGTTCAATCAGTCAAACTCTGGCTTCATAACTCAGCTTTGAACTGCAAGCTTTCTGAAGTTCAATCAGTCAAACTCTTGCTTCATAACTCAGCTTCACACTGCGAGCTCTCTGGAGCTCAATCCGCTCTAGCTGCATGTCACCCGGAATGCGGTCTCTGTGTCAAAACCGAAGGGGTCGGCAAATACAACAAGCTCGCTGTCATGGGATCGAAAATCTGGGAAACGTTTCTCAAACTCTTCCTGAAGGTACTCCAAGAGAGATTTGTACTTGTGTGTACTGGTGAAGTGAGGTAGTATACCGGCAGGCAGGGATGTGTGAAGTTTCCCTCGCTCAAGTGCTTTTGCAGTAGTTTAATTTTCTGCTCAAAGGCTTTTATGTGGTCAAATGTCCTTGGCCATGAAGCTTGAGATTGAGGTAATTGAGATGCTCAATGACATCCACAAGGATGCTGAGATCACATAGACATGCTTCATCTGTTAATTGTTGTAAGTGGCGACCTTTCCTCTGCATAAACTCATCGATTTACTACTACTACTTACTACTACCTCTACTAAGCCACCGTACTGCTGAAAAATAAAGTACACCTCCCTGCTGTGCATCCGTTTTCTCCAGAAAGGCTCTGAACCGATGGTGGTTCAATCATTTGCTCTTTATAAAATTGACACACTGCACCACAGTGTCCATTACACCTTCAAGATTGATGACAGATGACACAATAGCTTCCTGCTGTATGATGCATTGGTAATTGAGAATCTCTGATTCTCTGACTCCTCCGTCACTTCACGCACAAAGAAGAGAAGTTGAGTTGTGTGTTCTTAATACTTGGACACCCGCTAGAAGTTCTTGTGGACACAGGTGCATCAGCGAATGTGATGGACATTGATGGCCTTCAGGCATCCGCTCTCAAGTTCTTGGGTGTAAAAAGACACCAATTGGCTGGTTGAATCAGAGGACGCCACTGAGCCTTGGGTCCCTAAGCTGTGTGGGGAAGTGCCGTGGTGAAGGAGAAAAATAATAATAATTGGGTATCCCAAATTGGGAGAAAAATTTTGTTGATTGGAGAGTCTAAATTATAAAAAAATGCCAATTGGCTTCTGGCCACATCACAGTACCGAAACTGCTCTGCTCCGGATTGTGAATGATCTCTTGCACAATGCTGATGCTGCTGCTCCCTCTGTCCTTGTCCTCCTTGACCTAACTGCTGCTTTTGATACCATAGATCATACCATTCTTCTTAACCACCTTCAGAAGTATGTTGGGATCTCTGGAACCTGTCTCTCCTGGCTGTCCTCTTATCTATCTGGACGCATGCAGTCTGTTTTCTATGGTGGAAGCAGTGCTGACGCAAACCCGGTCACATGCGGTGTCCCTCAAGGATCTATTCTCAGGCCTCTTCTCGTCAACATCTACATGCTTCCCTTGGGTCACCTTATCCGCCAACATAGCTTCAAGTTTCACGCCCATGCTGATGACACCCAGCTCTACCTAAAACTAGACCCTGGATGTCCATCTGCCATGGTTTGGCTCTCAGCTTGCATCCAAGACATCGAGGCCTGGATGTCTGCCAATTTTCTTCAGCTCAACACCAACATATCTGAACTTCTTCTTGTAGGATAGAAAACTCAACTCAAGAACCTCAATATTGCTGCCTTGAACCTCGGAAACTGTCTGCTGCTGCCTTCCCCCACTGTGCCCAAATCTCCTCTGTAGTCAAATCCTCCTTCTACCACCTCTGAAACATTTCATAGGTCTGTCCCTACCTTTCCCTCCCGGATGCAGAGATACTCTGTCATGCATTCATCTCCTCTCGAATCGACTACTGTAACTCTCTCTACGGTGGTCTTCCGTCATGCGCCATAAACAGACTGCAGCTGGTTTAAAATGCCGCTGCTAGGATCCTTACCAGATGTAAAAAACAAGATCACATTACCCCCTGTCTTGCCCAACTGCACTGGCTACCTGTTAAGTTCAGGATTACAAAATTCTCCTGCTTGCCTACAAGGCTCTTCATCACACAGGTCCAGAGTATCTCTCCAACCTGCTGACCCGCTATGTCCCTGCACGCAAGCTGAGGTCCTCTGACTCAGGCCTGCTGGTTATACCCAAGCAAAAATGCATAACACTCGGAGAGCGCTCTTTTAGCTTCATGGCCCCGACTCTCTGGGACTCTCTCCCAGCTTTAGTGCATGCAGCTCCCACAATCGCTCGCTTCAAATCAGCTCTCAAGACCAACTTGCTCTCTCTTGCTTTTAATGCTCTCTAAGCCTGGTGTCTGTTATTAGCTGTTGTCTACATTGCTATTTCAGGTTTTTTACTCCATCTTATTTGTATGATTCTGCTTGACACACGCATCCACAATGTTTAGAATTCACAACCTAGCCTTTTATTTAATGTATTATGCCTATATTTAATGTGTTATACATTGTTCCTCACTATCTTGTAAAGCACTTTGTGATGGTGGTCCACTATGAAAGGCTTATATATAAAATAAATATTGATTGATTGATTGATTGATTGATATATGCCTATGGTTCAACTACACATCTGCCAGTATGAGGAAAATTTAAATCACAAATGAACTTTCGAGAGAAGACCATAGAAGGCACTATTTATAGTAGATCATGCAGCTGTCACACTGCTTGGCTGCAATGCAGCAGTTGCGTTTGACCTTGTGCGCCTAGTTTGTAATGTCAAAGATAAACAGAAGAGCTGGCTTGTAGAAAAATATGCAGACATTTTTCAATGCATAGGCAAGCTGAAGGGACACCAAGTAAAACTCCACATTGATCCTACCGTTCGACCATCAGCTCAACCACACAGATGCATTCTTCTTTCACATGCGTAAGCTTGTGGAAAAAGAACTGGAGGAGCTTGAAGCTCTGGATGTTATTGAGTGAGGAGAAGGCCCCACACCTTGGTGTCGCCTATAGTTGTTGCTCCAAAAACAAAACAGCCAGGAAATATTCGACTGTGTGTTGATATGAGATCAACCCAACCATCAACCCTAATCAACCCATTCGACGTGAAAGACACTTAACACCCGCTGTTGATGACATTATCATCGATCTCAATGGAGCAAAGGTGTTTTCTAAGCTAGACCTACGCGCTGGATATCATTAGCTAGAATGTCGGTCTGCAGTGCTACAAACAGCTTAACTGCAATCTCATGGCAGCTGAGATCTTCCAGAACATTATCAGAGAAGCCCTAGCAGGCAAACCTGGTGTACTGAATGTCAGCAATGACATATTGGTGTTTGGCACAACTCAGCAAGAACACGATGATCACCTAGAGGAAGTCTTCAAGATAATATGAGACTAATCTGATGCTCAATGCAGCTAAGTGTGACTACAGTCAGAAGACTGGGTTTCTTTGGATATATGTTTTCAGGACAAGGTGTTTCAGCAGACCCCAAGAAGATTGCAGACATTAAACAAGTCAAAGTAGCTTTCTTGGATTAGTTACCTATTGTGGATATTTCATCTCTGACCTAGCTACAGTGACACAGCCTCTGAGAGAGCTTACAAAACAAAGATCAGCCATGGTCCTGGTCTGAACGACATCACTAAGCATTCAACACCCTAAAGAGTAAACTAACATGTGACACGGTGCTGCCTACTTGATCTGCTGAAGAAAACAGAACTGCGGGTGGATGCCAGTCCAGTTGGGTTAGGAGCCATATTAACCCAAAGATCCCAAGATGGTCAGATATACACACTAGCATATGCCAGTAAAGAATTATCTCCTGAACAGAGATACTCCCAGACTGAAAGAGAAGTACTAGCAGTCTTCCTTTTCACCTCTATCTTTTAGGACAGACATTTACAATCATTCCTGATCATAAGCCACTATTGCCTATCTTCAACAAGCCTTCCTCCAAGCCACCACCAAGAATTGAGAAATGGCTACTAAAATTTCAAAATTACAAATTTGACGTCACCTACAAAGCAGGCTCCAGCAATCCTGCTGACTACTTTTGAAGACACCTTCACCTTCAGAAATGGACAACGGTCAGGCTACAGTGCTTGCAGAAGAACAGGTTAGTTTTGTCATTGACCACACATTTCCCCATGCGATGACCCTAGAGAGATCTAAAAAGCCACAAAATCAGATCCCTGTCTTCAACGTGATTGACTCAGAACTGGACATTGGCACCAGTTACTTGTCGTTGCCAAAGAAAAAAAATACAATATATACGTGAGGCATGAAATCTCCTTCAATGAGGAACCAGTCCCTTAATCCCAGAATCACTGCCCAGTCGTGTCTTTGATCTTGCTCACGAAGGCCATCAAGGCATTGTCAAAACCAACCATCTGATAAAGGAAAAGGTCTGGTTCCCCAGCATTGACGCAATGGCAGGAAATCACATTAGATTGTGCATTGCATGTGAAGCAGCAACCAACAGCATTGTCCGCTCACCACTCTACTGAAGGAGAATACGTACTTGTCAGGATGGATGACCATTCCACATTCAAGTTGAAATAGTGTCCACTACTTCTGCCAGAGAAGCAAATCCGGAACTCAACAAAATCTTCTCAGCGCATGGAATATCAGACTGTCAAGACAGACAATAGACCTCCATTTAACAGTGCTGATTTTGCCCGATTTGCTACCTGCCTTGGATTTCCCCATCAAAAGATCACACCAGATTGGCCACAAGCTAATGGCAATGTGGAAAGATTTATACAGACACTGAAAAAGACATTGCCACAGTACAACATAAAGACTTAAAGCAAAAGCTATATCGATTTCTCAGTCTACAGCACAACCCCATGCTGTTCCACAGGCATCAAGAATCAGAATCAAGCTTCCAAATCTTCCATCTGTAGACAACGATCCATCAATAAGAGTCAGAGACACAGCATCAAGGCAAAAATGAAGGAAAATCATGACAAGCACCTAAGAACAAAACAACCAATGCTTTCTGTTGGAGATCTTGTGCTTCTCAAGCAATACGACCCTTCAACCAGCTCTCACCATCATGTCATCCTGAACCTTAAAAAGTCACACAGATCAACAGCACCATGATAACTGCCCGACGTGGACAACACATTGTGACAAGAAATGTTTCACATTTCAAGCGACTTCAAGCAGGATAGTTCGACAGCATTGGATTCAAACTCCCGTGCTCAAGAGGGAACGGACAATGATGATGCAACCCCTCGATACTTCAGAGAAAGAATAAACACTCCTGCACATCTGAAGGACTTTGTTCTGACATAAGACTGGTGCATGCAAGTATGTAAAAAACAAATGTAAATGTTTGTGAATCTGTTTGTACGTTCTAGGATAGCAGAAGGACATATAGTGAGTTGCAAACGTGTTCTGGATAGTTTAATGTTTAAACACTAGTATGAACATAAGAAGAGATCTTTCTTTTTGAAATGTACTGCTGCCCCTTTAAGTAATACAATGTAAACAGTAGGACAGCAGGACAGCAGAAATAAACATCATTAATGTTACCTTCTAACTATGGAATAAAGTTCATGTGAATTGAGACCCACCTGTGCATCCAATCTTCATTACCTGTTTACCAGAGAGTAAGGACATTACACTTACCTCAAACGAACATATTCCCAGGTGCAAACAGTGGGTGCAGGTCACGGTGATCCACTGTTTCGTGTTACTGCTAGCTCTTGTTTGGAATTTATCGCCATGGGAGAGGATGGGTGTCACTGACATGCTTTTTTATTTTGGCAGTGAGATGTTTTGTTTTGAATGTGCTGCCCTCATCAGAAGTGAGTTTGAATGCATGTCAGGAGAAATGCACATTTGACTTTTTTAAGAAGTGGCACAACATATGATTATAAAAAATTCAAGAAACCACACATCATCATTTTCTCAACATGCAGTGCACACAAAACCTACCATGTCAGTGTCTGAAACTGGTCCAAAACTCGTAACGTATATATCTGTTTCCACTTCAGTTACACTTTCTGTGGAAACAATAACAAAGATACAAAATGATTAGCATTACGTTTATATATATATATATATATATATACAGTGGCTCTCAAAAGTATTCACCCCCCTTGGACTTTTCCACATTTTATTGTGTTACAACATGGAATCAAAATGGATTTAATTAGGAGTTTTTGCCACTGATCAACACAAAAAAAGTCCATAATGTCAAAGTGAAAAATAAAATCTACAAATTGTTCTAAATTAATTTCAAATACAAAACAGAAAATAATTGATTGCATAAGTATTCACCCCCTTGAGTCAATATTTGGTAGAGGCACCTTTGGCAGCAATTACAGCCATGAGTCTATTTGGGTAAGTCTCTACCAGCTTTGCACATCTGGACACTGCAATTTTTGCCCATTCTTCTTTGCAAAATTGCTCAAGCTACGTCAAGTTGGATGGGGACCTTTGGTGAACAGCAATTTTCAACTCTTTCCACATATTCTCAATTGGATTGAGATCCAGGCTTTGACTGGGCCACTCCAGGACATTGGCCTTTTTGTTTTTAAGCCACTCCAGTGTGGCTTTGGCTGTATGTTTGGGGTCATTGTCCTGCTGGAAGATGAATCTTCTCCCAAGTCCCAGGTCTCTTGCAGACTTCAGCAGGTTTTCCTCCAGGATTTCTCTGTACTTTGCTGCATCCATTTTGCCCTCTATCTTCACAAGCTTTCCAGGCCCTGACGCAGAGAAGCATCCCCAGAGCATGATGCTGCCACCACCATGCTTCACGGTAGGGATGGTGTTCTCAGGATGATGTGCGGTGTTAGGTTTGCGCCAAACATAGCGCTTTAGCGTTGAGGCCAAAAGCTCTATTTTGGTCTCATCAGACCATAGAATCTTCTTCCACTTGGTCTCAGAGTCTCCCACATGCCTTCTGGCAAACTCTAGCCGAGATTTGATGTGAGTTTTTTCAACAATGGCTTTCTTTTGCCACTCTCCCATAAAGGCCAGTTTTGTGAAGCACCCGGCTATTGTTGCCGTGATGCACAGTGTCTCCCAGCTCAGCCGTGGAAGACTGTAACTCCTTTAGAGCTGCCATAGGCCTCTTGGTGGCCTCCCTGACTAGTGCCCTTCTCGCTCGGATACTCAGTTTTTGAGGACAGCCTGTTCTAGAGATTCACAGTTGTGCCATATTCACTCAATTTCTTAATAATGGACTTTACTGTGCTCCAGGGGATATTCAATGCCTTGGAAACCTTCTTATATCCTACCCCTGATTGGTGCTTTTGAAGAACCTTATTCCGGATTTGCTTTGAATGTTCCTTCGTCTTCATGATGTAGTTTTTGTTAGGAAATGTACTAACCAACTGTGGGACCTCCCAGAGACAGGTGTATTTAACCTGAAACACCTTATTTGCACACAGGTGGACTCCATTCAACTAATTATGTGACTTCTAAAGACAATTGGTTGCACCAGAGCTTATTTAGGTGTCATATCAAAGGGGGTGAATACTTATGCAATTAATTATTTTCTGTTTTATATTTGTAATTCATTTAGAACAATTTGTAGATTTTATTTTTGACTTTGATATAATGGACTTTTTGTGTGTTGATCAGTGGCAAAAACTCCTAATTAATAATTGTAACACAATAAAATGTGGAAAAGTCCAAGGGGGGTGAATACTTTTGAGAGCCACTGTATATATATATATATATATATATATATATATATATATATATATATATATATATATATATATATATATATAAATATTTGAATTGTCTATCAGTGAGTGGTTGTGGTGCACAACCACAGTCTGAAACACATGGTCTGGTAATGAAAATGTATGAGCTGAACATGGTTTAATTTACCAAACCCATCTGGCAATGGTTAACCAGGGCTGTTTTGTGATGGGAAATACGCAAAGCAGCCTTTCAGACAAGCCTGTTAAAAGGCAGAGCAAAAGCACTTTTTCTCCCTTGGTCTTTCCACATGATGGGTGGTGAAAGGACAGGGAAATGCTTTTTACATGACAAACACTGCATCTGGCTTGACTAGAGAAAGAGAGAGAGAGAGAGAGAGAGAGAGAGAGAGAGAGAGAGAGAGAGAGAGAGAGAGAGAGAGAGAGAGAGAGAGAGAGAAATGAGAAATCCACTTAGCCATGCAAATGTGCAACATGAAAAAAGTCAGCTCTGAAAATGTGCTGAACATCATCACTGTAAACCTGAAGCAGGAGGGTTCTTTTTCACGACACTAATGTGTTTTAAAGGTCATGAGCAGTCAGACAGGAATAAGCCATTTCAATGATTTGCACACATGCCAGTCCAGGCAGTGTTGAAGAAGTTTGAGCTCTGCCCCATGCCGCAGACGGCAGAAGCCCCCTCTCTTATCTGGTGAGGAAAGTTGACAAGCCGCAGGAGCTTACAACAATAGCAATAGCAAAAACATGACGGCTGTCGTAAGTGGTGAAATCAAGCTGGCATCCAGAATTCCTTTTACATAATATAAGCGCTATCGGGGTAAGCTAAGTGGTTAAACGCATTTCATAATATAAACGGATCTGTTCTAATATATTAAGCATGCACAACTGAAGAGTTCAGCATAGCATCCCATTGCATTGCAGTTTAAGGCCTCCCACGATTTACAGTGAGTTTAAATAGCAAACGACAGGGAGGAGAAGCTTAGCAAAACCAGGGAGGGCTCAAATTGCCTTCCTCTTAGAGCTCCAGCTATTCACACCACTTTGACTTGCTATGTTCTGGTCAGAGAGAAGCCACAATAAATCACCAAGTAAGTGTTTCTAAGGCAGTTGCAGGACTCTAGTCAACTTGTCTCAGAAATATCTCCAGACATCGTCTGTGTTCCTAAATCCAGCGCTGGATGCAAACCGATCAACGGGGATGATGTCATTGTTGTGCTGTTGACAACTATCTTTTAGGAACAGACTGGGCTTCAAAATGGTGGATCCCAGCAAGAGCTAGTGGGTTCTGCCCTCTTATCATTGTTGACCAGCAGTGGTATAGGAACGCACCCTTTCACATTTCCATTGCTGGCCATGATTGTTTCATAGTAAACTACAATAATCACCCGTATCTATAAAACACGCAACACAGTTACATTTAGAAATACTAAAAGAATCTTGAATACATTCAATTCAAACGTTTCCACTAGGAGTCTTTTTCAGTGTCTTCAGTCGAAGCAGTGTCTGGCACAGGGTTGAATATTGGATAGCATGACAACTCCAGTAGCAGAATCTCCCCCCCCCCGGTTGTATTATTATTAATATCTGCAGTCACCCAGAGCTTTAGGCAGTGTTCTGAAATCAGGGTTTTCCATCTGCCTTCTGCCCGTCCTCCTCCATGAGCTTCTGTGGAAATGATGCTTTCTGGTGACGTCAGACCAGGACCACAGTTCTGCGAGGTTTAAAGCCAGCACAAGTAGCAATTTTCTGTTTTCACTCACGTTTCTCGTTCTTGCTCCCTGAACACCCAACCCCGAGTGAGAGATTTCTTCCTCTTATGCAGCTGTGCCTGAGCTCGACTGCTTATTATTCATTCAATCGGGTCCAGGCACAGTCTGCACGTATGAACTCTTCCCAGCCGACTTTAAACACCTGTGCCCAAATACATACATACATATTAAATAACAAAACCCCAAATACACACAGGGGCGGGGTGTACCCCCGCCACAGCTTCACATCCTGTTTGAGCAGCGCTCAAGGTAGGAGTACGTCCAGAATTATGCAATTATGCAGCTAGGTATTATCTAAGCTATTACTGATTACTGATTTAATTATTAAATGGAAGTACTGTAGGTCATGATGGTCAAAAATAAGCCCATCATGGTTTCAGCCACTTCTCTTTTGCTAGGAAGTGTAGTTGCTTATGAAAGGATGCTGAAGGTAGTGGCTGCCGATCCCAGAATACATGATTCTAGTTTCTTATCAATAAACACATGATATTCTCCATGCTTTTTCATATCATGTTTTTCATGTAAAAAATACTGTGATTGATGCATCCCTTTATCAATCAATTGCTATATATTTTTATGATTAAACTATACCACCAGCATTTTCTCAGCGTGATCTCAATGAGAGAGCTGGTGTTTTTATTGCTCCATGCCTGTCTCGTGCTGTTTTTCACACTGGAAAGCCAAAGGGCCTGTGCTTGAAGCAGTTTACTCCTGTTTGCAATTTGCTCCGTTTTTTTAAAGGAAAAAAACACCTATCAATTTTAGATAACTAGAACTAGGTCTATTATCTTCTTTCCTACCAACCATAAATAGGGCGCTATCTCTCCTGCTGGGATCCCACAAGGCCATGCAGAGTTTCTTTATTGAAACACTGTTACCCATTGTAGGAACTGATTTCATCATTGGTGCATTAGGATGGTCCTCTCATCACAGGCACAGAGAAGGTTGAACACTCTCGCTTTTTAATCAAAACAGGAGTAAAATTACAGTCTGGATTAAAATAATTGGAGAATAGGCCCTACGTTTTGACTTTATCTCAAACCCCTATCCATTAACCAAGACATACAACTCTGTCCTGCAACAACATGCCAAAACCTCCTTTCAAATTGGCAATATGCATTCATGTTTTTTTAAAGAGTGTCGTTAGAAACAGATTTTCCCCTCAGATAAATGGTTTAATTAAATACAAAAAGTCATAAAAACAAGATAGACACATACTGGTTGTCTGTATTTTATTTTGAACAGCTGGCTGACTATGACATTGCATTTAAGACAATATAATCCATGAGACTATTTCTGGAACGCAGAATTGAACCTTGTGATGTGATCGCATCCTCAGCTTAAGAAAAGGGGTAATAATCAGAAAAGCAGCATTTATAAAAATAAAGGACTGGATACCTACACCTTTATAGGATTTCAGCAATTGCAGGTGTTACTGATATTGCGATGTTAAGGGTCTGGGTGGATCAATAGTACTCATGATAAGTGAGACTCAGAGGAGGGCTTCTATTGACAGAGGGACAGACATGTGCCCTCTGCTGAGCGCACTCACTATATTTCACTGTGGCTTGTGTCAAATCTTCTCCCATGGTTCACTCCTCAGTCTAGGGAATCGAGAGAACTTTGATTTAAATGTAGAAAAAAAATCTTATCAATGACGAGCTCTTTCAAACAACGGTATCTTACATTATGCTTATACCACATAATGTGGCTACGATTTAGTGCTTTGGTATTGGTATGTTTGAAGTTTTGTTGTTAGAAATGTGAGATATGTACAAAGCTTGTTCGTCTCACAGACTTTGGAGTGATGAATAAAGCTGTCTTGTGTTGGTGCCTGTTCCCATAAGGAATTGTAATTACAGCAACTCGGCTCATTAACGTACGCTGCATGAAATGGAAGAGAGCTCACGTAATGACATTTTACTGTCAATTTTATTGCATGGCCAAATCGACTATAATATGGATGGATAGATCTATATTGGCTTGCCATTAATTGTACTTGTAGAGTAGGGTAAAAGTAAAACAAGAAAGTGTTGGGTGATGCATTACGGACACAGAGCCCTGCTGGTGAGGTGATGTTAAAAGCTCCACACCTGCAGACGAGCCTGTCTCTCTCGCTCGGTGGTTAAGATGCTCGATTACGGTGTGTGTGGTCGCCATTTCGCTCCCTGTTACAGGTACACCTTGACCGTGTCTATTTTCATCACATTAATTGGCTTTGTATAAAAGCAAACATGTGCTTGAAATGCTGATGTGTCTGTGAAAGTGTGTTCAACAGTGTGATGCACAGCTACAGGGTGGAAAGCAGGCATGGATTCTAATTTCAAACACCATGCTCTGCAGCATGAAAACAACCTGGAAGTGTGCTGTTTGTGCAAACATTCCGTGGTTGCCTAGCAATGTCCTGGGTGCTTCAATGAGAGGTGCATCTCTCTATCTAGGGCAGATTCATGATAGCGTTGATCACTCTGCAGTCTGAGAGATGAGAGGATCAGGAATCAAGTGCTCTTTGTGTTCTGTCAATCCTCCTTGCTAGGGTCAACCCCTTCACTGTTATTAGGACGGATTGGGTCTGTAAGGTTTCATATAAATTGTAATAATTGTATGTGCCCCTTTAAATGTTAAAGAAGTGAGAAATGATTGAAACTCAGTCTCTGAACATTGTGTGATTTTCCTGTGTTTAATGCTTTAAGGCTTTTCAACTGCACATAGACATTTCACACCTACACTGATTAACTGGTATAATCTTGGTTCCCGTCTTTGTTTGTCACAAGAAGTTATCACTTCAAAAGCTGTTTCCTCATCTCTATTGTAACGTTTCTATTGAAAAACCACAAACCTGCTGATAGAACCAGACGTGAAACATATATATCCTTTAGCCTTGCCAGAGAAGTGTTGCACTTTCTTTTTCTTGAAAAACAAAACGTCTATTTTTGCTTTTTGTTAGTGAATAGAAAGAGTAGAAAATATTGCAAAATTCAGGAACAAGTTTCCATTACATTACATCAGCATCCAACTGGACATACACATTAAGCTTTGGCTAATGACACACACTTGTGCTGAATCAAGCTATCAAATGTAATGTCTTAGGTATCTGGCTTCAATTGTCTTTCTTTTCATGTCAATGTGTGAGGCTGCATCATAGGGGTGCATTCATGTACAGCAACTACACAGGTACCCAGTATAGAACTGCAGTCTGTAAAATAGGCTGCATTTGCCATCCAGGCACTTGTGCTATTCTGCGTTTCCAAACCTTCTTTATTGAAGCACAAAGGGAATAAACACAAACACACCTCCAATAACGATCCACCTCAGTTCATTTGTTTGTGGCACTGAAACACTGGGTATTTACAATGATGGGACCACTTTTGAAAGTGAACAAAAACTAAAACTTTAAATAAGTGCTTTTTGCTTTATTTTTCAAAGTAAACATTGAGCCGTGATATAAATGCAATAAACCACTCCAGGGGTGCACTGCTGTACATAATCACACGTCGCGGTGAACAATCCTGCTCGAGATTGGGATACATTAAACCTTCTGAATTTGAACAATACTTCCGTATCCATTTTGTGTGTCTGCACTCATAGATACCCTACATGTTTAATAGTCACCATTGGGGCAGTCTCTGAGCCACCCATGTTCTTATGTCATTCTGTTCTGTAATGAGGTTAATATAAAAATGACCACTAGGGGTGATGGAAAACCTCTGACAAACTCACTGTTTCAGGGAGGAAGAAATGTGTTAAACATGCCAACTGGTAAGTAATGATAAATCAAGCACACAAACCACGGGGTGATACAAACTGATAATCACATCAATACTAAACAAATTCAGAGGGTATAAGATATTCCTTGCAGCATATGCAATGCAACATAAATGATCCATAACAGTTCTGGTCACCTCGTTACAAAAGGATATTGCTGCTCTAGAAAGAGTGCAAAGAAGAGCGACCAGAATTATCCTGGGTTTAAAAGGCATGTCAGTATGCAGACAGGCTAAAAGAATTGAATCTATTCAGCCTTGAACAAAGAAGACTATGTGGTTATCTGATTCAAGCATTCAAAATTCTAAAAGGTATTGACAACGTCGACCCAGGGACTTTTTCAACCTGAAAAAGAAAAGAAGGACCAGGGTTCACAAATGGAGATTAGATAAAGGGGCATTCAGAACAGAAAATAGGAGGCCCTTTTTTACACAGATAAATGTGAGGGTCTGAACCAACTCCCCAGTAATGTTGTTGAAGCTGACACCCTGGGATCCTTCAAGAAGCTGCTTGATGAGATTCTGGGATCAATAAGCTACTAACAACCAAACAAGCAAGATGGGCCGAATGGCCTCCTCTCGTTTGTAAACTTTCTTATGTTCTTATGTTCTTATGTATGTCGTCAGGTGAGTTTGGATGATTCAGGGTATGTACGGTAATGCAGAGCGAGCAGCCTTCTGCACCACAAACACTGCTTAATGCAATATTTAAACAGCCAGAGAAATAACTGTGAGAAATAAATAGGCTGTGTGGTCCAGTGGTTAAAGAAAAGGGCTTGTAACTAGGAGGTCCCCGGTTCAAATCCCACCTCAGCCACTGACTCGCGTGACTGTGAGCAAGTCACTTAACCTCCTTGTGCTCCGTCTTTCGGGTGAGACGTAATTGTAAGTGACTCTGCAGCTGATGCATAGTTCACACACCCTAGTCTCTGTAAGTCGCCTTAAATAAAGGCGTCTACTAAATAAACAAAATAACAAGACCAAATGTGTGCCCAGTTCACTGTCCTGGAAACAAGCTCTGAAATAAGCAGAGAACCCCGTGTGTTATGAGCAACTGGAACAGTGCCTGCAGCATCATTCACACATTGAGTGCACAGACACCACAGGGACACCACGTGAAATATAAACGGAAGGGTTTTCTCATAGTGCTATTCAATGAGCCAGCCTGCACAATGTAATTCTTTTTTATTTTTGCACCACAGTTTGAATGGATTTTTCCTCATTTAGCTCTTGAATTCCATCTGGATGGACAGTACGGTGCTGATTTCTGAAAGTTATACATGCCTGAGCTGCCATGGGGCCAACAACAAGAAAACAAAGAAACCAAATAAACTAATTCTTGAAATAAAAAAAATATGTTTTTGCACAAACACCCACACGTCAGCAGACATAACAATCGACACAAAAAACCCTTTTGCTGTGTGTGTGAGCAGAGTGCTGAGTCAGTTCCCACTACAGGACCACAGAGCCTCCTACTGATCTCTGTTGTTTGACACCCTGTTTATATCATTGCAGGAGCGTGGTGTCCCACCTCCAAGCACTCTTTCCTAGACCTACATACAGGTCTACAGTGTTGAACAAATTCAAACGTCTGGGTCTGATAGATACAGCTAAAATCCTGTGACGTTTGTGTAGTTCCATCCGACAGTACTCAAAATGTTACTGGGAATTACGCTTTTCTATATAAAATCTCTTTGAGGTTCAGATGCCCCTGAGACTGAACACAAGCACTTAGAAATGACCTACTTCTGAAACCTGTCAACACCACAAAAAAACAAAATACAAGCAATGCACAACATAAAACTCTTACACACCTCCCAGGCCAGGCCTCAGCCTGTTGTCATAGCCGTCCAGCAGTCTGTCGAGGATTCGGGTAAAGATTGTGATATTATCTTTACCGTCATCTGGAAGGAGAACGTCATGTCTCATATATCTGTGAGAGAGAGAAAAAAGAGAGAAGCATACCATTTACTTTCCAAGTTATAATATTCCATTAATATTGTAATGCTTCAGATGTGAAATTCAGCATTATAAGCAACATTGTTTTGAATCCTCTTTGCAGTAAATGAGATCCTTCAATGAAAAAAAAAAGTTTATGGCACATGTTTGCATGGTGGGTAATTTAAAGTATGTATTGATTTAGACATAAACATGAGGAGGTTTAATTTAAAATACCGTGCAGCTGTGCACCAGATCAGACAGGAACAAGAAGAAACAATGTTGTTAAATCCAAAGGGATTAGTAAAGGCTGTCACAGAGCTGAATGTAAGTTTGCAGCACTTCTGTTGCAGTCTTTCACCTAAGATTGTACAAGCAGTAAATGAGATCTAAACCACGACTTTCATTTCCACTTCCTTGTCTTAATTATACGCCTCTATGCCCACACATATATTAATCTGTGCAAGTTGCTGACGATCGCTAAGGAAGTACTGTACAGTTATGCTTTTCCTCCCACATAAAACAACAAATATTCTGGCAAAGCAAAAGTACTGCACCAGAAATCTGTCTTCACTGTACAGTCAAATGTAATTACATTTAATTAATACTATGTTCTGGAGTGTCTGCAATCACTCTCAGAGGTTCTTGCTTGCTCCTTTCCCCATACTGTTCTGGAGTGTCTGTAATCACTCTCAGAGGTTCTTGCTTGTTCCTCTCTCCGTACTGTTCTGGAGTGTCTGTAATCACTCTCAGAGGTTCTAGCTCATTCTACTCCCTGTACTGTTCTGGAGTGTCTGTAATCACTCTCAGGGGTTCTTGCTTGTTCCTCTCCCCGTACTGTTCCAGAGTGTCTGTAATCACTCTCAGAGGTTCTTGTTTGTTCTACTCCCTAGCTCTCAGAGGTTCTTGCTTGTTCCTCTCCCGTACTGTTCCAGAGTGTCTGTAATCACTCTCAGAGGTTCTTGTTTGTTCTCTCCCTGTACTGTTCTGGAGTGTCTGTAATCACTCTCAGAGGTTCTTGCTTGTTCCTCTCCCCTACTGTTCTGGAGTGTCTGTAATCACTCTCAGAGGTTCTTGCTTGTTCCTCTCCGAGTGTCTGTAATCACTCTCAGAGGCTCTTGCTTGTTCTACTCCCCTTACTGTTCTGGAGTGTCTGTAATCACTCTCAGAGGTTCTTGCTTGTTCCTCTCCCGTACTGTTCTGCAGTGTCTGTAATCACTCTCAGAGGTTCTTGCTTGTTCCTCTCCCCATACTGTTCTGGAGTGTCTGTAATCACTCTCAGAGGCTCTTGCTTGTTCCTCTCCCCGTTCTGTTCTGGAGTGTCTGTAATCACTCTCAGAGGTTCTTGCTCGTTCTACTCCCTGTACTGTTCTGGAGTGTCTGTAATCACTCTCAGGGGTTCTTGCTTGTTCCTCTCCCCGTACTGTTCCAGAGTGTCTGTAATCACTCTCAGAGGTTCTTGTTTGTTCTACTCCCTGTACTGTTCTGAAGTGTCTGTAATAACTCTCAGAGGTTCTTGCTTGTTCCTCTCCCCGTACTGTTCCAGAGTGTCTGTAATCACTCTCAGAGGTTCTTGTTTGTTCTACTCCCTGTACTGTTCTGAAGTGTCTGTAATCACTCTCAGAGGTTCTTGCTTGTTCCTCTCCCCATACTGTTCTGGAGTGTCTGTAATCACTCTCAGAGGTTCTTGCTTGTTCCTCTCCCCGTTCTGTTCTGGAGTGTCTGTAATCACTCTCAGAGGTTCTAGCTCGTTCTACTCCCTGTACTGTTCTGGAGTGTCTGTAATCACTCTCAGGGGTTCTTGCTTGTTCCTCTCCCCGTACTGTTCCAGTGTCTGTAATCACTCTCAGAGGTTCTTGCTTGTCCCTCTCCCCGTACTGTTCCAGAGTGTCTGTAATCACTCTCAGAGGTTCTTGTTTGTTCTACTCCCTGTACTGTTCTGGAGTGTCTGTAATCACTCTCAGAGGTTCTTGCTTGTTCCTCTCCCCGTACTGTTCCAGAGTGTCTATAATCACTCTCAGGGGTTCTTGTTTGTTCTACTCCCTGTACTGTTCTGAAGTGTCTGTAATCACTCTCAGAGGTTCTTGCTTGTTCCTCTCCCCGTACTGTTCTGGAGTGTCTGTAATCACTCTCAGAGGTTCTTGCTTGTTCCTCTCCCCTTACTGTTCTGGAGTGTCTGTAATCACTCTCACAGGTTCTTGCCTGTTCCTCTCCCCGTACTGTTCCAGTGTCTGTAATCACTCTCAGAGGTTCTTGCTTGTTCCTCTCCCCATACTGTTCTGGAGTGTCTGTAATCACTCTCAGAGGTTCTTGCTTGTTCCTCTCCCCGTACTGTTCTGGAGTGTCTGTAATCAGTCTCAGAGGTTCTTGCTTGTTCCTCTCCCCGTACTGTTCTGGAGTGTCTGTAATCAGTCTCAGAGGTTCTTGCTTGTTCCTCTCCCTGTACTGTTCTGGAGTGTCTGTAATCACTCTCAGAGGTTCTTGCTTGTTCCTCTCCCCATACTGTTCTGGAGTGTCTGTAATCACTCTCAGAGGTTCTTGCTTGTTCCTCTCCCCGTACTGTTCTGGAGTGTCTGTAATCAGTCTCAGAGGTTCTTGCTTGTTCCTCTCCCCATACTGTTCTGGAGAGTCTGTAATCACTCTCAGAGGTTCTTGCTTGTTCCTCTCCCTATACTGTTCTGGAGTGTCTGTAATCAGTCTCAGAGGTTCTTGCTTGTTCCTCTCCCCGTACTGTTCCAGTGTCTGGAATCACTCTCAGAGGTTCTTGCTCGTTCTACTCGCCGTACTGTTCCAGAGTGTCTGTAATCACTCTCAGAGGTTCTTGGTTCTGTCGCTCCCTTATTGAGTTACCATTTAAGTATCCTAAATGTAAACTAATATTTGTTCCCCCCTACATGCACGTTTGTTATTTATCCTATTTGTATGTAAATTATGCATGTATAAAGCAATGTTTGCAGGCTGTTATCATGTATTATTGTAGGTGAGACTGGACCTGTCAGAGGGGACTGGATGGTACAAGTTTAGGGTTAGGGTTATAAAAAGTGTTCTTAAATTAAGGTTTTAGTTGAAAATCCATGGATATAGACATATGCAAAGAAAGATTACTTTGTTACAAAAAATAAGGGGGTACAAATATTTGGAAGGGGAACCAATATTCCCGAATATATTGGTTCCTAGAGGGAACGAATAATCGTTCCTCTGACACCAGGCCTGAACAGCGCTCCTTATTCTATTCACATCATGTGACAATGAGACCTTTCAATTCTGAAAGCCACACCCATGTCTCACTGTCACATGGTTTGGCTACCATGAGAAAGGATGTTCAACAGGCACAAAGCCAGGTAAAGGAAAATGCTGGCGCACAGAACCCAGAGCCATTCACAGTCATTACAAGCACAATAAATTAATAACAGGGCGAAAATGTAAAGAAAGACATTCATGACATCTGAAGCATTTTAAGAAATGCTTCAGATAATGTTGACATTAACTGTATATTATGAAAATTGAAATTTTATAAAGTAATGCATGCATTGTGCATGCAGTTCATTGCGTACATGGGACTACCCTTGTCGTGTTTCTCAAGAAGTGTGTATGTATTTCAAAAGTAAGACTTAGCAAGTTCTTATACTGCTGCTCTACCTTAGTGTGCTATCTATTGAGGACTCAAACCCACTGGCTTGGCAGAAGAATATGAGCGATTAGCAGAGGACACTTAAACGACATGACATATCCTCAGCTGGAGCAGCGTGGCAGGGTTACACTCTATGGAGATTTTTATTGTGTTCATTTAATACCATTGAAATTGCTACGCTGAGTGTTTCTTTGTGTTCCTGGCTTTTTTGTTTCTTTATGATACAGTAATCGCTGTGTGCTTTCCCCTAATTCACTGATGACAATGAACAGACAGCAGCAGCAGGTGTTAATTGACTGATTGACTGGGGCAAACAGGTAGTGCAGGTCTGCTCAATCACAAGTGAATTCCTTCCCTGTTCTCTTTCATATGCTTCAGAGCCAGGGCTGTCAATGTGCAAGCTCTACTACTAGAAGTGGCTTCGAGTGAACCGATAATTCAGTCAAAAAACTCAGGTGATAGATTACTTATTAAAACAGGCTTGCCATTACTACAATATACACATTTAAGCTACATTCTTTGGCCTTGCCAGCTCACAGATAAGTGAAGAGGCTGGCCATTGGGAAGCCATGGGCAGGGGGGCAGGATAGCTGCCCTCCCCCATTAGACAAAGCCAAAAAAAGCAGGTGGAGGCTGGGGAGGAGGAGGCGAACTGCGAAATGTTTATCGATGTACAAATAACAAACTAGCTATTCGACTGACAATTCAATCTGGTATTGGAAGCACCTAGAATATGCTTGATGTTTACATGATTTGAGTTCCCTGCCAGAACCACAGCTTTGCTTAATTGAGAGATTATGTGGGGTCCACATAACAAAAAGAAACTGTACAGGATGTAAAGTTCAAAAGTATTTTCAGAAACAGCAGACACAACAGAGAGAGAGAGAGAGAGAGAGAGAGAGAGAGAGAGAGAGAGAGAGAGAGAGAGGGAGCGCAAGATAGCACTATTATAACACTGCTCTGGTGTGCTGTCACAGCAATTTGCTGAATCAGCAGCTTACACAGAACTTTCTTTCACTGGCTAAATAAACACGAAACAACCTTGAAAACAATTTTGTCTGATGGTACATTTCATGACAGTATGAATTTTCATGAATATGATGCAAGCACAGTACATTTTTTAAACACTGGTAAAAATATGTTGAACTGACCTACACAGGGATGCAAATATAATTGCACACCCACTGCTTAGCAGTGTGATCCATTGCAGGGTTTTTACTGTGAGCATCATTTGCCCACCTGTAAAGGTAACAAGGTTGAACTTGATTTAAGCTTTAATTAAAGGGTACAAAAGGACCTTTTTATTGTATTGTGTTACATGTTCCCATTTGTTGCTACAACTCTTTATGTAAGGTGTGTGTATTGTTTTATTTTATTTATTTATTTTTACATTTTGACCATTTTTTATAAACTTTTAAATTGCATTCCCTGCCTCAAGATGGCTTTACATGTACCCGCATGGACCTCTCAGAACTACATTTCCCATTATCTTCATGCTCACATATGTAACTGAGATGGATTTACCAGTGAGCAGGAGGATAATGGGAAATGCAGTTCTGAGAGGTCCATGCGGGTACATGTGAAGCCATCTTGAGGCAGGTAATGCAATTTAAAAGTTTAAAACAGTGGTCAAAATGTAAAAAATGAAACAATGGGAACATGTAACACAATAAAATAAAAAGGTTCTCATGTACCCTTTATGCTCTTAACAAAACATACACAAAACGTGTATGCAGTGGGAGTTTAAATACATATACAATGCACATACATGAACTCCATACATACATATAGCCATAGCTCCTCATTATGTTTTATGAATGATAAAGGAAGAGCCTATCAATGACTTTTCTTTTTGTGTTGAATAGGGAGAGCGTGCACTGGAAGGCTATTTCATGGAACTGCAACAAGGTTCATGCACTATTTCTCTTTAGTAAAGTTAATCCCCAAATGCTCTGTCCAGGGTCCTGAAATCTGTTACTGTACTCACTGTACAGAAACTGTACTCCAGTGGCTTCCTGTTCTAGCTAGGGCCTTCGTTAAAGTGACATAGGTCTGACACAGCCCCTGTATTGGAAATCTGTTTATTAATCAAATTAAAGAAATATCTGAATGCCGACTTTCTTAGAACAGGAATGCATACGGTATTGTAGTATTTGCAATCTCTTTTACATGCTCAATGCTACAATGCCCAGTAGCCATTAGGTACAGAAGACTGTGATACAGTCCCTTCACAAACTAAGGAATAAAAGCAATGTCCTTGTGAACCTGTAGTCACACTGAGAATCTCAGGCAGAAGTGTTAATTCCCTCAGTGGTGTCAGTCATACCGTTCCCAGTATAACTAACTACAAGCTTGGTGCTGCTGGCCAGATGGTGTACAGAACATATTCCAAGCTACTATACACAGAGAGATGTCTACAGGTTTGTATGTTGTGATATAGAGGTGCAGACTCCAAAGTGATGGTAACCAAAGCTGTTTTGTAAAAATAAATGTAAAAATAAATGTAAAAAGAAAATAAAAAATCATTGTGTGAATGCAATCCATGAATTGATATGAAGGATCTCATTTTCACTGGTGACCGGGCAAATTGGCTGCAGCAACACACCGTCACACAAACAGTATGATAGAAAAGACCATTTAAAACACAAGCGCATCATACAATTAAGACTGTAAACTGCAGGTTTAAACAGCTTACTGAAACAAAGTAGTATTTTACAAATTGTTTAACCAGATATGTGCTGTTTTACCTTCCATTAATGTCCATTATGTTTCATCATTTATAGTATCTTCATGTATTGTAAACCACTGTAATTGAAAACTGTATGAAAATCAATGTGAAATTATAACTTAATAAAAAAATAACTAAAATAACTAAAGATGACTATGAAAACTCGAGTCTATAAAATGTGTGATAGTTTAAATGACCGTTTACATAGATAGTTTCACAGCTGGTTTCACAGACCCTGATTAGTACTAATCTTGGATTACATTACCTAAAATAACATTAGGCAGTCCAAGATTAGTGCTAATCTAGGTCTGTGAAACCAGCCATTAATCTATTATAGCTCTGCAGCCTTACATACAGCAATCAACACAGTCAGCAAACCCCAGTCCTAATCTTAGTGTTTCTATAATTATGTCACCATTGACTGCTTTGGACCTTTGTTCTCCAGTGTGCGGTTTGAGGAGAGATGAAAAGCAAAAGGATCTGATGGGCAAATAGGTAATCTGTGTTTCTCAGAGCACTGGAGGAGATGGGAGTATTACTGTTAAATACACTGGCACCTGCTGCTGTGATTCATTAGAAATCCTTTCTAAACCTGCTTTATAACGTCAGGTTTTCTTTTCTTAACACTTTACATTACATACCTCTAATCACTGTGTATTTCAATAGTAATTACTTAGTAAATACATGTGTACGTACACAGAATTGCAATGTTATTATTAGGGCTGTTCCGATTAACAGATTAATCACACTGATTAATCAACTAAAGAGTTGATCGCAGATTTTTTTTTTTACAACTGAATCGCGATAATTCTATTTTTTTATATAACCAATGGGAATAACCAATAGGAGATCTGCATTTTCTCCATGGCAGTCCAATCAGTGAGCAGAGGCGGGACATAAATAGTTGAAGGTATTCTCTGCCTCGGCCGAAGGTCTTGAATAAGTTTAACCAATGGGAGAGTCAAAGATCTACCCTGGTTTTGCAGCTGTCCAATCATTAGTGAGCAGAGGTGGGACATAAATATTCTAAGGTAAATGATGTAGGAATAGCTGAATTTCACACGATATTGCTTATTATAGAGACTGTTATTGAGAATTATATTGAGAACCGCGACAAATAAAATGTCATCAGACAATGAAGACATCGCAGTCGATTTGGTTACGAATCAATTTTCAAGAACTTTCTCAGAATTGTTAAAAAAGGGAGGTATACACCACAAATACCCGAACTGACACAGGAAGGAAAAGGATATACTCACCACTTCCAAAATTCTAAGTATGAAAGTTATCTGTGGTCCCGGTAGCTGTCAATTAAAAAAAATATACTGCTGGAATTGTCTTTTGTTCAGTACAGGTGATATGGAACAGCACTGGCTACAGCAAACTAGGATGTCTAACCAAGTCAGCACAACAACATGAGCATTCCCAAAGTCACCTGCAGATATGCAGATATGTCAAGTCTTACGCATTGGGCGTGAGACTCACGCATTAGCATGCTATCTCACGCTCACACGCATTCCTAAGATTATCTCACGCATTTTGAGTAAATGTTAGTAGTGTCAATGAATTGCAGTTAAATCTGTGATTAACAACAAAGTTGAATAAGATGTTAATGTTTGTAACTCGGGTCAATGTCAAATCCGTTTTGCCTGTATAGGTACTCGTAGCCCATTTTGAGTAACTATATAACGATTTAAAATATGTTTTCTCAGTGGCTGCAAGAGACAACAGTACATCCGGGGCTTCGGGCACGGGACTCAGAGCATGGAAAGCCTCTTTCTAAGCTTGTGTACTGTGGTAACCATGGAGACTACAGGTGTTCTATACACACGCAACAGGAGGCGATGCGGTTTTGTGTGTTTGTGAACACTTGACTGTCAAAGTATGAGTTTGCCCAAAAAACGAGCAGGACTTGATCGAAAGCAGGTAATATGAGCAATAATAACAAACCAAATAATATTTGTACTGTAAAGTGTTTTTCAAAACGATGATCACTATGACAAGGTGATATGCAAAATAAACATATTGTTGTATTGTTAAAACAGGGATGTAATCTCACTCTTAAAGAAAGCCAACCCTTGGCATCTCTGCACCTGGATGAGCAGAAGAGCATGGATACAATACATCACAATGAGCAAGTAACAAAAGATCGTGAGGTTGATTGATTCTGTTGTTTACCTTGGCAGGCAAGGCACCGATTCCTCAATAGAGGTAATTATGTGAAATGACTTTCTCTGATTTCTGACTACGACAGCATGTTAAGAAATCACTTGTCAATAGCCACAGTATTCTCGGGTACCTCTAACAAGATTCAGAACAACTTCATCTCTTCGGTGTCTCAGGTTTTGCTAGATGCAATAAAAGAAGTAGTTCAGGAAGTACGTGGTTGTAATGGGAAAAGCAGCTCAGCTGTCTTGTGTTTTCAGGTATGTGACTGACAGAGGCACGAAAGAACGGTTGTTCTGTGAAAATGTGTTAAATTTACTAAAATAAAATAATATAATGCTTTTCAAAAGACCAAATTCCCTTTGGGCTTATTTATTGATTTTAGATTATTTTGACTTTTTAGTATTACAATGTCAGACAGTCGCTATAATATCGTTACCTTTATTAAAAATGTGCACGGATTAATCTACCGATTAATCAACTAATGCCCATAAATGAACCGATCAAAAATGGTAATTGACAGCCCTAGTAAGTACACATGTATTTACTAACTACTATGTAATTAGAGAAACTTAATGTTGCCGAATGTACATACACTGAGAGGCCATATTACAACATCACAATAACAAACAAGATGATGGAAAGGCAGTGAACACCTTGTACCTGATTCCATGCATGCAGAGATCCTAACAACCATTATATGAAAAAGAAACAACAGGGACATTAATCAGCCAGGCTGCAGCTACTGTAAGTGAGAGCTGCTGAAACATTGAGTTTGCAGCACACTAATGAATTGGCATCTCCGCCCATTGAATTAATGGAAAGGCAGGGGCTGAACGCTAACCACAAACCATAGGGTTCAAAGACGCACACCTTACCATTCAACTAAAGAGCAAGCTCTGTAGACAAGAGATAAGGGCCAGTCTTCTGCTGATGTCCATATTATTAAGTGATCAGCCGCTAAGAGCAGATTCATTACAGCACATACTGTTTCTGTAAGCTTTCTTGTATGGATGGATGTCTGTTTTCATGAAAGCTTGCGATTCTTACAATGTGTTGGATTCATATTTGTATACACCTTCATAATAGTGGGGGTAAAAAATAGGAAGCACAATTACAGATTGTTAGAACAAAACCCACCCAACAACAAATACAATATATATAAGCATATTCTGCTGTAATTTGCTGTATTTTTTTCTGGCTTCTAATTTGTTACACTGCTGTATTCTATTATTCTCTAAGTCAAGTTCTAGTAAAAACCAAAGTCTTGTTACAATTTAAATCATGTGACTTTTCTACAGTAGCAGCTCAGTGTTGGAGCCACAGAACCCAGAACCACTTGGAATGTTTGCAAACACCACTGAATAGTAAGGGGAATATACACAAGCAAAGCAAACCCCATTTGAAACTACTTACTTTAGAAAGCTTGTGAAAGCCTGATGTTGTCTTTCTCACTGTATTATTCCAAACTCCAGAAGTGATTTGTAAATGTGATGATCGTGTGAATGTCCTCCGGGTCACCTGCAGTAATTGTATTGGAGCCCTATGCATTTTCAAGAGTCATTGTATTGGAGCCTGTGGAAGGGTGGTGGGCAATTCACTGACACAAAGGGGAGACAGAAGTTTTATTTGAAAACACCGCACTGTTGCCCAGTTTTATTATTTTTGATGTTTTGTCTTTTAGCCCGCAGAGGGCGCTGTTGTCCGTGGCCTGAGTACCGACAACGGTACACAGGACCACAGGAATACCAATACTGGTAAACAGTAAAAACACTGGCGCACTCACAGGTGCTCAAAATAATAATGAAAACAAAAGGCAAAATGAAAAGGGAAAATAAAACACAGTAATAAAACTACAAAATAAAGGTGCTGCTTACGCAGTGACCCACTGCCGCTCAGCCGGTCAGCACGGGCCTCCGACCTACGCTCAGCTATTTCTATACACTGGGATGGCCAGAGTTCCCCGTATACCTACACACGTCCCCACGTGTACATAATTATTTATTTTATTTTTTTAAATTATTTTAAGGCAGGCTGTCTCCCTCAGCCGGGTTTGCTTGGTCCTTGTTTTACACTGGCGTCTTCTGTCAGCATCACTGTATATTCCCAAACATGGCCCCCAATGCACAACCAAGCACAGTTCTTATGGGCGAGCAATCTCCCAAGGCCCGCCTCTCAGCCACTCAGAGAGGGAAAGCCAACACACCTTCTTTCCCACCTCTCTGTGTCATCGCCATGACTGACAGGCGGATCCTACGAGACTCTGCCCTCTTCCTGCAGTACCACGCATGTGCCAGAGAGTCAGTCCAGATCTCCCCTGTTACAGAGCCATATGCATTATCAAGAGCCATTGTATTGGAGCCTGTAACAGGGGAGATCTGGACTGACTGTCTGGCAAATCCGTATTACTGCAGGTAGAGGGCAGCAATCTTGTAGGATCCGCCTGTCGGCCATGGCGATGACACGGAGAGGTGGGGAAGAGTGTGTGTGCTTTCCTCTCTGAGTGGCCGAGGGCGGGCCTTGGGAGACTGTTCGCCCATAAGAACTGGCTTGGCTGTGCACTCGGGTGGCCGTGTTGGGGAATACAGTGTCGCTGGCAGAAGAGGCCAGCGTGAAACAAGGAGCAGGCGAGCCCGACTGATGGGGCAGCCTTTCATGAATAAATAAATACGCACCAGGGGACGGTGTAGAGGTAATGGGAACCCTGGCCAACCCCAGTGTATAGGCACAACTGAGTGTAGGACGGAGACTCATGCTGACCGGCTTAGCGGCAGTGGGGGCACTGCATAAGCAGCACTTTTGTTAGTAGTTTTATTACTGTGTTTTATTTTCCCTTTTTCTTTCGCCTTCTGTTTTCATTATTATTTTGAGCACTTGAAGGTGCACGGATTGGGATACCTGTGTTGGTAACCCCGTGGTCCTGGTTTACTGTCGGCAGTATCCAGATCACGGACAACAGCACCCTCTGCGGGCTAAACTAAATAAGTAAAATAAATAAATCTGGGCACCTGTGCGGTGTTTGCAAATAAAATCTTCTGTCTCCCGTGTCAGTGAATACCCCCACTCTTCCACACGTGGTATTAGAAGTGGGATTCACTGGCACTGCCCAAACCAAGCAGTGCAATAGCCAAGGGAGTCAGAATGGACCCGCAGCAATTCGCCGCAATAATGGACCTCCTGCGCCAAACCCTGACTGAGGTAAGGCAGGGGAGTATAAGAGCTGCTGCGCCCGACCCAATGCTACAGCGGCCAACAAAAATGACGGCAGAGGATCGGCCAGACGCTTACCTCGAGGTGTTCGAGGGGATGGCGATTTCTGCCGGATGGGCCCGAGAGCATTGGGCTAGCTACCTCCTGCCCCAGCTGACGGGGCAGCTGATGTGTGGAACAAGCTGGGAGGTGAGCCACATCGACCGGGATTGCCCTGCTATGGGATGTGACGTCATTCGACCAGGTAAGACTGTTCCATTCCATTAGTCACTCCAGCAGACGGGTTTTGTGATTCCTGTGTCAGTGGATGATACACAAACCCAGGCTCTCTTAGATTCAGGGTGTAGTCAGTCCCTGATACAAGAGAGCTTAATCTCACTGGGGCATAAACAAATAACGGGACAGGTGCATATAAAATGTATTCATGGGGATGTGCGCACTTATCCCAAAATGTATGTAAATCTAAAAATTGGCCAGCAGGTGACAGGAGTACAATTGGGTTTGTGTCCTCGATTGCCGGTACCGGTAGTTCTGGGACGGGACTGCAAGCAGTTTAAAAATTGGTTGGCTGCTGTGACGGCCCCGTCCTCCTTATTGGCTAAGAAAGAGGAAGTAATTGGCGAGATCTTTCCCTTTCTTGACCCGGATTGCTATTGCCACAGATTTAGACCCCGCAAAACTAAACGGGAACGCCGTGCCGCTAAGAATGAGGGCGTCTGAGAAGTATCAGGTGGGGGCGATTGGTGAAGAGACTGGGGGGGAGGCCGTGGAGTCAGCGCAGGGGTCTGGCTCTGCTGCCTATGCTCAGGACCGACCTGATCCCGAGTTAGAAGCCATGGGAGCTGATTTTTTAGCTCGTTCCCGTGACTTCCGACTCGAGCAAGGGCGTGACGACGTGCTGAGCAGGCTCTTTGACCAAGCAGCGGTGGTTAATGGTCGTGTGGTCGAGCCCAGACGCGCCGCCACGTACCCTCACTTTGAAATTGATCGAGACCTTTTGTACCGTGTTGAAAAATTACCCCAGACGGGGGAAGTGCGTCACCAGTTGCTCATTCCTCAGCCCTTTAAAGAGGATTTGCTGCAGCTTGCTCACGCTATTCCCCTGTCTGGTCATTTGGGATGGGACAAGACTAAAGCGAGGCTCGTGACACGGTTCTATTGGCTGGGGCTGGATGGTGATGTCAGACGTTTTTGCGAACGCTGTGGGGAGTGTCAGAAAGCTAGCCCTAGAGCCGTCCCGTGATTGCTAGTGGAGCTGTCCCGTATTGGAGTAGATATAGTGGGACCGTTAGAAAGGAGTGCGGCAGAATACACACACCTATTGGTCATTTTGGACTATGCTACGCGTTATCCAGAGGCCATTCCCCTCTGATCTTCGTCTGCTAAATCTGCTGCCAACGAGCTTGTGAAGGTTTTCTCCCGGTGGGGATCCCCAAGGAAATACTGACCGACCAAGGCACCAACTTTATGTCCCGCTAGTCCGCTGAACATGTAAACTTTTGGGATTAAGACCATTAGGACCTCGGTTTTTCACCCTCAGACCAATGGTCTTGTGGAGCGCTTTTAATAAGACCCTCAAAAACATGTTATGCAGATCTGTAAACAGTGACGCGCGCTACTGGGACCAGCTGATTCCTCCCTCTCTTTGCGATCAGAGAGGTACCCCAGGCTTCCACGGGTTTTTCGCCATTCGAGTTGCTGTATGGTCGGAGACCCCGGGTGTGCTTGATCTGGTCAGAGAGATGTGGGAGGAGCAGCAGGACAATTCGACCAATACTGTCCGGTATGTGTTGGACCTGCGCAAACGCCTTGAGTCTGTGGGAAAATGGGCACATGACAATTTGCAGCAGGCTCAGCACAGACAGGAGACCCAATATAACAGAGGGGCCCGGTTCCGCACGTTTCAGCCGGGGGATAAGGTGCTTCTGTTGTTACCCAGCCCTGAGTCCAAACTTCTGGCGAAGTGGCAAGGACCGTTTGAGGTTACACGCCGGGTTGGGATGGTGGATTATGAGATCTGCCAGCCGGAGCGACATAGAGAAAAGCACATTTACCATGTAAACCTGTTGAAGCCCTGGTTACAGCAGGAGGCTTTGTTAGCGGCGCAAGCAGATGACGTCACCGACCTGGGACCTGATCTTTCTGTGTTGGCGAAACAGGGGTCGGTACAGATTGCAGAGAATCTGACACCAACACAGAAATGTCAGACTCGGGCGCCGGTGGCGGAGTTTCCTGATGTGTTTTCTCCGCCCCGGGCAGACTCGAGTAGCCCACCATCACATTGAGATTGAGCCGGGGCTTAGTTCGCCAGAGGCCGCATCGCATACCTGAGCGCAAAAGGCAGGTAGTAAAGGTGGAGATTGACGAGATGCTCAGACTGGGGTAATAGAGGAGTCCCAACGTGACTGGAACAGTCCGATTGTTTTAGTGGATAAGCCGGACGGGTCAACTCGATTTTGCATTGACTTCAGGCGAGTTAATGAAAAATCGAAGTTTGACACTTATCCCATGCCCCGGTAGATGAGTTGCTGGAGCCGCCTAGGCACGGCTCATTTTATGACGACACTGGATTTAACGAAGGGTACTGGCAGATACCCCTGACCCCAGAATCCAGAGAGAGGACGGCGTTTTCGACTCTTCGGGTTGTACCAATTTAGGACCATGCCCTTTGGGTTGCACGGAGCACCAGCCACTTTCCAGCGGATGATGGATCGCATTTTGCGCCCCATCAGCAGCACGCCGCTGCTTACATAGATGACGTGGTTATCCACAGTGAGGACTGGCCGAGTCATCTGCGTAAGGTAGCGGCAGTACTGCAATCCTTATGGAGGCTGGGCTCACTGCTAACCCAAAGAAATGTGCCATTGGGAAGAGTGAGTCGGAGTATTTGGGGTATCGAGTAGGGAGCGGCCAGATCAGACCGCTGATTGCTAAGGTGAAAGCCTTGGCTGACTGGCCGGTCCCTACAACCAAAACCCAGGTGCGCTCTTTCTTGGGACTAGCGGGCTATTACAGGAAGTTCATCCCGAGCTTCGCCACGCCGCTGCTCCTTTGACAGACCTCACCAGGAAGGCTGCCCCAAATACAGTTCAGTGGACGGAGCCGTGCCAGAGAGCCTTTCGCTTTGAAGCGAAGGCTGTGCAGCAAGCCAGTGCTATGCAGTCCTGATTTTAGTAGGAGGTTCACCCTGCAGACGGATGCGCAGAGACAGGTCTCGGGCAGTGTTGTCTCAGGAGGTGCGGGAAGCGAGCACCGGTCCTGTATATCAGCAGGAAGCTCCTTCCCGCGAGAAAACTATAGTACCATTGAGAAGGAGTGTCTCGCAGTAAAATGGGCAGTCGAGTCACTTCACCCTGATTACGGATCATGCCCCCTTAGCATGGCTTCACCGGATGAAGGATAACAACGCCAGAATCACACGGTGGTACTTGGCCCTGCAGCCCTATGCCTTCAGGGTAGTCCACCGAGCAGGGAAACTGCATCAAAACGCAGATTTTTTCTCTCGGGAAGGCATTGAGTTGTAGGATTTTCGAATGGACCGGTGGTGCCATTCTGAGGGGAGGATGTGTAACAGGGGAGATCTGGACTGACTGTCTGGCACATCCGACACTGCAGGTAGAGGGCAGCAATCTCGTAGGATCCGCCTGTCGGCCATGGCGATGACATGGAGAGGTGGGGAAGAGTGTGTGTGTGCTTTCCCTCTCTGAGTGGCCGAGGGCGGCCTTGGGAGACTGCTCGCCCATAAGAACTGGCTTGGTTGTGCACTCGGGTGGCCGTGTTGGGGAATACAGTGTCGCTGGCAGAAGAGGCCAGCGTGAAACAAGGAGCAGGTGAGCCCGGCTGAGGGGGCAGCCTTTCATGAATAAATAAATACGCACCGAGGGACGTGGTGTAGAGGTAATGGGAACCCTGGCCAACCCCAGTGTATAGGCACAACTGAGTGTAGGACGGAGACCCGTGCTGACCGGCTTAGCGGCAGTGGGGGCACTGCATAAGCAGCACTTTTGTTTGTAGTTTTATTACTGTGTTTTATTTTCCTTTTTCTTTCGCCTTCTGTTTTCATTATTATTTTGAGCACTTGAAGGTGCACGGATTGTGATACCTGTCGGCAGTATCCAGACCACGGACAACAGCACCCTCTGCGGGCTAAACTAAATAAGTAAAATAAATAAATCTGGGCACCTGTGCGGTGTTTGCAAATAAAATCTTCTGTCTCCCATGTCAGTGAATAACCCCACCCTTCCACAGAGCCGTATGCATTTTCAAGCGTGCTAATGTTACTGTTCTAAAACAATTAAACAAATCAGTTATTGACAGTTAAAAATAATTTCCATGTTAATGTAATGTCCTTTAAAAAGATTTATCCCAGACACTTTTTATGCTAGAAAGATCTGGCATAGCTGTCCATTGAGAATATTACTTGGGATTAATTTCCCAGACACATGCTATTAAATTATCATCACTAAACACATTAAATAGAATTTCACCTCATCTGCTGGCCTGATTTCAGTCAATAAGGGAATGGCTTCAGGAGCGGTTGTGTTACCTGCTTGGATAACTCTCTCCAATACAAGCTCTTATTTTCTAATAATCAGATTTGCATTCATTCACAATATATGATAGCCTCAGACTGGACCCAATCCTATATATTAGTGCTGGGACAAATATCCAAACGAATATTTTTTTAAATGTATTCGGATGCTTGTATCTGCGAGAAATGACAAAATACCTTGCACTTATTTACCGTCTCACCACAAATTGCGCGACAGTTTTAAAAATGGCAAATGAAAAAGAGCTCTGAATGATATGTTAGATTAATATGAGACATACAAAAGACAAGCACGTCATTCTGAAAGGCCTCGCTTAAACAGTGCTCAACTTGCTGGAAATGTTGTGTAGTGATTTTTTATATAGATTGTATATATTATATATTTGTTGCAACTTTCTCTTATGTGGAATGTAATAAACGAGAACCAAAACAAACCACATTTGTTTTATTTTGTATTTAGTATTTAAAGTAAAATTTTAGTTTGTGTTTGCTTGTTCAGCTACGAAAGGAATCAAGTAAACCTCATGTTATTACTTTATGAAAACGTGTCTATGGCCACTGTTTACTGTGAAGAAACAGCAATGACTAGGAATGAAAAAAAGGTAAATAAATAAATAAAATGTGGTGTCAACTTTAAGACTATTTATTTTGGGAATAAACATAACAACGTTTAACTTGAACTGCTATTTGGCATCCTTTGTTTTGTAGTTAATATTCACTGGGGTAAAGTAAGGCCTACACAACTTATTCCTTACTCCTGGGATATTTTTCTATTTTAACGTGTTACATAGTGTAACGTCTTGCTGTAAAATAAAGGCGCACACACAGGGGCCACGGCCACGCCCCCTGCCCCTGCTGCTGTGCTGTCCCTGCCTGCGTTCAGAGCAATATAATGGCTTTTATTACTTTTTGAAAACAAACAAATATCCGAACAAATATTTAAATTATGAGTGAATATCCGAACATGAAAATCCTGTGTTCGTCCCAGCACTAATTTATATACTGTATATATATATATATATATATATATATATATATATATATATATATATATATATATATATATAAGAAAAAGGCAATGTAGGTACACAAATATGTGAAGAATTGATAAAAAAATCTATTATATCAGGACATTTTGGACTACAAGTCATTCTTCAGCTGATAATAGATTTTTTTTTTTATCAATTATTCACATTTTTATGTACCTACACTATCTTTTTCTTTCTGATTTTGCACCTTTTGGTAAAGAGCAGTTTTCCTTTTCAAATGTATTTATACACATATATACACACACACACATATATATATATATATATATATATATATATATATATATATATATATATATATATATATATATATACAGTACTGTGCAAAAGTTTTAGGCAGGTGTCAAAAATGCTGTAAAGTAAGAATGCTTTCAAAAATAGACATGTTAATAGTTTATATTTATCAATTAACAAAATGCAAAGTGAGTGAACAGAAGAAAATCTACATCAAATCAATATTTGGTGTGACCACCGTTTGCCTTCAAAACAGCATCAATTCTTCTAGGTACACTTGCACACAGTTTTTGAAGGAACCCGCAGGTAGGTTGGCCCAAACATCTTGGAGAACTAACCACAGTTCTTCTGTGGATTTAGGCAGCCTCAGTTGCTTCTCTCTCTTCATGTAATCCCAGACAGACTCGATGATGTTGAGATCAGGGCTCTGTGGGGCCATACCATCACTTCCAGGACTCCTTGTTCTTCTTTACGCTGAAGATAGTTCTTAATGACTTTCGCTGTATGTTTGGGGTCGTTGTCATGCTGCAGAATAAATTTGGGGCCAATCAGATGCCTCCCTGATGGTATTGCATGATGGATAAGTATCTGCCTGTACTTCTCAGCATTGAGGAGACCATTAATTCTGACCAAATCCCCAACTCCATTTGCAGAAATGCAGCCCCAAACTTGCAAGGAACCTCCACCATGCTTCACTGTTGCCTGCAGACACTCATTCGTGTACCGCTCTCCAGCCCTTCTGCGAACAAACTGCCTTCTGCTACAGCCAAATATTTCAAATTTTGACTCATCAGTCCAGAGCACCTGCTGCCATTTTTCTGCACCCCAGTTCCTGGGTTTTCGTGCATAGTTGAGTCGCTTGGCCTTGTTTCCACGCCAGAGGTATGGCTTTTGGCCGAAGTCTTCCATGAAGGCCACTTCTGACCAGACTTCTCCGGACAGTAGATGGGTGTACCAGGGTCCCACTGTTTTCTGCCAATTCTGAGCTGATGGCACTGCTGGACATCTTCCGATTGCGAAGGGAAGTAAGCATGATGTGTCTTTCATCTGCTGCAGTAAGTTTCCTTGGCCGACCACTGCGCTCACGGTCCTCAACGCTGCTCGTTTCTTTGTGCTTCTTCAAAAGAGCTTGGACAGCACATCTGGAAACCCCTGTCTGCCTTGAAATTTCTGCCTGGGAGAGACCTTGCTGATGCAGTATAACTACCTTGTGTCTTGTTGCTGTGCACAGTCTTGCCATGGTGTATGACTTTTGACAGTAAACTGTCTTCAGCAACCTCACCTTGTTAGCTGAGTTTGGCTGTTCCTCACCCAGTTTTATTCCTCCTACACAGCTATTTCTGTTTCAGTTAATGATTGTGTGTCAACCTTCATAATGAATTGATGATCATTAGCACCTGTTTGGTATAATTGTTTAATCATACACCTGACTATATGCCTACAAAATCCTTGACTTTGTGCAAGTGTACCTAGAAGAATTGATGCTGTTTTGAAGGCAAAGGGTTGTCACACCAAATATGGATTTGATTTAGATTTTTCTTCTGTTCACTCACTTTGCATTTAGTTAATTGATAAATATAATCTCTTAACATGTCTATTTTTGAAAGCATTCTTACTTTACAGCATTTTTTCACACCTGCCTAAAACTTTTGCACAGTACAGTATATATATATATATATACACTACCGGTCAAAAGTTTTAGAACACCTCCATTTTTTCAGTTTTTATTGAAATTTACGCAGTTTAATGTCTCAATGTACTCTGAAATTAAAGCATAGAACAAATAAACAATTGGAGATAAAAAAAGAAATCATGGAATCGTTTTGTTTAACAAAATTTAATCTAAATTTTTGACTCATCAAAGTAGCCACCTTTTGCAGATATAACAGCCGAACACACTCGTGGCATTCTTTCTGCAATGGAAATCAAATATTGTTTGGAATGTTCTTCCCAACACTGTTGCAGAAGTTCCCACAAATGTGTTGCACTTGTAGGTTGCTTTGCTTTCACCCTTCTGTCCAGTTCATCCCAAACCAGCTCCATGGGGTTTAAGTCTGGAGACTGTGCTGGCCATTCCATGATTTGAAGCCTACCGTCTTGTTCTTTTCTACTAAGGTAGTTCTGACATAGCCTGGAGGTATGTTTTGGGTCATTATCTTGCTGTAGGATGAACCCCTGACCAACTAGGCGTATACCAGAGGGTATTGCATGGCTCTGCAAAATGCTGTGGTAGCCGTTTTGGTTCAGGGTGCCACTCACTCTGTGCAAGTCGCCGACTCTGGATCCAGCAAAGAGCCCCAGACCATCACGCTTCCTCCTCCATGTTTGACAGTTGGTGTCACACACCGAGGAACCATCCTTTCGCCTACTCGACGGCGTGCATAAAACCCTGCGTGATGAACCGGAGATTTCAAATTTTGATTCATCGGTCCATAAGACCTTCTTCCAGTCTTCAGTAGTCCACTGGCGGTGCTTCATGGCCCAGGCAAGCCTCTTTTTCTTATTTTGCCATTTTAGCAATGGCTTTCTTACTGCCACTCGACCTGTCAAACCTGCAGCTCGAAGTCTTCTCTTCACAGTTGAAACTGAGACTTGCTTACTTCGACCAGTGTTAAGCTGTGCTTGAAGCTGTTGTCCTGTGAGCGCCTATCACGCAAGCTGTTGACTCTCAGAAACTTGTCTTCTGATTCTGTTGTGGCTTTGGGTCTGCCAGACCTCTTCCTGTCAGAGTTTCCTCCAGTTTCCAAGTGCCTTTTGATGGTGTAGGAAACTGTACTCACTGACACCTTGGCTTTCTTTGCAATTTCTCTAAAGGAAAGACCTACACTTTTAAGGGTTATAATGGTCTGTCTGTCTTCCTTTGTTAATTGCCTTTTTCTCACCATTATGATAGCAATATACTACTTCCTGCAGTACAATACTGTCCAAATAATGCTTAAGAGGGTGTAGTAACACAGTCTGTTCCAACACTGCTTTTATACAGACAGAGGGTTTGTAAGTAATCAACAAAAGTTGGGACACCTGTAGGAATTGTTAGCATCAACTTTCAAGGCTTAATTTACTTCCATTGCTGCAGAACAGCTGTACGTTGTTAACCCATTACTTGTTCCCTGAAAAAGGCCTTTTTGTATAACTCTGAAATGTACATTATTTTTCAGTTTTTGGTAACCTAAACTTTTTTTTAACCTCTGGCAGTTTACCGCTTACCTTTGTACCATTTCAGGTTATTCACTGGACTTGAACTGCTTAAATTTCAATAAAAAACTGGAAAAATGGGGGTGTTCTAAAACTTTTGACCGGTAGTGTATATATATATATACAGAGAGAGAGAGAGAGAGAGAGAGAGAGAGAGAGAGAGAGAGAGAGAGAGAGACGATTCAACTAAACAGCCCTGAACAGCAGTGCAGTGTACAGCTCCAAGTCTAAGGATATGAAGCCATGACAGCAATGAAGACAACAGAACAAATGCTTGATTACTGTTCCCTGTCCTGAAAGCCTAATCTGTCAGACATGAAAGTTGCCACCTGCTGACATGAGACCCTGGTGTTAACAAGCAGCACTGGCCCGCAGCAGGGCTGGAGCTGCAAAGCTGACTGGGGGCTCGGAGGAGAGGCTTTTCAGCACTTGGAAGAACAAAGCTGTTTCAGCAGCTCCCAGAGCCATGTGTGTGCCCCAGCCAGACTCGCTGAAGGGAACGCAGACCTGAGTGTGTTCACTGTAGCACGAATCATGTGCAGTTACTCCATCAAGGAATGTGAGCTGAGCTATAGCATAGCAGTAAACTGTAGAAAATGGGTCAAGTAAAGTTAGTTTAAAAGTATCTGGTTGGTGTCAAAATCACAGAAATACAGAAATGACATTAATTTTTTACTAAAAGGTCAGCTGGATTATCCATATATAGTTTGCTCCACTGTGAGACATCTTATCATTGTAAAAGCAGTTAAATGGACATTTTTCTTACTAGTTTTATAACATTTACATTGTTATTTTCCTTGAGAATGCAAAGTTTGCTCTGGTGCAAATACACAAAATCATGACTTTTTATTATTTTTCATGCATTAAATATTATCGCACAATGCAGCAAAGCCTCTGCGTTGACTGACAACCTGTTGCACAATTAGCAGGTTTCATGTGGTACTCCATCCTATCTGACTCGTCCACACAACCTACATGGAAATGCTTGAACATGAGACTTTACTGTAATGCATGTCTCAGCTCCCATCGGCTCAGAGCCTGTGGATTTGCAGACGGCCAACACAGCTTTCATACTATCACGATGAAAACGGCTAACAACATTTTTCTTTAACCAAACCAATATTGTTCTGCAAACCTTCAAAATGTATCTCCTTGGTTCCATATACTTTTACGTGGAAATGTAAGGGACAGGAATCTCTCTTGGGGTTGCCATTTGTTACGTCCCAAAAATAAACAAACTAATGCAATCCAGTTAAAAGCCTATCACAGGACTGAAAAAAACTGTTATTGTAATACTGTATGACTGTTTATCTAATCAGGAAGCAAAATGTGTGCTCAGTTTCCTGCTAGTCTGGTGCTGATGCAGCTATCTCCATCAACACCAGCTGCTACTGCTTGTGGGCGACCCTCATGGTGTCTGGGATTGAAACCCACGACTGATTGGTCCCAAGGTGGTATATCCAAGAAAACCAGAACAGGTGGCAACACCGAGTTAATTTACAGCTGGCTTTACTACGACACGGCGCTAAGGTCACACATGTCCTTCAAACTGGAAACTTGGAATTCAAGGACAGCATCTGATTTTAACATGTTTCAAATAAACATTTAATAAGAGCCTATTATCCATTGCTTCTTTCATTATACAACAGATAATTCTACACAAAGAAAATAAAGCAATCAAACATTTTAAATTGAGTCCACCAGTTCTTGCTTTTTTATTGTAATATCCAGACAATATTGCATCTAAGCTACAAATTGTAATAAACGAAAATTAGCCACCATACAATCTGTTTCGTGGTGTCATGCAATTTAAAAGTGCACACTATAGGGGCCACTTTAAATACTTAGAGGACAATAGTATTTACTGTATACTAGTGACCACTTCTGTGGGCAACAGCACAAACTATTTTTGTTCTCCATTAAAGCCAATTGGATTGTGAGTTGCAGTCCGGGGCTTTGATAAAAGGAGTTTGTGTTTCCAAGCGGCAGTAGATGAGGAATGAATTGGTCCATGCTTGTCCTAAATCCTGGCCTGATGTTTATTTCGCTCAGAGGGCATGCTATCAATTACTGCCCTCAGTCCACAGCAACCTGCTAAATAACCCAGGTGGATAGCCAATTAAATGCATGGTGTGAACTCACAAACTGCCAGCAATCATGCTGACACCCCAGTCTGGCCAATAACCTAGCGTGATGGAGATTAGACACACACTGCTGCCCACACTCCTCTGCCTCTGCTTCTGAAAAATGAATGTTCAGGAGATAATGAGAACAACTGGCTGTAGAGACAACCCCTCTGTAAAGAGAACCGCCCCGCCGCGCCACGCCACTGCTGGGGTCATTCCTCTGCATTCCCTTTGAGCTCATTTTAAAAACGATGCATCTGCTAATGCAGCTGCTCTCTGGACAGGTTATTGTTATTGTGAAAACAAAAAATGCATTAAACAAATACAACCTGTCAGACTAAAGCAGATTTGAAAATATGGAGACAAATTAATTTCTCTTAACCATCCTCCCTGTCCAAATCCTTCACTGATGAAATTATACCAAAGGTAGGATGCAGACATCTTGCAACATATGTAGGGGAAACACCCAACCCCCCTGCCTCCCCCCAGCCCTTAGCTTTCATTTAACTTTGCAGCTGACTGTTGCTTGTATAACAATTTACTGGGACCTATTTACAAAAGGACTTTTTTAAATATTATTTTTTTTAAGGAATTTTTTAAGACTGATTATAAACAGGTTAAACAGTGCTTTGAAAAAAATTGAATAAATGAATACACCCTCAGAACTGCAGCGCTACTTAATCAAAATAGGCTTTGAAAAACAGTCAACAAAAAGTCATTGAAATAGTCCTTAAAGAGTAAGCAATGGATTTGTTTACATTCCTGTACTATTTTATGGTGTCAATCATTCTGAGTGGTTCCCCAGTGGTTTTTATTGACCTCATTTTTGACAATAGAAACGAGGTGCACAAAGCAGGTTTATTATATTAAGGGCCTTAAACAGTAAGATCCTCTGAACAGCCCCCTTGGGGTGTGCAAGAGAAGCACAAGTTGATACTGTGAGAGACAGACAGGTCAACTGTACGTGCTAACGCTGATCAGGGTCTGTGCATGACACACCGCGGGTCCCCTTTCTGAGTAATTGCTAATGCCAGGTTGCAAGCCTGCTGACCTCTCCATCAAGGGTCATTACTAGGTCAAGATCTTGTTTCTAAAGCTATTTGCTGCTTTTTGAGTCTAAAGTGACACAGTTCTTTGATTGTTCAGTGGGATTTTAGGATGATCAATAATCCATTCATTGTTGCATCTTTAAAAGGCAGTAGTGGACAAAACTTTTCAGAAAAGGCCCTACAAGTCCATTAAAACATAAAGTTTCACAGAGGAAACAACCTTTAGATTCTGCATATATCCCTGTATATATATATATATATATATATATATATATATATATATATATATATATATATATATATATATATTGTAAAAGATCCGAACCTCTTCATGTTCGTTGCCCCTTTAAAACACTGACCCAGCACACGCAAATGGATTTTTAAAGCTGCAGTCAGCTATTTTTAATGAAAACACATAAAACAAAAAATAAACAAACAAACAAACACCTAGCTCGCTTTGAGCACTAACTAAAACAAAACAGGAACCTAAACTAAAGACAGGACAGCTAAGCTGTTTACCTGTAACAAAACAAACAGCACACACACAAAAAAAACTCACTCTACCTTTTTTTTTCTTTTAAATTACGGCTGTACCCACACACCAGCACAGTCGGGCTTCTACCCTCTTCAGCAGCCGCCCAGAGCAGACTGACTGCTCTCCTTTAATACCGGGCACCTGGCTCCAATTTCCAATAGCAGCCAGGTGCAGGTAATGATTAACAATAAAACAATAAAACAATTAAACAAAACAATTAACACAAATCAAACAATTAACAAAACAAAACCAAAATGTGCCTTACGCACATGTTTTCCTCTAGGGAGGAATTAACCCCCTCCCTGCTGTCTCACACATCCCCCCCTCATGTCTTTTCAAGACATCGGCCATACAACGGCCACCTCCCTCCACCCTTAAAAGACCATCCACCCTCAAGTCCACAAATGTCAATTTTCGCCCTCTTCCACGGGCGGGCTTGAGGGTGGGTTGGTCCCTCCGGCGTTTCCAGGGAGGGACCCAGGACCGGCGAGGAGGGACCCAGACGGCTTGTCCAAGGCGACCATAGCGCAGACCGGTGCCCGGGAGCCAGGACTGACAGGCAGAGGCGTGCGCCTGTGGACTCGCGCAGCGACCTCTGGAATCCCAGGTGGAGCGCAGCACTAGGCAAGGGAGTGGAGCAATCAGCAGGGGAACGCTAGTGACCTCTGCCCTTATGTAGCGACGCCTGCCTCTTGCGCAGCGCACGCCTGGGATTCCAGGGGAGTGGAGTAAGGGACCAGGCAAGCGACTGTGCCTGGCTGTACTGCGACCTGGGAGCAAGGTCCAGCGCAGGGAGGTCTGGGCATTCCGCCAGGTGTCCACGATGACGGGACTGGGGACCTCCCTCGGCAACGCCGACTCACTTGCACGGATGATGGTTTCGAAGAGGCGGCTCCTCCCTCTGGGCTCTGGTAACAGCAGCTCCACCCCTCTGGCTCTCGGGATGGCAGCTCCACCCCTCTGGCTCTCGGGATGGCAGCTCCATCCCTCTGGCTCTCGGACGGTAGCTCCATCCCTCTGGCTCTCGGACGGTAGCTCCACCCCTCTGGCTCTCGGGACGGCAACTCCACCCCTCTGGCTCTCGGGACGGCAGCTCCACCCCTCTGGCTCTCGGGACGGCAGCTCCCACTTTTGTAGCAGCAGCTCCAGTTCGGTTGGCTCCCGCTCCGGTATTATCCACGGGGCCAACCCCAGCTCTTGTGTCTGCCTCTCCATCTTCCTTGTCTGCTCCTCCTGAGCAGCGGTGTTTTTAATAATCCTCTCAATTAAATCTTTAAAATCCATTCTTGGGTCATTAGGGGCGCCCCCACTCGCTGCCACCATATGTAAAAGATCCGAACCTCTTCGCGGTTCGTTGCCCCTTTAAAACACTGACCCAGCACACGCAAATGGATTTGTAAAGCGCGGTTGCGCTATTTTTAATGAAAACACATAAAACAAAAATAAACAAACAAACAAACACCTAGCTCGCTTTGAGCACTAACTAAACAAAACAGGAACCTAAACTAAAGACAGGACAGCTAAGCTGTTTACCTGTAACAAAACAAACAGCACACACAAAAAAAAAAAAACTCACTCTACCTTTTTTTTCTTTTAAATTACTTCTGTACCCACACACCAGCACAGTCGGGCTTCTACCCTCTTCAGCAGCCGCCCAGAGCAGACTGACTGCTCTCCTTTAATACCGGGCACCTGGCTCCAATTTCCAATAGCAGCCAGGTGCAGGTAATGATTAACAATAAAACAATAAAACAATTAAACAAAACAATTAACACAAATCAAACAATTAACAAAACAAAACCAAAATGTGCCTTACGCACATGTTTTCCTCTAGGGAGGAATTAACCCCCTCCCTGCTGTCTCACAATATATATATATATATATATATATATATAGCGCTTATTTTGCAGGACAATGCCAATTCTAGGACATTTCTCTCTCTTTCTCTCTCCCCTCTCTCTTTATATTAGTAGAGAGATTGGTTTAGTCATAGGGAGACTCCAATCAGTGTATCTCCCTGACTCCCTTAGTGTAATTGTTAAAAACGTCACTAGACGTGCATACTTATTAGCTGCAGCTAATGTACTGAGACCTCACCCACACACCCACACACCCACACAGAAAGAAGCTTGTGCACCACAGTCTTTTCAATGAGCACAAATATTTTAGGTAGACCCTGACAAGTGAATTGAATCTGCCTGCAGACTCTGCAAACCGTCTTGCCATTTTACAACACGCACTGGGCACGAATAGAGAAAAAATTAAATGCACCTGTTCAATTCACAAAAACTAAGAAATATAATTAAAGATCCCTTAAGCATAAGCTGTTTGTTTGTCTAACATCAACATGGATTTTCCTCCATTCAAAAAACAGGTGGTAATTAAATAGCCACATATTCAGATTTCACTATGTACACTGATGCCATCTTCAGCTTGTTCTAGGAACGGAATCACTCTAAGGGCTGGATTCAATCAACACTGCAGCCGTGATCTGTGACCCACATTAATTCACTGTTTTATGGTGCTATTCAGTGCAATGTACCAGGCATACCAGGACACCCCTGAACAAGACACAGCATTAACAAAGGTGTCAATCTGAGACACAGGCCATTCTAATGGTGCTGGCGAGGAGTGTCTACTGCAGCAATGCACTGTGCGCTGGAAGTGACAAGTTGAATGCAGGGCTGGCTTACCCTGGCTGAGAAAGGACTGCGATGACCATGAGAAGAATCCACAGGTCAGGAATGGATGAAGAGAAGCTCAGGAACCCCAGCGCCATATCTCAGAGAGGAGACTGCAGAGGATCCTGGGAGTAGAAAGGGATTTAAGATTAGGCTGACAGTCATTACCCCACACTGCTGATGAATGTCCCTGCAGTCAGGGATATTGTGTCGGTGGATACACTGCTCCACTGTATAGTTTTGCATATATCTAGAGAAGCACTTGTCCAGTTGTGAAGAAACTTGGTAAGGCCATTCTTTAGCATAAGTTATTGAGTGTACATCTGTTGGTATATATAGAGGCTGTCTGTCCGTTCCAGTCTTACTTCTTACACGTGCATTCAGTGAATATACTGTAGGTCACGGTGATGCAGTTTTTCATATTAGTGACATGCTTGTATATAATTAACTTCAAATCATGTGATTTCTCAGTCATCGGTTTGTGTGTCACAATTAAAAAGATCCCTGTTGAATGCAGTATAATTTTGAGTCTAGCTTGTACTGAGACGTGTGAAATACAGGATGTTCGTCCCGAGATTAGAGCACATTAATTACAGGCTCTGTCACTCAAGTCATTAAATTACAGTCTAAATCTCAAGCCCCTATGGAGCTTCAGCTAAAGGATATATTTTATGAGCCGTGTCATCTATTAGAAAAGATGAATGCTATGGCAAACGATAGAGGAGCGTTTTTATAGAACTTTCAACAACTATGAAACAGATTAAAGCGTGTTGTATTATACACGTGTGAAGACAATTCAAGTCAGAGTTTAGTGGGTAATGAAGCAGGTTTTTTTATTTTTCTTTCACCAGACAAACACTGGTGAACACTGGCAACCATACCCAAGATTTTATTTTTCACATATAATGTTATAAAAAAAAATATATATATATATATATATATATATATATATATATATATATATATATATATATATATATATATATATATACTGTGTATATATATATATATATGAAAATAAAAAAAATGACCAGGGAAATCATATTTAAAGTAGTCCCACACATTTCTTTTTTATTCTTGCTGAAATCTCTGTTTCCAAAATTCTCTTTTAAATGTGTTCTCTGCTTGTTTACATTACCTAAAGGTGCTTTCAGCTGCAGGATCGCTTGCTGCCTCTCTCCTAAAGCCTTTTTGCAATCTGAATATGAGAAATAAACAAGAATAACATGGGCACCACACAGGGCTTTAAACTTCCCTGCCCCCAGTCCCGGGTATCAGAACTCCCCTTGTTCAGGTATATTATTGAAATAACCAGTTGCCAGGAATTGGAACAAACAGACCCCTGGGAAATCTAATGATTAATACACGCAGACATACGTAGAACCCCATATGGTTGTATAGTTTGTTGTACTTATTTAAGAAGGCTTTTACAGCAGACACTGCATTGTAAACTGGTTGCAGGAGCATGCTGCCTATAACCTGGTTCTGCTACAGGAGCATGCTGTTTACCATCCACAGGTCCAGTATGCACCTGCACCTGTGCATTTGAATCTGAGAGCTCTGTTCAGCCCTCTGATTGAGTCTCAATCCCAGTTAAAGATGCATCCACTGGGCAGCAACAGTCAGGTGCGCCCCCTACAGTCAGGTGCGCCTCAGTGTTCATGTCACTGACAGTGTCCTTAGATACTTTCAGTCCCAGACTTCCTGATCACTCAGGCTGCAGTGTGACAATGGCTTGGTTTACATGCACATGAAAATCGACTCTGCAGTCATGACTGTGTGACGTTGTCACGCAAATACATCGTGAAACAGGACATCCTTTTGGCAGGGCGACTTTAACGGCAGGATCAATCGCTTTCTCACGATAAAAACAGCTGTAAAAACCCATGTAAACCAGAGCAGTAATTGTGCTTGTGCTCAAGGTTTCAGAAGCCAAGATCCCGTTCTTCTGACTTAATCTCAGCTAATCGCCAGCAGAAATGCAGTACAAAACATACCCCACCCCCACAACACACACACACACACACACACACACACACACACACACACAGTATATTTATGGACTACTTTAAAGAACCACCGTGTTTATACTCATACCTATAACCGCCGACGGTAGTCATTATCATGGTACATTTTAAACATCATCAATATTAAAATGAAAGACAAACTATCAAATACAACTCAAAAGTGTTATTCAAGCACATCATATCAAACATCTGCACAGCCAAAACACCGTATTTAAATGAACAATTAAGCATAAAAGGGTTTATTTTCTAACTTACAACATATAAAGAACTACTTCAAAAAATGAAAAACTATAATAAAATAAACATTTCAAAACAAACTAGTGTGTAAACAGGTTTATGTACATACAAAACTGTAAAAACAAAAGTAGTTTTTAATCTAAAACGAAAGTAACATATGATTTCTCTTGTGTGTGTGTGTCACTCGCAGCACAGAATCCAGGTTCAGCCAAAGCGCTGTGGCTAGCTTCAAGATGAAATCTCTCCTACTGATATTTTCCCCGGTGCATTCTTGTATAAAACGAAGGAATTGATGGTTGCCAGGTCCAGTAGAGATAACAACAGGCTTGTATGTATATATATATATGAACAGAGGTAGGCTGTGAACTGTGCATTATATGCAGAGTCACTTACAATAGGACATTGATTTAATATAACATCTCATCTGCAGGGTGGAGAACAAGGAGGTTAGGTGACTTGCTCAGGGTCACACAGTGAGTCAGTCAGTGGCAGAGGTGGGATTCACAGTTGCCAAGTCCGCTTATAATAAGCGGGATTGGGCTTGTTTTTTTGAGAGCCACAGTTGGAATTTAAGAGTCGCGGGTTAGAATTTGCATAGGAAGTGCCGCTTTTTTTCTCGAAATAAGATATCTCTAAATTACTTTCTGTTCATTTGGAGATATCTCTAAATGGACAGAAAGTCCATTCAAAACTTAGAGCATTTTCAAAGGAAGTAATTTTGAGATATCTTCAAATGGCTTCCTGTTCATTTGCAGATATCTTCAAATGACTTAGAGATATCTCTACATGAACAGGAAGTTATTTAGAGATATTTGTAAATGAACAGGAAGTTATTTAGAGATATCTTAAAATCATTTAGATATATCTCTAAATAACTTCCTGTTCATTTAAAAATATCTCTAAATCATTTAGAGACATCTCTAAATCACAGGACGTTATTTAGTGATATCGCTAAATGATATAGAGATATCTCTAAATGAACAGGAAGCCATTTCAAGATATCTCAAAATTACTTCCTGTGTGTTGTAGTTTGTTTTAAATTGTCATACAGTTGTGGACTGGAGGACTTGCTTTAATGAAGGAAACAGAACTGTGTTTATTAATGAACAGAGCATAACATGAGGTAACGTAAGGCACTTCCTAGCATGACTTGACCTTCTACTCACACTGACCTTTTACGTCATCATTGTGTGTCAGTAGTAACCTGTATACTACTAACATTGAACATAACAAGTCCTTCAGCACTTGCCTCTGGGTCAGAGATTACCGACCCGTTGGAGCCCAACCTTTACCGTTGGCTCATTTCGAAATCATGGAGTCTGGAAGGAGGAATCACTGCCCTTCCATTTCTGGGGTGCTGAACTGGTCCTGCATTCTGGAAAGCCTCAGGATATGCATTTCTCTGTGTCTCCACCAACACTGGTTCAGAATTTGGCTCAGCATCTTGGACAGTTTGTTGTTCAGGTACGTCCTGTAGGTCAGACTCGCCTCTTGAATTCAATCTGAAGTTGGTGAGGGTCTTCCTCAGGTTTTGTCTGTTTCTCCTGTAGCGCTGACCTGATATAGACATAACATTGTAGGACCGTGGCTCAGACCTCGCTTCTTGGACAACAGCTGGCCATCTCCATGTACACAGTACTGCCTGGCTGTAACACTGGTAGTGCTTTAGCATGCATGTTGTAGTACGTTTCTTGTTTAGCTTGGAGATGTCTCAGCCTGGTGTGAACTCCTTTGGGTGTGGCAGGTTGCAGCAGTGCAGTGGAACTTGGAAGCGTACTTCTCAAGACTCGACCCATAAGCATCTGTGCTGGTGAGAATTCCATGCCTGTCACTGGTGTGTTCCTCAGATTAAGCATCACCAGGTGCGGATCCACGTTAGTCTGCTCTGCCTTCTTAAGCAGCAGTTTGACTATCTTTATAGCTCTCTCTGCCATTCCATTGGATTGCGGGTACCCTGGACTGGAGTGTGTCAGTTTTATTCCCCATGATGCTGCAAAAACTTCGCATCTCACTGCTTGCAAATGGAACGTGATCGCTGACCATTTCCTTTGGAATGCCCTGTCTCGCAAACACTGCCTTCAATTTAGCAGTTACAGTGTGAGCTGTCTTGGCAGGACATGTGCAGCACTTCTGGATATTTTGAGAAGTAGTCGACGATCAGGAGATAAGGCCAACCCTTGAGGTCAAATATGTCCACTGCTACTTTGTGCCATCGCAGTTCCGGGATGTCATGTGACCACAATGGCTCTTTTTGGTTCTTGGGGAGATATTGCTGACAGGTGGCACAAGCTTCAATCATCTGTTCTATTTCTTTCGCCATCCCCGGTCAGTACATGAGCTTTTGTGCTTTGGCTGTCCTGATGCGCACAATGTAATTTTTTCCAGCATTACTGGTCTGGCACTGCTAGGAATTATTACCCTGTCTCCTTTCATCAGTATGCCTTGCTTCACGGCGATGGTGTCCCAAATAAGCCAGTTTTGATGAAGTCTGAGGTCAAGCTGTTTTTTTCTTACAGGCTGACCTCTGTTGCGCACCTCCAGCAATGTTTGCAAGGTTTTGTTTTTCAATGTTGCTTCCTGCAGTTGACTTAACATCTCTGAGCTTAGTGCTTCTGTAGCTTCCATGGCATAAACTACTTTCTGTTCTGTGAGCTCATCACTGTGTGTAGGGGCCTCACCAACAACAGCACTAGACAGCGTGTCCGCGATGAGTAGGTATTTCCCAGGGGTGTATGAAATCCGTAAATCATAGCGATGCAGCTGAAGCAGCATTCTTTGCAGTCTTGCAGGAGCTTTTCCCAGTGGCTTTGAAAGAAAGGCTTCCAATGGCTTTTGATCAGACTGAACCATCACCGGGGTCCCAAAAACATATTGATGGAACTTTTTCACTGCGAAGACAATGGCTAGTAGCTCCTTTTCAATTTGAGCATAATTTTGTTCTGAATCCGACAAAGTTGTCCTTCCTGCAAGAGACATGCGCCAAGATGGTGTTTGGAGGCATCCGTCTGTATGGTGATTTGCTTGGCTGGATCGAAGAACTTGGTTATAGGAGCCTGAGTGAGAGCTTGTTTGAGCTGCATCAGGGCCTCGTCATGCTCATGTTCCCACTGCCATTGCATGTATTTGCGCAGCAGATTCCTCAGTGGTGCAGTGATAGAAGCTTCATTGGGAATGTACTGTGCAAGGTATCTCATCGTGCCCAGCAGGCGTTGCAGCCCTTTATTATTATTATTATTATTATTATTATTATTATTATTATTATTATTATTATTATTAATTTTCTTAGCAGATGCCCTTATCTAGGGCGACTTTCAGTCGTAAACAAAGAATACATTTCAAGAATCACAGTACAAGTATTAATACAATTAAGAGCAAGATAAAATACAATGACTTCAGTTCTAGTAAGTACAAGTATATTACAAAATACGAATCAATATCAGAGCACATAATAGTGTCAGTGACAGTTACATCAGGATACGATTAAATGCAAAATACTACAGATTGAATAACACTAGTGGCAGATTACAGTACAGTACTCTGTAAAGTACAGGATTAAATGCAGTAAAATAGGGAGCAGATAAGTGCAAGTAAAGCACATTAAGGAAGAGTGACAAAGTGTCCAGAGGGAAAAGAGGAGTTCTACAGGTGCTTGAGGAGGTGAGTCTTCAGGAGGTGCCGGAAGGTTGTCAGGGACTGGGCAGTCCTGACATCTGTAGGAAGGTCATTCCACCACTGCGGGACAAGGGTGGAGAAGGAGCGGGCTCTGGAGGCAGGGGAGCGTAAAGGAGGTAGAGCCAGTCTTCTAGTGCAGGAGGAGCGGAGAGGTCGAGTGGGGGTGTAGTGGCAAGTGCATGCCAGAGTGGAGATGTGCTGGGAATACGAGAGGCAGGGGTCCAGGGTGACTCTGAGGTTCTTAGCTGAGGAGGGGGGAGAGAGGTGGCACTTTTCGGCATCATGCCATACTCCATCAGGGGTGATGACATGTCCCATGTATTTGACAATTCTTTGTCCAGCCTTATCTGCCAGTAGCCACCCTTTTCATCCAGGATGGTGAATATTTTCTTGCTCGCCAGCTTGCACTGGGATCGAGTAATGTTGTCGTCTTATCGCCTTGTTCAGCTCACAGGGATCCAAGCATACCTGTAGTGTGCTGTTTTTCTCTTCTGTTAATGCAAGAGACTGTTCACCCATCCACTGGGTTTTTGTACTGGAGCTATGATGTCTGCTTCCAATAGCTTCTGCTGTGTAATTTTCAGTCTGCACATCACAGCAACTGGCGTCTTCCTGCATCCATGTATGACAGGTGTTACAGCAGGGTCCACATGTATGTGGTGCACTCTAGGAAACTGTCCCAGACCCTCAAAGACTGTGGGGAATTTGGACACTAAGTCCTCTTTATTAGCTGGCACTTTCACATTTAGCTGATCGATCCTTTTTACTTATTTCAGCTCCACACATGCCTGTCTGCCAAGAATTGGCGTTGCTGAGTGCTTGGTTACAAAGAATTGCAGACTGACCTTCGCATTGAGTGCATCACACAACAGGGTGACTAATCGCTCAGGCTTCAGTCTTGAACCTCTGTACTCTACCAGCATCGTCTTGGTGGGCAGCATCTGCAGTTGGCCTGGTATTGTCTGGGGTGTTGCTATAGGCAGGACGTTGGCTTCTGCACCTGTGTCAAGTTTGAACTTCATTAAGACATTTCTTATGCAGACTGTTATGTACCATGCATCATCTCTGTCTGATTCTATTCGATTCGCTTCAGCGCACGCCACTGTTCCTATGAAAAGAGCATCAACTTATGGGAGTTTCTTCTGGACAGCTTTTCCAGTGGCTTTTCCAGCTCCACACATTTTAGCGAAATGGTTGCATTTACCAGACGCATGACAAGTGACTATTTTGGCAGGACATGCCCGTGGATGATGTGACTTCCACACCTCCCACATGTGCTTGCAGGTGCAACATGTGCTTTTTGTTTGTGCACATACTTGTCACTTTTGTTTATTTTGCTGTGCTCTTTATTATTTTTTACTTGTGACCTTGCCTGTGAAATTGCTTGTACAGGCCTTTCAAGTGCTGTGGCTCCCATTGCTTGTGTTTTAGCTGTCTCTGCTGCTCTGCAAATGTCAATGGCTTTCGCTAGTGTAAGCTCTGACTCTCTCAATAGTCTCTCTTTCAGATGCTGATCATTGATACTAAAGACAATTTTGCCTCTGATCATGTCGTTTTCAGTGTTGCCAAACTCGCAATATTTTCTTATTTGTCTGAGCTCTGTCACGTATTTGTCAATTCTTACAGATTCTAGCATTGTATGTGCCCAGAACTGGTTACATTCAAACACACGTTCTTTTTTGGAATGCAGTAACTTTTGAATGCATCCATTATTTCCTTCATTGTTTTAGCTTGTGGAATTGCATAAGCTGTGGAGTGTGTGTTATAAACCTCTAAAGCATCCTCCCCGATCGTGTGTAACATGATGGCTATTTTAATATTCTCGTCTTTATCATCTGCCCCTGTCGCACTTTATCACTGCCTGTCTCACACTGACTGCAGCTCACTGCCTGTCTCACACTGCCTGCAGCTCACTGCCTGTCTCACAGTGCCTGTCTCACACTGCCTGTCTCACACTGCCTGCAACTCATTGCCTATCTCACACTGACTGTCTCACACTGCCTGCAGCTCACTGCCTGTCTCACACTGCCTGCAGCTCACTGCCTGTCTCACAGTGCCTGTCTCACACTGCCTGTCTCACACTGCCTGCAACTCATTGCCTATCTCACACTGCCTGTCTCACACTGCCTGTAGCTCACTGCCTGTCTCACACTGCCTGTCTCACACTGCCTGCAGCTCACTGCCTGTCTCACACTGCCTGCAGCTCACTGCCTGTCTCACACTGCCTGTCTCACACTGCCTGTCTCACACTGACTGCAACTCATTGCCTATCTCACACTGCCTGTCTCACACTGCCTGCAGCTCACTGCCTGTCTCACACTGCCTGTCTCACACTGCCTGCAGCTCACTGCCTGTCTCACACTGCCTGCAGCTCACTGCCTGTCTCACACTGCCTGTCTCACACTGCCTGCAGCTCACTGCCTGTCTCACACTGCCTGTCTCACACTGCCTGTCTCACACTGCCTGCAGCTCACTGCCTGTCTCACACTGCCTGTCTCACACTGCCTGTCTCACACTGCCTGCAACTCATTGCCTATCTCACACTGCCTGCAACTCATTGCCTATCTCACACTGCCTGTCTCACACTGCCTGCAGCTCACTGCCTGTCTCACACTGCCTGTCTCACACTGCCTGCAGCTCACTGCCTGTCTCACACTGCCTGTCTCACACTGCCTGTCTCACACTGCCTGCAACTCATTGCCTATCTCACACTGCCTGTCTCACACTGCCTGCAGCTCACTGCCTGTCGCTTGTCTAGCTCACCACACTGTTCTGTCCTCAGCTACGGAAAACTTCATCGCTTCTGACACCATGTTGTAGTTTGTTTTAAATTGTCATACAGTTGTAGACTGGAGGACTTGCTTTAATGAAGGAAACCACTTTGGTAAGTATTTGAATTAACAGAACTGTGTTTATTAACGAACAGAGCCTAACACGAGGTAAGGCACTTCCTAGCATGACTTGACCTTCTACACACACTGACCTTTTACATCATCATTGTGTCAGTAGTAACCCGTATACTACACTGTGAAAATGCTCTATGTTTTGAATGGACTTCCTGTCCATTTACAGATATCTCCAAATGAACAGAAAGTTATTTAGAGATATCTCTAAATGAGTTAGAGATACAGTCAGCACTCGCATATCCGTTACCCAGATACACGTCAGTCGCGTTTTACTGCCCTTATATTAAGAATAAAATCAATCCCCATTATACATATGTAACAAATTAATGCACTTACTCGTCACCAATTTTCTGATACAAAGCCCATCTATTCAATGTTACGATTTATCTGAATATCCACAGCGCTTCCTCCAGTTTCACCTGACGAAAATGCAGCCAAAAGAGAACGAGACAAGCTACGGTAATGTAACAGTTAATCATTAAACAGTTTTAGATACTGTGATGTATTTTTTTTTTCCATCTGTGATCTTTTGTTGCTTTTGCGCATTTTCATTTGCAAGTGAACTGTGACATTAGGGCCTTATCGAGCACTATATTCTGCAATTTTGAATACTGACTTTGGATACTGTTTTAATTCTGGAAACTGTGTCATTTTTTTAAAAATCTTTTGGTTTTGCTAAATTGCATTGCCTTTTACCTTTTATGCAGTTCTGTGCATGGATAACATTTAGATTTAATTTTGCTGTTAGGTCGTTACTGGAGAATTTTACATACTGCTACAATACGTACCGGATTTAAAAGTATGTACTGTATTACAGTTAATGTCTCTCTAGTTTTGGCAAGTGATATTTTCAGAATCATATCGTTCTGAATTAAAATACTACTTCTCTTAAAAATATAGTACTATACCAACAAATCTAATACAGTACATATAAATAGAAGCCTTCTTATTTTAAAACAGTCCTTTCAAATATGTATTTTTGATATTATCCATTTTTCAGGGAACATAAAAAAGATACAAGGGTTTCCATACCATTTAAAGATACCTGTAAATCAATTTGAGATATCTTTATTTCATTTTTAGATATCTCTAATCAATTTACAGATATCTTAAAATTAATTTTAGATATCTTAAAAACTGCACAATTCAAGATATCTGCAATTCAATTTGAGATACTGTATCTCCAATGTGATTTAGAGATATCTTTAAATATTTCAAGATATCTTAAAATGCAATTTGAGAAATCTCTAAATGATAATTTGGCTCGTCATAATGCGGTCTCCGCCCCTGCTAGAATAAATATGTTGAGGTGTCATTTGAAACTCTATAAACATGGCTTGGAAAGTTGGTGTAAGTTCAAGAGACAGCATGACATTGTTAGGAGGCTTCAGTAGAGAGGAGGCTTGTGTGCCTTGAGGCAGCCAACAAAGTCTGCTATGTACAGAAGCAGAGTGCACAGAATGTTAAGCTATGGAAGAAAAGGCAAGTCTATAAGATGGCCAAAAACAAAAAAAAATGTTCTACATAATATATTTAACCTTTAATGGAACTACAATGTTTGATAGTTGCCAATAGCAGCAGGACAGTCCATATAATCCATAAAATGTAGCACAATAAATATAATAACATTTACAAATATTAGTTGTTATTAATTTTGGTCTAGGGAACCAAAATACATGTATGTGTCACTTGACTTAGGGGTTGGTTTGATCACCCTACACCATGTCAGGTAAAATCACAGCTGAATTTTTTATAGGAAATATTACCCTAGATTCTGGTACTTTAGAGCAGGCGTGGGCAGGCCTTGTCAAATGTTTAAGCAGGTAAATCTCCATTCAGGGGCTCCCCTTTCACTGCATCAAGTACTTATTTTTAAGGAGTAAAAAGCCTCTGTGGTATTTTGTTTTAACTTTGTTTGATTTCTTTTTTTTTTTTGGCTACGCTACAGCTTAAATGATTTTGCAATGCAGTCATTTGTTTGCAATTTAGGAAACTGTATTTTATTAAATCACATCACAGGGGGTTTGTTCCAAGTCAATCGCCAAAGCCCTGCCACAGCAAAGGAACATTTTTCCATTATTGAAAACGCTGTTTATTTGCAGACAACAAAACCATAGCTGACATTAATATGTAACAGCTGAGGAACTACTGCAGTGTGGCGTAATTAAGTGATAATTTGCTGTGAGCTGCCACACCGCCACCTGTTATTATTACAAAAGAAATGAGCAAAACGGCTAAACCAGGGGATCCCAAACTTTCTCCCACCTGAGGCCTACCTTTTGATCGTCATTCACCACAGTGGCCCACTAGAGCACTGTGGAAAACAACGCTTAATCTAAAGTGTTAAAACAAGGGTCTTCCTTCTGTCAAACATACTGTATTGTGCTGTATTGAGAATCCATAACTATGAAACACTCAATAGTGCTGAACTTAGAAATACTAAAAGAAACTTCATAAATTCACATGTTTCCACTAGCAGTCTTTTTCAATGTCCTTAAATACTGTATTGACACCATTTTCACGCTACCTTTTACTGGTGCGTAATTATTTCATATAATCACACAGTAATGCAACTGCAAATGTTCTGGGGCCTCTGCAATTGATCTAAAGAATACAGCCTCCCTTTTAATAATTAAAATAGGACTCTGTGTACCAAGGTTATGAAAAGCAAACATCTAACAGCACACGTGAGTCTCTTTGGCATGTTTTTAACACCAGAAAGGGGCCTATTTCAATCATTCAAACACAGGTTAGATCAATTAAACAAACCCCTCAGTACAGTGCGGTTCTTTCGATAAACGTGCTGTCTTCCACAATACCTCCTCCATATATCCATATACCCATAACGTCAATGCCTTTCTTTACAATTTCAAATGATATCTGTGGTTTCACAGATTGCACTAATCTGGAAGCCTGTCTTATTCCTTTCTTGTTTCTTTTCTTTCTTGTTTCTCATTGTTTGAAGTGTTTCTCTCCCACATTCAGAATGCTCTATTGTGTTCCCTCACAACAGCTCAGGAGAAGTGAAGATCAGTGGGCTTGCTCCGATGCAAGCCAGCTCGAGACTGGGCGTTGGCACAGTGCTGGCCTCCAGAGGACATGGCACATTTATATATACATGTGTATAAATCAATATGCACTGTGCAGTTCAGCGATCTAGCTTTCTAGCAGCGCTAACAAAGCTCTCCTCTATCACCACTCCCAGCAAGTCATGAGCAGGCTGTGTCACATTTTCTCATTGGGCTACATCTCTCAGAGCAGCGGAGGCAGGTTTGCAGCCAGTCTGCCCTCCTCTCATCTCATTCACACTGGCTTGCTGTCTAACCCAGAGGAGAAACGCGGACACCAAGTCTGAGCTACAGACAGTGACATGAAGACGGTGATTCTTCAATGGCTTTGCTAACAGGGGGAGTTCCATTGAGATTAAGGGAGTCCCTCTGAAGCAACACCGTCCTGCGCAGGAGGACAAATACAGAAATGATATACTGTATTTTAAGAAAAGAAAAAAATAATTAACTTGATGGTAATATGTCCCGGTATATTACGGTTTATTAACTGTTAACAGATAGATTGCTATATATTAATTATAATACCATACAATGAAATATTGTTGCACGCAAATAAACAGTGACATTGCTGTGATTATCCTGCATTGAAGTCTTCTTTACATGAACTCCTCTGTTGCACTGAGCAATGCCTGGAACTGTGCTAATCAATACACTTTAATAAACAACGGTTTGAATGTGTCCTGTTATATAATACTGGGAACAGCACAGCAATGTAACTCACACATCTGCTGCACAGTATCATAATATTACAAAGTAAAGGTTATAATGCAATCAAAATAAAAAACAATCATCCTGAACTACAACCAGAACAGGTGAGATACAACCTCAACCTATAGGATCAATAAAATCAAACCAGGAGATTCATAGCCCAGACTCCCCACAGCCCAGACTCCCCACAGCCCAGACTCCCCACAGCCCAGACTCACCACAGCCCAGACTCACCACAGCCCAGACTCATCACAGCCCAGTCTCCCCACAGCCCAGACTCCCCACAGCCCAGACTCATCCCAGCTCAGACTCATCACAGCTCAGACTCATCACAGCTCAGACTCACCAAAGCCCAGACTCATCACAGCTCAGACTCATCACAGCTCAGACTCACCACAGCCCAGACTCACCATAGCTCAGGCTCATCACAGTTCAGACTCATCACAGCGCAGACTCACCATAGCCCAGACTCATCACAGCCCAGACTCATCACAGCCCAGACTCCCCATAGGCCTGACTCATCACAGCTTAGACTCATCACAGCCCAGACTCACCACAGCTCAGACTCATCACAGCCCAGACTCATCACAGCCCACTCACCACAGCTCAGACTCATCACAGCCCAGACTCATCACAGCCCACTCACCACAGCTCAGACTCATCACAGCTCAGACTCATCCTAGCAAGGACTCATCACAGCTCAGACTCATCACAGCCCAGACTCACCACAGCCCAGACTCATCACAGCCCAGACTCACCATAGCCCAGACTCATCACAGCCCAGACTCATCACAGCCCAGACTCATCACAGCCCAGACTCCCCATAGACCTGACTCATCACAGCCCAGACTCATCACAGCTCAGACTCATCACAGCTCAGACTCACCACAGCTCAGACTCACCACAGCCCAGACTCACCACAGCTCATACTCATCACAGCTCAGACTCACCATAGCCCAGACTCATCACAGCTCAGACTCCCCATAGACCTGACTCACCACAGCCCAGACTCCACATAGCTCAGACTCATCACAGCTCAGACTTACCACAGCTCAGACTCATCACAGCTCAGACTCATCACAGCTCAGACTCATCACAGCCCAGACTCACCACAGCCCAGACTCATCACAGCCCAGACTCACCATAGCCCAGACTCATCACAGCCCAGACTCATCACAGCCTAGACTCCCCATAGACCTGACTCATCACAGCCCAGACTCATCACAGCTCAGACTCATCACAGCTCAGACTCACCACAGCTCAGACTCACCACAGCCCAGACTCCCCACAGCTCATACTCATCACAGCTCAGACTCACCATAGCCCAGACTCATCACAGCTCAGACTCCCCATAGACCTGACTCACCACAGCCCAGACTCCACATAGCTCAGGCTCATCACAGCTCAGACTCATCATAGCCTAGACTCATCACAGCTCAGACTCCCCATAGACCTGACTCATCACAGCCCAGACTCATCACAGCTCAGACTCCCCATAGACCTGACTCATCACAGCCCAGACTCCCCATAGCTCAGACTCATCACAGCTCAGACTCCCCATAGACCTGACTCACCACAGCCCAGACTCCCCATAGCTTAGACTCATCACAGCTCAGACTCACCACAGCTCAGACTCATCACAGCTCAGACTCATCACAGCCGTCTCACCACAGCTCAGACTCATCACAGCTCAGACTCATCACAGCTCAGACTCACCACAGCTCAGACTCACCATAGCCCAGACTCACCACAGCCCAGACTCACCATAGCCCAGACTCATCACAGCTCAGACTCCCCATAGACCTGACTCACCACAGCCCAGACTTCCCATAGACCTGACTCATCACAGGTCAGACTCCCCATAGACCTGACTCATCACAGCCCAGACTCATCACAGCACAAAAACATCATTTTAAGCAATCTGAGCAGCCAGAACTTCTCATGCCAAAGCTGCACAAGGTGGCACCGATATAAAAAGAGACGTACCTGTATTGACTTATATAAGATTCATCCTGTGTGTAGCACAATTACCTGAGCAGCCCTTGCATGCTTCCCTTGCAAAAACCCCATACTGTACTACACTATGTATGCAGAATACTATCTCATACACACTTTGTACAGTGCAACCTGTAAATAGCATGCAGACATTCTCCTAACATATGTACATCAGTGTGTTTCCCATCAGTTCCCTGCCCCGGTCACCATAGATGCTGATGCCTTGTAGAAATTCTTGAATGTGGAAATGTGATATATCTAGAAGCAATAGCGCCACTCACTGTCAATGACATTTCCTTCCAATAAACATACAGTCAGTAATCACTACACCAGTGCCTGTTTCTGATTCCATGTGCTACAAATAATAAAGCGGTTTGATCTCATTCACATGTAAGCTGATGCTTTCAGGTCTGCTGCTTATGCTAATTACATTTGTCCAAAAGCAGAAAGATGAACAGGGGAAAAGGCTCTTTTTAGTTGGTTTTTTTTTGCATTTTTTACATTGCTGGCAACACTTTCTTTAGTTTATTAGTTTATGAAACTGAAATCTGCAGCCTAACTCTTTAAATAATATACAGGGGGTGAGGACTCGCTAGTGCATCACGCTAAATCTGTAGCTTCTTGGGCTCTTCACTTACGACCTGAGGTTGAATGGGTTTCTCTGGTCAAAAGGAGTTTGTCAGTGGTCTCTTAACCTTGCCTTCACCTTGCATGAACACGTAAAAAATAAAAATATAAAAATAATTAAAAAATCATATCTAAAAAATAAAAAAAAACTCCATCCATGGCCATCACAGAACTACACAATAACGTAATGATTGTTTTTCCCTGAATAAGGAATAAGGCAGAGATCTGTGAGAGAGAGAGAGAGAGAGAGAGAGAGAGAGAGAGAGAGAGAGAGAGAGAGAGAGAGAGAGAGAGAGAGAGAGAGATGGCATGAACATATCAAGCACAAGAGCTCTGTAATATATAAAGGGGGGCATTTGTTGCAATCTTCCCTGTTGGTTGTTGTTTGTCCTAATATAGGATACATTTTCCTTCCAGTTTCTATTTTCTCCAGCAAATCATCACCCCGCCACACACACCCCCTCACTCACTGCGTCTCTCCCAGACAAAGCCTGTCTGCTGTGCTGCATGAATGCTTACACGTTTGACTCAGGATTGTATTTTGCTTCTAGAGTTAATGAAACACTGCTGTCTATTTATTTATCTATCTATGTATTTATTTATTGTCCTTGTTAAGGACGTGACAAGAGCACAGGCTGCAAACAAGCAGGATGTCAGGCATAAAGGCACCATGGACATGACATGCTTGTAAATATCTATCTTATGTTGTCATATAATATGTTTGTGTTATGAATACATAAGCATTTTCCTGTATGGTGGTTAACATTGTTTATGATGGAGATGGGACTGCTTTCAGCATATCAGAACACCAGTTTTGCAAATCACAAACAAATCCTATTCATGACATCACCACTGTACCATATTGAGTTTCTATCATGCTTTATTCCCTTTAACTGTAAAATCGATTAAGAAAAGCAACATGGCAACCAGTCCCTACTAACAGAACATGGATTCATCAACCTTTCCCCCTCCTTTAAATGAAAGTGCCAGAGGACAAAAACAAAGGGTTGTTGTGATTAGAAACACTCCAAGGTGGATTTTGTAACTCATATATTAACATTAAAGCAGTATATAATAGAGGTCATACACATGTGCTTCCATAGTATAACAACACCCACAACTGTACAGTTATCCCAGCCAGAATTCCCTTTTCAAAAACAAGATGCTTTGCAAACCCCACTGGTTCAAGGGCAGACACAAAAACAACCAACTGGCAACCGTGCGTACCAGTAACAAAACCATCTCGCACTGGCAACAGTGCAAACAAGAAACTGGACCAATGAAGGGCCAGTTCCACCCCTTCTCTCTTTACTTTGGCAGTTCTAGTGCATTATTTTTCGTGTGTTTAATCACATACCAGAACCTCTGGCTTGTGCCATCGAGTTGCACTCAGCAGTCTTTCTGGAATCTGAGTGCAACACACTATCATAACAACATATTACAACGTGCTGCTCCCTTTATGTTTATCATTGTGTAGAATACGCTATTTAAAAACCAATGAAAAGGTGTCTGACTCCAAGTTGACCACATTGAAACAAATTGTTGAAAGGCACAATCGCCTGTGAAATCAGACTTTATACAGTACGTACACTAGAACATGCTGGGCTGGATTCTCAAAGCTCTACTCCAAATCGACAATGCAGCAATGTTTTCAGAAAAAACAGAATAAAAACAACCCAGACATTCAATAATAATAATAATAATAATAATAATAATAATAATAATAATTATTATTATTATTATTATTATTATTATTATTATTAATTGTATTACTGTTTTTCTTTTAATTATATATATATATATATATATATATATATATATATATATATATATATATATATATATATATATATATATATATATATATATATATATAAACATCATTTAGATATTTTATTTAGCATCATATAATCAAAGAAACTACAAAATTCTATCACAAAAGTCTACCCGTAGCCATGGTAGTTGTGCAGTATTTCATGTTAGATTTTGAAATGTTTTTTGGGCTTTTTTGGCAGTGTTTCGTTAAGTATATGGAAAATACAAAGCTGTACGGACAGAGCAGGTTTCTGCAACAAATATGCTAGATTGCGATACCATGAGCTAACAATGTCTTAACCAAGTTTCATCACAATTATAAACGCATTTTACTAAAACTCGGATGTCATATGGTACGATATCATAGTATCGTAGATGGAATATGAATGAACTATTTAAAGACCAAGAAACGCACCTGTATAGATACGTCATTCTCAATCAAAGCCTTGCTGTAACGTGCACTGTTATTATTCCTGGTTACCCGACCTGTTGTACCTGAGCACGCGGGTAATCATGAACTCGTAAGAGAACAGTATGTAAGGACAGTTCAGCTGCAAAATGCAATATTCTCTTAGCAATATAAAGTATGCATGAATACCTGTGCATTGCAAATAAATCACCGCTAATAAAACAAATCCATGAGCTGGAACATGCTATGTAGATTTATGTTCCCGTTTAATTATGAATGTATTTGTACAGAATAAATACCGTTTCTTTCTTTTTTTTAAGGAAAGTGGAAGAGAATCGTTTCATTCCCGATGTACAGTATTCTAATATATGGTCTAGTTTAACTGACACTCCGATGTAATAGTGTATCACATGCAACATGAGAACTGTCTGCTCTATTGCCGTGCTTGTAAATAGACTCGATTAGATTTGTATAAAAGTTTGAAAGAATTCTAAGTTTAGATGTGTATGTATATCATCATCACGATTTAATGTTATGTCCATAAATGAGTTAGATTTGTTTAAAACATTTCAAAATGCCAATGTTACTTAGCAATTAACTTGTGTTCTCTATTTATTATTATTAAACCACATATATGACACTGCGTATTGTAAATTAATATTGCACCGTTCTTGAAATTATATTGATTGACATTTATTAGTACAGACAGTATTCGACAAAATCAAACGTTGGTGTCTCAAACGAGTTTCTCAGTATGTCACTGTATAATTAATTGTATAAATGTGTAATTTACTTTTAAGACACTGAGACTATATGCCCTCAACATCCTTTCCAATTCTTGCTAAACCTGCAAGCAGATTGGTGAAATTACGCGTGTATTACACGCTGCAAACCTGTAACAATGCTTCTCTGAAATGATTGTGTCCGAACAAAGATGCAGAAACGGTCTCGAGATTCTAGTCACCGAACATTCCACAACAAATTAGCATCAAGCTCCATGACAACCAAGCAACTATGAACACATGAAGTCTCCTCACCGAATTGACCGTTTTCTTGTTCTTTTTCACCCCCGCGGACAGTCTTGATTCTAGATGTATCCTTGCCTCGCTGGTTTATTGCGCTAATATAGTCCACCGGTGTTGTGTGTAGTTGTTATGTGCCCAGCAGGTTCTGAAGTGTTTGGTAAAGAGAGAGAGAGAGAGAGAGCGAAAGAGAGAGAGATGTTATTAAGGAAAGCCAGCCTCCTCCGCCCTCTCTCCTCTCAGTGCCTCTGTGCCGCGCAGATTGGTGCTGGATGGCAGTAAAGAGTGCCCTGAAGGAGGGTTTAATTCCCGTCGCTGTGGATCACATCTTACCGAGAATATTCACTGATGGTCATATACAGGATATGCACAGATGCCACGTACATTATGTATCTACCCCCGGTGTGCTATAAAGTGCCCTGCTTCTAAACTTAAAATGAATAAGTCTCCTCCATATCCTACTTGTGCTGAAAGCAGCATTCCTGTGCGTTCTACTGCATATAACCTTCTGGACTGTTCTGGAACTCTTTCTTTTGTTCTAGGTTCTGTAAAGAACGATTCAGTTCTATAACCTGGGTTCAATGTACAGTACATCTAACAGTTATACATGGTATCATTATGGCACTCTAATTTGGAGCTCCAACTATAAAGCATTGCATTTTGAACCTCCTGAAAGGGTTATTTATAATGCATTGGTTTTGTAATGGACATTTTCATTCTTTGTTGTTGAATGTGCCATGCAGTAATGTTTTGTACTAGAATCGACTCTTTTCAATTAATCTAAACAGAATAGAAGTTCCAAGAGAGAATATCTAGCTACCTAGATCCCCTTTCACACTGGCACTCCTACCCAGGTCCGGCCCCAGGTTCTGACGACCCGGGTCACAATCCTGAGTAGTGTGAAACCCCGTACCTGGGTCATACCTGGGTTGACCCGGTCCCAGCGACCCACCTCAGGATGTGGGTCGACATGCTTTGATTCGGGTTGAGCAAGACAAAATGCATGAGGGCCGTTCATGAGGCAACAAAATAACAAATAGCTACGCCTGCCTACTTCCGCAAGGAACGTTTCTGTTTATTCTGTTTAGCCATGTTTTTGTTGATTGAGACACACCATGAGCCAGATTGCAGCAGTTGATGTAGAAACATTTGCTCTAATCAACATTTGGGCTGACGGTTCAAACCAGAGAAGCTTGGATGGAAGCGTCCGTAACAAGCTGCTTCCAGTGCATTGATACACGCATTGTGTACTTGTGTCTCTCACCCAGGTCAACCCTACTTTATCAAAAGCAGTGTGAAATCACGCACCCGACCCACATGACACTGGGTCCTGACCCGGGTAGGTTCTGACCCGGGTAACAGCATGCCAGTGTGAAAGGGGCTTAAGTAATTTGAAGATCTGAAGCAATCTGGCCAAACACTTGAGTAAGCTACTTGTTTGTCTGTTTATTTACAAATGTGTCTGGCTGTTTACGGGGGGGGGGGATTCGTCAGTATGTTGAACATGTGTTAGTAATTTGTTTATAGTGGATTTATAAAGAATAAGCAGCTAAATGGATACACTGGATTGGTTGCAATCAAGGTACAAGGCTGTTTGTTTTTTTGTGAGGTGATAATGTTCACATGCTAATCTGACAGGGACAGCCCTTTTGGTTTTTCTTCAGGTGGGTTGAACTCCTGTGGCACACAGGCTCTGCACTATGCTGTGTGGAATGATTATGGTCCTGCCTGTTGAACCCCCCTCCACACACACACACATTTCAGTCCCAGCTACACATCGCTCCTCAGGTGCAAGTCCAGCCAGTGGTGATTCTGCACACGGATATCTTTCCATTAACAGAGTGAGTTCTGTCTAGAATAGAACAGCATTCACCAGGCGTGGGATAATCTAGCACAGCAGAGTGATTATAACAGCAATCATGCAGGGGTGGGGGCAGGATTTATCCCTCATAATATCACCATGTCTGCCTCTCATTATTCAATCCCCCGTCGTGTTGCAAACGTACAAAAAAAGGAAAACAAACATAACAAGTGGTCAAACTATTAAATGAACACAAATTCCCCCACAGCTATGAATCCTTCTATTAACAAGGACGTTCCAGACCCCACTGACCAGTTAAAATAACCCTCTACTGCCACTGGTTAAAACCCTCTTACAGGGTCCCTGAGGGGCTCACCTGGTAAAGGCATGACTGCATGGATTACAGGGTGAGTCACACAGTCAGGGGAGCGCAGGCTTACACGATACAGTGCAGGTCATCATTGACTGTAGATGTAAATCACCTGACAGGGAGTGTTGCATTGGCTCTGACACTCTGCAGATAAGGTAGGAAAATGGTGAGGAACTGTTTCTCCTTATCGTGCTGCAGCGCCCCTCTGGGCCCGGTGTCTGATGAGCTCAAGCAGACTCTCCAACACTTTCTCACCAACATCCACTGAGGAGCTCCTTAGTGTCAAGAGGCCATTGGGACAGTCATTGGGATCTGAGGATGCTTATCGGAATGTTTTTCATTGAATTTATAGTACTGGAAACGGATACAATAAAGTACAAAGGATACAGTATTCAAATAAAACCCAATGTTTCCAGCTCACATTTCACCTGGTTTTGACCAGTCTGGACTTGGAAAGGTCTGCACTTGAGTGGATCAAGCGCTGTTATTTATAATCAATAATACAGGTGCTGTACAGCAACATAGTACATTTCGGTGGAGCATTGGTACTGCAGTATTTGTTTCTTTTTTAAAAAAGAATATGCAGTACAAAAAACATGATTAAAGGTAACTATGTATGCAAGGTTTAGCTAAGTTTTTTTTTTGTCAGTTTTATTGACTAAAATGTACTACACTTTAAGTAAGCCTGTATATATTTGAAGAACATCCAGACATATTGAGCAGATTTATTTGCATTCAAAGCAAGCTTTAAAAACATCACACACACACGCACGCACGCACGCACGCACGCACGCACGCACGCACGCACAATTCATACAGTTATTTCACACATGCACACAGTCTTCAGATGTACTAAATAACACATAGCAAGCATGGTTTGCAAGCATAATTGTATGATTACAGAATCACCTACTGAGTCACCAGACTCATGCAAGCATGGTTTGAATCCTATTTGCACCGAGTTCTCCATCGTGGCTTGGAGCCCAGGGAGGAAAAAGGATGGGACACTTGGGTGGACTGAGGCTCGGTTCAGTAGCTCGGCAAGATCCAGTACTCAGGCTTGGTGGATGAAAAGCGGTGTTTGGCTAAACAAGAGGAACAGAGGTTTTCTGTTGACCAGTTTTTGCATTAGTATTGTTGTTGGATTTCTCAATCACTTCTCTCAACCACTGCTTGCTTTTTTGCTCCGCAGCCATTAGAGCCCTGTGCTGGTGATCCTTTCCTTAACCTTTCATTTTTACCATTTTCACAGATAATTCCTCTATTCACATCTGGACTCATTTATTTATTCTTGTTGCATTCACTAACTGGTTTTCTGGTTTGCAAGCACTGCAGTGTGCACACTCTAATATGGGATTATTATCATTGTTTTAACCACTGGCGGCAGAACCGCAGGGGCAGGGGGTGCTCAGCCCCCCCAATGAAAAGGTTGGTGGGGGGCAGAAATATGTTTTCACCCCCCAAATGAGTCTCTTTATGGCATGTAAGAGGCATATATGTATAATAAGAACTGGATCAGAGATTTTCTGTAACTTGAAAGATACATAATTGTCACAGATAGCCCTGTTGTGATGTCAGGCCAGGAAGTAGACAGACAACAGTTTTGTGAGTGAATGCGCTGTTGCACCAGTTTATTATAAATAAAGGTTTAAACAAGCAAAACCCTTCACACAAAAGAAAATGGCATGATGGCCAAAACAGACAAACAAAACAGACACAGAACAAATACCAAATAAACAAGTATCACACTGGTTTAGAACCAGCATGGGGAGCAATTGTTTGTCTTAGTTCTACTTCACCTCCCAACTCTCGTTCCGCCTCTGAACACACCAACCCCCTGTGCGTGAAACACTCTTTTACGCAGCTGTGTCGAGACTCGATTGCTAATAAATCATTCAATTGAATCTCAGCACAGTCTGCACGTGAACTACTTTGTGACACACCCGTGCACAAATTGCAGCGGAAAGGCTGACAGCAGGGTGGCATACTGAGGCAGCAGAAATGCTGCTAATGGTACCGCTGGCAGCAGAAAGGCTGGCTCCTCCAGCCCTGTAGGCAGCAGAGGCAATGCTGCTAGGGGCGCTGCTGGCAGCTGCAATGCTGACAGTGGCAATGCTGTCAGCGGTATTGCTGACAGCTCCAAGGCTGCCTCCTCCAGCTGAGGCAATCCTGGCAGCGGTGTTGGCGCTGGCAGCAACCATGCTGCTCTCAGCGTGGGACACTCTGGCAGTGCTGGCGGAGCTGCGTACTCCAGCAGTGATGGTGGTACTGACAGCGGTAATGCTGCTCTCAGCGGGACACCGGCAGTGCTGGCGGAGCTGCGTACTCCAGCAGTGATGGTGGTACTGACAGCGGTAATGCTGCTCTCAGCGCGGGACACTTCGGCAGTCAATGCGTATCCTCGCTACAGAATTCAAATGAGTGTGAAAGACACAGTTTGTTACAATCTATACAGTACAACTACATATTCTTCAGAGTTCTTAAAAGAAAATGAAACAATTAAAATAAGAAAGTAATTGAAAAGGTTGCTTTGCTTTGATTATATTCCCACGTGTTGTGCTGGATTTGGTTCTGGTACAAAACAATGGACAGAACATTGGAGCACTACAGGATGTTAACACTGCTAGGAACCTGAACACGTATGCAAAATTACTTTTGATTTAGATGACTGAATAATAAAAATGATCAATTAGAACAGTTTCCATAAACAAAAACTACAATATTTATCACCTAGAAATGTAAAACCGTTCAATAAAATCTTAACTAGTTAAATAAATTGTCTAGAACCTTTTCTAAATTATCAAAATTCTTTGGTATGAATTTGTCACAAGAAAGTTCTATGTACCTTCAGTGTAAGACCAGCCTCTCCAATAAGGCCATATGTTGTTAGTCCCTGAGTTGCCTAACAGTGAGGTCTCATTGTATTTGTATGTATCGTCCTTATAGTTTGGGTGGCATGTTTCTTTGGAAAGGCATTTACTCCTTGGGGCGGGGTGCCTGCCCTCTGTGTATTTATTATTGTTGTTTGCGGCGCGGACGAAAAGTCACCACCATTATTTTTATTTTATTTAAAATTACCTTGTGAAGATGCATGACTGATCAGCTACTAAATGTATAATTAGCTGACAGTCACGTATCTGAGTCCCGTGCAAAATGTGACCGAGGGATAATAAGATCATTGTTAGCTAGTTAATCTCTCGGTCACCAATATAAAAGACCTGCAGCTTTGGCTGCCCGGGGTAGTGTTCAGAGTAGAGAATGGTCGTGGAGTCGGGAGGTAGAGTAAAGATTAAAAAAAGATAACAATTGCTATGTATGCTGGCTTGGCAGCCAACATACTACTTGTTGCTATTTAGTGTTTACTTGTTTGGCCAACGTTCCGTTTTCTTTTGTGTTTTGTTTAAATGTTTTATAAATACTGAGCACATCCACTGCGACTCAGTTTCACCCCATATCCCGTATCCTTGCATTCATTTCTGGTCTGACGTCACCCCTACACCCAGCCTGTTCACACTGCTGTACTTGCAGGGTTTCCCATCCCAACTTGTCATTCTTTTCTTGTTTTTGTTTTGAAAGACAATAAAATAAAAACTTGTCACACTCTCATGTTTTTCTCGCTTTTCTCTTTTTTAAACAGCTCTCTGTTCTCTGGACAGTCTATTTTTAACACAGCCCTGTGTCTGCAGCACGGAGTTCACTGATGAACCATGAGCGATCTGGCCGTCTCAAATAGTACTCATCGTTGTTTTATTTGTCCCCCCTTTTCCCATTCTGTGCTTCTTTGATTTTTGTATCTATGCATCCTATATGTACAGTATGTCTTTTTATCCTGTACTTTATTTCCAGTTACAGATGGAATCCAGCTGCTTCTGATATTGAGATACACAAGGCTCTAAACAGGGCACCAGTTTAATTGAGTTTCATTCAATATTACATTAATATCTCCCTTTTTATTCCAACCAAAGAGCCTACAGTTGAATAAATAACTTCCCAGTATTGGAAATATGTGTGATAAGACCCCTCAATTCGGTAAGAGAACCAGATGAATCCCCTTGGAGATATTCAGAGCTGAATCACCCCCTCAGATTAATGCTCTCCTTGTTGTGTGTAGCTCCCCACCGAAGGGTGGAGTGCTGTGCTCTCTGCCAGAGGAGTGATGATGTTTTAATTTTTATTTATTCTATTTATGTCACACTTGTAAGCCTGCTGTGATTTGTCGGGATTATCTTTGTGTTAAGTGCCATTCCCCACATGATTAAAAGGCTTGCGTTGTCTGTTTGTCTGTGCATTGTGTTACGCATACTTTAGGGGGTTTGTGGTGTTATCCACTGAGTTCTTTGACCCTGGCTGGTCCACTGCACATCTACCTTAAGCTTGATACAAACCCAGGCCTCCAATTATTTGAAGTTATTGCACTACTACCCTGTTACCAAAAAAACCCTGTACTCTACTCTGCTACACTTAAAACCAGATTTCACATGAAAACATTGCCCATGCCAGTATTGCATTAATGGAGCCCACAAGTCAGTACAGCACTGGAGTGAGTTAGAGCTTATAAACGTGTTGAGAGTTCTAGTGTTTAATGTCTTTTTCATTCAAATCATTGACAGAATGACTGGGAGACATGCACTGTTCCAAAGCCAGTATAGGACAGCAGAATCCAGGGAGGGGCCCGGGCTGTTGATACAGAGCATTATACCTCTGGGAAGATGAAGAAAGAAAAGTACTTTTTCTCATTAAACTTTTCATCATTGGAAAGGATCTCCAATCCTGAAACCTAAAATCAGAAACCCTCTTAATTCAGAACACATTAACCTCAGTATAGCAGTAAACAGCTACACTTGTAGGCAATGCATTCCACAATGTTGGTACATAACTATTTTTAAAAAATCCTTTCACTTTGTCTAGCACTGGGCATTTGAATCATGAATCATGTGACCAGATCTGTCACGGATGGAGCAGCTTTGTCGTTTTCAGCAACAGGACTTTGAAATTCAGGCAGAATGTTACTGGCAATCAATGCAAGGAAACCAGAACAGGTGTAAAAAAGTAGGAGGCTGTGTGGTCCAGTGGTTAAAGAAATGGGCTTGTAACCAGGAGGTCCCTGGTTCAAATCCCACCTCAGCCACTGACTCATTGTGTGACCCTGAGCAAGTCACTTAACCTCCTTGTGCTCTGTCTTTCGGGTGAGACGCACTTGTAAGTGACTCTGCAGCTAATGCATAGTTCACACACCCTAGTCTCTGTAAGTTGCCTTGGATAAAGGCGTCTGCTAAATAAACAAATAATAATAATAAAGTGTGTTGGTATTCTTTTGTCAGCTTTTAGCAGCAGTTATTAGCAGTAGTGGTGCAATCGGCAACCTAATTTCTTATTCAATTATTGTATAAACATTTATCAACGATAATCAATGCATTGACGTTTTCTTTTTCAAAATAAAGAACATTCGTTTTTTTAACAGAAGATTCAATAACTAAAAACACTGTAGCGCATAATAGTTCAACACAAAAGCATTCAAATTAGAACACTTCCAATTATAAAAAAAAAGAAATACAAAGGACTTGAGTTCTGAAAAGAATATGCGTGCGCCCGTATCAGATGTCCCTTTAACATTGTAATAATAATAAAAAATACTATATTTTAACAGAAGTCATTTCTATCTGAACAATGGTTGTTCATTACTGTTAACATTTTATGTCCAAAGCAAAACATTTTAATTAATCTCACAAATCCCAAGTAATTTAACTACTGTACTAAATTCAGCTTATTTTTTATATAATATTGACATATAATCCAAACACAACATGCTTTGAAAGAAAAAAAGGTAAATCGGTAGATTTAATAGATTTAAACAAACCAAAAAAAAAAACGTATTGCCTTAATTTTTAAATCAAGAAAATGTGAATACAATAGGTCTACTTCTGATTTGGCTTGTCCAACGTGAATGTAGAGGCCTAAAGTGTGTATCCTAGCAACGCGCTGACGTTGTTAATCTACCATACTAGCACAAAAAGCGCAGTCTCACACACTCAAGGTTAATGCAAACCGGCATCAGGCGACTTCAAACGGTTCTAATTTGATGCATCGATTCACCAATATGTAATCGAAGCTTGGGAAATTTAAGGAAAGGTGATCAATAATCGATGCATCGATTCATTGTTGCACCACTAATTAGCAGGTCTAATGAAAAGGTCATTAACCTTTGGAATTCCAGCATTTGGAATGTTGTGTTTAATGTGGGATTATAAACATAGCAAAGATTGGATCATCTGTGATGCCCCTGGGATGCGTTACATGGTTAAAGGAGTGGTAGCCAAAAATTTTAAATCAGTTGCCTGGTGGTACCTCTAGCAAGAGTATTACTGGCCATCTTTGCTTGTGCTGCTGCACTACAGATCCAAATCTGCTGCATAATTACTTCCAGCGCACTGTTTAGGTCTAGCTATAATCAGATAAGTCACCTATAGCACAGGGAGTGATTAGGTACCCTAATCTATAGCGTTGCATTTTGAAATATCTGCATTCTGAACTGATAACACTACTGGTGGTATTAAATGGATTTTAAAACCTTATTTAGCACTTCTGTAAGACAAGGGGCTGGAACTTGCATTTAGCGTATTTGAACCACACAGGGTCTCAAAGCACTTTACAAACAACTGGGTCATTTCGCAGCAGCTGAAGGAAACGTGGCTGCTGTTTTGCACCTGCACACCTCTCCGTAGCATCATTTTCTTTTTTTCTCCCAAATGATTGTTGGCTGAGGAGCTGAACTGTGACCTGGAGATCACATCCCCACATAGGTGTCTCAGATCAGAATGATCAGAACCAGTGACCCACCTTCTCCTGTCCATGCCACCCCATCCCCACTGACGCCTCTCCAGGATGGTCGGGGTTAAGTAAAGCCTTGTGAGGTTCATGTTTTCACCCTGTCAGACTGTAACCCTGACTCTCCCTAACCCTTCAGTCTTGGGGGTTATAGGGACATGATAAACTACTGTATGCACCTGTGCTGTATTGCTATGGGTCCTGCTGTATTTTGAAGGAAGTGCAAAGGCACATCATTAACACTCAGAACAACAATTATTGCTGGTTTGTTCCTTGCTGCAATCATTTTATTCCTTTGCACTTACTTTAAAATATGTATGCTTTACTCCATAGACTGTTTCTCTGCTTACATTTTTTTTAAATAATGTACAGTAACTATTTAACTGTCATATTGCACACCCAGGACCTCACAATAAAAAAATAATCTGATGTGCGCCTAACTGCAAACTAAACGGGTAGTTTTACACACACGACATTTTAGCAGCATATTGAAATTGTTTGCATGCTTGTGCGTTTATTTTTTTTTGTTCTGAATATAGCTGTCTAGAACAAAATGCATAAATAATACTAATAGAGGTACAGTGTGTTAAGTTGCCAGGATAAACAATAAATAAATGAAAGAAAAATGGAAATTGGAGAAAATTGACTTTTGAATGTAGGCTACAAAGTGTATTGCAGCTGCACTTTCAGGTTTCTATATCGCTTCACACCCAAATTGTTTCTTTTCTGAGGTTAATAAAATCATTGCCAGGTCACATTTTGTTTCTTACTTCATACAGAAGCATGCGGCAGTATTTCAAAATATTTTGTGTTGTATCATTTATTTAATATATCTTCATGATAATTATAGCAAAGCTCTGTGTTTTATATTCTATAATCGTGAAGCGGCCCTTTTAATGATATGCTCACCATGATTTGAGGACTTGGGTAAACTCCTATGTGATGTTGTCTATTGAAACTGAGTCACAGCCCCAGGCCAATGGCAATACAGAAACCCGGGGCGTCACCACGATCCCTTGGTGAAATGTAACTGGCCTGGGCCAAGAATTCAAAAAATACCATCTTGTATAGTGCAGTGGAGATAGTTTAAAAAAAAAAATAACAACAGGTTTTAAAATCTGATCACTCACCAACACCATCTTATATTAGGAATGTTACTCTGGTTTTTAGACAGTACTCTGTCAATAATCACATTATTACGTGATCTTTCACAGCTGTGGAGTTGGGAATCGTACATATTACTGTTTGAATTATTATTATTTAATATTTATGATTTTTTTTTTACTATTGTACTACTACGACTACTACGACTACTACTACTACTAATAATAATAATAATAATAATAATAATATCTGTGAGATATTTGAAAGAATAAGGGTTAATATTTGAAAAGCAAAAAAAAAACATTCCAATGCCAATAAAAATTAAATAAAAACTTAAAGCGTCATTCAAACTAGGAATATGAAAATGTACACGCCACATTCTTAAAATTAGGCAACACGTGAACAAATCTCCATAGAAAATAATGATATGATTTGCGATTCACAGTGAAAAGCAGACATTCCGTTGCTCATATGAAAATAATAAAAATATGAATAAACGAGAGTGGGATGTGATCTAACAACCCAAAAGATTCTGGTGCTTAGCTCTATCCACGGCGCCATGGAACAGTGAGGATGAAATGTCTAATAGATTTCAATACCTGTTATTTTTTCAATCAACGACATCACCCAGGACCAACAGCCATTCACTGAAAAGAACTTGAGCAAAGCACCTGACCATATATACTTGTGGCTTAAGTACCCACAGTACTTTTAGGTTAAGCACATGGCAATTTTGGTATCCTCAAAACTTAACATGTTAATGATCTACAAGCATAACTCCCACAGGAATGTTAAGAGTCCTGTTAAGTGTTTAATTGGGCTTGGTTAAATACAGCAATTGGAAAACTCTGTGCTTAAATCAAGACAGGTACATGGCTCCTTTAGGAGCACAATTCTTTTGAATATGGGTCCCCAGTGCCAAGACTGCCTCACTTCACAAACTGGAGGAGGGGTAGTGAATTATTTTATGTGGAGCTCCAACATTCTTGGTTACAGCAAGGTCAAGGCCCGGAGCAACATTTCCACCCTGACTCCTATCCCCATACCTACACACACACACACACACACACACAGCAACACTTCTACCCTGACACCTATCCCCATACCCCTACACACACACACACACACACAGCAACATTTCCACCCTGACTCCTATCCCCATACCCCTACACACACACACACACACACACACACACACACACACAGCAACACTTCCACCCTGACTCCTATCCCCATACCCCCCCACCACACACACACACACACAGCAACACTTCCACCCTGACTCTCTCCCCATACCCCTACACACACACACACACACACACAGCAACATTTCCACCCTGACTCCTATCCCCATACCCCTACACACACACACACACACACACACACAGCAACATTTCCATCCTGACTCCTATCCCCATACCCCTACACACACACACACACACACACACACACACACACACACACACAGCAACACTTCCACCCTGACTCCTATCCCCATACCCCCCCACACACACACACACACACAGCAACACTTCCACCCTGACTTTCTCCCATACCCCTACACACACACACACACACACACAGCAACATTTCCACCCTGACTCCTATCCCCATACCTACACACACACACACACACACACACAGCAACACTTCTACCCTGACACCTATCCCCATACCCCTACACACACACACACACACACAGCAACATTTCCACCCTGACTCCTATCCCCATACCCCTACACACACACACACACACACACACACACACACACACAGCAACACTCCACCCTGACTCCTATCCTATACCCCCACACACACACACACACACACACAGCAACACTTCCACCCTGACTTCTCTCCCCATACCCCTACACACACACACACACACACACAGCAACATTTCCACCCTGACTCCTATCCCCATACCCACACACACACACACACACACACACACACACAGCAGCACTTCCACCCTGACTCCTATCCCCATACCCCTACACACACACACACACACAGCAACATTTCCACCCTGACTCCTATCCCCATACCCCTACACACACACACACACACACACACACACACAGCAACACTTCCACCTTGACTCCTATCCCCATACCCACACACACACACACACACACACAGCAACACTTCCACCCTGACTCCTCTCCCCATACCCCTACACACACACACACACAGCAACACTTCCACCCTGACTCCTATCCCCATACACACACACACACACACACACACAGCAACACTTCCACCCTGACTCCTCTCCCCATACCCCTACACACACACACACAGCAACACTTCCACCCTGACTCCTATCCCCATACCCACACACACACACACACACACACAGCAACATTTCCACCCTGACTCTCTCCCATACCCCTACACACACACACACACACACACACAGCAACATTTCCACCCTGACTCCTATCCCCATACCCCTACACACACACACACACACACACACACAGCAGCACTTCCACCCTGACTCCTATCCCCATACCCCTACACACACACACACACACAGCAACATTTCCACCCTGACTCCTATCCCCATACCCCTACACACACACACACACACACACACACACACACAGCAACACTTCCACCTTGACTCCTATCCCCATACCCACACACACACACACACACACACAGCAACACTTCCACCCTGACTCCTCTCCCCATACCCCTACACACACACACACACACAGCAACACTTCCACCCTGACTCCTATCCCCATACCCACACACACACACACACACACAGCAACACTTCCACCCTGACTCCTCTCCCCATACCCCTACACACACACACACAGCAACACTTCCACCCTGACTCCTATCCCCATACCCCCACACACACACACACACACACAGCAACATTTCCACCCTGACTCCTATCCCCATACCCCTACACACACACACACACACACACACAGCAACACTTCCACCCTGACTCCTCTCCCCATACCCCTACACACACACACACACACACAGCAACACTTCCACCCTGACTCCTATCCCCATACCCCTACACACACACACACACACACACAGCAACACTTCCACCCTGACTCCTCTCCCCATACCCCTACACACACACACACACACACACACACACACACACAGCAACACTTCCAACCTGACTCCTATCCCCATACCCACACACACACACACACACACACAGCAACATTTCCACCCTGACTCCTATCCCCATACCCCTACACACACACACACACACACACACACACAGCAACACTTCCACCCTGACTCCTCTCCCCATACCCCTACACACACACACACACACACAGCAACACTTCCACCCTGACTCCTATCCCCATACCCACACACACACACACACACACAGCAACACTTCCACCCTGACTCCTCTCCCCATACCCCTACACACACACACACACACACACAGCAACACTTCCACCCTGACTCCTATCCCCATACGCAAACACACACACACACAGCAACACTTCCACCCTGACTCCTCTCCCCATACCCACACAGACACACACACAGCAACACTTCCACCCTGACTCCTCTCCCCATACCCCTACACACACACACACAGCAACACTTCCACCCTGACTCCTCTCCCCATACCCCTACACACACACACACACACACAGCAACACTTCCACCCTGACTCCTATCCCCATACCCACACACACACACACAGCAACACTTCCACCCTGACTCCTATCCCCATATGCACACACACACACACACACAGCAACACTTCCACCCTGACTCCTCTCCCCATACCCCTACACACACACACACACACAGAGCAACACTTCCAACCTGACTCCTATCCCCATACCCACACACACACACACACACACACAGCAACATTTCCACCCTGACTCCTATCCCCATACCCCTACACACACACACACACACACAGCAACACTTCCACCCTGAATCCTATCCCCATACCCCTACACACACACACACACACACACAGCAACACTTCCAACCTGACTCCTATCCCCATACCCCTACACATACACACACACACACAGCAACATTTCCACCGACTCCTTTCCCTATACCCACACACATACACACACACACACACACACACACACATATACACACAGCTACTAGGGGTGTACTGATACTCGTCCTCGTAGTCCTAATTGCCTTTAAGAAGCATTTATCGGCAGCTACTAAATAAATCCATGTTGATTTCAGAACAAGAAAAGCTGTCCTTCCCTCACCTTTACAATTGAGTGGCAATTAACTTCCGCATTGACCGGGCGGTTTTTTAAAAGATTTTGCTCTACTCCATTTGTGTATGCTAATATGCTCTTCGCTTGTTCTTGTGCAAAAAATGACTATTTGTAATTGATCTCTGTCTGGTTTTGCTCCAGAGCACACAATCAAATATTCGTGTATTCATTCTTATGGTAATGAAGGACTTTTACATTCTCTTTGCTCTGCCAAACAGGAGCAAACAACAAAACTAATGAAAATAGGGTGAAAGCAACTATATATATATATATATATATATATATATATATATATATATATATATATATATATATATATATATATATATACTGTATATACAGTACTGTGCAAAAGTTTTAGGCAGGTGTGAAAAAATGCTGTAAAGTAAGAATGCTTTCAAAATAGACATGTTAATAGATTATATTTATCAATTAACTAAATGCAAAGTGAGTGAACAGAAGAAAAATCTAAATCAAATCCATATTTAGTGTGACAACCCGTTGCCTTCAAAACAGCATCAATTCTTCTAGGTACACTTGCACAAAGTCAGGGATTTTGTAGGCATATAGTCAGGTGTATGATTAAACAATTATACCAAACAGGTGCTAATGATCATCAATTCAATATGTAGGTTGAAACACAATCATTAACTGAAACAGAAACAGCTGTGTAGGAGGAATAAAACTGGTGAGGAATAGCCAAACTCACCTAACAAGGTGAGGTTGCTGAAGACAGTTTACTGTCAAAAGTCATACACCATGGCAAGACTGAGCACAGCAACAAGACACAAGGTAGTTATACTGCATCAGCAAGGTCTCTCCCAGGCAGAAATTTCAAGGCAGACAGGGGTTTCCAGATGTGCTGTCCAAGCTCTTTGAAGAAGCACAAAGAAACGGGCAACGTTGAGGACTGTAGATGCAGTGGTCGGCCAAGGAAACTTACTGCAGCAGATGAAAGACACATCATGCTTACTTCCCTTCGCAATCGGAAGATGTCCAGCAGTGCCATCAGCTCAGAACTGGCAGAAAACAGTGGGACCCTGGTACACACATCTACTGTCCGGAGAAGTCTGGTCAGAAGTGGCCTTCATGGAAGACTTGCGCCAAAAGCCATACCTCCGACGTGGAAACAAGGCCAAGCGACTCAACTATGCACAAAACACAGGAACTGGGGTGCAGAAAATGGCAGCAGGTGCTCTGGACTGATGAGTCAAAATTTGAAATATTTGGCTGTAGCAGAAGGCAGTTTGTTCGCCAAAGGGCTGGAGAGCATACACGAATGAGTGTCTGCAGGCAACAGTGAAGCATGGTGGAGGTTCCTTGCAAGTTTGGGGCTGCATTTCTGCAAATGGAGTTGGGGATTTGGTCAGAATTAATGGTCTCCTCAGTGCTGAGAAGTACAGGCAGATACTTATCCATCATGCAATACCATCAGGGAGGCATCTGATTGGCCCCAAATTTATTCTGCAGCATGACAACGACCCCAAACATACAGCGAAAGTCATTAAGAACTATCTTCAGCGTAAAGAAGAACAAGGAGCCCTGATCTCAACATCATCGAGTCTGTCTGGGATTACATGAAGAGAGAGAAGCAACTGAGGCTGCCTAAATCCACAGAAGAACCGTGGTTAGTTCTCCAAGATGTTTGGGCCAACCTACCTGCCGAGTTCCTTCAAAAACTGTGTGCAAGTGTACCTAGAAGAATTGATGCTTGATGCTGTTTTGAAGGCAAAGGGTGGTCAAACCAAATATGGATTTGATTTAGATTTTTCTTCTGTTCACTCATTTTGCATTTAGTTAATTGATAAATATAATCTATTAACATGTCTATTTTTGAAAGCATTCTTACTTTACAGCATTTTTTCACACCTGCCTAAAACTTTTGCACAGTACTGTATATATATATATATATATATATATATATATATATATATATATATATATATATATATATATATACACACACACACACACACACTCACACACACACACACCAGAAAGGAAAAGCACTTCCCAGTAAATCAGCTTTTTGTTTAAGTTAACATGTACAGTATGGGACCACAGAAGAGGTTGAAAGCTAAATGCAGTATTTCTCTTTTTAATTATCATTTTAAAAAGTACCGGTATAAATTAAAAGTGTATGCTATGTACAAGCTATATTTTTACCCTCCTCGGTCCTGAGGCCAGGTTGGTTAAGAGAAAACAAAATTTGCTTGTGAAATGCGTTACTGGCTTTACAGAGACCACAAAAACATACAGAACATGAGACTAAAATATGACACCTCGAAATATTGAACGTTCAGTATTCTGAACGTGTGTACCCAAGGTAGCATGGGCAATTTCAAATAAAAAATATTTGCTACACTGGGCAAAATGACCAAATATGTATTCTTTTTATTCATGTATTCAATAATTGAGTTATGTAAGTCGCCCTAGATAAGGCGTCTGCTAAGAAATAAATCATTTTTATGATTTTGACAGAACCAAAAAACAATATCTGAATATTTATATTACATCAATTTTCCTAACATCTGGTTTCTTTCCTATGATATGTGTCCTTGGCTGTGATAATTAGTTGCATGCTTATTAACAATTCCAGTAAAATGCTTCTGAAAAGACTCCTCTGCGCTGATTGTGGTTAGAAGCGAGGCAGAGAAGAATATCAGCGCTGCACAGGCTGCGTGCTCAATGCTTCATCTGTGGCCTTCAGTCGTACCTGTCAACATTGAGTTCTCAAAATAAGGGAGCTTTTGTAAATTGAAATCTTAGTGACCTGAATTGAAGTGAATACCTACATAAGACAAAGGCATACTGTTCCACTTTATTAGACTGTGATACAGTCTCCTTCTAATTGCTTTTAAAAAGGAAACATATCAAACAGAAAAACAACCATGCCATGCTTCCCAATCCGATTCTCTCTTGGCCCCTGTGGTTCTTATTGTGCTGTAGACAGGCACACTGTAGTTGATTTTGCAGGACAGCAAAGCATACACAGTTGCCGTTGTTACTTTCATCACACGACAGATCTAAATGCTTAGTTTAGTGTTGCACTAAAGGACAAGCTATGGCACCTACTTTATAACAAGACACTTTTTTAACTCCATCAGCATTTTTTTTTTTAAAGTCAAAATGCACAACAATGTGGTGTTGCACCTTTATTCATTACACTGCATGCATGTGGCAGATCAATAATACCACTATCAGTAACATTTCATTGTCAACTATCTTCAATTTTAAATGAGCACACTATTGCTGTATATAGAGACATGTTATCAATCAATCTGAATTTCTAAAGCAATGTTGATTCTGAAACTGTAATAGAAACACCTTTCACTATTGTGTGATTTAGACTTTCTGCAGAATGATTTGCAGTGTGTGAGTCTGGGAACATGTCTACTTCAGATTTGCTGAACTAGTCACAACATGCAAAGGTCTCTGCATATATAACTTTCTTGATCTCCGTTTTGACTCTTGTAACACTGTTTTCGGTGCAAGCTTTAAGACTCCAGATGTAACTCTCTCTTTTAGTGGTTTGGTTCAGAAATGATTTAGTGGATTCTGATGCCCTCTACCTGATGAGAAAAGAGAACAGATGCACTGAGAAAACACCAACAAAACATTCAGCACTATTACTGGATAGAAGAAAAGAAAGAATCTGTCTGGACTGTCTCAAACACTCTGAAGCCACAGGTAAACGTCTGCTGTGTCCTGCTTTGTGGTGCTGAGGATAGCAGATCTATAGCAACATTTGAAATCCTGAAATGGGAACTGCTGTTCTCTTTAACTAAATGGGTCCTGTACTTGATCCCAAACTGTAGCTCGACAATGGCTGAGCTTGGCACTGGCTTACTGACCCAAAGCTAAGAAATCTACCTGAACAGATGGGCCCATTCTCAATGCACTTTACCCATGATCATTTAACAAAGCATAAAAGAAACACTGTTTATTTTAGTGCACAGCGCCACGCTATCATGCATCCCCACAATCAGCCATGGGGAACTGGAACACTTAGAAAGCACATACTGATCAGATCAGAAACAACATCAGAGAATCATATATAACACACTGTTACAATTACCATTCTAAATGAACATGAAAAACACTGCAGTCTGCTCACTAAATTCAATGGGGTTTATTTCTGGTTTGGCAACGGTTTTTTTTTTCGTTTTTTTTTTTCTGAAGAAATAGTGTTATGACAAGATATCTGGACAATGGGGCAAGTCCAATAGTTTCGGTTAAAGACGTGTAGTGCTGTTGAAAATGGGATCGCCTGCATCTGAACGGATGCCTCAGCCCAATAGTTTGAATAAATAAACACTATAAGGGTTAATGAGGAGTCACTGGAATGAGCACAGCTGCCTCTTCATGTGGAGCTGCCTGCCCTGTGGAGACGGGGGGAGGGAAGGAGGGGGGCTGGGGGCTGGATTGAGACGGAGGTCAGAGCAGCCCTGCAGGAACATCCCCAGCTGCAGGGGCAGAGGAGGACAGATCACTGGCAGCAAGGTCATCCATACTCCCAGCCTCGCAGGCTCGCTGTGCATGCCATGTGTTAATTTAGTCTTGCACATGCTCTTCTATAACAGACTGCTTTAACTCCTTAGGAATTATGGTGCTTTAGTTCATAAACAGGGCCGTAGAATTTGTCTTTCAGTCATTCCAAATCACTCAATATATCCATATTGTTTTTTTTGTTTGTATAACAATATAATATATTTTTTCATTTACCTCTATTCCAACTACAAGAGCCAGCTAAATAGGTTTCGTTGAAGCCCATACTTCAGTATTCTTGTGAAGCCCATTGTTACTGCATCTGTAAATCAGAAGAGCCCTAGTGTGGAGCTCAGTGAAGCACATAAGACTCAATAGCCATCCGTTACAGCCCTCCAAATATTATTTGTGTTACTACAGTCCTTTAATCTAGTTAAATACATTAAAGTAATTACACAATAATAAAATACAGCGCCTGCACTTTAGCACACTATATTACTATAGCAACATTCAATCAGATGTCTGAGCAGTGTGCTATAATACTGTTTTAAATGAACAGCTTATATAATGTTTGTTTTGTTTTTGAGCATGTGTGCTTTATTTGAGGTTCATTATTGAGTAACAACAGAACGACTGGCCTCCACATGGTAAACATCCAGTGTAAATACAGGAATGCTTCTACATTGTAATGCAAACATTTGCAAAACCCCACCTTTAATGCACCATAGACCATAGAATATGGTCTTTTCTTTTTAAATTGTAGTAAGCTAGGTGTCACTCATTACTGAAAACCAGGCCCTTCGTAGAACATTTAAAAAAAAAAAAAGAAATATCTGATGACCGGATTTCACTCAGATTACGAACATAAAAAATGTATGAGAGAGAAAAGGCCATTTGGTCCATCAAGACTCATCCCTTGTTAGCACACCATTCTCCCCTACTGGGGAGAACTAATTTAAAAGCAAAGAATGTATTTTTTTTTAAATGTTTCCATTGTTTTAGATCCCACTACTTCACCTACGTGCCCTTATAATTCTGTGTAAAAAAGTGCTTCCTCCCTTCTATTCTAAACTTACTTTTACTCGGCTTCCACTTATGCCCTCTTGTTCTCTCTTTGCTAAATTTGAAGCAGTCTTGGGTTAACTTTATCTTTTCTTGTTTCTAAGATGAAGAGATTTAATCATTTTAACCCGTCCTCACAGTTCATGTCATTAAGTCCTGGGATTAGCCAAACTGCCCTTTTCTGTACCTTTTCGAGTGCCATCAATGTCTTTAGCAGCACATTTTGCCAATGTACAGCATAAAAATAAAAAGAGCAGTTATTTCAAGGTATGGCTATAAATATTCATGATAGATACAGATTGAAACGAAACGTTAATGAGGGAATTTCTCATTTAATGAGAGGTTGGCTTTCCTGACAAAATCATTAAAATTCATCAGCTAAGACCTGATGGCCCTGTCTCGTTAGGCTTGTGGCTTAACGAAGAACCTGAGTGCAGAGAACACATCACTACTTATGTTACTTTGCCTAATTAAAAAAGACAAACATTCTGTCATCTGTGGGATTTCAATCTGGAGGTTATGATGTGCATTACTGGATGAGGTGGGGCAATACAAACACAATATCACACGACTTCTAGTCAAAACGTTTTTCATTGAATTGGGTTCCTTTGAGTGTTTCTAAATTCACAAATCACTATAATATAAATAAGGAGATGTGGTCACTGGATAGTTCCAGTGACAGCTCGTGATTTTTTTGACAGGTGAGGCACAAATCACTAAATAGTTATTACCACCCCCACTCAATGGCTAACATACTAAAAGTAAATGTACTTTGTTCAGCTGATTTCATATATGCCTCCGCTGAGAGCATTCAAATAGACTGCAGTCGCTATGTAAAATATACCCCCCATCAATTAAAAAAGCAGCATTAGCACTGTAAACACCACACAGCTTACAGAATTGTGGATACAAGTTTTTATAATCAATTCGCAAATCAGAAACTTAAAACCATGTATTATTTAGTTCTAAAGAACAACCATTATTTTTATATTTTACAACACGTGTATTTTACTAGGCTACATGGTACTATATAAATGTAACACCTGCCCAGTATGGGAGCGTACAGAAACAGCATCACACATGCCTTCAATATCACAAAATGTAGAACGACTACGTCACTTCAGTGCGGTGAGGCACAGAACAAATTATAGGATACCTCTAGGTTCTTTTTATTCAGAAAACAGGTTCAATAGCAGGAACAAGGTCGCCAAGAAAATCACCCAAATACATTAAAAAAAAAACATTTGTTTATTGTAGAAATCCTAAAGTAGCAACACATTGTTTACAAGGCAGAGAAAACAATTAAACAAGGGTCACATTAATGAGAATCATTTATTTTGTAAAGTGCAAATGCAACAACGCTGCTACCCAACAAAGAGGGGATATACATTTTTACAGAGCACAGTAACCGCAATAATAAACGCAAACTACCACGTTCTAAAAGTCTAAACACACACAACGTCCGTACAGGGGAGGTGTTACATTGAATGAGTGTTTGGCTACCGAGTGAATGATGACAAAGATGTTTTAATAATGGTGCCCTTCTGTTGTCAGGGAGACGGCCTGAAGTCCTGGATGAGCACTGCAAAGGGAAACTGTTCTGAGAATGGAGCTGACTTTGACATGTCGAGCCACTTCCTGAATGGAACTGGAGGGAGAAGGGGCAGTGGAGAGCGGTCCTTCCTCAGTGGATCATGGCTGGTTACGAGATGCTTGGTGAGGGGTCCTTGCTAGATATAGGTGGTAAGGCTATGGATGCTGCTCCCTAAGGGAGAAAGAGAGAGCCTGCCACAGAACTAGTGTGGGGGACACCACAACAGAGCTATACCCCAGTGTGGGGGACACCACTACAGAGCTATACCTTAGTGTGGGGGACACCACTACAGAGTTATACCCTAGTTGCTGTTGGTTAAAGAGGCCAGAAGAGAAGATCAGTTACATGGGCATATTAAAGCATCTCTGCCACCTGTTGGTTTATAATTGGAGCTATAGATGTTGGTGATACATTAGTAGAGGGTGCTTATCAAACAGTAGGGGAGTTTATAGTGGAAGAATTTAAAAGGGCAAATGTTGTAAGGGATGGGTTGTGTTTTTGTTTCTTTTGTTTTATTGTGCAGGTGATTCAAGCGCAAGAACGGACGGTGATGATTCTTGATATGGACAGACAGAAGATTGTACACCTCTGTGAACAGGCTGGTGACATCAGACCCGGAAGAAACACAGCACTGCGAGTGAAATGAATGGAAATCCACAGCAGATTGAGGTAATGAAGGTGCTGCAGCGTTTTTATTATTAATAAACAGAAAATAAAAAGGTTGAACAAAATGAACACTTTTGGAAACAAAACGGCACGGTGGCCAAAACAAATAGATAAACAAAAACAGATAAACAACAAGTACCGTGCTGGTGCTTCCAACACGAGTAGCAATTGTTATTATTATTATTATTATTATTATTATTATTATTATTTATTTCTTAGCAGACACCCTTACCCAGGGCGACTTACAGTCGTAAACAAAAAATACATTTCAAGAATCATAGTACAAGTATTAATACAATTAATGTTATTGTTAGCGTTAAAGTTTACTCCCTACTTTCTCCCGTTCTCCACTCTCGAACACTCAACCCCCGAGTGAGTGAAACTGACTCTTTTTATGCAGCTGTAGCGAGACTCGATTGCTAATCAATCATTCAATTGGAATCTTGGTACATCTGCACGTGAACTGCTTGTGCTCCCTGTGCTTCCATACTAATACCCACTTTAATCTGCACGTGGAGTGATTGTGCATTTCCCCGTGCCTAAATACAAATATACTCTTTACATCACCTGCGCTACCTAACCCACACTCTTTGCACCACTTCAATAATACATATAACAGACAACATTAACACGCCACATGTAACATATAACACAAAAGGGCGGGGCACCCTGCCGCAACCTCCTGATAGTAACCGGCTGAAGACCACAAAAGATATTGAGAGATATGGTATGGTGTCTGAATATTGAAATATGTAGTATGTCTCAGTAGTTGTACCATAATATGGGTTTTAGGCAGTCATGGGGACATGACTGGGTTTCAGTAGGGGAGGATGTAACACAGTGTTATTTTAATGTATTTTTATTTGCACGTTCACGATATGGTTTGTCATTTAGTATCACTTAGATTAGTATGATTTATTAGGAGTGTTGGTTTTGTTGATTCACTATTGAATTATTGTTTGATCATAAAGTGTGTGTGAATATTTAATTTGTTTTGTGTTCCTACCCCTGCACGTGCCTTGAGTGAATGATCCTGCTGAATTTCAGAGCCTGGAATCGATTTTTTAGTGATTGACAGCTGTCCTCCGAACGGGAGTAAGATGACATCAGAAGCGTTGATTGAATCAATTTCTGCTTGCAGCTTACTTAAACCAACAAACCAGGTTGGAAAAGAAGGGAGAGAGAACGGAGAGGGCAGAAAGAAAAGCACTCCTGTGCCTTGTGTTCGCTGGTGTTTGTTTGTTTGTTTGTTTGTTTGTCTGTCTGTCTTGTTGTTGTGTGGTTTTTTGTCTTTTTAATTCTGGTTTTGTTTTTGTAAATTGAACAGGTTGCAGACCATGTGTCTCCGATAACGAGAAAGCACATTCAGTATTATATTACTGGACCTTGTTACGTGAAAGGGATATTGTCTGTAACTCTTAGAATATATTTGTAATGATGCACGAATTATGTTTTAAAGCGAGTATGAGTATTCTGCTTTGTATGGTAAAACTGAGGTTTTCACGTTATCTAATGAATAATGTAGATGAATTTAGAATGTGTTAAAACGAAACTGGAAGTACTTGAATTAATTATACAATCAACTTCAAAATTATAATAAGAATGAAACGGAACTGAACATACTAGTTTTGAGAGTGCGCTGTTTTTATGGGTAGTCCTTTTTTGTATTTTGTTACCAGTTTTAGGTTTGTGATTTTTGAATGAATGTTGTATATAAATTGACAAGATGATCACAGTCCCAGCCTGATTGAAGACTGTTTAATTGATTCAGGAGGGAGGTTATTTGAGCTAAATTGTATTCCTGGTGTTCTGAGGTGTGTACTGAGTGCTGCTTCCTGGAGGGGAGTAGAGCTTTTCAATGGACCATCCTCTGTACAACAGAGGGTTTGTTGGTGATTGGCTGCTCCTGTAGGCAAAAACCTTAATGAAATGGAGCCATTCAGGTAAGGGGGAATGGGTGGTGCTGTGCTTGGCTGCCTAGGGCCATCCCAGCTACAAGTGCTTGTGTGTCCCCTCAGGGTATCAGGGCCCTAGCCATAGAGGTGGGTAGTGATTGGTTCTTTTTCTTCAATGTACTAATTTACAGGAGACTGCTACTATGTATTGCTAGTGACCGTTACTACCTATTTTAAATATTATGTGGTGTTAATGATTATTGATATCTATTTAAATGAGATTTAATGATTATTGATATCTATTGAAAGACTATTTGTTAATTGTTGATACCTGCTGAAGTATTATTTAAGGCTGCTAATCATGACCTGTTCGTATATCCGTGTTTCTGTGTATAATTGCTGAGAAACATTGACCGTTAGAAATGGCTTCCTTTTTTAAATAGGATGGTACTGTGACAACAGTAAATTGTTTCATTTTAAACTCTTTTTGCATGTGTGGCGAGTGTCCATCTGCTCTTCCACATTAAAGAACCTTTGTGTGTGGAACGACTTTATTCTGGTTTGCCTTTATAGTTGGGGTGGAAATTAATTAAAACAGTCTAGGGGATCTCTCACCTCTATATAAAAACTAAAGAGAGTGACGTAGTTGGGACTACAATTATTACCTGCCGTTAACTGTAAAAGTAGTGATGAAATAAGTCAATTGATACAATAGGTATCTGTGTCGTCTTTTAGTAGCTGGACGGGCTCCGCCGCGCTTCGTCAGTATTTATAATCCAGGGCTGGCAATGGAATGTAAAACAAGCAATGCGATTGGTCGAGCAAGGTTCCAGCTGTCCGTATATTGTATGGAGACGGACAGTTGGAGTCTTGTCACATATTCTAAATCACTGCACTGCCTCACAGAATTTAAAGTACCAGTAGCCATCTTGTTTACAGCTACAGATGTACAGTAAAGCTATAAAACTGAGCGACCAATTACCAGCAAAAAAATCCCCAAAGTAGTACATAGACATGCTAATTTGGATGAAGAACAATCAAATGAACTGGAAGATAGCAAAACAGAAAAAAAAAACGTAAAAAAAATCTTTATGCTCACTCACCTCGATTTTGTCACTTCTAATAATGTATATTTAGTGGTTTGTAAACACTACAGAAAAACACAAAAAGACACTTCTGCACATTATCCACCCCTTTCCGACACAGACGACAAAACCGAAACGTCATAATTATTATTTTTTACTCCCGTTCTGCTGAAATAACAGCGTCTTGCACTCGCAGAAAAACAAAGAATCAATGCCATCTCAACTGCGCCTCCTGGTGGCTCTTTTCAATGGCAATGTGCAATTCAACACATCAAAAATAATATTGACTTACTTGCATGTTTCAATTAAATCAATTTACTCAGCTTAACTTAGTGTAAAGTTCAAAATTATAAATGGGACTGCTTTTGCTGTCCCTTTTATTGGCGTAAGGATATGTAATAAAAAGCAGCATTTTTTTATGCCCTAAAAATGACTTCTGCTTTTTTTGTTTTTTTCAAATCCACTGAATAAATGCAATAAGGCCCTTCAGGGCTACAATATATTTCAATCTAAGCCATACAGCTATGGACCAGTCAAGCATATTCTGTGCAATTAAACAAAGGCAACATGATTTAAATACACTGTAGGTGATACTTTTGTAGGGATTTGTATGCCAAAATAGACAAACTGTAAGCAAGACAGTAGAAGTGCCAATTGTTAAACTGCTGATTTATTCCATTCATGCATTTAGTGACACAAGTTCTGTCATTTCTAAATAAATCAACAGGTAGAGTAGAGCCTTCGCCTCACTGCAAACAAACACGTGGCTAATTCCCAGGGATTGCCACTAGGGGCTGTCAGGGAGTTATTTAAAGAGCACTACAGCATGTGCACTTCAGAGACCTACTTCTGAAAAGGTTGGTGTTCCTGTTTCATTGTAAAATTATAAAAAATATATATATATATATATATATATATATATATATTCATAAAAATGAAGACTAATAGTAGTTAATTCTATATATTAATTATTTATATTTTAAACTTATTAATTTAAGTTGAGTTACAATGACACGCGAGACAATGAAACATGAGAGAGAGACAGAGAATGGAGAGAGGGAGAAAGGAGGAGAGAGAAAGGGGAGAGAGGCAGAGGAAGAGGGGGAGACAGAGGGAGAGGGAAAGAGCGCACTTCAATCCTGTCCACACTGTGTGCAGTGCTTCTATTATATATGCTGCACCATACCTCACTGCTTCAATATGCAGCATTAAATTTGCAAGGCATTTTTCTATGGTAAACATGATTGTATTTATTTTGCATGCATATTTGTTTTAAATTGCATGATAAATGCATGATTAGTCACATAATAAAATAAAGAATATATTAATTTTGTTTTATTATTTGTACAACGAAAAATAATACAATACAGTTCCCGGTGTTTAAAAACAGGGTAGTAAGGTAAAGTTAACCACTATGATTAAATGATAACAATAGATAATAACAAAAAACACAGTCTATTTAAAGGTATGTCTTATTAAAAAGTGTTATTATTAAAATGATGTGATTTATGTCTGTAGCACACATTGGCGAAATATGTTTTCACATAAAATGTGGTTTTAATAAAGATTCTGACAACATCTTTTGCTCAGCAAAGGCGATATCTACTTTTTTCACACTCTACCAAAAGTGTAGCGCAATTCATGCGACACATCTCAAAGCGCTTTACAGTCCAAGAATAGTAATACATAATAATAATCATGGGCAGCAAGGTGGAGTAGTGGTTAGGGCTCTGGATGCTTGACTGGAGGGTTGTGAGTTCAATCCCAGGTGGGGGACACTGCTGCTGTACCCTTGAGCAAGGTACTTTACCTAGATTGCTCCAGTAAAAACCCAACTGTATAAATGGGTAATTATATGTAAAAATAATGTGTAAAAAAATAATGTAATTGTATGTAAAAAATAATGTGATAAGGGTGTCTGCTAAGAAATAAATAATAATAATTAATCACAGCAGGCTATATACCTTAAAACAAAACACAAGTACTGTGCAAACTCATAAAAAGCCAGTTCCTTACTCAGGCTGAAATGCCAATTTAAAAAAACGTGTTTTTAGGTCCACATTCTTTGAATCTTTGATTATCTGTGGAAGAGCATTCCATAACTTAGGTGCATAGCAACAGAAAGCCCTATCTCCCATAGACCGGAGCCTGGTTTTGGGAACTTTTAAGAGCCCAGCATCAGTAGATCGCAGTTTTCACACAGGAGTATATTCAATTAACATATCGGGGATGTAACTTGGTGTCAAACCATTCAAGGCCTTATATTTTAAGAGTAATATTTTAAAATCAATCCTGAACTTAACTGGTAGCCAATGCAGGGATGCCAGAACAGGTGTTATATGTTCAAAGGATTTAGATCTAGTTAGGACTCGAGAAGCAGAGTTCTGAACATACTACAGCCTATTGAGAGCATGTTTTGAAACACCAGCAAGAAAGGCATTGCAGTATTCAAGTGGAGAGAAGACAAAGGCATGCACGAGTCTCTCTGCATCAGATAGAGAGAGGATAAGTCTTAAGCAGGCTATGTTATGCAGGTGAAAAAAAGACATTGTGGTGACATTTCGAACATGCGCTTCAAAAGTTAGACGAGGATCAAAGATAACACAGAGATTTCTCATTTCAAAACTCGCTCTAATTTCAAGCCCGTCAACAACCAAACTGAAGCTCCCCACATTACTCAACTGACGCGGCGAACCAAGCAGCATAACCTTTGTCTTATTGCAATTTAGCTGCAAGAAATTCTGTTGCATCCATAATTTAATTTCCACCAAACAGTGTGAAAGTGCAGAAACAGCTACTGTGGTGTCAGGTTTAATCTGAAAATAAATATGAGCGTCATCGGCATAAGAGTGAAAACTAACTCCATGGCAACGAATTATCTGGCCAAGTGGTAACATATAGATATTAAATATCAAAGGCCCCAGAATAGAGCCCTGTGGGACACCTGTGGACAATGGACTGGAATTGGACGAATAACCCCCATCAAAACAAACTGCTTCCTGTCCGACAGACAAGTGCCGGAGATACCAACAGATGTATGTTCATGAAGACCCATTTTTTGACATAACCTCGCGTAACTTTCTACTATAAATAAAGGACGTACCAAGTAATTCTTTATTAACAACTGAGATCTGCTGAAAGTAGCCCTGGCAAGCTTCTTCGACCAAAATAAAAAACAAAACAAACAAAAAACAAATTGCCCAAAAGGTACGACCAAAATAGTGTGACAAAAAGGTGAGGCTTATTGTTATTTGTACATGTAAACCACGCCAGTGGTCTGTTGTCCACCCTTGACAATTAACCAATTGGTGCCATCTCAAGCATACATGTTCACAGCACAAGCCGTCAGTGTGCTTCCAGAATCTTGCTCCACTGCACAGGCGATTCTGGCTTTAGGCTTTAGTCCGTGTTGGAGAAAAAGCATAATTGGACATTCCAAATTGGGGGAAAATAAATAAAAATAATAATTGTTCACTCTAAATTAAAAATAAAAAATAACCATAACAAGAAGTACTCTGGCTTTTCTGTTCCATACCACATCATGGATCATTATTGCTGTGTTACCTGTTTGACAATGTGGGATATAATCCTCAGTGCACCAGAGCGGCCATTTTGAAAAGAGCTTTGAAACAGACTTTAAAGTTCTCAGTGTAAAAAGTTGTCAGGATGTTAACAATGAAAAGAAAAAAATACAATTATGTTATTTAAACAGGTGCAGTAACACGTGGGGATGTGTAACGCTATATTTAAACAGGTGCAGCAACACGTGGGGATGTGTAACGCTATGGGTGCATTCCCACTAGTAGCCATATAGTGTATTTACACCCCTGCCACACACAAACACACACGGCATGCTTTGCAGGCGAGGCTCCCTGATGCATAAATGATGAAACGATGGGACAGCATCAAAACATCTGTGCTGAGAAGCTCAGTAGACCGGGCAGCCAAAATATGTTCAGCAGAAACACGACTAAAATAGGAACTGATCTCTATCGGGAACTCAGCTGAATGATACCCAAACGGGACGGTAAAAAAAAAAAAAAATTAAAATAGATGCGCAATCCGTCCAAAGAACCAACCAATGGAAAACACACTGATAATAGCAGCTGCTAATATCCCACATGGAGCATGTGTCAATATACCTGTTGAAAGAATACAGGAGCAAAATAATACACTGTGTGGGGTGGGGGGGTTGACTCAGGCAGGGGTGAAATTACAGGCGTTATTGCAGGAGTATTTTTAACTGTGGCACAGCAAGAGCTCTGCCTGTAATTAGTGTTGGTGTTTGTGTTGTTTTGGTGGTGGTTGGCAGGGATAGGGTTAATTCCTGTCCCTGCCAAAATCATGCGAAAATGTGGCTGCTCCCAAATGGAATAATTGGTGCTAATTGGGAGCAGCCACATTCTATAAAAGGAGAGCCCAGAGCTCCATCAGAGAGAGAAAAGTGGTGGTGGGAAAAGTGAAGCCACTTGAACCACTGAACCCTCTGAACTATTTGCTTCATAAAAGATTCACTGAGCCGAATCACTTGAAGCACTTCGTGCTCCATAGTGACATCTATTGGTAGAGCCACGTCATTGAACATACTTAAACTGACATACGAGTTTCACACAGGCTGCTATTGCCTGGAACTGGCATTTAGAAATAATGATCTGTAGCCTAACGTACATGAAAGACACCGTAAAGCACGCTTTTTACAGGCTCTGTCAGTGTCATTTGTGACTTACAAAATTGAAGTTACATTTTATAATTTCTCTGTTATCTGGTTATATATCAACCACACATGTGATTACCCAACAAAAAAGCCAGTCACGCATACGCATTATCATACTTGAAATGTAAAATTGTTGTACAATCGAAAACACGACAATGTTGCTTTAGAAAGGTAGGCATATCTGACCTCAGATGTACGCGGCTGGGAAATTAGTGTTGAAACAAGCAAGATATTTGATATAGTATGTGTTAGCCAGTTTCTCGGTGGCGCAACAAGTTAGTAAGTTGTGTAATTAAAAATGCTTGTCAAGCGCAGAATCGAATCCTTACACCTGTGAGGAAGTGTGCGTGGAGAGAACTTGTTTTAGATTTTAAAAAAATAAATAATAATAATTACATTTTCCAAAGTGCAAAACTAAAAGAATCATATTTGCTGATATTTTTTTAAATAAACGAATTGAAAAAAAGAGAGAAATAATAAATGCTTCCTTCCAGGAGTAATCTAGGCTATATTTCAACGAAGCATTGTCTTGATTCTAGTTCAGTCAGATCACGTGATGTGTCGCTTTATGCGGAACACTGTTTGCTTCAGATGGTTCGAGGCGGGTTACGTCATTTGTTTGCTTCACATGAAGCAGTGGTTATTTGAATCACCTGAAGTAGTGAATCACTGAATCATGTGACTGATCTGAAGCCTCAATGCGCTCCTGTGAGCGATTTGAAGCCTCATGAGGCAATGAACCCCGTGTATGATTTGAAGCTCCGCACTAACGTAGTTGAATCAGTTGAAGCCGCTCTCCAAAACTCATAGGCATTCTAGTATTAGGCGTAGCATTAATGGGTCATTAGTTCAGTGTCTTTCGGATGGCTAGATTATTTTTAAGCATACAACATACTTGAAGCGTAACCCCAAGTCAATTAAAGCCTATTGGACTTTTTTTTTTTTTTAAGTGTTTTTAAAGTGCATAATATATAAAAACATAACATCATAATAATGTTTATTTTAATACATTTCAGTAAAACAAACTTGAATGAAAATATTTCTACATATACATCCATATATATATTTTATATATATAAAATTCATATATGACCTGGAGGATGCGAACCCGGATCTCTGGATTGAGGTTGATTACGTCCTCACACTAAACTCAGAGCCACCACAGATCCCACAGTCATAATTCAAACATCAACAACATATGGTGCTTTAAGGTGTAATGGTTTCTTTTTTCAATAGTATAGCAATTTGATATTTATAAATTATATTTATTTTGTTGATGTATCACAATGAAATAATATTGAATTCAAGGCTTCTTTGACAAAGGTTTGAAAAGACATTTTATTAACAATTATTTCTGGAAAACATCTCAAATAATCATTCCATTTATTTTTTATAATAATTAACAATAATTAAACTCCCCCAATTTCACATAGTAGTAGCCAGCATATTAATATATATACGTTAACGAAGCATTATTGATTCGAAGTAAAGCGTTGTATTGGTGGTTTGTGTCTTCTTTTGTAAATATATTCCATCAAAACGTTTCGATAGTGCACCTACGACACCGTCAGCAAGACTACTCCGTAAGCGTGCGTGACTGAATACCCCGAGCGTCTGCAGCTTCAGAGGTTCTGTAGAACAGCTGGCGTTTGTGTCACGTGATGCATTGCGTCATGCGAACTAATTGAACCTTTGATTCACAACACTGTTTGCTTCTAATGGTTCGAGACGAGTTGAAGCGGTTGAGGCTTTGTACTCATCATTAGAGACAACCAGGGAGCTGGAACAAAGAAAAGGTGTTGTCTTTATATTTCAAGAGTATACATGTTTGATGCTGGTAAACGGCTTAGCCGTCCAGTTTATTATTTTAGCACTGAAACGTACAGTTAGCATTCCTGTTATTTTACACAAAGATAATCACCACAGGTGGATCATCCGCTAAATCAGACTAAACATGATCCTGATTGCAGAGTACCAAATCGGACGGGAGATGATCCTGTTTAGGAGGATTAACTAGTACTATGAAGTATAAGACTAACGTCCTACGTCTGTTCTGCACATTTTAACACGAAGTCAGCGCCATTATTGTCTGAAATGACGTCTAAAAACAAGTGAAGTGAAAAGTGAAGCCTTTTGAACCTCAGTCTGAAGCCTTTGAAGCATTTAGTTCAGTAAGGTTCGCTCACCGAGTCGCAGAAATATCCTTAATAAATTGACAGTTGCACTATGTAATGATATAATGTACCTTAATATGTTGTTGATACACTATATTAATCAATTATTCATTTTCTTAGGTAGACAGCGAATGTATCCGGTAGTTTAAACAAACTACTATAGCAATGTGGCACCCTTTTCCTGTTTGTCTAAATTATTATGGTTGAGGAACAAAGTGTTCTAAAGATATATTGGTTTTGTTTTTTCATTAAAATATTGTACAAAGTTTAATGAAGTGCTGCACAATAAGGTACTGTGTATTTAAATAATACGCATGCATGTTTGATGTATTCAATTTAAACTGAAACGTCAGTGTAATGTGTATTACAGTGCCAAGAAAACGTCTGTGAACTCCATTGATAATTATGGAAATTCCATAGTTTTACCATGATAGCCTTCTTGAATCAAAACCAGTCTTTTCTTAAATATCCAATAGGGTTTATATTAACAAATTATATGTCTTTTGAAACAAAATTATGTATGAATTAGACAAACAATAAGTAATTAAGATTCAGGGTATGTGAAAAAGTAAGTGAACCCCTGGTTTTATGAGCTCAATTAAGGGGATAATTAGAATCAGTTGTTTAAATAATTAGGTAGATCTTCAGGGGTAAGTTTGGGAGGCCCCACCCTATATAAAGATAAAGAAAATTTGTGAGTATGGTCTTCACCATACAGGTGTGTGGAAACACGTCATGCCACGATCAAAAGAAATCTCTGAGGACCTCAGAAAAACAGTTATTGATGCTCATCAGATATGGGGCTCCACCAATCCACTGTCAGACAGATCTACAAATTGAGAAAGTTCAAGACCACAGTCACTCTACCCAGGAGCTGTCGTCCTACCAAAATCTCTCAAAGAACAAACCGGAAAATCATCAAGGAAGTCACAAAGAACCCCAGAGTAACATCCATGGATCTGCATGCCACTCTCGCCTTGGCTAATGTGAGTGTTCATGTCTCAACTATCAGAAAAAGACTGAACAAGAATGGTGTTCATGGAAGGATAGCCAGGAGAAAACCACTGCTCTCTAAAAAGAACATTGCTGCCCATCTGAAGTTTGCCAAAGAGCACATAGATGATCCACAAGACTTCTGGAACAATGTTCTCTGGACAGACGAGTCAAAGGTAGAACTTTTTGGCCTCGGTGAGAAACGCTATGTTTGGCGAAAACCAAACACTGCGTTCGAACAGAACACCCTCTTCCCAACAGTCATGCATGGTGGTGGGAGTGTGATGGTTTGGGGCTGCCTCAGGACCTGGACGGCTTGCCACCATTGACACAACCATGAATTCTGCATTGTATCAGAAGATTCTAGAGGAGAATGTCAGGCCATCCGTCCGTAAGCTGAAGCTGAACTGAAAGTGGGTCATGCAGCAAGACAATGATCCTAAATATACAAGCAGATCTACAAAAGAATGGCTGCAGAAGAAGGAATTACGCGTTTTAGAATGGCCTAGTCAAAGTCCGGACCTAAACCCCATTGAAATGTTGTGGCAGGACCTGAAGCGAGCTGTCCATGCAAGGAAGCCCTCAAATGTCACCGAGTTGAATCAGTTCTGTAAGGAGGAATGGGCCAAAATTCATTAAAACTGATGTGAGAGACTGACCAACAGTTACAGGAAACGCTTAGTTGAAGTTATTGCTGCTCAAGGGGGTGCCACCAGTTACTGAATCTAAAGGTTCACATACTTTTTCACACATGGATATTGAATGTTGAATCATTTGTGGATAAATGATGATGAAAAAGTATCATGTTTTTGTGTCATTTGTTTATTCAGGTTATCTTTATCTATTATTAGGACTTAGATTAAGCTCCAATAACATTTTAGGTTTGAAATATGTAAAAATCCTAAGGGGTTCATAAAACGTTTTCTCGGCACTGTATATATAAACAACACATTTAGAACTTGTTCAGTGTCAATGTTCAGTGTCAAGCAGCAATAGGCTACTGGTAAGTTAAAATCCAAGTATGATCCGTGTGCGGAATGTGCATAAAAAGACATGTAGTAGGCTACAATTATATTATGAATATAGGTGTACTTTTAGTTAAATATGTTTGCCCGAATCAAGCTAATGTAATAAAAACGCTTTGACCATTTCATCATTTATATATTAATTATTTGCTTTTTTCTTACCTTTTCATATTTCTGACTTTTTTGCCAGTTCAGTATCTTCAATGGATTTTTTTGTTTGTTTGTTTATCAAACGCTAGTAATGATAATGTACACGTAAATATCAGAGTTTGTGTTTACACTTTAAATTGTGAATTTCCATCTGCATTTGTAATGGCTTATTATGGGTTAGTCCTCATTATCAGTCTAACTTGTTCCACTTGTTCAGGTCAGCTAAACCAATTTTCAGGATTAGCTGTTTGGTACGCTGCAATCAGAACTAATTTAGTACAGAGCTGCAGGATTTACTAGACCACATTTTAGTCCACTTGATTGGGACTAAGTCACTGGTACACTGCAATCAACCCGCAGTGTCTAGTGCAAAATCACATCATGAAAAACCACATGTGTAGGTGAAAAACGCTAAAATAAAAGTTGTTACATTTAAAACATATATAAACACACATGAACATTTCGGTCCACTAATTACAAGCTCTTGCTGTGTCTACAGTTTTATTATCTAAAATATGGATTGTAGCGTAATAGGAAAGCCTATATGAATCAGACTGCAGAGTCTGAAACCGCCGAACTCCACATCTTCTTTATCTGAACCGAAGATAACCCTAACCCTGAATCATTAATGCACAGAGCAACTACTTCTAGGCAGTTTTTTCTATTCACGTGACCCGCGATATTTCCCCTCAGACGTTATTTGCGCATGGTTATTAAAAACTTGAAATTAATGGTGAAAATGTGACTTTCAGCTAAAAGTAGGGGTGGGGCAATCGTTCAAACCGAAGTGTTGACTTGGCAGAATTCGCTATATAGTCCCAATTATGTACAGACATGTCATGGTTTACTAAAGATATATGATTTTCAGGCAGTTTTAGGTTTTTTTTAAACGAACAAAGATTTTTTTTCTGATGAAAGAAGATTAGACCCTTGCGAAAAAGGATATTTTGTCGCGAGGCCAATTTCTTTTTCGAGATCAAACTGAGCATTCTCAGAACCAAAATTTCAAATCCCCATAACTCAGGAACAGATTAATATGATTTGACCAAACCAGAATATGGCACTATTCCCCTTGTACCCTAAAGCTGTCAAACAAGAATACCGTGCTACCGTGCCACTATCATATTTGTAAGTGTAACGGGGAGACCTGTACTGACTCTTCTGATGTGTTCGAAGTGCTGCAGGAAGATGGCAGCAGCCCGTCAATATTCGCCTGTCAGTCATGGCAGTGACACGGAGAGGTGGGAAAGTGGGTGTGCGGGCTTTCCTTTTCTTTGAGTGGCTGAGAGGCGGGTCTTGGGGGGATTGCTGGCCCTATAAGATAACATTCTGTTGTTCCCTCAGGTCTGCCCTCTGAGACGTACTGAGCGTACGGAAGCTCTGGTCCAGGATCGAGAACTGCGGGGACGGAAATCCCAACGAAAAGAAAAGAAAAAGAATTAGTGGTAGCGGGGAAAACCTTGGGCAGCCCTGATAAACATTTGTATAGCAGGCTGAGGGAGCCGTGAGGGTAGGACGGAGACCCGGGCCATGCGGGTAGCGACGGTTGGGGAAAGCTGCCGAGCGCAGCACCTTTTATTTGTAGTTTTGTTTATTGTGCTTTATTTTCCCTGTTCCTTTCGCCTTTGATTTATTCTTGTGTTTGAGCACCTGTACTCTGTACCGCTCCCGGTATAGTTGTGGCTCTGTCTGTACCATCGCTGGTAAGGCAGACCACAGACAACAGGGCCCTCTGTGGGCTGAAAAGAAATTACCTACCCATAATAAAACTGGGCACCTGTGCGGTGTTCGCAATTACCTCTGTGTTTCCTGTGTATCAGTGAACTACCTACCACCTTTCCACAGTAAGGTATAAACCATGACGGGCCATGCTGGTCCCATGATATATACCACGCCTGGGGTGGTGATAAGGCCCGAGGCGTAATATATATATTAGGGGTTTTAATCGATTAAAGATGAATCATGCCTGTGGGTGTTGATCGATTATAAAATAATTGATTGATTAATCTAGTCTACCCACGTGCTGTAGGAAAAAGCAGTGCGCGAGAAAGACATCCAGAAAGATTGCGGAGTACTTCAAAAGACCATGGCAAACCGATTGCAGGTAATATACCCAACATTTTGCCATAGGTCAGAACAGTGTTTTTCAAGGTTATTAGAGGGGCGCCAAGACCTGACTGGAAAATACATTTTTCTGACTTCCTGCTGATTGTAAAAGCTCCAAGATAAATGGCAGAGTCAGTGGGTCTCCAGGATGATTGACTATCACTATCCAGGCAGGGATCACGTTTAATCTGACCAACCCCCGTCCACAGAGCTTGTGTCGTTTCAGACCTATTGTAGCTCAGCGCCTCTATCGCCCAGCCCTCCTTCATTTGAAAGTGTAGCGGTGGTGGGTGTTAATATCAGTGAATCGCAGTATTATAGCTGAATACAGTAAAGCTGTGATCAGTGAATCGCAGTATTATATCTGAATGCAGTGAAGCTGCGATCAGTGAATCGCAGTATTATATCTGAATGCAGTGAAGCTGCGATCAGTGAATCGCAGTATTATATCTGAATGCAGTGAAGCTGCGATCAGTGAATCGCAGTATTATATCTGAATGCAGTGAAGCTGCGATCAGTGAATCGCAGTATTATATCTGAATGCAGTGAAGCTGTGATCAGTGAATCACAGTATTATATCTGAATGCAGTGACGCTGCGATCAGTGAATCGCAGTATTATATCTGAATGCAGTGAAACTGTGATCAGTGAATCACAGTATTATATCTGAATGCAGTGAAGCTGCGATCAGTGAATCGCAGTATTATATCTGAATGCAGTGAAGCTGTGATCAGTGAATCACAGTATTATATCTGAATGCAGTGAAGCTGCTATCAGTGAATCACAGTATTTATCTGAATGCAGTGAAGCTGTGATCAGTGAATCGCAGTATTATATCTGAATGCAGTAAAGCTGTGATCAGTGAATCACAGTATTATATCTAAATGCAGTAAAGCTGTGATCAGTGAATCGCAGTATTTATCTGAATGCAGGAAAGCTGTGATCAGTGAATCGCAGTATTATATCTGAATGTACAATTCATTGTGGAGCCCCTGCAGCTTTAAATCATTTATACAAAGTTATGCAAATCTGCAAACTATTGATTTTGGATACTATATGTGAGCTGTGTCTAATTAATGTGGGGGGAAATTAATGAATTATTCCCAACATTGGTGTGTTCAAATTATCATGGGAGGGTTCAGTACTTGAAAGAGTGGCTGATTAGTTTTTAGCAAGGCAGCATTTCCACTCATTAAAGTGCATCAGCACTAAACTGTCCTCTTGGCTTGGCATGGCAAGCACATTTTGCCGTTCTGTTCTCATTAGTGTTTCATCTCTTGCACTTTCTTTAAATAGACTGTCATGCTATTGCTAAATAAGGTCCAGCACGCAATCCATTAATGGACTTTTGATGAGCTGCAGTTGGCCCTTTCACGCTGTCCACTAGAAGACAGACAGCAATTCGTTTTCATATACTTTGAATTGATGCAAAAAAATTAAGCAGGTTTCGCACCATTGCTAAATGGTTTAAATCTGTAGTTAAAACAACGTTAAAGTCAAGGGATTCAGGGTGGAGGCACTAAATATACTGTACAAACATAACCAGTTTAGGGATGGAAATAAGCAGTTTCACCAATTTTAAGTTTTAATACAACCTTGATTAGCCACAGCATATATAGTAGGTAACAAGCTCAGGTGTGTCTGATTAAACTCATAGTAAAACCAGGAATGCATCAAACTGCTATGCAGTCTTATTGTTACCTCTGCTGTTTCACATTTAATCCTGTACCCTGATGGTGATAATGCACCCATCCACTGTGCCAGAATAGCTTGTAAGTGGTTTGAGCAGCTTCACAAAGACCTCAGGCATTTTCCATTGCCACCACAATCCCTGATCTTAATCTAATTGAGCGTGTTTGGGATGAACTTGAACAATGCATTCAGCATCATGATCCTCTGCCTATCTCTCTGGACAACCTGTGTGAAATATGAATAACTGAATGGATCCTCCGAGTTCTATGCCTCATCGCGTGAAGGCTTTGATCAGGGTGAACGGTGGCCAAACTAAATATCCTGATAAAGTGGTCAGGCAGCGTATGGGCACCCCTGTAGCTGTTAATTCTACAGATGAACTCATTGAAAGACAAGCAACAGCGCTGATGTCATGGTCTGGAGACCACTAAAATGAATGATAAAATGATTAAAATACAGGTATTAACTCTTCTGAGGTTTTGTCATATCTTTACAGAACAATAACTAAAAAAAACTATCCTCCACTGTTGGATATGTACTTTCCTTACCTTGTGCCATATATTATTCATTAAAACAGTGGTGGCAGTTAGATCCAGAGTGATTTAGATCAATTGAATAGACCCCTAGAGGAGTCTGGTTAACAATTCCAAATGAAGAAGATACAAAAGAATGGGTACAGTACATTATATATAATTTTCCCATACTTGTTGTACAATTGGTGATTTGTATCAACTGAAATATGTGGGACAGCTGGAAACAGAAATGCTACAGTATATGACCAAAATCACATTTGCACAGAAACCAAAAAGGGCTAAAAGCAGCCATACATCGGAGCACTGACCCCAGAGGTGCGAGGGTGTGCATGAACACAAGGCTTATACCATACCGAAAAGGAGGGGAACCTGGCTGAACTAGAACCCCAACTGGCTTGCTTTCTATTTTATTTTTCAACAGCATTGAACTGGACAAAGACAAGCAACGAGCACCCCACTGTAAACAGCTGCCTCACATGATCACCAAGGCAGCTCCTCGCTCCTCCCCTACACCGCTGGCCAATCAGAGAGTGTGGGAGGGCTGCAGCTGCTCGCTCCTCCCCCACACCATTGGCCAATCAGAGGATGGGGGGGCTGAGAAGTGTTCATTTGTGACAAGGAGACAGAACTTGTAGATAAAAATAGTGAGAGTGTTGTTATGCTTGTTAGTGCTACATTTAACTGGGAAAAAAATGAAAGGTGTTGAAATGTGTTAGCGCAGCAAGCAGTTCTCAGTGTTCCTGTTGGTTTTTTTGTTGCTCTGTGATTGAGCCAGGCTGCTTGAGCTTCTGCATTGCCCAGCTGAGTGCAGACTGAAGAAAGAGTGAAGTCTGGCAGAGCTTCACACATAGGAAATGAAATGTACTGTAGCATATATGAAATGCACCTCAAATGTGTTTGATTACTCATAGATGCCGTGGCCCGGCTTGATATTATAGAGATACTTTATACCATTCCCATTCCTGATTAATATCCTAACATGTATGTGTTGCGCATAACTCTCTGTTGCTCTTTTACTACAGTAACATGATAATTCACCAGGAATACTAACTAATGTAATGTCCTTCTTCTGAAAAGACTCCAACACATTCTAAATTGAAGTGATTTCCGTAATGGGAATTAGAGGTGTGCAACTGTCATTATTGCGCCCTCTGAAACTGGCACCTGAGAATTAATACATGGAAAACCTCTATACAAAATCACAGTTTCAGAGGGGACAGAAATGGCAGCTGCGTACTCCTTTAGTGTTCTACCACCTCAGCTTTGCAAAATTGAATTCAATTCAATTGAATAGCCACATATTCTGGAATATATTATATATTATTAATAGAATAATGTATGGGACAGAGTTTATTATTGGCTTTGTGCACAATGTATACTATTATTCGAGCAACTCAATAATAACATACTTACTGCTGGGGGGGGGGGGTAACTTACCGACTGTTTTTCTTGTTCCGAGCAAAAAGTGTCCCATTTCCAACAGTATGAGGAATGTTATGCAAATGAAGTGGGTACCTAATTAACATGCAAAAATCAAAAGGGTTGATGTGATCGGATTGAGTATCATCCGTCTAAAGTGGTTCTGCCTGTTTCAAAAAGTCCTAATGGAGATGGGAACCTCTCTCTAAAAAAGGCTCTGATGTGGGTGCAGTGACTCTGATTACTTTGGTGATGGAGCACAGTGTGCTGCTAGAGATTGCTGAGGATGAAAGAGATAATGTAGCTGCTATGCCAAAGTGAAAAGCAAATAAATAAACTAATACATAAATGAATAAAAACAAATATAGAAATAAATAAATGCATGCCATTTTGTATTTATTTTGACATGTATTTATTTATTTCTGTATTTATTTATACATTAATTAATTTATTTTTCATTTTGGCATAAAATATCCTCCATAACCAAAACTAAACATTAGGCTTCAATAGGCTCATTAAAATAGGAGCTCTCTAACTTTACTCTTTGCCCTGGTGTACTTGCTTTATTATTGTGTTATTAACTGTATCTTCTTTCTCCGTATCTCCTGAACCACACGTCTGTTTTGTTTTTCACGGCCTTTACTACATTTCAATCCCACCTGTCCATTGATTGAAATCCTAAAATTACGTAAAAACTATCATTTGTGTCATTAGCATATAGGTTTCTCATTTAAATACTGAATCGTTTTTCCACCACTTTTATGTAAATTGCATCCATTCCTCCTGTCGGAAAATAAGCAGAAAATGGTTACATTGTATGATGGAAACAACTTTTGGGAAAAAGTCGGAGATGGAGACAGTGAGTTTTGGACTGTCAGAAGACACTTTTGATATTCCGCCACCGTCATCAATGAAATGGATTGAAAACAAAGACACTGTATCTCTCCAAGCCCTTCTTGTGTAGTCCCTTTGTTTCTCCCACTGAAAGCAAATCCGTTTGTGAGGTTTGGTCTGTATCAGCATTTTTTTTTGTTCTCTATTTATGTTCTCTTGTAAACATATCCTTAAATTCTTCTATTACTGTTCTGAACCAGAGCATGTGAGAGGAGTGGAGCGCTCATAAACGCCACTCCTCGCTCTCTTCCTCTTTGAAACTACTCGCTCCAAGGGTTTCATTTCCCCAGTCCACTCCTCTCCGGTGCTTCTAATTCTGCAGCCAGCTCCACTCATATCTTATATGTACAGTGTCAAATATATCTCTAGTTTTCGCAGTCTATTATTGACCCCCTTCCACATTGACATATGGTCATGTTTTTCTAAGTAGTTTTGGAACCGGTTCCAAAATTCTCATCAAATGCACATCGCTACCAAAATGTATATCTTGCTATCCCACACTTTATCACTCTATTCCCTCTTCAATTATTTATTTTTATTTATTTATTTTTATTATTACCCGTTTTGTACGTGCAGCTGAGGGGTATGTTGGTAACTAAATTTCATAAATTTAGTAACGGACTCACTCGCTCTATTTACTTATACACTGTAAACCCTGATAAGTCAAGTTTCCTCAAAAAAATAAACTCATTGCCTTAATATAATTAAGTTTAGCTACTCATTTAGTTTTTATTATGACAACTTTCTCTTGGGCTGACTAAACTCAACATGTATATTCATGTAATTTAATCCATTTGAGTTACATTTACTTTTTAATAGTCAAGTTAGTTCAAACATTTTTATTTAATTTAAACAATAAAAAGTTAGCTGAGCAACAGAATGTGTAATCAACATGCTATTTTATTAGTTGCTAGTGCAGCACTTCTGCTTATGCACTTATGGCAGCATTTACAGGTGCTGGAACCAGGCAGATGCAGAGATGCAGTGTCACACAGTGAGAGTCTCTTCTGATCAGCCTACTGAAATTTATGATCTAAATTTTAAAAGCAATTCAGCAAAGACAAATTAACAAGAAGCTTAATCAGCTTTATTAAACGCTACATGAAAACTTTATTTAATTTTACATGAAACGAAAGAGCTATAAAACCTTTTTTCAGTTACCTGAGTTATATGCCGGAGGCTATGATACACTTATAAATCACCTAGATTAATAATAATAAAAATTTATATTTTTTGTCACCTTTTTTAAAAAATCTCTCTGCAACATACTCCATCTTGCCTATAGATTTTGGCGTGAGTTTTACAGCAGAATCAGACACGCAGCACAACACAATGACACACACACATTGCTGTCACTTTCAGACACCTTTACTACATTATCACTTTCAGATACCTTTACTACATTATCACTTTCAGATACCTTTACTACATCATCACTTTCAGATACCTTTACCACATTATCACTTTCAGATACCTTTACCACATTATCACTTTCAGATACCTTTATTACATCATCACTTTCAGACACCTTTACTACATTATCACTTTCAGATACCTTTACTACATTATCACTTTCAGATACCTTTACTACATTATCACTTTCAGATACCTTTACTACATCATCACTTTCAGATACCTTTACTACATTATCACTTTCAGATACCTTTACTACATTATCACTTTCAGATACCTTTACTACATTATCACTTTCAGATACCTTTACTACATTATTTCCACTTCATTTTGAGATATCATTAATACATTTTTAAATATTTTTAAAATAACGTTCTTTGTTTAGAGATATCTTAAAATGAACAGGAAGTCAATGGCGAAATGAATTACAGATATCTACAAATAAATTCTATTTAGAAGACTTAATTTTCGTGATATATCAAAATGAATTTGAAATATCTCTAAATCAACAGGAAGACATTTTAAGATATCTTAACATGAAATTCAGATACCTCCATGTGAAAGGAAGCTGTGACCCAACTAAATATATCTTTATGTAAGATATCTCAATTGTATTTAAAGATGTCTCAATCATGTCCAATACATTTAGATATAACTTAAATGTATTGCAGATATCTTATCTAAAAGTATATGTCAAGAGGTCATGTAAGCATTTGAAGATTTCTCTATGTATTTAAGATATCTGATATTTGAAGATATCTCTAGTTATTGGAAGATATCTTTAAATATTTCAAGATATTTCTAAAAGATTTAAAGAGCTCTCTCTTAATATTTAACTATATCTCTACATGATCATTTTGCTTGTCATATTCTAACTTCCAAAGATTGAAAATATTGTACTTCAGTATTTTACCATAACAACTAATTCCAGACTGTTTGACTCCTCCCCCCAAATCTCTTTCTTGAATACAGTGTCTGAATACATTTCAATATTTTATTTGGGCATTTGAAGAAAATTCTAAGCAGATTTAAAATGCAGTGCACAAACAGCAACCTATTACAAAACAGTATGTTTACACATAGCACACCAGACATTATAAAGTACTTGATTTATTCATATGTTTACCCCAACTATTCGACTCGTTCTACCCCTACTACAGAGTAAACATAATTGTTTTTTTTATGGGATCTCATTTTCGAATCTGTCTTGCATTCACTCAAATCCAATGTCAGAATGACTGGCAGAGTCTCACTCTTCCAAACGACACCACATTGCTCAACAAATGCAGAGCTTGATTTAAAAGAAATCTCCAATTCAGCTGTTTAATTTAGATTTAAACATACTTTCATTTACATACAGTGTTATATAAATAGAACACTCCGTGAGCATGCTGTATCCTCTACAGACACAGTATAACTGCATGTAATGTATACTGCAGCTGGTTCAGCAATATAATATGATATATTAGCAATATATTTCAAATGCAGTTATTTATCACTCCTTTATACAGTTCTCCATGTTGTAAGAGGCATAATATATTTTGAAATATTCGTTACTGCATGTGCATTGTGCTTGGCACAGGAATACCTCTGTTGTTCTATAACCATATTGTCCTGAATTGATAATACAGTATTTGACATTTATAGTCTTTCCTCTATTGCTCACTGCTCAGAGAATGTGTTGGAAGATGATCACCTGTTGTTAGGGCTGGTAATTGTGAGTCTTTGTTAGGAGCGGCTGTGTTCTGCAGATTCTTTGAGGAAGGTATGTGATGTAAAGCTGCTCTCTGAATTTTAAAATACTTCCAGCTCTATTGGTTTTTCTCTGTGTGTGCTGAATGGCTCTGTCTTGAAGTAGTCACACTGCCGTTTCCATGGCAATATCTATCTATGAGGAGAATATATTAACCCTTTAAGAAGGGGGCCTGTCTTGCAATAATAATCATACACAAGGCACTTAAAGAAACAGGACTGCTTTCAATATTTAATGGCTGGAGGCTGTAGGGAAAAGTTAAAGTACCGTATAAACAATACAGGATCTTGCAAGTGGGCATATTTTGATTACATGCATGATCCCAATATTCTCCTTCTTCCTCTTATTCTTCTTTTTCTTCTTCTTATTATTTTGGATGAGAGACCTGCAAACATGTTCAACAAGGAATGCAGAAATGTCCATAACAAGGCTGAAAACAATGGCTACTGTACTTGTTAACCACATTAGACGACATAGGAAGCTGTATAAGGGAGTTTCACTTTAAAGTCAGCTTAATATCACACTCATCTCATACTGACAAGAGCCATGTATTATCTCCTAAAATATTTAAAAATAAAGCATGTCACCTGAATTGCATGTGCACTTCACAGACACTGATTTTGGAGATACAAAGATACAGTGATGCATTAGGCATCTGATACTATTTTTATCACACATGGATGACCTAGTAAGAAACTCACACGTGTTACACAACATGTTTGAAAACAAAACATCAGCGTATGCACAGGCTCCTGCAAAGTGTAACTGTGCTTGTAACAGCCATACAGAGGCCAGAAGGTGCCCAAGATGGAAAGAACCTCATTGATTTCAATTAGCAATGATTGAGCTTAACTGGCAGAAACTGACAGGCAGACAGATCTGAGAGATGAATGTCAGATGTTTTTTTAGTGGTAAACATTTTGGAAAACCTTAAGGTCCCCAGGCGTGTCACATCAAATATGTTCCATGGTGACGCTTCATCCTATTAATACAAGTCTGTTTTAATGAATAAAAGAAAGGTTCATATTCACAGATAAATGTAATATTTAGAAAACATCATCTAGTAACAACTGTTAATAGAGCGGGAGGATTGTTAAGCTTGGGATCCATTGGAACAGCTGTTGCTTTATGATCTGGGCGTACGCTGGAAAACCCCACCCCTCTTAGTTGAGCCGCAGAACTCAGGACTCAAGAGCTCAAGACTTAGCTAACACTACAGTTTTTGTTCTACTCACGTTGATCCTTTTTACAGCCCATTCTGAATTCTGACACGGCTCCTGCTTGGCTCCCTAACTTATATTCTCCTATCTCTACCCCTTAACCCTTTCATGCATGTCGACCTCCTATGGGGACGGATACAAAAAAACTCTCTCTGAGGACATATGGAAGTCGCAAATGCATGATGACCTCATATGAGGATGCCATTTTTTTTCCACTATAAAGCAATGGAAAACATGGAAAACATTTTCAATGAAAAATATATTTACTATGGAAGTTAATGACCAAAGTCCCATCCCAAACATCACTTCCTAAACCAATACCCTCATGGGTGAACCCAGAACCCAGACCCCCCCCAGATGCCCATGAATTTCACCATGACAGTCACCCCTAAAGCTATCTGCTCAGGTTTTGTATCGTCACATAGCCAGGAGATGTTTAAGCTCTTTGTTTACAGCCATGGTGAAATATGTGGAACTGGAAAAACTAAGTTACATTAGCAAAAAAAAGTATTTTTTTCCTACACACCAATCGGTTATTGAGGCATTTCTTTACAATGTATTATTGTTTTATGATTAGCAGTGTGAAGCTTTCATTTTTAAATGATTACCCACACAAACTGAAGGCTAAAAGAAAAATGGTATGTAGAGCAATAGTGAAAACAGCAATGAACGCTCTTTCAATTTCAGCTTCCATTGCTCAGACTGCTTCTTTCTAAGCACAGTGTTACCGTTGGTTCCTTTAAAACTAAACACAATACCATCCCACTATCCCCCAGAGACCTTTGACGCACGGCAGTGGAAACGAGGCACAAGTCCCACTCCTTGACACTCCAAATATTGAATCACAGTATCAGTTATCATGCTGTGTGTCAGGTGCCTCTTACTGTTAGAAGAGATGTCTTCTGATGTAGTCTGGGTTCTGTCTGCTCTGTCTGGTTGCTGTTATATTAAGAAACACACAATATATTAACTTGTTATAAATCACAAAAACAAATATTGCACTCATCAACTACTATTAAGCAATGTGGAGTAGTGGTTAGGGCTCTGGACTCTTGACCGGAGGGTCGTGGGTTCAATCCCAGGTGGGGGACACTGCTGTTGTACCCTTGAGCAAGGTACTTTACCTAGTTTGCTGCAGTAAAAACCCAACTGTATAAATGGGTAATGGTATGTAAAAAATAATGTAATTGTATGCAAAAATAATGTGATATCATGTAACAATTGTAAGTCGCCCTGGATAAGGGCACCTGCTAAGAAATAAATAATAATAATAATTACACATAAAATGTGTTGTTGTTTAGAACCACATTGACATCTATACACAGGAAACGATTTGCTTTGACAAATCCTGAACGGCGATTGGTTGATTTGTTGGTGTGATAATATACGTAATATTTGACTCATCTCCTGTGGTGTGCAAGCGCTCGAACTGCAGAACCACTCAGCTGGTACAGCTCTCTTTCCCACCGATAGTGCTGCTCAATTAGCAGTCTAATACCTTAAGAGATAGGATCAACTGTAGACATTAACTTATAAAAGAGGAAAAGCCCTTTGCTTGTGCACCAGGTAACAGAGGCACCACAGATACAGTGGAGGGAGAGCCCAGGAGAGCCTTCCCTTGGTCCCCTGGTACTCACTCTGGCAGACAGGAGAATCTTCCCTTGGTCCCCTGGTACTCGCTCTGGCAGACAGGAGAGTCTTCCCTTGGTCCCCTGGTACTCGCTCTGGCAGACAGGAGAGTCTTCCCTTGGTCCCCTGGTACTCGCTCTGGCAGACAGGAGAGTCTTCCCTTGGTCTCCTGGTACTCGCTCTGGCAGACAGGAGAGTCTTCCCTTGATCCCCTGGTACTCGCTCTGGCAGACAGGAGAGTCTTCCCTTGGTCCCCTGGTACTCGCTCTGGCAGACAGGAGAGTCTTCCCTTGGTCTCCTGGTACTCGCTCTGGCAGACAGGCGAGTCTTCCCTTGATCCCCTGGTACTCGCTCTGGCAGACAGGAGAGTCTTCCCTTGGTCCCCTGGTACTCGCTCTGGCAGACAGGAGAGTCTTCCCTTGGTCTCCTGGTACTCGCTCTGGCAGACAGGCGAGTCTTCCCTTGGTCCCCTGGTACTCGCTCTGGCAGACAGGAGAGTCTTCCCTTGGTCTCCTGGTACTCGCTCTGGCAGACAGGAGAGTCTTCCCTTGATCCCCTGGTACTCGCTCTGGCAGACAGGAGAGTCTTCCCTTGGTCCCCTGGTACTCGCTCTGGCAGACAGGAGAGTCTTCCCTTGGTCTCCTGGTACTCGCTCTGGCAGACAGGAGAGTCTTCCCTTGATACCCTGGTACTCGCTCTGGAAGACAGGAGAGTCTTCCCTTGGTCCCCTGGTACTCGCTCTGGCAGACAGGAGAGTCTTCCCTTGGTCTCCTGGTACTCGCTCTGGCAGACAGGAGAGTCTTCCCTTGATACCCTGGTACTCGCTCTGGAAGACAGGAGAGTCTTCCCTTGGTCTCCTGGTACTCGCTCTGGCAGACAGGAGAGTCTTCCCTTGGTCTCCTGGTACTCGCTCTGGCAGACAGGAGAGTCTTCCCTTGATCCCCTGGTACTTGCTCTGGCAGACAGGAGAGTCTTCCCTTGATCCCCTGGTACTCGCTCTGGCAGACAGGAGAGTCTTCCCTTGGTCTCCTGGTACTTGCTCTGGCAGACAGGAGAGTCTTCCCTTGATCCCCTGGTACTCGCTCTGGAAGACAGGAGAGTCTTCCCTTGGTCTCCTGGTACTCGCTCTGGCAGACAGGAGAGTCTTCCCTTGGTCTCCTGGTACTCGCTCTGGCAGACAGGAGAGTCTTCCCTTGGTCCCCTGGTACTCGCTCCGGCAGACAGGAGAGTCTTTCCGGTCCCCTGGTACTCACTCTGGCAGACAGGAGATTCTTCCCTTGATCCCCTGGTACTCGCTGTGGCAGATGGAGGGCTGTGAAGGTGAAATATGTTCTGTTTTTTTTGTGTATTAGTCACCTGAATATATAGGGGTTATGAATATATTACTTTCAATACAGCTGTCGAAAAAAAAAAAAGTACAGGGTTGTATTGAAGATAGATGATGGAACCTCAGGTGTATTGGTGGTGGTCCTATAATCATGTAGCTTGATTTAGTGCCTCCACCACCTGCAAAGATTCATTGTTCTGCAGTGAATGGTGCATCATACACAGCTGCATTGCAAAGTGCTCTACTCACTTTAGTACCAGCTATCTTATCTAGGAGGCTGTGTGGTCCACTGGTTAAAGAAAAGGGCTTGTAACCAGGAGGTCCCTGGTTCAAATCCCACCTCAGCCACTGACTCATTGTGTGACCCTGAGCAAGTCACTTAACCTCCTTGTGCTCAGGGTGAGACGTAATTGTAAGTGACTGCAGCTGATGCATAGTTCACACACCCTAGTCTCTGTAAGTCGCCTTGGATAAAGGCAGCTGCTAAATAAACAAATAATAATAAATAAACAAATAATAATAATGCCTTTACAGAGTTAAAGCACATGGAACGAATAATTCCAACGAAAGCATGCAGGTCACAACAAAAGCAGTGATTGGTTACTGAGAACAGCCAAAGCTGGGAGCTGGAGTTTTTATGCTTTGGCTCTCATCAGTAAGCTACCGCTGCTATTTCTGTGATGTGTTTTTTGTAAAGAAACATTATGATAGGAGACACAGAAAAAAGAAGGTCCTGCAACTAACCTACTTGTCTTTTTGAGGACGATACAGCCAGTGTATAGAACTGGATCAAGATACAAACTGCAAGATGAAGATGTTACATTTGCAGATGTCACCAGACTCGGGGGCAGTAGTGGACAGCCAATTAAAAGAGTTAAACATCTTCAGCCTAGACAAAAAGACAGGAAGGGAGGATTTAATTAAAGTTTATAAAATGCAAAATGGTATAGATATACTGTAGATATACTGTAGTTAATACAAGTGAAGCACAGAGAGAAGGACGAGAAGACGAGTTTGTTCAGAACAGAAGGTCTGAGTTATAAATGCATGAAAGCAGTACCATCTGAAACACTGTGATCTGTCAACAAGCAATTCCATTGTGTCCTATTAAATTAGATCCCCCTCAGTGAGGATAGGAAGGGGTGTGCTAGCAAGGGGTGAGCCTGAGCCTGCTTTCTCTAGAAATATTGATGACGGCAATGTTTTTACTAGCTCTATGTGCTTTTAGTTTTGTTCAGTAACGGGGAAGGTAAGTAAACATAAGTAGGCAGACAAATAGGCCCAAATCGGAGCCACTTCAGCACACTGATAACTTCATGATTACTGTGCTTTTAAGACTAGAATCATTTAAATGAACGTGATAGTACGACTGAATTAAAAAATGAACAAGGTAAGCATTTGAGTTCATTAATGTGGACTTGGATACATTGCAGTGAATTAACAGGCAGTAACGGGTCCCCACTGATGAAGAGGCCAGGCTGGTATTGACGCATCTGACGATTGCAGCTTTACAGTTATAGATCGGTTTTTACACTTTTACAGCAAACGCTTTCATTATCAGCTCTTACGTGGGTAATGCGGATGCCATATTAAATCTGAGTTTTTCTCTGTGGCTAAAAGCATCTTATTGAAATGATGGCAAGAGTGCTAAAAACTCCTGAATATTAAATGGCGGGTTGTAGCATGTGCGTATCTAGCAGGAACACCCACAATATGTAGCACTCACCTGCATGGGGCAGGCTGTCCATTTGTCCAGCACTAGATGCTCAGTTGTAACCATGTATGTTGTAATGAGAATGTTTTTTCAGTCAGAAGAACGTAATATCAAATGTGGTCTGATTGAGATTTTAAGGTGAGAATTAAGCTAAAGGTTTGGGGTTAAATTGACTTAGTCTAGAATACTTTAGTCCATCAAAAACAACTTCAGGAGTAAATGTCTTGTGACTAAGGCCCCATAGCGCATTGATCGATAAACTTTATAATTACAACATTTCATTTTTGTTATGCACTTGCTTAAGATCAATACTAAACAAGCCCTTATCCTATTCTATTGAATATTGGTTAGCCACGCCTACAATTGAGCAGGTAAAGATAAATTTGCTTATGGGACAAAATAACACCACCTAAATAAATTCACCAATTACAAAACCAGCTGTGCATCAGTTATTTTTCTTGTCTTCGACAGCAATAGCAGTAACTGCAGTTTGTCAACCTGTAAATTAAAAAAAAATGAACACAGTCAGCACCTATACTGTAGGTTATTGTTTTCTGTACTAAAGTCAAATCAAATTAAATTGTATTTATATATTGCGTTTCATCTTAAAGCACTGTACAGTACAAAGGGGACTTTAAATAAATTGGAAGTTGTAGGGTCAGGATGCAGTATTTACACAAGGTCACATAATTATTCTTGGTGGAAGGTAACTTATATTTTAGATAGACGTGTATTTTTTTCATAGCATCAGTGCAAATAGACGTAGATACTTGATAGCCTTTCCTCCTGCTGCTTTCTAATCACATACAGGTTACTGCAGAATACAAATGAGTTTAATGCCAATCACATGTTCCCAGGCTACAATGCATTAAATAGAGCTCAACATGCTTTGTATCAATGCATGCTGTGATCAGCATATTTAAAGTTCCCCATAAAATACTCCACACACAATTCCACACTACTCTTGTATTGTTACAGGGCGCCAGTAACAAACACCTGGGGGGTTTCTGTCTTAAGGGAGGAGCGGAAAAGCTTTCACCTGAAATTCAACCCCAATTCTTTGCAGTGACAGTCTGTTTCTTAGCCCTGAGAAGTGCCTTGTTATTCCCTGCTGGTACCAAAAATAGAACACACAAATAGAACACTAAATATAGCGGTGTGTAGAAATAAGAGATACTGTGTGCTCATTGTTTCTACATGGGTTTCATTTGTGTTGATAAAAACAATAACCAAACACAAAAAACAGGCAAAATACAAATACAATATGGCAGAGGTTCCTAGGAGTTGGATTTTTTCAAGCATTAAGGCAGCTGATTTTGCTGTTGCTGCACAAAAAAACACATACTTAAAATATAAGTATTCATCTTTCTCAGGGCTGCTGTTAAACTAGTTCTGGAGCAGTCTGTTTGGGGTTTCTTACCTCCACAAAAGGCTACTGCCAATAGATTGTCAACTGGTTCAAGTCACTCCGTTAAAATATAAGTTCTATTCATTAAAAAAATGTACAACTTTACTGAATATTATATTGTGGTATGTATGTGCAATATGTATGTATGTGTGTAAGTATGTATGTATTTTACGTGTCCATTTGTGGCCATTGTACAGCTAGATTGTTGCCAGTTGCTGTCTCACGGAAGCTCCTTGTTCCTTTAAATCGTTCTTCGCACATAGCCTTGGAAACACTAGTTTTGCTGCTCTGCATCACTGCTCACAGTGTGTTGCTAGGCAACTAGGCAGCGCACAGATCCCTGCAGAAATTCTCTTATTCAAAAAAAAAAAATCCTTTTAAGAAAGAACACAAGTAATTGTTTTGAATTGTGTTTCAACAAATGCACATCCCGCTTTTCGTTATCTCATTTTGAAACGTTTCTTGCTATTTTTGATTATGTGTTTAGGGATAAGCAGTTAGTATTTTTTTCCCCCCTCAGTGACATCAAAGATAGTCCCAAAAGTGGGCATAATGAAAATGCACAGGAACACATTTTCTGCATTTCAATGCATTGCACGAAGAGCCGTCTCTGAAATACATCAAACATTCATCTCGCGACACGGTGTATTTATAATGGACATCATATCCTGCTTTCATTGTTATCAATAATATTTTTCTTAACGTATATTTTCTTCAGAATATTTTTCTGCTTTTCTATTTCATTTTCAAGGTTTTAAAATCGGGATATAGCCTGTTACTTTGTAACTGAAATGGCTTGTATTGTATTAATTTAATGTAGTACTGTACTGTATTCACATTATACAATGGCTTGCTAGTTTGTAGTCCTGGGAGGGTCGCTGAAGTAGGTGAGAGGTAGGATACCATGGATTGTAGTCAGATGGTCTTCAAAATACTCTGGTAAAAACGATTTTTTTCAAATATCATTTTAAAAGCTAGTTTCCCTGATGGAATTCGGTATGTTCTAAAACAATAGGCACCCATCTCTGTAAAGGGTTAATAGACGCTGTTGTGACGTCGGACTCACAATTTGCCCAGTGCATTTTTTTTTTTTTTTTTTTTTTGCAATGTGCAAATTTTTTTCCCCTTAGTGACTGCAATGAGAGAGAAGCAAATCTACATCATCACCAGCAATAACAAGGGATGCAGATTCTTTTTTTTTTTTTCAACGTTTGCATCTGAATAAAAACAAACCCTTAAAACTCCAAACAGATTGAGGTGATTCCCACCTCAGGAAGGAGAGGAAGACCAGGAACAATGTATCTGCATCTACAGACCTGGACTGAAACATTGCAGCAGCAAATATAACGAACAACCAACTGCTGCTGCAGTTCTGTCTTTATTTAATTATTTATTTATTTAATTTCGAAGCCTTTTCTGTGTATTTATTTCTTATTTTATTTGTGCTGGTAGAGGATGTCTGGCCGTCTTATGGTATCGGCAGAAAGGGTCTGTGACTTGCACAGATTTCCTTGAGGAGAAATATTGGACTATTTTGCTTTGTTTATTTATTTGTTTGTTATTTATTGCCTTTTCTGTGTTTTTTTCTATTGTTTTTTTTTGGTCCAAAGACAGTTGGATTACTGGAACTAAAGGACTGTTGGAAATGTTGGGTCTTCAGGAAGACACATTCTGTGGATTTGTTTCTGCTTTGGCAGCTTTGTGTTGTGTCTGCTGTGCTAGTCAAAGGTAAGAACATAGCACTGTGATACATACAGCCTACATAATGCAAAACAAATGGAAAATAGCACATTCGTTCATTCATATATACATATATATATATATATATATATATATATATATATATATATATATATATATATATATATATATATATATATAGTTCTTGTTGTATTTGGATCTATAGGTTTTCCCCATTACCTCTCACACACAATCACACAAATGTCTATTTCTTTATTCAATCGTAGCACTTTTCTAAAAAAAAAGTTTGCAGTTGGTGATATATATATATATATATATATATATATATATATATATATATATATATATATATATATATATATATATATATATATAGCGTTTTCAAATCTTGAAATAAGACTGCTAATCACAGAAATGGAAATTGACAGGCATACGGGTGTACGTGACAGCCAGGTCTTCGATACCAAGATTAGATGCTGCATCTTAAACCAGAACTGTTTGCGGGGGGTGGGGGTGAGGGGGGTATAGCAGGTCGTGCGAGGGTTACATTTAGTTAAAAGAAGGTGTTTAACACGTTTGCAAAGAGGGGGTGATGTACATTAAACGCGCGTATAAATTAAGGAATATGTATTTGATAGAATACTAATGCTGTTCTGAAAGGCTTTGGAGGCTTACGAGTGAATGATACAGTTTGAGGCGACGGTCCTCGCTTCGCTCTCGCATTAAATTATTCTATTTCATTTAGCTCCTTGAATTATTAATATTAGTTAGCTATGACACCGATACAGATTAGTCAGTTTCAACTCATATATATTACAACAACAAAAACCAACCTGTAAACATTCAGGGATTACATATATGCCTCTGTGAAGGCACCAGTAGGAAGGTATTTTTTTTTATTATTATTATTATTTAGCTTTACTGATTATTTCTACAACAATACGCTTTTCCTTGGATTAAACGCCCAAAGATGCCGGCGTTATTAATAGTATTCGGTATTGAGGCGGCACAGTGCGGTGTATCTGAGCCACCTCTGAGTGCGTGAGCGAGCAAGGGGAACAATACAATAAAAAAGAACTGAATATCAAACAACCAAATTCTCAAGGGGATTGGGCAGCTGGGTATCGGATTAGTACTTTATTACTTGAGTCCACGGGCTATTATCGTAAATACACCGCACCAAGAGCAGTCTCAACAGAATACACGCCAACCGGGAACAATATGTCTTCCATTTTGATGTTTTACTGGTTGCTTCTATTAAATTTCAGTTAAGTATATGTAATATATAGCTAAATGTCAAGCGCTTGTTCATATTGTTTAGAAAGGCCACAGTATAAAATAGCCATAACAGAAACCAATAGATGCTTGTCTGTCTTCCTTCACCGATACATATTTAAATATATTGCCCCTTATACATTATTCATTCAACCAGGGTTTCTCCACATGTCTAAAACATCATTGCCATGTCATTTTCTCTAATTAATTCATTTTTACTGATTGATTTACAGCTTCACATAACGTAAATGAAATGCTGGTTGTATGGGCTGCTTCCAAGGGTTGGCCTTCTGGAGAAAAAAAAAAACAGAACACACTTTAGATGCCTAGATCGTGTGTGTTTCAATATAATATACACGCTGCTGCTTCACTTCTCAATCATAAACCCTTTGTGAAATGACATTATTCATGAATCCGGGCGCTTCTGTGCTTACATATAGAACGCCTCATTCTGAATTGTGACAGCATAATAGATTTGATTTGGACCATTCTTTTCAAAGGGTCAGGTTAAGAAGTAAATGGGGTTGTGTTTGAGAGTTCCTGCCGATATTTTACAATATAGTTACAGCAGGATCTCATCATGCTGTCTTCCATTTTACCAACTACATCAAATCAGTCATAAAGATGGAACACACTGCTGTATAGTCAAGACAAAATAATGCACTTTTAATACAACAGTATGGAAATGTTGTCAGCTTGCTAATCATATTATTTTCACTAGCTCCTCCAATGGGAACATATCTGTGGTGAAAAACACGGTGGACAAGCTGCTGGAGGGATATGACATCCGCCTGCGACCAGATTTTGGAAGTATGTCTAATTTGTTTGTTTTAGGACATTATTACATTATTGATTCTTTCTTCACAGCTCTCCATGATAGGTAAGTTCTTCCAGTGTACTTTGTTTGCCAGAACTGTAAAGCCTCCAGTGAACACTAAATATTTGCTTATGACCTAAACCCTGGAAACCCATGCAGTACTGAAGAATCCTTCAGGTTCTATCTTCTCATAAAATTGTGATCTCACTTGGTATGGTCATTTACCATACTAACTTCTTTGACTTGCTATTCAATATTACTGCCCAACCAACAAATGAACAAAAACATAAACAAAGGTAGTTCCATATTATTTTGTTAAGGACATACTGCTAATTCCAAACCAGTGCAAGTGTGTAGAAAAAATTAAGAAAGCAGTGGACCTTTGTTGACTCAAAGGCCAAGGAAACTTGTGTCCAAGCACCTTAAACTGCCTTGGAATATAATACTGTAGACTGGACTGCTGACATCCTTTCTGATAAAGTAGAGCAGACAGAGGGCTGAGCTATGGAAAGATGTCATGAAAAACTGAATTGAATTACATCGTTCTTTGTTCCTGGTTTTGTAAAATGTTAAAATGCTTTGAAGTTTTGCTCCTATGGGACAGGCCTACATTTTATTATCTTGCAAAGCCTCCACAAAATGTCCAAGCAAAGTTTCATTAAATCCGAGCAAGCAGATCTGAAGATATTCACTAGTATGAGTGGTTCTCAAGATGCAGCTATCGTACAGGTCAGAATAAAGGATTCAGCCAGCTCCAGGCTCTTTTGTGGGTAGCAGTTGTACAGCTAAAAGGTTAAGTGCCAATGACCAGTTTGAGGAAGGGCTAACCTAACACAGACATGAATTGGAAGGTTATTTGACAGGTAAGGATATACTTATTTAGGTTTTCGTGGGCAGTGATGAGCAGTTCTCTCACTTAGAATGTTCATTGGCATATGGGGAAGAAAAATTGGTGTGCCACATCCTTTTAATAGTTATGTACTGTACAACTGAACCGAAACACAAAATAGAAAGATTTCCTGGACTTGTGGCACTGTTAAACAGTATCTATTATATGTACAGCTATGGCCAAATATTTTGCATCACCTAGAATTTTAGGTTTGAGACATCATATATAAAAAAAGAAAAGCTACATGAACATCATTTAGATCTTTAATTTTAACCTCATGTAATTAAATAAACTACAAAATGATATTGCATAAGTCTACTGGAAGCCATAACAGTATTTCATGTTATATACAGGGAAATCATGTTCAACACATTTTCATTGTCAGACCATGGAGTTTCAGAACGTGCTTGTACATCAGCAATGATACCAAGCAAGCACAGAGTGCCGTTTTAGTCATGTGATTACTCTTCTATGAGCCCAGGCTGAGAGCATGTTTTGTATGATTTCGTAAGACTTACTGCATGTATGTTCTGTATTAGCTTGTACTGAATAAAGATACAAGAAATGTTCTGCAATAATCCTGTCTTGTGATGAGCTTTCCACAGCCTAGCCTGAGTCCCAGTCACTGTGGTCGTTCACACGCTAGGAAAGAACAGAAGGTTGCTCTGGGTTTGAGTTCTCTTGCCATGCACGCACACACAATTTAGGACTTATTTTGGCTTTGGGAAGACAGTAATCATGAAATTGTAAAGAATGAGCATCCGCGTGTCCCGGCTCAGATGCCCGCAAGGAGACATGGTGCAGTGCCAGCCTTTCACATCTGGAGGAGGAGCCTCAACAATACGCCATGATTCATAACACTAATGTCATGTAGTCTGTGTTGCCATTAAAACAGAAAATTGCGAAAAAAGATGTCCTTGTAATCATCATGTACATACGTAGGTACGTGCAAAAAATATATAACATCAGATAACAAAAAAAGAGATCTCCTTTGATCCAGGTCAGTACAATCAGTTAATAGAAGCCCTGACATTTAGGGATGTATTTATTTATTGCCAATCTCACAGCTAACAACTGGAAGCTTTATTAAGCATTCTGTCCACTGCTGCCTGCCTGCCTTGTTTTTTGATTTGTAGCAAACTTACTGTAGCTTATGTTTCTACCAAAACTATGACCTGAATATTAAACTGATACATTAATGTTACTCTAACTACTACATGCTATATGCTGCATAAACCATATTATTATTATTATCATTATTATTATTATTAGTAGTAGTAGTAGTAGTCGTAGTAGTAGTAGTAGTCGTAGTAGTAGTAGTAGTAGTAGTGTTAAATGTAGGCTAATGTAGTCTATATTTTATTTTTGTAGTGAACCCCTATCGGACATAATTCCATAAAAAAAATATTTCGCTTGCCAGTAGTTTGAAACACAGTGCAGCTACTGCATTGCAATGGTTTGAAACACAGTGCAACTTGTGCATTGCAATGGTTTGAAACACAGTGCAGCTTGTGCATTGCAATGGTTTGAAACACAGTGCAGCTTGTGCATTGCAATGGTTTGAAACACAGTGCAGCTTGTGCATTGCAATGGTTTGAAACACAGTGCAGCTAGTGCATTGCAATGGTTTGAAACACAGTGCAACTTGTGCATTGCAATGGTTTGAAACACAGTGCAGCTTGTGCATTGCAATGGTTTGATACACAGTGCGACTAGTGCATTGCAATGGTTTGAAACACAGTGCAGCTAGTGCATTGCAATGGTTTGAAACACAGTGCAACTTGTGCATTGCAATGGTTTGAAACACAGTGCAGCTAGTGCATTGCAATGATTTGAAACAAAGTGCAGCTAGTGCATTGCAATGGTTTGATACACAGTGCAGCTTGTGCATTGCAATAGTTTGAAACGCAGTGGAGCTAGTGCTTTGCAATGGTTTGATACACAATGCAACTTGTGCATTACAATAGTGGTGCACGTCTACTTTGTTGGTTTTGGTTTAATTGTTTTTACCCCTATGACCGAATATATAGATTGTCCTCTATTGTAAAATAATTTCCAGCATGTGACACCTGCTGGTGAACAGATGTATTTCAGTTATAATTCTTGAAATTTCAGTTTCTAGCCATGTAGCGCCCTCTAGTCTGCAGAATACGCAATGGCTGGTTAAAATAAATGGCACGTCGCACCGACTTCAACTGTGCTGCAAATTCTGCTGGAAGTTGGTTTTGCGCAGTAATGCACGAGTGGGGGAAAAAAATAAAATAACAAAACACATGTTTATCAAAGAGTTTTAATATAATTTCCCCTTTCGTTTACCATCACTCAGTGGCGTAACATTGGTTTCTGAAGTGTGTAGGGGGGGGGGTTCTGTAGCTGGGGCATGCATGAAGATTACTCTATCTGAAATAATAAAATATGTTACAAACAAGTATAAGAAAACATTGCATCCCTTGTATGTCTATGTGGCAATGTGCCCCGCCCCTGTGTGCATTTGTGTGTTATATGTTCTATGTTGCGTGTGTTAATGTATTGTAGTCGGTACACGGGATATAAATGGGTGTGTGCAGCACGAGTTATTTAAAATGTATAGTTGTATTTAAGCATGAGGATTGCACATCACTTCACGTGCATTTAAAGTAATTAATATGCCCCTGTAACGCCAATTGTATCATATTTGCTACATGAGTTTCTGAGACCTCTACGTCATCAACTTGATCAATACTTTCCTGAAAAACCTGTTGTATGCAATCTGACACATGTCTTCTGCCCTCTGGTGGACCATCCGTGCACTGCAGGCAGTTGCGGGCCTTTGAATGCCATATCCAAAATGTCTGCTTTCATGTAGCGACTCACAAGTTTGTGGCAGGGAAATCTTTGCTAATTTTGAAAAAGTTACGGTAAGAATAACATTTATATTGTTAGTAATATTTCAATATGAATATTTACTGTATTGAAGCAACTTATAATTACTTAATATTTCGTACCTTATTTTATAGTAAAATCGTGTTGAAAATGTGTGTATCAAATAAGATACAGCAGGTATATAAGGTAATAAATCCCTCAATCGTCATTGTATTGCATTTCATGATTCAATCTGCCTTATGCCTACCACAATGCCAAATACACAGTTTTGATTATTTAATTAAACTAATTAAAGATTGGAATGTCTTCTTAAGATATATTTAGAGTGGAAATTGAGATATTTATGTGTGTTTTTTATATATGCAACCTGCTCTCATGATAATCACTTGGATGTTGCAATGGCTCACTTGCTAATAATTGTCTTTTTCTCATCGATTTTCACTAAAATAATTCCTTGGCTATCATAATCTGTATATTATATTGACCAATTCAGAGAAGAAATTCAGAGTATACAATCATTAGTTTTTTGTGTGTATTTTTAGATGGCAAACAAGTACAGTATTCAAAATGTCATCAGCATGATTATGGATGGCAATTCAAGTGACATGGAGCAGTTAGGGGTTGCTGATGATGAGGAGGAGGAATGGACTCCTAATGCAATGCTTACTGAGGGAAGCTCAGATAGTAGTGATGAGGAAGACTTGTGAGATGAAAGTGTCGACCAGACTAGTGCAGAAGTAGAGGGCCCAGCACTGCAAGATGAAAGTGTAGACCAGATGAGCACAGAGACGAGCACAGAAGTAGAGGGCTCAACAACAACAACACAGGACACAACAACAAAGCAGTTAGCAAGGGGCAAAGTGAAAAGGAAAGAATACAGGTGGAGAAAAGCACCCCACAGTTTGTGATGTGATGTCTCGAGATCGATTTCTGAAATTGCTGACACTGATTCACTTTCAGGACAACCTCAATGTGTCTGATGATGCAAAGAAAGATAAACTGTGGAAACTCAGGCCATGGTTACAAAACCTACGAGAACAATTTCTTTGCATACCTCCTGAAGAATGTCATGCAGTTGATGAAATGATGGTGCCATTCAAGGGAAAATCTCATCTACATGTCTGTATGCCAGCAAAACCTCACAAATGGGGGTTCAAGATGTGGGGATGTGCTGGACAAAGTGGCTTTCTTTATGATTTTGATGTTTGTCAAGGTGCAGAAAATCCAGACAAAGAGAGATCTGATGTTGGTGTTAGTGGAGATGTTGTCTTGAAAATGACATCAACCCTTCCAGCAGGAAAAAAATCACAAGGTTTTTGCAGATAACTATTTTACATCAGTTCCACTGGTGGAACACCTAAAAGAAAGAGGAATCCACTACATAGGCACAGTCCAAATGAACAGGGAAAAAGACTGCAACATGATGGATGAAAAAGATTTGAAGAAAAAGGGAAGAGGGTCAATGGATTTCAGAGTAAACCAGGACAACAACATCATTGTAAGATGGTTTGACAACAAAGCTGTAAACCTACTTTCTTCTTTCGTTGGCATTGAACCAGTGGGAAATGTGAAACGCTGGGATTGAAAATCCAAAACACACATAATGGTTCCCAGACCAGCCATTGTTGAAACATACAACAAGTTCATGGGAGGTGTTGACCTCCTTGATATGCTGTGTGCACTTTACAAGTTCTGCTTCAAACTCAAGATGGTATATGTACATTTGGTGGCACACTGTCACAGTGGCAGTCATCAATGCATGGAACCTCTACAGAAGAGACCAGAAGAAACTGGAGCCCGGATGAAACCCATGACCTCATGGGTTTCAGGCTTCTGTTGGCACTTCTCTCACAAGCGCAGGAAAGGGCAAAATCAAGTGTGGCAGAACACTATCCTCTCCAGAACCGGACGCAACACCCCCGTAAAAGGCCTAACTCCAGTGTGCCTCCTGATGTGAGAAAGGATGGCATTGATCATTTCCCCAACATGGGAAACCCGACAGAGATGCAAGCACTGCACAGGTAATCACTTCTCACATGTCTACTGTGGGAAATGTAAAGTCCATCTTTGCCTGAACAAGGACAGAAACTGTTTTTGCCTACCACAAGCCGAAATAAAAGGTTGTAAAAGGTTCCTGTTTTTAAAAAAAAAGAACCAAACCAACTGAAATGTTCCAAATGCAATGAACAATATCTGTTTGTGTTTCTAAAATAAACATTGTTGTGATCAATACATTGCCATAAATGCCTGATGAATCAAATATGATACAATAAAAATATCATATATGTAAATTATATATATATTTTTTTTTTTGTATTTTGTCAAAGGGTCCAATAAACACTTCAATTTAAAAAAATTAGAATTTTCTGGCTATTATTTGATGTGTCAGGCTTTAATATGCGAGCACGAGGTTGCACATAATTAATTCACGTGCTGGGATTCAAGTGAATAATTAATTAGTAATTGAATCCCGGCACAACGTATATATAGATGCACATTTCATTCACTCGGGGTTGTGCGTTCGAGAGTGGAAAACGGGAGAGAAAGAGGAGAAACAAAAATAACAAAAACAACAAATGCGACTGTATACTCGTAAGCAGAGGGCTCGCAGACGATACTTGTTTGGTTCTGTCCACGCCGCTTGTCTGTCTGTCTGTCTGTCTATTTACTTTGGCCAACGCTACCGCTTTTTGTTTGTTCAGTCAGTGTTCTCTGTTTTGTTCAACCTTTTTATCTGCAATAAACCGGCGCAAGCAAGCGCCTTCATCATTTCACCGTCCTGTGTGTGTTTCCTTTCCTGGGTCTGATGTGATCACTCAGCCAGCTGTGTGACATATGGTGTCAGGAACGGGATGACAGTGGCCCTAGCGTCAGACCAGGGAAAGTGCATTCTTTTTTTTGAGTGTCCTTTTGGAAAAAAAAAGAGAAATAGAAAAGGATTACAAATATTGTTTTTGTGGAAAAAAAGAGGAAATGGAAGGCTGGAGAGATGGCTGCCGGGGCCTGGAGGATCTCCTCGGGGGCCTTGAGGACCAAGGCTGGTGCCTTGCCTGTGGGGTCTATGGACACACGGTGGCGATCTGCCCCTTCCAAGGTGAGGAGGAGGAGGAACCGGCCCAGGAGAGGAAGGTAGGGAGAAGGAGAAGGAAGAGAAGGGGGAAAGGAAAGCTACAACAGTAACCGCAGCAACAGCAGGAGGAGGTCGGGGATGATGGCTGGGAGGTTTTTTTAAAGAACCTTGCGGCAGAGTTATGCCCTGGCTGTGGGGTTTATGGGCACACATTAGCCATATGCCCCACGCAGTATGAAGAGGAGGAACTAGCACCCAGACGGGGGGACCGTGAGTGTCCAGCGCCCAGACGGGGACCGGGAATCCAAAGCCCGAGAGGCAGCTGTTCCCACCTCCACCAGCAGAGCAAGAATGCCTGCTGTCCTCACTTCCACCAGCAGAGGGAGAATGCCTGCTGTCCTCACTTCCACCAGCAGAGGGAGAATGCCTGCTGGGTCCACTTCCACCAGCAGAGGGTGAATGCCTGCTGGGTCCACTTCCACCAGCAGAGGGTGAATGCCTGCTTGTATCACTTCCCCCACCGTCACCATCACGAGGAGAGGAACCGGAGCTGCCTCTGCCTCCACCAGCAGAGGGAGCATGCCTGCTGTCCCCATCATAACCAGCAGAGGAAGAATGCCTGCTGTCCCCATCACAACCAGCAGAGGAAGAATGCCTGCTGGTTTCCCCTTCCAAGACAGAGGGAGAACTGCACCAGTCCCCTGCAAGTGAAGCAGAGCCGCACCAGTCCCCTGCAAGAGAGGCAGAGCCGCACCAGTCCCCTGCAAGAGAGGGAGAGCAGCACCAGTCCCCTGCAAGAGGGGGAGACTACACGCTGCTCCCACCTCCGTCGCCAGGAGACTGCACGCTGCTCCCACCTCCGTCGCCAGGAGACTACACGCTGCTCCCACCTCCGTCGCCAGGAGACTACACGCTGCTCCCACCTCCGTCGCCAGGAGACTACATGCTGCTCACACCGCTTTCGCCACCAGGAGGAGAGCAGCAGGAGCTGCCTCTGCCTCCACCACCTCAACCGCTTCCACCAGGAACAGAGCAGCAGGAGCTGCCTCTGCCTCTGCCACCTCCAGGAGCAGAGCTGCCTCTGCCTCCACCTCCTTCACCGCCTGGAGCAGAGCAGCAGGAGCTGCCTCTGCCTCCACCACCAGCAGAGGGTGAGTACCTGCTGGTTCCGCCTCCACCGTTGTGGGAGGACTGCTTGCCCCTCCCACCTCCACCAGTAGAGGGTGAATACCTGCTGGTTCCACCTTCCCCAACATGGGAGGACTGCTTGCTGCTTCCACCTCCACCACAAGAGGAGCTGCAGCTGAGTTTCTCACCGCCCAAGGATGCCAGCCTCGTTTCGCCCAAGGATGCCAGCCTCGCTTCACCCAAGGATGCCAGTCTCGCCACCAAGGATGCCAGCCCGCCGCCCAAGGATGCCAGCCTCGACCGCCCAAGGATGCCAGCCTTGCACGCCTGGGGCTGCCTGGTGCTCCGCATCGCCTGGGCTGCCTGGTGCTCCGTATCGCCTGGGGCTGCCTGGTCCTCCTCATCGCCTGGGGCTGCCTGGTGCTTCGCATCGCAGCAGGAAGTACTGTGGCCGGAAACCTACCAAGGGGAGCTGCCGGCCACGAAGAAGGGGGAGGAGGTCTGGAGACCACCAACCCCAGCAGCAGTTTCGCTGCCAGAGATCGTGGGGGAGGTCAGGAGACCTGCTCCCACTGCAGCACTTGCGCTGCAGAAAGTGCTGTGGCCAGAGCCCCACGGGCGGAGCTGCTGGCTACGAAGAAGGGGGGAGGTCAGGAGAACACCCCCCAAGCAGCCTTTCCGCTGCCAAGACTACCTCGGCTGGAGGAGCCAGACTGGGGACTATTAATGTCTCTGCTGACAGCATTTCCGCTGTCAGCTGGGAAGCTGCCGGCATTGCCACCATCAGCAGAAGAGTGGCAGGAGTGTGCCACCCCGCTGTCAGCATTGCTGCTGACAGCCCTACGACCTGTGGGCCCCTTGAAGCCTCCGGTTCTGGACTTTTGGGCTTTTAAGGGGGGAGGTGGCCGTTGAGGCCATGTGTGCTACGCACAAGGGGGGGTATATGTGGCAATGTGCCCCGCCCCAGTGTGCATTTGTGTGTTATATGTTGTATGTTGCGTGTGTTAATGTATTGTAGTTGGTACACAGGATATAAATGGGTGTGTGCAGCACGAGTTATTTAAAATGTATAGTTGTATTTAAGCACGAGGATTGCACATCACTTCATGTGCATTTAAAGAAATTAATATGCGAGCACAAGGTTGCACATAATTAATTCACGTGCTGGGATTCAAGTGAATAATTAATTAGTAATTGAATCCCGGCACAACAGTATATATAGATGCACATTTCATTCGCTCGGGGTTGTGTGTTCGAGAGTGGAGAACGGAGAGAAAGAGGAGAAACAAAAATAAAAACAACAATGCTACTCGCATGCGAGAGGGCTCGCATGATACTTGTTTGGTTCGTCCACATCGTTTGTCTGTCTGTCTGTCTGTCTATTTACTTTGGCCAATGCGCCGTTTTTGTTTGTTCAGTCAGTGTTCTCTGTTTTGTTCAACCTTTTTATTTGCAATAAACCGGCGCAAGCAAGCGCCTTCATCATTTCACCGTCCTGTGTGTGTTTCCTTTCCTGGGTCTGACGTGATCACTCAGCCAGCCGTGTGACAGTCTAATTAAAAGATCCAAAGACATTCCTGAGGCAATCATTCAAAATGGAGATCATTCAAATGGTTGGCAAAATGTTGTCATGAGTGATGCGTGTGGCAAATAGCTATATTTTTCAGTCACTTCTGAGGTCATGGAATTACAAAACCATGACTTTAGTCTTCCTGGCTCGCAGATCGGATCCCTTTAGTACAGCCGCCCCCTGAGGCAGCGTTGAGCACTACAGCGAGTGTGGCATCATGCAGATTTAATGAGAGGGATGAGAATTGCCCTTGAAATACATTTCTATAAATGCTGAGGTTTCCCCACAATTGAAATACTTCAGATAAATATAGTTTTGCTACTAAAATGATGCTAGCACTGTATTGGTATAAGGGTGCTTTTAAAAAGTATGCTGTTTTAAGTTTACTGTTTCAATTTAAAATGAAAAGTTAAACTGTAAGTAGACAGAAACCTCAGTGTGATAATATTAGTAAATAACACAAGCTATGGTGAATTACAAACTTAAACCATTTCCGTGTTTTGGATACATCAGTGTACTGCATCCTCCTCTATCTTTGTTGATCCGTTTTGCCATTTTTCTCCAACATTACTGTGATCTCAGGCTGTATACAGATTTATCAGCCGGGGTCTTTAAACTACGTGCCATGGGTCTCATTTATGAAAGGACGTTAAACTTTATGGTGCACGGTAATTGCAATTACCTGTTAATGATTTCCGTATGAACTATTTCATGGGGCGGGAACCCGGGCTATAAGAATAGCTTGTTAGATCATAGTTTGGGTTGGTATGGGAGAGACCTCTAGTGAAAACATATAAAATGGTTGTCTTGCTCTGAGGAGAGGTGTGGCCTGCAAGACCATTCACAGCATCCCTGTGGATAGAACAGGCAGCGAATGCAAACCTGAATCCTTCGAGGATGGAATAGGTAGCGGATGCAAACCTGAATCCTTCGAGGATGGAATAGGTAGCGATGCAAACCTGAATCCTTTGTGGATGGTATAGGTAGCGATGCAAACCTGAATCCTTCGAGGATGGAATAGGTAGCGGATGCAAACCTGAATCCTTTGTGGATGGTATAGGTAGCGGATGCAAACCTGAATCCTTTGAGGATGGAATAGGTAGCGATGCAAACCTAAATCCTTTGAGGATGGAATAGGTAGCGGATGCAAACCTGAATCCTTTGAGGATGGAATAGGTAGCGGATGCAAACCTGAATCCTTCGAGGATGGAATAGGTAGCGATGCAAACCTGAATCCCTCGAGGATGGAATAGGTAGCGGATGCAAACCTGAATCCTTTGAGGATGGAATAGGTAGCGGATGCAAACCTGAATCCTTCGAGGATGGAATAGGTAGCGATGCAAACCTGAATCCCTCGAGGCTGGAATAGGTAGCGGATGTAAACCTGAATCCTTCGAGGATTGAAAAGGTAGCGGATGCAAACCTGAATCCTTCGAGGATGGAATAGGTAGTGGATGCAAACCTGAAAATGAAAGGACAGAAAAGTAGTTTCCCTGGCTATTGTAGAGCCGCTCGCGGTGAGAGCGGAGACCCTCCCTCAGGGAATCTGAAAACAGGTGGAAAGTAGAAGGTTAGTTAGGATATTGAGCACTAAACACAGAGCAGGCTACGGTCCGAGCGGAAATAGGAAGAGAGAACTGAGCCTCTGATTGAAGATAAGTAATAGTGCATGAGCTGTGAAAGGATAGGTGTGGCCGGGGGTCCCCACTGACTCGTATGATGAGACCCCCCCTTATCCAAAGGCAGAGGTGGCATAGCCGGACCCAAGGTCGGGGCAGTGAGATCACTTGCCACCCAAAGAAGGACCTCCAGCTCCATAGAAGTTCCCCAAAACGCATGCACAAACAAGGAAAAGACCACGTCCCAATGCATAGGAAAAAACACACAAGACAATGATAAAATCGGGTTAGATAGATGAATGGATAATGTGTATGTATGACTAGACCTAGATCTCTCGCTCAGTGGAGAGGAAAATCCCCTCGTGGGAGGACTCCTCTGGTCCTGGCGAAGAGATCCACTCTAGGCAAGCTAGCAATACTTTGTTGAGCTGTGGAAATGTCAGAAATGGAAGAACAAATGTACAAGTCAACTGCTGAAGAGGACCAGTGCCTCAGACTCTTAATGAGATGCTGGTCAGTCGACTACGGTGATCTAGACATTCAGAATTAGCAATGAAAATTTAAACTAGATTTATGTCCTTGTCTTCAATGATCTGACGCCTGAGATGAGGAGCCATAGTGTGATTTCTGACAACAGGAGCTTGCTGTGGAACGTTGAGGGCTGCTGTTGCCCGGTTGTAGGTGGGGACGTCAGCTGCGGGGACCGGAAGTGCTGGACAGAAGAGACAGTAACCGGGGCGGAGACAAATGCTGGGCCTGGAGGAATGGCAATTGCAGCAGAGTTGGCAGCAACCGGTTTGTCCATGTCGTTGAGCCGTGTTTAATAAAGTAATTGAAGCAGTGATGGGATGAATGAGATATTTCATTTCCTCGAAAATGCTGTTGTGAAGCTGAAGGAGTGGATCTGTTTCAATCTCTGCATTGCTGAACTGCTGTGCTGGGAGAGGAGGCGGTGGCCATAACTGGAGAGGGAGGGTGGTGGCAACTGCCTGTCCTGGGACTCTGGGCGGGCTGAGCTGCAGGAATTATTGCTGAAGCGCGCCTGCGAGAAGGAGGCAACATGGTTGTAGCAGATATTAAGGTACAGTAAATATTGAACAGCTTGTTATCATGCAGGGTTTTTAAGAGTTTGGCAAGTGGCCAATCCTTGTAAAATAGCTGCTTCGGAGGCTGAGCCTGCTGGTGGAGGGTGTTTTGATCACCGTAGTGCCGGGGCAGAAGGTCTGGTTGCTGGGTAGAGGTTGACATAAGAAGTAGCAGGTACCGGGTTTCCATCGGTGAAATTGAAGGAGAGGTTTTGAGGAGAATCCAGCAGGGAGGTTTCCTGGTCTGAATCAGAGTTGTCAGGGAGTTGGTTCATGCTGAAAATTAAGATTTTAATTTAAGCACCGAACGGGTCGCGACATATGCAGAAAAGCAAAACACTTGACAAGTTAGATAGGGGTGATTAGACTTTAAATAGGTAGTAGATGGTGATTGGCAGGAGCAGAAAGTAAGAGAGCCCTAGCTCCCGCCCCCGAACCTCACATAAAGGTTAACATTGCAGTTTTATTCATTATCGCGCAAAATAGTGGGCATATTATAGTCACACTCATTTTATTGTGCTATACTATGGTAATCAGAATGAATATGTGATTTGTATGGTAATGCATGCTAACGTATTTAAATGAGGCACCCGGCTCTAAATAATGAGCTTCATTAACATCGCATTTACTAAAGGGCGATAATTGTATTGTGCACATTAAAGTGAGCGATAATTAGTTAGTTTGGATACCAGGCTTTAACCAATGATAGGCGCTATTTAAACCTATTTTTTCTGGCGTGAAAACTAATGATGTGCAGTTTGATTCTTTTTACTTTTTCTTATTACTTTTTGTTTGATTCATGCAGTTTAGTGAATCAATTCAACTTGTTAGTTTGAATCACTGATTCACAAAGCGAATATACGTACATCTTGCGGAATTACTTGGTTATGATCATTTGTTGGTATGGAAAAATATGACAGCAAGGGCCATTTAAGTTAAGCCGCACCATAAAAAATATATACATATATACATCGTTCATGAAAATGTTTATAAAAATTGTACGTAGGCCAATATACTCAAATATACTACTTTACACAAAACACAATTACTAGAAGCAGCTTTCCTAGAACCTTTCCTAGAACATTGACAAATCTCAAACAAATCGCTACCAATTTTAAATTTTACACTAAGTAAAATAAATAGTTTAAAAAGCCTTCGCTTCGCTATTCTAATCAAAATTATGTGCATGGGGAAATGGATCCTGTGTGCTATTTGATTGGCTATTTTACTACCTCTGTGAGCTGTGATTGGCTTAATGGGAATGTCACTCATACAATTGATGAATACGAGTGTTATATTAAAGAGGCAAGTTGTTAGAATTCCAAAACGATACAGTACATCAACGCAATTTTATAAAGTAATGGGCTGGCTGCCAAAAATTGCCCCATGGGCTGTATGTTTGACACCCCTGCTTTAGAGTATTAACTGTTTATTTTAAACTATGTAATTCAGCTTTTAGAGCAACCTATTTAATAAACTGCGATTTATACCAAAAAAAGCCCTGCTAAAGCTCACAGGGAATAATATTACATTTCCCACAGAGGACAGGTTTACAGGACGTGGGCTATTGATTGTACTCACACAGCACTGTCAGCCCGATCCATGGAGCTTGCTCTGAAGGGTGGCAATGACAACAAGTAAGAGAATTGAGGCTACGTCTCATCAATCAACATTTCTCGAGTAAGCAGAACAAAAAAAAAAAATGCCATTGCACAACATTACTGTATATGCATTAAAGGAGAAAGGAATTTTTTTTTTTTTTACATCAGACAAGGAATAGATGTTAAAATTAAAAGGTAATCAGTGCAGTTTGACTTTACGTTGCCTCTGCCTGTCCCCTGCGGAGGGCTGTGTCTGTTGATCACTCAATTGGTCAATGTAAGCCACCTCCACCTTTCACAATAAGCACTGACCAAAAGATACGCCTGGACTGCTGGGGCTTTTGATATCACGGTGGTCACGGGTAAGTCTCTGACATTAACGTGCACATTAAATTATCGCTCACAATACATGTAGTGTGCATGGTATGGTATGTAAATTAGCCAAATACTGTGCATGTAAATTAATGTGTTCTCTGTTAGTAAATGGGCCACTCAATTTTGATTTATTGCACGTTAGGCTCACTACTTTACATGTGTGCTAACTCCAAATATAGTGCCCTTTAGTAAATGAGGCCCCATGTATGTTCACTTCTCATTGGTCAGTTTCCCTAGTTAAGGTGTGTGCAGCTCCAGGATCGGATCAGTGGAGCCTGATCCAGATCATCGTAGTAAAACACCATCTCATGATCCAGCTCCAGTGATCCCGGATCCGATCCCATCTTCCATCCCATTGACTTCTGTACTGACTCGTGATTATATCAATAAATTATCGTGAAATAAAAGTTTTAGTACTCCTGCAATGTGAGGGGGACATTTCCCCATCATTGAAAAAGTGAGGGGACATGTCCCCCGCCCACCGTGTAAAGACATGTCCCCCACGTCCCCCGTGTAAATTACTTCTATGCATCACTCACATCCCATATGATCACTTCACCCAGTATGGTTTTGTCAGCAATATCGCACTTGTATAGCCGTGTGGTCCCAGCACAGCGACTCTGCCAGCAACCCGTCACTCAGTTTCCCTTGTGCATACACTGGGTGTGGATAGGGGGGTTACAATTTTTGATACTTTGAAATGATGCCTCATTTCACCAGTTTATGAATAAGAACAACAGAAATAACATAAAATAAACTTTATTCTACATTTTGCGTTAATGTATAAGATGAAAAACTGACAAGCAATAAAAATAGCAAGTTTTGTTTTATTCATTTTTGTATGCTTTAAGAAACAGAATGTACAAGATAACATATGGTTCAGAATATAGTATTATTACACAACAAACACATCCAGTGTGTTTGTTGTGATGCCTGGGATCAAATCTAGTCTCCTGGTGGAGGCAGGTTTTTTTGGGGTTCAATAGGCAACAATATATATATTTTTTTTAAATCACCTGTTTTGACCAGTTTTTGTTTAAGTTCCCATATCGTCCCGGAACATAAAAAAAAATCTCAAATGATGTTATTGCAACCAAACACCCAAACAGTCAATCAGTAACTTAACACTACACCAACACAGCAACACTCGAGATCATTTATCATGACTGAAATCTAAGCACATGTAAGTACAGTACAGTTTCAGATTGTTCTTTTATGAGCAAAATAGTATTTGTAGTTTGTACTGGTAATATAAAAAACAGATCATAAGTCTGTATGCTAGAAATGGTCTGCTGGACCCCCAAATGTAAAGGGTGCCCCTGGATTCAAGCTTTGGAAGGGGGTCTCAGGTGTTAGCCATTTTTTAAGTGGGGCGCAGGCAGTTTTGGGGGGACATGTTCTGAGTTTAGAAAAAAGAAGTAGATATCCTGTACAGGGGCAATAATAAAACAAATACAATTAGAAAGCATGGGGAAACAAAATCCAGTTGTGTTGAGGAGGGGTAAGGCAATAGGTAAATATGTTGGCTATCAGTCGCTGGTCTTTTGAAACGTTGTCACATTGAGCATTCAGCATGTGCCCCTGGTGTGTGACCACGTGGGCCGGCTCTGATCTGGAAAGACTAGTTCCTGGTGACAGTTAAAATAATCTCTGCTGATGTGCGTTTGTGGAGCCCCAAGTATCTGGATCATGTTTAAACCTTACAGTTCAATGGAAGGACGGTTTCACTGGATGTATAGGGAATTCTCACTGTGTTCTAGGTTCAGTCTCCACTGCCATCCCTGGTGCAATTGAGTGCGAACAGCCAATCAGCTTCCAGTTCTAGCGGGCTTCTATTTTGCATAGATGCCCGCTGGAACGTTGAAGTGCTTAAGTGTGAATTTAATTTTAAATCAAGTTTTTTTTAAAGAGAAAATACAGAAATAAATCATTTTCTAATAGCAATAGAGCCCTCTGGATGCGAGCTCTACTGTGTGGTATATGACCTGACTTTCGTTAGCCCCCTCGCCTCGTCTCGGGACACATAACTCCAGACGCGGTCATCTGCCACACAATAGAGCCCGCATCGACAGGCTCTATCGCTGAAATAGATATCTACCTTGTACTTTGAAGATGTTCACAGGGTATACAGTACCTGACTAAGTGTAACACCATTTTTCTTACGTGGAAGTGCTTGGGACATCTTCTTGCTGCTTTCGCCTGTGGCTCTCAGTTTAGTACTGCAGCAGAGTCACTTTCTAAATGAAGATTTGAAGGTGTCACAAATGCAAAAACAGTACCGCCTCCAGAGGTATCTGAGCTTTGGAAGGGTAATTAATCACAGAGGGGCCTTTGTGCTTTTTTGAAATCTAATATGTATATTATTTGGTAATGTATAAGCATATAAGGAGTGCTACAAGGCAGCACACTTCCCCTAAAATGTGGATTACTAAGTGTTGTTTTAAGGTAAAAGTATAAGAAACTAAGTCAAGCAGACAAAGTTTTAGGCACAGAGTTTTACCTGTGAATTCTATGTGCTGCTTGGCCTTGAGCGTGCCTGGAAATCATAGCGTTTTGAATGAATGGATAACGTGTTCGTTGCACAGTGATCTGCATCCACATTCTGACACAGCACTGCAGTGCACATTCATTTCAGACACGCGACGTGCAGTACCATGTTCCAGGGAGCTTTCTACTGCACACATATCAATCAACCTGTAGGGGGAAGCACTCTTTCTGGGTATGCACGTTATGTATGGTAATAGTTAGAATATACTTTGTCTATTATTCTGAATTAAATATTAAATATCTGTGGACAGTCACTCCAGACTCCTAGCCGTCTGTAGACCTTCCGGATTGCATTCAGGTATAATCTGATCAACTATTATTTTTATACAGATTACAAATATCCACCCGATATTTACAACTTTGCTGTGGCTTTAGATAGTGAATAATTATACTGTTAAAATGCATTGACATCATTCACATGTGTAAAGACTGAACCCACAGCACTGATCGGGTTAGAGGGAAGACATTATGAAATATGTTACCAAGAAATAAATAGTTTAAAATAGATTTGTGTGTGTCAAGATTTTTATTTTTTGCACTTAGCCTCCAGTGTGATGTGAATGCTTTCCATATTGTTGTCTTCAATAAAAAAGTACAGATTTGAAGTACTTACTAAATGTCTTTAAGTACCAAGGCTTGTGGCTTAATCCTCATTTATCTTCGACCTGCATATTGACAGAATAATGAAGTAGGCACAGATAAAATGAGGTCCTCTGTACTGGAATGTGAATCACTTTCCAGACTGAAAGGAGTACCTCTTGCTGCATTGCGCTGCTCTTGCACATGGAGGTGTGGGTTACATTGTGAGCTCAAAAGCTGCATTGGCGAGATAAGATATTGTAACAAATGAGGTAGATTCATTTCCAGATGTGGTTCGTTTTTGTGATCTAAACGTCACAATAGCCTGTGGTTGTATTGTTTGAGCTGGGAATGCTGGGCATTGCTTTGCATTAAAGCATGTTTGAGTTATCTGTCAGCATTGTTGATGTTTGAGACTGTCAGGCAAATCTTTGAACTCTGAAAAAGCTGTTATTCAGTGCTGACTGAACACTGTTTCAAGTTTTGATTTGGGATTCTGCAGTGGCATTTGTTTCATTGTGTAATTTTTTTTTATAATTTCCTGCCCTAGGATTCTTATGAAAACTGTTCTTTTTAAATGTTATTTACTTAATCAAAACTGAGGACTATATTCTCAAAGCCGTTTACCTCAAATCATCATTAGTGGAAAAAAAAAAAAGAAATTAGCAAACCAGAAATAAACCATGCAGGCATTTCATTTGGGGCTTGTAAATAGTCCCAAGAGATTCCATATTAATTTTAGAATTGAAAATGGTGTTCTTTTCCTGTCAGAACAATTGTGCTAATGACAGTTTGGAGTAACTAGCTTTGATTCTTTAAGTAAATAGCATCTTTAAGTGAAGCTTTGTGAACAGTGTCCATAGCAAGGTATATTATTTAGGGACCACTCACCAAAATGAAATAAAACATTGTGTAGGTATTTGGTACAAGATCCCATTCCAAAAGCGGCTTGTGTTTTCATGATACTCACACCTGCAATGCATGGGAGTGAGCTTGTTTTTTAAGAATCAAGAAAGCTAATGCTGTTACACTCATTATATGAATTGTGCTTGTGGACGATAAGGTTGCCATGGCAGTCAATAATTGATAAATAGTAAGATGGATAGTGAGAGAAGCCTCACTGTGGAACACAGAACCTGTGTGTAAATGAATACATAAACTGACAGCTGCTAATTACATTTTCATTGAAAAAAGCCCAAACAAACAAATACTCACATAGCCTTCGATTAGCTGTGCTAGTGGCCTCTATGGGCTAAATAAAAATGACTAAACTGTTGCCCTGTGACTCATATCACATTACCGTTTCCTCTGCTAAAGTATTTTTAAACATAGGTATTAAAATGAATGACCATTAAGGGGCAGTTCTCTAAATTAATCAGTGTTCTCTAATGGCCTTCAATTAAATTTCTGATTTGAGATTTACCATCTTAAAGGAGTGATAAGCCTTGCTTTAAAATTATACTTCTTATTAGCTTTATTAACATTACTGGTCCTGCTGAAAATATGTTGTTTGTATTTTTTTTTCTACAACTCTCTTCATAAACTAGCCCATCCTTGCTGTAGATTACACGTATGATTACAGCTTCCCCATTGGGGTGGGTTCTGGGAAGCAACAGCAAATTCTGTAGCATGTCTTTGAAATATCTACTTATTCCAAATCGAAGTATAAAATACAAGCGAAGAACCAGCAGATCTTTAACCCTTTGCGGTCCTATGTCGGACCAGGTCCGACATTACAATTATTCCTTTCCAGTCCGATGTCGGACCCTGTCCAACATCATCAAAAAGACGTCAAGCACAGGTGTCTAGTAGTTTTTTTCTCCGGAAAAAGCCGAGAAAACCATTCAATGGCCGAGTGAGAGCCATAGGAGCCAAGAGAAGCCAAAAAAACAAACAAAAGCGGATCTGAGCAATACACATAGACACTGCACCACAGAGATAACACGGACATAAACAAAGAAGATAGCTGCTTCCGCATCCAGCGCTCAAAGAATGTCATGGACATTTGCAGAGCTTTTTGAGATGTTATAGTAATAAAATATGAATTGGATCGCATTATTGAGGAGTTTGGTGATAAAATGAGTGATCAGGAGATGAATTTTCAGTATGCACGACGATGAAGAGGTATGTGAAAAATACAGTGAACAAGGGGTGGGGCGGGGCTGGAGATGCAGTCCTAAGTGTCCTGTTGATATGCAGTGCCTTTTAAACCTGTTTTACTGTGAAAAAAATACTTTTAAACAGCTCGTCTAAAATAAACAGCGTGTGTGAAAATAAAGTGGACCTGACGTGCCTGACACGTGCTGATTAAATAGACCGCAAAGTTAACAGAAGAAAGATGGGGGGAGCAGTTATAAAATTGCTAGTGCTGATTGGAGGTGAGAATACTAATGATAAAATCTTAGTTAATATCTTATTGTATCACATTTCACTTACCTTTTTTATGATGTTTGCCATTATGTTGAGTGGTTCTAGGTGCTGTTGATTGTTGATTCAATCTCGAGTGTATATATTTATATATATATATATATATTCTTTATCTTTGCTGTCTTTATCTGGGAGAGGAGTAGGCTGGCCCATGAGAGTCATATAGTTTTAATGGCATGAGGAAGACTGTCCAGTGGTTGGTTAGGATCTCCAGACAAGTTGAAAGCCAGGTAAAGACAGATACAGTATACAGAAACATGACTCAATGTTGGAGAAACAGACACGTCATAAAAGACAAGGGACAAGTGAACAAATAATTATGCCCCAAATAAGAACAAATAAGAATGCCCCTTCAGAGTTCTTCCTTTCACAGAAATGGTGCAAGTGCATGCTGAGGCTCCAGTACTACATCCAAGCATTTAATTATGAGAGAAGTTGATAGTGAGACAGCACAAGGTGTCAGGAAGGGCACGGCTATGTTCTTCATACCCAGAGGAAAAGGAAGAGAATGAGGGACAAGCAAGCGGAACCAGGCAGCATGTTACTCACTGCACAGTTCATGGGTTCCTGTCGTCACGAGGGCGGTGTGTGGAGAAGTATGAGAAGTAGAGAGACTCCCTGGATACTGATACAGTGAGTGCCTCTGCTACCCCTGGAGACCTGTGTCTAAATCTAGCTGTCATCACAAGCGAAATGACATTCTGGTCTCTGCTTATCCTGTTGACAAAGCCTGAAGTAGTGGCAACAGTTTACCACACTGTGAACAGCACTGTCTCCCCATGGACTGTGGCCCTGCCTGGCCCAAGTGAAAGAACCCTGTTTAAGTTTCAAAAGCAGCAACAACAATTCACATTTCTATAGCGCATCTCATCGCAAGGATCTCAAAGCGCTTCAGTGAATAATTCATGAACAAGTAAACCATTACATTAAATCTAATACAGAATTTGATGAAATAAAAAATAAGATAAAAAATTGGGTTTTCATTGTAAAAAAAAAAAGAAAAAAGCTAGTTTGACAGAAAACAAAATTTAATAAAATTAGAATTTAAAAAAAGACAAAAAGAACATGCAGTTTTGATTGTAAAATCGGAACACTAAGATAGAAAAGCTGTCTCCTTCAGAGATGTAAAGCAGACCGAAGGCTCCCCTAGTAAAGGCACGACCGCGTGGTGTGCAGGGTGAGTCGTACAGACAGGGCAGCGCAGGTTCATGCCCTGGCTATGCAAAGTTGCCCTTCTTTGCTGGTCAGTCATGCTCCTCAAAGCATTCTGCACAGCTGGCATGGAGGGTGGGAGCTCTTTCATCTTGAACGTAGCCAGTGCCATCAGGGTACAACTGTAGCAGAGTTCTGCAACTTTAATAATTATGTGACTGAAACATTAAAAGTAATAAATGTATCTGAACACAAATAAGGGAGATTAATGATTGAAACGTGTCAGCTGCTTGATGTTCATTTAGATTGAATGGATTTTCTAGACTGTATCCCATATACCCAGTAAACGATGCCTAGCTATATGTGTCCAGTAAGAGCCCTCTTTTTGTGGTTTTCCTGGGTTCCTGCACTAAGATGCTCCTGCAGTGTTCTGTATCCAGTACAATAACACAATTGATATGTGTTCTGCCCCTCCATTTGTTACAGCTGTAGCCTGCGATGTTCTGTTTTGTAACATGTTTAGAGCCACAACCTGTAAGAACAAAAGTCATCATTGTTGCATGTCTGTTTCTGTGATCACTACATGATCGTACTGCACTTGGACTGTGTTCAGCTGTCTTCAGCGTTGCATCCTTTTCTTTAGTGTGCAGTTTCAGCTGACCTTTCCCAGCATGTTCATTAATTCTACTAAGTCATTTATACAGTACAGTTATGACAATTGTGAAGAACATTTCCTGTTATACTGTAGTTTGCAACATTATATTTGCAGTGCCCACTAAGCCATTGTATTGTATTTTAAAACTGATTTTAAAATATCTGCTTAAATGTGGAAACTGTTATATCAACAAAACACACTTTCCCCCTATCACCACTCTCTTCCATTTTCCATTTGGTTTCCTGAGCTGCTATTGTATGGCACTCTGACTTTTTCAACACAGAGAAAACACTAAAGTGAAAAAATACACAATACGGATCTGTGATAGGGGAGACCTGTGCTGGCTATCAAGTGCATGCATGATCCTGCAGGGGGAGGTTGGGAGCCCTGTGGGATCCGCGCTTCTAGGAGAAATGACACAAACCTGTATTAAAAACATAACAGAACGCCAGTGTCTGGAGCGAGAGAAAGGGGCAAGCAAGCCCGGCTGAGGAAGACAGCTGCTACGAAGAATTAGTGTTTTACCACGTACCCCTAGTGGGACGCTATTAGCTTACCTGGGGAAGTCTGGGCAACCCCATGAGTGATAGTGAGGAAATAGCAAAGCATAACTGAACCTGAGCCGTCCGGATAGTGGAGGCTGCGAGACGCTGCCTGTAGCAGCATCTTTTGTTTGTAGTTTTGTTATTGTGTTTTATTTTCCGTTTTGCTTTCGCCTTTTGTTTTTTGAATATTATTTTCTGCACCTGTGAGTGCAACCCGGACTGTGTTCACCCCTATCATTGTTGGTAACCCCCGTGTAATACCTAATTACCGTTGTCGGTATTTGGGCCACAGCATAAGAGCGCCCTCTGCTGGGATAAATAAATCCATGCACCCCAGTGGTGTTTCAATTAAACTTTTTGACTCTTGTGTCTAGTGAATTCCCCACACCCTCTCAAAGGATGCAGTTTTTCTTCAGTTTCACAAACAGTACTGTTAAATCCCAAACGGATACTAATGAGTATATCCTCCTCGGTCCTGAGAACAGGTTTGGAAGAGAAAACAAAATTTGGCTGCGAAACGCGTTATTTGATTTACACAAGACCACAAAAACTACATGAGACCATTATTTGGGACCCTAAAATTCTGAAAGTCCGTACCCGAGGGCACTCTGGCTGATGGTAGCCCGGGCAATTTCAAATGAGCAAAAGGACAGAGGAGGTAAAGGCAAAACTGCATTGTTAGAAAGATGATTTCTAAAATGTGACATCCAGATTTACTGTAGACGAGTGCCAATGTCAAAGTCACGGTTTAACCATTCTCCACAGTCACTCTCACCTTCAGAGTAGCACAGTATGCTTCTGGGATTCCCTTCCTATGCAAGCTCACTTGATTCCCTTAAAGAGATGATTTCCTTCAGAGTAACAAGATTGAACGGGCTCTCATTGAAGCAAGTACATTACAGAGTGCAGGAACAGCACCCAGGGAATGAGGAGTAATGCTTGTGGATGGTCACACCTCTCACAGGGATAGACTCTTCATGCTTCTTTCCCTGGAATAGCCAGAGCTGCTTGCACATCTGAGAGCAGTTCTGTGGTGCCTCAGTGCATAGGTCACATTATCAACAGATCTGCTGCATTTCACAAAGAAACAACAATCGCAGTCATCCTTATCAAATGGGCAGTGCAGTGACACTACAATAGGAGGAGGTCCAGAAGCATTTAAACTAGAAAGGAAGGGGGGAGAAAACAATAAAACAGAAGGGAGACCACATCAAAACAAGGACAACAACTCAGGTAATACAACTATTAAATGTATCTTAATGCTAGAAGTCTCAGAAACAAAATGTTAGAACTTGAAGCTACTGCACTAACAAGTAACTACGATGTGATAGGTGTTACAGAAACTTGGTTGTCTGAGAGTGATGGAGACGAATATAATATTAGTGGGTACACACTGTATAGGAAAGACAGGCAGGACAGAAGAGGCGGAGGGGTAGCGCCATACATAAGAAATAGTCTTGAAGCCCAGGTGTTAAATCAGGACAAAGAAAACAATGCAGAATCAATATGGGTCAGAATAATGGACACAAATTCAAAGGGCATAATAATAGGAGCATGCTATAGACCGCCAAACTCAGACGCTGAGCAAAATAATCTGTTGTACAATGACATTCGAAATGCGTGTAGAGAAGGAGAAGCCATACTAATGGGGGATTTCAACTTCCCCCATATAAAATGGGAGAACCCGGTGGGGGGCACGACGGACGAAATTGAAATGGTAGAAATGACAAATGACTGCTTCCTAACGCAATTTGTCAAGGCACCGACTAGAGGGGAGGCATACCTTGATTTAATCTTTTATGAAGACAATAATGAAGACAGAATAACTAAAACAGAGGTCAGAGAGCCATTGGCAAACTCAGACCACAACATGGTCTCATTTGAAATATTTTTTAAAACCCCAAAAGTAATGACTAAAGCTAAGGTTTACAATTTTAGAAAAGCCAACTATGAAGGTATGAAACAGAGACTAACAGAAGTAGATTGGAGTAAAATAGAGAAAACATCCACAGAAAAAGGATGGCTGTTTTTAAAAATGTAGTACTAGAGGCACAAAACGATTACATCCCAAAAGTAGACAAATCTAAATCTAAAACAAAATGGCCAAAATGGTTTAATAGATCAATTAAAAAAAATATTCAGCGAAAAAAGGCACTTTACAGAGCGTTAAAAGGGACCAAAACAAAGTACACAGAAAGAGTACTTGGAACTGCAAACACAAGTCAAAAAGGAAGTTAGAAAGGCCAAGAGAGAGATAGAAATCAATATTGCTAAGGGGCTAAAACCAATTCCAAAATATTTTTCCAATATTATAACAGCAAGAGAACATTCAAAGAGGAGGTCAAATGTCTAGAGACACAAATGGCAAAATCATAGATGAAGAAAAAAAATAGCAAATATATTAAATGATTACTTTTCACAGGTTTTTACAAAGGAGGACACGGACAACATGCCCCACATGTCGACCTGTTCCTATCCAATTTTAAATAACTTTAGCATAACAGAGGCAGAAGTGTTAAAGGGACTAGGAGCTCTTAAAATAAACAAATCCCTGGACCGGATGAGATCCTCCCAATAGTACTCAAAGAAATGAAAGAAGTTATTTACAAACCGCTAACCAAGATCATGCAACAGTCTCTTGACACAGGGGTTGTACCGACAGACTGGAAAATAGCAAACGTAATACCGATCCACAAAAAGGGAGACAAAACCGAACCAGGTAACTACAGACCAATAAGCCTGACTTCTATTATATGTAAACTTATGGAAACTATAATAAGATCCAAAATGGAAAATTACCTTTATGGTAACAATATCCTGGGAGACAGCCAGCATGGTTTTAGGAAAGGGAGATCGTGTCTAACTAACCTAATTGACTTTTTTGAGGATGCAACATTGAAAATGGATAATTGCAAAGCATACGACATAGTTTATTTAGATTTCCGGAAAGCTTTTGACAAAGTCCCGCATAAAAGATTAATTCTCAAACTGAACGCAGTAGGGATTCAAGGAAATGCATGCACATGGATTAGGGAGTGGTTAACAGGAAGAAAACAGAAAGTACTGATCAGAGGAGAAACCTCAAAATGGAGTGAGGTAACCAGTGGTGTACCACAGGGATCAGTATTAGGTCCTCTGCTATTCCTAATCTACATTAATGATTTAGATTCTGGTATAGTAAGCAAACTTGTTAAATTTGCAGACGACACAAAAATAGGAGGAGTGTCAAACACTGTTGCAGCAGCAAAGGTCATTCAAAATGATCTAGACGGCATTCAGAATTGGGCAGACACATGGCAAATGAAATTTAATAGAGAAAAGTGTAAAGTATTGCATGCGGGCAATAAAATGTGCATTATAAATATCACATGGGAGATAGTGAAATTGAAGAAGGGAACTATGAAAAAGACCTAGGAGTTTATGTTGACTCAGAAATGTCTTCATCTAGACAATGTGGGGAAGCTATAAAAAGGCTAACAAGATGCTTGGATATATTGTGAGAAGTGTTGAATTTAAATCAAGGGAAGTAATGTTAAAACTCTACAATGCATTAGTAAGACCTCACCTAGAATATTGTGTTCAGTTCTGGTCACCTCGTTACAAAAAGGATATTGCTGCTCTAGAAAGAGTGCAAAGAAGAGCAACCAGAATTATCCCGGTTTAAAAGGCATGTCGATGCAGACAGGCTAAAAGAATTGAATCTATTCAGTCTTGAACAAAGAAGACTACGCGGTGATCTGATTCAAACATTCAAAATCCTAAAAGGTATAGACAATGTCAACCCAGGGACTTCTTTGACCTGAAAAAAGAAACAAGGACCAGGGGTCACAAATGGAGATTAGATAAAGGGGCATTCAGAACAGAAAATAGGAGGCACTTTTTTACACAAAGAATTGTGAGGGTCTGGAACCAACTCCCCAGTAATGTTGTTGAAGCTGACACACTGGGATCCTTCAAGAAGCTGCTTGATGAGATTCTGGGATCAATAAGCTACTAACAACCAAACGAGCAAGATGGGCCAAATGGCCTCCTCTCGTTTGTAAACTTTCTTATGTTCTTATGTTCTTATGTTCTGTACTGTAGGGTTATATATGTGCGGACACCTGCTTTGCTATAAATATATTATTGCTTTATTGTTGACATTGTTAATATAACATACTATTCATGACCTTTATTTAGTCCACTTTATTATTATTATGATTAGTTTATTTAGCAGACACCTTTATCCAAGGTGACTTACAGAGACTAGGGTGTGTGAACTACGCATCAGCTGCAGAGTCACTTACAATTACGTCTCACCCGAAAGACGGAGCACAAGGAGGTTAAGTGATTTGCTCAGGGTCACACAATGAGTCAGTGGCTGAGGTGGGATTTGAACTGGGGACCTCCTGGTTACAAGCCCTTTTCTTTAACCACTGGACCACACAGCCTCCTTATATATAATATATACACTACCGGTTTTAGAACACCCCCATTTTTCCAGTTTTTTATTGAAATTTAAGCAGTTCAAGTCCAGTGAATAACCTGAAATGGTACAAAGGTAAGCGGTAAACTGCCAGAGGTTAAAAAAAAGTTTAGGTTACCAAAAACTGAAAAATAATGTACATTTCAGAGTTATACAAAAAGGCCTTTTTCAGGGAACAAGTAATGGGTTAACAACTTACAGCTGTTCTGCAGCAATGGAAGTAAATTAAGACTTGAAAGTTGATGCTAACAATTCCTACAGGTGTCCCAACTTTTGTTGATTACTTACAAACCCTCTGTCTGTATAAAAGCAGTGTTGGAACAGACTGTGTTACTACACCCTCTTAAGCATTATTTGGACAGTATTGTACTGCAGGAAGTAGTATATTGCTATCATAATGGCGAGAAAAAGGCAACTAACAAAGGAAGACTGACAGACCATTATAACCCTTAAAAGTGTAGGTCTTTCCTTTAGAGAAATTGCAAAGAAAGCCAAGGTGTCAGTGAGTACAGTTTCCTATACCATCAAAAGGCACTTGGAAACTGGAGGAAACTCTGACAGGAAGAGGTCTGGCAGACCCAAAGCCACAACAGAATCAGAAGACAAGTTTCTGAGAGTCAACAGCTTGCGTGATAGGCGGCTCACAGGACAACAGCTTCAAGCACAGCTTAACACTGGTCGAAGTAAGCAAGTCTCAGTTTCAACTGTGAAGAGAAGACTTGAGCTGCAGGTTTGACAGGTCGAGTGGCAATAAGAAAGCCATTGCTAAAATGGCAAAATAAGAAAAGAGGCTTGCCTGGGCCATGAAGCACCGCCAGTGGACTACTGAAGACTGGAAGAAGGTCTTATGGACCGATGAATCAAAATTTGAAATCTTCGGTTCATCACGCAGGGTTTTTGCATGCCGCCGAGTAGGCTTAAAGGATGGTTCCTCGGTGTGTGACACCAACTGTCAAGCATGGAGGAGGAAGCGTGATGGTCTGGGGCTCTTGCTGGATCCAGAGTCGGCGACTTGCACAGAGTGAGTGGCACCCTGAACCAAAACGGCTACCACAGCATTTTGCATCGCCATGCAATACCCTCTGGTATACGCCTAGTTGGTCAGGGGTTCATCCTACAGCAAGATAATGACCCAAAACATACCTCCAGGCTATGTCAGAACTACCTTAGAAGAAAAGAACAAGACGGTAGGCTTCAACTCATGGAATGGCCAGCACAGTCTCCAGACTTAAACCCCATCGAGCTGGTTTGGGATGAACTGGACAGAAGGGTGAAAGCAAAGCAACCTACAAGTGCAACACATTTGTAGGAACTTCTGCAACAGTGTTGGGAAGAACTTTCCGAACAATATTTGATTTCCATTGAGGAAAGAATGCCGTGAGTGTGTTCGGCTGTTATATCTGCAAAAGGTGGCTACTTTGATGAGTCAAAAATTAAGATTAAATTTTGTTAAACAAAGCGATTCCATGATTTCTTTTTTATCTCCAATTGTTTATTTGTTCTATGCTTTAATTTCAGAGTACATTGAGACATTAAACTGCGTAAATTTCAATAAAAACTGGAAAAATGGAGGTGTTCTAAAACTGCATAAACACCTAATTCACATGCAAACACCTATGAAAACAGCCATACTATATATATATATATATATATATATATATAGTATGGCTGTTTTCATATATATATATTAATCGATTCATCAACTAAAGAATTGACTGCAGATAAAAAAAAAAAACTATTGAGCGGAGGTGGTACATAAATAGTTGACGGCCCTGAGTAGGTTTAACCAATGGGAGAGTCAACGATCTGCCCCTTGTTATGCAGGTGTCCAATCACAAGTAAGTAGAGGCGGGACATAAACCGTTGAAGGTATTTTCTGTTTAAGCTGAAGGTCTTGGGAGTTTAACCAATGGGAAAGTCAAAGATCTGCCCTGGTTTTGCAGTTGTCCAATCATTAGTGAGCAGAGGCGAAACATAAATATGCTAGGGTGCGTGGTGTAAGAATAGCTGAATTTTGCACGACATTGCTAATATTATAGAGACCGTTATTGAGAATTATATGGAGAACTTCAAAGTAATATTTAGAATATTTTTTTTACAAATAAAAAAAAGTGTAATCAGACAATGGAGACATCGTAGTATGAATCAATTTTCAAGAAGAACTTTCTCAGAAAAATTGGAGATTGTTAAAAAAGGGAGGTATACACCACAAATACCCAAACTGACACAGGAAGGGAAGGGATATACGTGCCACTTACAACATTCAAATTATGAAAGTTATCCGTGGCTTACCGGTAGCTGTAAATAAAAAAAAAATATACTGCTGGAACTGTCTTTTGTTCAGTACAGAAAAGGTGATATGGAACAGCACTGGCTACAGCAATCTAGGATGTCTGTCGAAGCCAGCACAAAAACATGAGCATTCCCAAAGTTACTTGCGAGCCACTGTAACACTCAAAACTTTTGGATTGATGTTCAACTGGATGAGCAGAAGCGTAGGGATACAATACATCACAATGAGCAAGCAAGAAAAAATCATGACATTCTTAAACGCTTGACTGATTCTGATGTTTACCTTGCAAGCAAGAACTGGCGTTCAGAGGGCACGATGAGACACCAATTCCTCAAACAGAGGTCATTATGTGGAATTACTTTCTCAGATTTCTGACTGCGACAGCATGTTAACAGTCGCTTGTCAATAGCCACAGTATTCTCAGGTACCTCTAACAAGATTCAGAATGAATAAAAACAGAAGTACAGGAAGCCAAGTACGTAGCTTTAATGGTAGATTAAACAACCGACGATGGAGGCTGTCTTGTGTTTTCAGGTATGTGACTGACAGTGGCCCGAAAGAACGGTTGTTCTGTGATTACATTTACTAAAATAAAAATAACAATAAAAATGCTTTTAAAAAGACCAAATCCCCATTGGGCTTTTCTTTAGATTGTATTGATTTTTAAGGTAAGATCGTTACCTTTATTAAAAATGTGCACAGATTCATCTACCGAGTAATCTAACTATTAATCAACTAATGCCCATAAATTAACCGATCAAAATGTGCATGTACTGTATATACAGGTGAGCAGTACCAAGGGGTATTCCCATATGTCTTAACCTCCCGTATTTAGGATTGGAAGAATGGTGCTGATTTCCCAGTCAGCATCTATCAGGCTTGACATGGCCAGCTCTCATGTCTCATGGTTATCCATTGCCAGTACCATGCATGGTATTCAGAACCGCAATCAAATCAAGTTCAACTCGTGGAGTTTCAGAACATGGTTGCACATCACAACCAGACGTTGTTGTACACAATGGCCATGACACAAGCATGAATAACAATAGCACGGCACATTACCACGTCTCTGGATTGCAGTCTCCCAGTGTCTGCGCCCCCGTGTTCCCTCACAACCCGACAGCTCGGAACGAGAATGTAAAGCAAAGATGGCTTTGTCCAGAAACTCATTCTCAGCAACTGCAATAGATGTTACATTGGGCTGTTCATCCCCTTTCTGGTACCTGGGTTCAAACATAAATATGTACACTGTAATGAATCACACTATCTAAATAATACACAATCATCCCGTTTTGTAAATGGGAATGGCAGTCACTTGGTTTAACATGTGTTGATGGCGCATTATATAGCTGGTGTGGGTAGTTTTAGGAGAAACCATTCCATTACCATTGCCAGCTGCACTAGATCAAGCCTTATCTTGCTGGTTAACACAGTGGCTGTGATGAGATTGATAGAGATTGCTGTGGCTGCAGGACACAGGTCCCCTTATATCATGGAGAGATGTACACGTCTTGCAGCCGATGGTTGGTCTGCTGATCATTTTGAAAGATGTGCTGAATGTGGTTACAGCTTGTGATTCTAAGAGGTGAATTGATTTATTGCTGTTATGCCTCCTTTGTTAAGTAAGTCTTATGCCTCTGATAAGACAAACCTGTGGCTTGTTAACGTGAGGTGAATTAAACCTCATTCACATTCTCTAAATAATGCGCAATCCACACACTGAAAACTAACAGAAGTTCATATTTAAAAAAAAAAAAGAAAACATTTATCAGGTGTTTAGCATTAGATTTGAGTTAGGCACGTCTGGATTCAGGGCTTACAACAAAAGTGGTATTCATGAAACTCCTTAAACAAATACAACTATGTGCAGTGCATCCATGTGATTGGAAGAGCTGAAAAACTTAGCCTCGCTCCAGCTCAAAACATTCCATTGTATATTGGGTGACCCTTTATGAATACGGGTTAAAAAAAAATAACCAAAGGCTTTAAGCAAGTGAATATTTTACATACACCTACTAGATATACAAATACACCTAATAAATGCAACCATGGGGCTTTAAATTACTGGTGGTGGAAAATGGGTTCAAATAAAATAATAGCCCAGCAAGAAATGGAAATAAAGAACGAGATATAGCACAGGCCATGAGCAAATCCTTTGTGTGCAGGCAGTAATCCAGTTAGTGCGTTTTTCACTCGGAATGGATGTGAGGAGTCAATGATGTTAATCGTATAATTGTATTAAAACACTGGGCTGCAATTTATGTGTATCCAGACTTTTAATTAAAACGGTTTTAAAAAAAAGAAAAGACATCCTTGAAAATGAGGGATGTGGTAACTAGCAAAGGAGAGGATGCGGATAGTGAAATGTTAAATGAATAAAAGCTGTAAAATGTCATTCATAGCAGAGAAGATTGATGGTCCCGGCACAAGCCACAGAATCCATTAAATCTCACATCTTGTTTTTGGCGGTTGTTTCGGCGGGCGGGGCAGGTCACATCCTTGGATACTCTCCTTCAGTGTCTTTGCTTGCTCCTTAACCTCCTCCACCATTTAATCAATAACACAGTGTTCTGCTCTCGAGGCAACACTCCCAGTCTGTATTTATTAGACAGGGGTAATCTTGTTTAGTTCCCTTTGTACCATTGCACAAGGCTGCATAACGACTTACTCTAATAAGTCTTTTGCTCACTGCCGATGACCCACCCTGCATTCATAAAGTGTTTATTACAAAAAGAGTTGCAACCACCAAGCACATTGCTGTTTGTTTGCATTCTAGTCAGAAGCGTACCCAGTTTTTTTTGTAATAAAGGACATCGATAGCACAAAGGCAACTACAACAGTGTGAACCACTGGTAACACATTGATATTGTGAAATACAGTGATCACAATATGAATCAATACACACCAGTAATCTGCAGTAACACAACTAGGCATGCTGGATTCTGTTTAATTTCCTAAATTACACCCCGTGGAATTACGCAATTACGCACCTGCGTCAATTTACGCATAAAACATATCACCACACACAGCTGCGTACTATTAAATAATATCGCTGTTAACAGAGAAGGATAGAGAAACATGTTGGATCACACCGAGGATAAAGGGAACATTGATCGATGTTGCCAGAAAATGCCATGACAAAGGTCCCACGTTGCAAATATATCAGCAAAAGAGAGAGTAAAAGATGTTCTTTGCTTTGCTTTGTACACTGTGAAGGTGGAACCCAGAGCGCTCTACCGCCAGGGGAAATTGACATCGACTTGTTTTGGTCATCGACAGCTGACCGCTTTCCTAATTTGAAAACATTAGCTTTCAGATACATAAATGCAGTAACAAATACAGCTGATGCTGAGCGCAGCAACTCGCTGTATAATCGTGTCCTGTCCCATCGGAGGCGTTCTCTTTCGGAAGTCAAACTGAAAGAGCTGATGCTCTTTTATTTCAGTCTTGAAATTTGGAAAGACTTTATGTTAAAAAAAATCCATTGTTCTCTACTTAGTTTTTTTTTTTAACTTATGCTAGTATTTTGATATCCAGTATGAGTGAAGGACCCAATACAACTGCACAATACTTGTGTTACTTTGTACACACTTGTACAGAGATACCACATTATTTTTCATAATTTTCATTTTTTTCTGTGCATAATTCCCTGGGCAGCAAGACATAAGATTATAAAATCAATGGCAAATCATTCAAACAGGACAAAACCACATTTTTGTTGATGTCTAACAAACCAGTGTAGCCTTGCTTAGCAGGATAGTTTCACGGTCACTCTTGGTATGGCAAATGCCTCGTGTGATGTACTGAATGTTTAGCAGTGATCTGTCTGTAGTGGGGTGAAATTCTGCCGGTACTCACCGGTACTCTGTACTGGGACTTCTTTTGATGCCAGTACTGGGTACCGGGACTTATTTAATCTGCTTTTCATCCAACGCAGATGCATTCCATCAACTCACACAGTCAACTAGCGCAGCGTTTCTGAAATGCGCTTTCATTCAGCACAGTTCATGCTGCTTGCATTCTGTTTCCTCATACTGCTTGTGTCAGTGCTCATTCATTGATCAATGAGAGAAGACCTTAGCAGTGCAATGTGAAAACAGTGGTGTGGAGTAATTATCATTATTATGAAGTAATAATTATTTTCGTTACTCTGGCGGAGAAACTATCTGAATATTCGAACGACCATTGCTGCACATGAATTTGAAGGCAAAACATGTCAGTATTCACCATAAATTACATAGCTGATAAATATTATAAATAATTATCATAACGTGTTTTGCCTTGTACCGATTTACCACATTGCCAGAAAGTGATGTGTGGGACAGTAGGGATTAGCATTAAAAAAAAACACTATCAACAAAGTGCAGCTTCAGATTTGGCAAGCGAGTCAGAATCGGGATACAGATGTAGGCGTGCGTCACGCTTTTCAAACACGGGCCCAGCTTGTAAGGTACATGTTAAGCACAGTGATCAACGTTTTGTTTTGTTGTGATCCTAGTATTTTCTGTTATAAGGACTGTGATAAACGAAAACCAAAATGGTGAGGTGTTTTTCCTTTGTACAATGCCCCCTTTTCTAAAACATTTTGAAGAGTTTGTTTAACTTAAATGTGAGTTTTCACTTGCGGTCACATCTAAAAAAAAAAAGGCCACAGTAATGATATTACTTTATGAAAATGTGTCTTTTTGCCACTTTGTTTCTTGTGCAGAAACCACAATACCATGGATAAAAAAAAGAATTTAAAAAAGTTTACTTTTATACTGTTTCTGCCTGAAAAATCTTTTTTTTTCTGGAATAGATCATGGTAGTTAATCTACACCATGATCATGCAGAGGATACAAAGCTTTCAGTATGTTCAGCTTCCTTGTTTATGGTGATTTGGTTATAATTCATCAGTTATTTTTTAAGGCTTATTTTGTATTTATAAATGTATCATGCACCAATATGTATACATTTTAAAAGTATTTATTCATTGGCACTCAAATTGTCTCAATTTTTAAATGTCTGCACCCGGCTGTGCATATGAGTACCTGCTCTTTTTTTGTACCCACACTGGTTCATAGTTTAATCCTGATTTAAACATGATACAAATGCCTACCTCCCTTGCACTCCGAAAACGTATTGATTCATTTGAAGGCTAAAGACATCTAGGTGGTGCTAGCATGGTAAGCTTACTGCTTTTATGAATAAAATAAATATATTCATGATAGTGTTCTAGAAGCCAATAACAGTCATTGGATGTGAAAAATGAATAATTTGGGTGATATAATATTAGCTACTTTTTCTGTCTGGTGCAACAGAAACCGCCAGGTTTCATGCAGAGTGGTGAGCGCCTTCTAGTGGCTTCACCTCTAAATATGTATGCAGATAATACTGCACTCTGTGTCCCAGTCCCTGGTGTAAATCACATGAAGAGATGGAATCTGTAACATGGTGGATCGCAGGGTGCATGTTAATAAGATCACTCAGAAGCTGACTAAACAAAACACAAATGTTTTTTTTTTTTTAATATTTGTGAAATCGCAGCTGCTATGAAATTCCCAATGTGAATTATGTATTGGTGCCTTAAGCTTCTTTCACACACGCACAGAGTTTTAGAGTTTTTTGTTTTGTTTTTTTGTTCAACGTATGTACAGTAGCTCGCAGGAGCTGGACCCTGTCTATGGGCCTCATTTAGTAAACAGCAGTAACGTGTTTTGCACGCAGTAAGCCTCTTTACACCTGCTGTATTCACAATTCCTCATACTGTACAATGATGTAACATTCGAGTCAGAGGCGGGAAGCTTAAAATGGCTGTTTAGATATTGTTGGTGTATTAGTTTGCAGTGTATGGTTAACATTAAAAATGCAGACAGCTGACAAATTTAAAAAAGCTAAATTAATTTCAACAGAAGATCGCGTTCAGATCTACAAAAAGGGACGTTGCACGCAGATGGTGGGATTCTGTTTTGCTCAACTTGTAATGTGTCTTTGGATCACCTAAGAAAAGGTACTATTGACAAGCATCTTGACAGCGCAGTGCACAAAAACAAGAAAATCAAACTTGAAGTTCAGGCTGAATAATTACCGAACAAGCAGCTCACAATCACAGGACTGTTTAAAAAGAGCACAGAAAGTGGAGAAACACGTAATGTCAACACATTTGAATTAGTGGAAGCCTTTAGTGCAGAGAACATACCAATACAATGGCTACCCATTTTTTTAATGAAAAAAAATCCCAAATTGTGGCGCACACAAAGAATATGTAAATGTAAAAATGAACGATTTTTGCGTTGTATGCGACAAGGACACTGATGAGTTTGATATTTTGGGATTAAAAGCAACAAAATAGTCTATATGAATTACACAGTCATTGTAATTAATGTGTCAACATACATTTTAAAGGCTTACAAAACTCGAAAATGGTGCTGAATATGTCATTCAAGGTTGTTTTTAAAAAAATCTGTTGTGTCTGCTTGTTACTTTTTTTGCAGCCAACACAGACCATTTTAAACGACTCTTGTTTCCAGCAAAAGTTTGTTTCATTTTTAAAGATTGTTTCAATCGAGTTCCAGTGTTGCAGTGTTCTCGTACATCCTCAGACAGTCCTGGATATATGAAGATTACGAGGCACGTGAATATACAACATTTTCGGCTATGTTCATATATTTATATAGTCACCATGTACTTGTGATGTTTAAGTAGGCTATGCTTAACATAGCTTTAAAATATACAAAATAAACTGTAAATGTCCAATAAATGAATGTACACAGAGTGCGAGTTGAGGTTCAGTCATAAATACAAGCAATCAAATGGCATCTAATGTTTAAAAAGTGACGTTTCAACAAACACCTTTTGAAATGTAAATAGTGAACTTTAAATTGACTGAGCGAGTGCTTTGCTGTCATTTGATTAATATTACAAAATAAATCCGAGGAGATCAAGTTGAACAAACAAATATGTATTTGATTTGCAGAGTTCAACATAAATGTTCCATTAACAATTACTTTCTCTGCTTTGACTGTATCGCGGGTCGCTGTGATTTGGGACGAGACCCCCACCCTCCTCCTACGGAGCGCATTTATTTTGACCTTATTGTTTCATTGAAGTTAATGTTCTCGCTGATTCAGCACCAAAAAGCCTTTCATAATTCCCCACCACTTCTACTGCTAATACAATTAGCTCTTGGTCTGTAAAATTTAGATAACTCACTCTGTCCTCCTTGGTCGCTGTCATTGTGACAAACTCAGAACTGTACTTACCTTTTCTATATATATATATATATATATATATATATATATATATATATATATATATATATATATATATATATATATATATACACTATAATAGTGTGTGGAAACCTCATGCATAATTCCACGTGTTGAATTGCGTGCAAAGAAACCACAAGACACTTGTGTCAGTTATCGCGAGTCAGTTATGGCAGGTGTCTCCCCTTGCTATAAGATGTGATTTCAATAATTTTATTTAGAAATAAAAAAACAGTGATTCATTTTGTTTAGGAATAAAAACAACAATTGGCATATTTTAAGTGATGTAGTTAACATTTATTCATAGTGTGATGTGATTTCATTCTGCTTCTTTTAATTTAGAAATTTAAAAAAAGTGAAAATACTCGATCTTGTAAATTATTGTAAGAATTGTTATGGGAAATGTCTGGGGAGTTGTGAGCGATGTTTGACTTGCCATGCCTGTGAGAGACAGCTGGAGTAAAGAAAATGGGGACTGTTCTTGTTGTTCAGTTATGTGTACAGGTGTGATTGAAATAAACCAGCAAAGTGTTTCAAGCACCAAACAGCCTCTATGGGTTCTCTATAAACATCCCCCCCTAACCCTAACCCGACCCCAGCCCCCAACCCCAACCCTTCAACTCATGTATGCAGTATTCTGCCTTTGCTTTATCCTATTCATTAAAGAATTAAAACGCAGTACAAAAAGCAAAAATCCCAAATTGAAGCTGAACTTTGTATTGAAAATCAATCTGACATGAATCATTTCAAAGTGCACCAAATCTTAATCCAGCATGCAAGAATCCCAAACTGAGCTTTTATTCCAAATCAACCGAACATGAAAAGTTTGACATGAAAAGTTCATGATCCTCAAGTTATTTTTGTTGTTGTTGTTTTTTCTTTAAATCAATTTTGCTTTGCCGCATGGTTGCTGAACAAGCCAAAAAACAGAGTGCTTTCTGACAACCTATATTCACGAGAGAGATATGCCTGTGTTACTCCTTTTTTCAAACGATCAATATAGTTTCCAACTTTGTTGCAGACAAAAAAGTTGACTTCACTGCGGAGGTGGCATCCCATGCGTACAGACCAGGATGTTTATAGTATGTGTTTATATTATCTTTTTTTGGGGGGGTCCAGGGGCCAGGTTCGTTATAGCTGAAGGTTCGTTATAATGAAAGGTGTTATAGCGAGGGTGTACTGTATTTGTAACATGCTAATAACTGCTTCATATTTTTCCTGTTACTATTAAATGACATTTATTTTCATGTCTGTTAAACAGATAATTCACTTAAATGAAGGGCAAATTCAACACAACTTAATAAAAGAAAATGGAAAATCCAGGGCACACTGTTTAATTTCAGAAGAAGAAACGAAGGGTGTGTTTAAGCAAATTGATACTGTATTAAGCTAAACCCTAACCGCTCTACTCTCCCATTGCATTTTGCTAAAAGCTGATCAAATGAACCTCAATAGAATTTGGTGTGGTAGATTTTAGAGGGGGTAAACCATTACCATGTGTGTAAACAGCTGATAAATAGCCCTTTATTTGCTATGGAATGGAAGTTTAAAAATAATAAACAACTTGATAATTTAGCTTACATGTCACAACTTTCATTAGCAGATCCTTCATGAGTACTAATAAAGGCAATGTATTAATTCCCTCAATTGTTCTAGTTTATTAAAAGTGGATTCAAAGTTTGCTTTACCTGAGGCGCAAACCACTGCCCCAAAGTAAGCATCGTGGAGACACAGACAGAGTTTGAGGGGCGCACACCTGACTAAAAGCGTTAAAAGCCAATCGATGAAACATATTGGTGTTTCTGATATTGTGCCTTTTGGGAATCGGGGCTGGTGTTTTAAAACCTTTCTGCAGTGCCTTCTATTAATAGATGGCCACGAATGTATTGTGAATTCTCTGGGGAAATCGCTGCTGTTGCTTTCCTGAGTGTCTCAGAAAATAGCTTTCACTTTGCTTTTAGAAAGATGGATCAGTAAACAGAATACAGAGTGATGTTGGTGCAGCAGCGAGGTGGCTGCAAGAAAAGCATTGGGAAGCATGCATGCGAGCATGCGGTGAAGAGAAATTAGAAGTGTCACTGGGGTTTATTACATAAGAGTTTGCAGTAAGCGTCTGTTTGCGGGAGTCTCTGGTGCAATGCATGGCCTGAAAACAAAGGAGAAGTGAATAATGTCCGTCCAACCCCCCACAAACAAATGTTATTCAAAGTGTAGAAAGGGTGAACAGTGGCTATACGTCACCACTTTGTTTTTTTAACTTATTAAAATGAAAACTTTGAAAAAAGTGTTGAGGAATAAAAAGAAGGGTATTTTTGATTGAAGAGCAAACCATTAAAAAAATCTAAACTTTAAAAAGTTTATATAAAAAAGACAACTACTTCATGTTAACATACCTTGTTTTTTAATGTTGTTTAGCTCATTTTCTTTTTTGGTGTAAATTTAATTATTTTAATGTTGAGATCATCTGTCGTATAAAATCAGAAATGAAAATGCTACAGAAGCCACTTAAACAGTTTAATAAATATCCCATACATTGTGGTTTTCACATTGTAAGCAATGTAACTATAGTGAAAGCCCAAGCGTTTTATATTGTACAAAGCTTTGAAGAAATCCCAGTGCAGGAGACAAAGTTACAACAATCGATGCAAACCTCCTTTCTGTTTGAGCTAATCCAGCCTCTTGTGACTAGAAGCATTTCAACAAATTGAATGAAAAACTCAGGCAATACTATAAGAAACTAAGTGAAGAAGACAAATGTTTCGGATAGTTTGGTGTACTAGCCAAGGCATGAGCAGAAATTAGACTTTTCAATGGGAAACTTGGTTGTATTTCTTGAAGGAGAATTTGCCCACTAATCACCATGTCATCTCCAAGTGCATAAAGGCTCTGCGGGGCTTTCATTCATGTTGTTTCTTTTGTTTGACCTCTCCATCGTGCGTGGTGAGGCTGAACAGGGAGACGGCCGTCTTTAGAGCCTGGAGGAAGGGCAACCCTCAGCCATGGATTCCTTAAGGTTTCCTCCTACCAGTTAGTAGGGTTAGCCAAGGAGTTTGTAAACTTTTTAAGCTGTTGCGTTAATCATTCATCATTTTAATTTTATCCAGTCATCTTCCTTTCCTATCTTTTGGGGGTAGGTGGCAGTGTGCCACTGCAGGTTTTGTGTAACCATTCATCATATTCATTATCCAGTCATGGTTTGTCTTTTGGGGGGAGGTGGCCCACACGGCACTAGCCTTCATGATATCGTTCGTGTATGCGCTAGCCGGCCAGCATTGTGGGTAGCTGTGGAGCACCCAAGGACAAGGTCTCCAGCCAAATTCATCATCGTCATTAGTTCACCTGTTCAATTGCAATTCACTTGATTCACATTGCGGATTCTCCATCCTGAATATAGTTTTACATTACATATCTGATGTTTTCAAGATATGGATAAAGTACTGAAAGTACAAACCTCTCACAATTTCTTCCCTTTTATTTCAGTTATGAAGAAGAAAATAAGCATGCTGGTTTTGGCTGTATGCCAAGTTCTTTTTTTAATAAAGGAGATTGCGTATACACACAATAAGCCATATGTAATACCTGACAAGGTAGCAGGATTCGCAGACGAGTAAAGACATTCATTACTTTTTCTTTACACAAGGGAAATAATTTGTCCTGTACATTGCAGTGTTTGCAAGGCAATCGTAAAAAAATAAGCATTAGAACTTACCGGGTGAAGTCATACGACAGTATAGGACAGAGACACAGCATTGAGACTGTGCACCATTAACCTTAAAAACAATCTAAGGACTCAAAAGTTGGATACTAGTTTTGAACTGTAACATTAGCGGTTTTATTTTTTTCTCTCAATAAATTGTGGTGTGAAGACCTTCGTCAGTCTGGCCCGATTTGTTTTGTTGGCCATTGTAAAATGAGCACTACTGTTCCTGTATGTTTGTTCATAGCTATTAACTGTTAAGCAAGCCCTGGGTATTTGCTAATAATAATAATATAATAATAATATCTTTATTTAGCGCCTTTCATAGTGGACCACCATCACAAAGAGCTTTACAGAGGTAGGCTGTGAACTGTGCATTATATGCAGAGTCACTTACAATAGGACATTGATTTAACATCTCATCGGCAGGATGGAGGTTAAGTGACTTGCTCAGGAGTCAGTCAGTGGCAGAGGTGGGATTTGAACCGGTGACCTTCTGGTTACAAGCCCTGGACTTTAACCACTGGACCTCCTTAATGTGTGTGCATGCACTGTTGCCACAGAATGAATGGTTTCTATCTTTGTATTGATTTGAAACAAGTTATTATTATTATTAATTTATTTATTAGCAGACGCCCTTATCCAGGGCGACTTACAATTGTTACAAGATATCACATTATTTTTTACATACAATTACATTATTTTTTACACATTATTATTAAATACAATTACCCATTTATACACTTGGGTTTTTACTGGAGCAATCTAGATAAAGTACCTTGCTCAAGGGTACAGCAGCAGTGTCCCACACCTGGGATTGAACCCACGACCCTCCGGTCAGGAGTCCAGAGCCCTAACCACTACTCCACACTACTGACAGATAACAAATACCCTTGTGGATTCCGTTAGTTGTCATTGGTATCATATCTGCAGCAGCCCTTGGCTCAGGGAATCTCATCCCCACAAGCTCTCCTGAACAGCTAAATGGAGTGATGTTCAGTTTCCATGAATGATTACACATCATATAATGGTGCATTGCTGGTTAGATTAAAAATGTCTTGACTGTCAATGAAAGGATTTGTTAATTCTGAAAACATGAAACAACATATTACCCAGGTGTTTTAACCATGCACTATTAATATGGTCAGCAGTGATTTACTGTGGTCAGGGTTACAGAAAATAGTGAGTGGACTGTATAGGGTTACGCAATGTGAAGCAACAATGCACGTTTTCATCTGCATAAGGGGTTTTGGGACCCTTCAGACCCCCGGTGGGGTCCAGGGGCAAAGACCCTGGAAAATTTTTCACATTTACAGTGCTGGTGCAGTGAATTTTACACCTAGTTGGAATAAAACAATATATATTTGCATGTTAATAATTATATGTAGTGAAGATTGGAACTAAGTTTTAGGCTACCAATAATCAGTATAATTAATAGTAGAAAATGCTGCCAATTTCTGTGTTGGGTTGATTTTCTATGGAAGGTTCTCAGCCCAGAATAAAGAAAAGGATACTCTCACTCTCTAAACTAGGAGGGCTATCCTTGTCTCCTCTTGAGAAATATTATTTGGCAGCAAGGCTATATTCGGTGCAATACTGGATTTTCAAAAATGTTTATGTCAGTGTACCCACATGAAACCATTTGGAAAACAATATGACTATTCGCCTCTCCTAACTGGTCCCAAAAAATGTGTTTAAATATTTCAAATTTTAAAAAAAAACAGTAATGTTACATACACTAAATGTCTGGTATAATGTATAAAGAATGTTAGGATTAGACCATGATTATTTATAACCGGAGAACAAAGATTTTTCGAACACAAAATAGCAAAGGCTTGGTATCAACACACTGCAGGACATCTCTCAAAGTGACACACTGTTATCCTTTGACACAGCACTGTCAGTCACAGTACAATATAGCAAAGGAACTCTTTCAGTTCTTTCAAATAAGACGGGTCCTTAAAATGACCACAATATAGCATACACACTAATAAAATACATCCAGTCGAAGAAATATTATTGCTGCGTGCTAAACCGTAAAAAAGACCATGTAACTGCAGGTCGCAAATAAAAACTAAAGCATAAAACAGACACTTGTGCCGTTTGTTCGTATCTTCAAAACAGTCTGCTGCGCTTTGAATTCACATTCAAAACGACCCCTTTCAGGACCAAAACACTTCGTACGCCGAAAACACTCCAATGTAACACAATCAAATAAATAGTTTAATACTAATATGTACATATACCATATTTTCTAATAACTGCTTAAATAAGTAACAGCTACATTAATACATTTAGCATATTTGTTTTATTTCGTCAATGTATTTTGTTGTTACCAGTCTTTATATTCTTCTAAACATGCGTAAAACATGTGTGTAATATTGCAAATCTACATTTGTCAAAACGAGACTAGATATGAAGGTCATTCTGTATTTGACTAAAAGTGTAGCGCTATTTACTATTTATTTATTCTGCCTCAGGTATTATGTGCAACATCACAATCCAACCACGTGCAGAGAGTTTCAACACGATGAGTAGACCTGTTGCAAAAGGCTAATTTTCGAATGTCAGCGGGGTTTTTTTCATTGCAGATGGCCAACTAATGTACAAACACAGGTACACAAAAAAACGACAAAGGTGAGACACATTACATCAGCATATACAGCAGCAGGGACGTCACTAGAGATTCATGGATAGGGGGGCTAAGCCTCTTTTAGGGGGGTCTGGGCATACTCCCCCAGGATTTTTTAAAGCCCCAAAATGTCTTTTCATCATGTATTTTAGAGTAACAACGGGTGTAAAATCTATCAAAATAAGGTTATTTTTGGTCAAGGTTGGCTAAAAGTATACCTGTCTCACAGTTTGTGTTAGACACTGATCTAATATGACTTACTTAAATTCTATCCAAATAAAGAAATTAAAGTCCACTCTGTCCCCATCCATCCAACACCATTAAAAGGCACAAAAATGGCTGTACTATGTAGCCAAAATACTTTTTGGATTTTATTTTGAGAGAGAGAGAGAGAGAGAGAGAGAGAGAGAGAGAGAAATAGAGAAATGAGAAGACATGCAGGTCATATTATACCATTAGAAAAAAATCTTTATTTAAGTTTCACCCTTTTGTTAATTGTTGCTCAAAATTAACCCAATAATTCAGACACATGGAACATCTTAAACAGTATCATCCACAATGGGGCAAAACTAAATTCAACTAATGAGCTAAATAAAATAAAAAAACTGAAAAATAATTAGGAATAAAATCTGATAAAAAAGTAGGATCCCAAACAAATATTACAACCTATATTACAGAACTGCTCCTCCTGCTTCTCTCTTTTGCATGAATCCGTCCTGTCAGAGCCTTTTCCTGTCCGTTTACTGTTAGCTAGCAGTCTCAAGCTACAGAAGTAGCTAACGTTAACCAAAATGTTACCAAGTAGGCCTAACAGTCACTAGCGCGTGCAGCAGCCTCTGCAGCAGCAGCCTCCCCCAGGTCCTAGTGCCTGCCCGGTAAGAAGTTTAAGATGCGATGGAACGGTTCACGAAAAAAAAAGAAATCACAGAGAAAATATATTGACTGATATATTGATTTATTTAGGGGAGGCTAATGAATATTTTAGGGGGGCTAAAGCCCCCCTAAAATAGGCCCAGCGACGTCCCTGTACAGCAGTATGTTATTATTTGTTATATAGTGTTATTATAATAGTAATTAAACATATTTTTTGTTCATTAAACAAGATAACATGTTGTATAGCGAAAACATTTGTAATCCGTCAAGAATGATTTTTGTTTTTGGAGCAAAAGAACTCAGACCAGTATGCTTGAAAGTAGGTAATCCGTTGGGATGGGGTAAAAGACGGAACGGCCAAGAACGGTACTTTAATGAATTCAATTGCTTTAAAAAACAGCATAGAAAGTTACACACACGTGAGGAGAATATTTTAGCAATCAGAACCGATTAATAACGCACTGTCATTAACCCGTTCCGGGCCAGAACCGTCTTTTTAACACCAAAAAGCTCCCGGAACACTGTGTTCCGAAGGTGCAAAGACGACGAAAATTATACAGATAATATAACTCAGTGGGAACAACATAACACTATTGAGAAAACCCACCGAACTGACCTTTAACTGCCCATTCCGTGCAATAAACAGCTGTATAGACAAAACCGCCCGGAACACGTGCTTCCGAAGCTGCACAGAGTATGAAAATAATACACACAATACAACTAAGTGAGGACATCATAACACTATTGAAAAAACCCACCGAACCGACCTTTAATGTTCCGTTCCGTACAATAAACAGCTTTATAGACAAAACCGGCTGGAACACGGGTTTCCGAAGCTGCAGAGTATGAAAATGATACACACAATACATCTAAGTGAGGACATCATAACACTATTGAAAAAACCCACCGAACCGACCTTTAATGTTCCGTTCCGTACAATAAACAGCTTTATAGAAAAACCGGCGGAACACGTGCTTCGAAGCTGCACAGAGTATGAAAATGATACACACAATACAACTAAGTGAGGACATCAGAACACTATAGGTGGTGTGCGGGGGTAGCCCCTCCCTCCTCTAGTCAGATAAGCCATGTTGGTGGCGCAATTCTTCTCCCATCCTCCTATCTTGTCTTCAAGTTTCCGCTGGTTGGCCGCCATCTCTTGAACAAGAGCCGAGAGGTTCAGGATAGCCTGCTCCTGCGATAGCCCAGCCTCTGGGGCGGTAGTAGTGGACTGCCCCCGGGCAGGGCCAGCCTCCTTAGCCATCTGGGGTAAGCTCTGAGCGTTACGAGGTTTGTTGCTGCCCACTGAAGACATCCTTTCCCGTGTCAACTGTTGCAGTTCTGCTTGAAGCTCCCTGAACTTCATATACCGGGGCCGCATCGGGGCTATCCTTTCTCTGGCTTCCCTATCTTTCACGCCTCTCATAAACTGCTGGGTAAGCTTATAGTCCCGGTCTGGAAAGGGGCGGTTGTGATAGATCCTTTCTTCAATGGTGCGCAGCAGAGCTTCTAATTCGATCGCATACTCAGTGGCTGTCTCCTGGGGTCTCTGCCGCCTCTCGTAGAAATCTGCCATTGGGTCGAAAAACAAATGGCAATCGCTATACTCCGCCCTCAACTCTTCAAGACCCTGGCCATATACTGCTCATTTAGGGCAGGTTCAGGACCAACTTTCTTGCACCACCCCCAAGTGCCTCACAATGGTGGAGAACTGCAGTGTGGAGGGAACAGAGGAGGCTTCTAACAAATACTGGACATCTTTAATCCAATCTTCGATATCCAGTCGGCAGTCCGCCCCCCCACTAAAGATCGGGACGCCCTTTATTTGGTGTATAGTGGTGGCGGGGCTCCCCAGATGGCTTGGCCCTTGGCTCATGTAGGGCATGACTGCTCCTCCATGGGTAGGAGGGGTCATGCGATCTGAATAAGGTAAAGGTCCTTGTCCCTGCGGCGTCTCCATGGTTACTGAGTAATCTGCATATGGTGCTGCCAGTAGTTCCTGTCTCGCTGGGGTGAACATCTTTGGCCGGGTGGAGGTGGACTGGGACGGCTCCATAAATAAAATTATTTATTTATTTATGTATATGTATATATTTATTTATTTAATAAACTATTACTAACCCCTAATAACTATAGTGCCAGCTATCCGAGTCACGGCACCAGAAAAAAAATGTAACCCCTACTCATTAACGTGACTACGTCAGTAAACAGGGTTCACTAAATATGTAAGCCTTACTTGGGGTCGATTATATAGCTGGCTGAGTTATGTATATATTAACCTACTGGCTAAGCAAGGTGTATCCAGTCAGGGTGTTGGCTACTTTACAGGCTGTCTATCATGCAGTACTCCTGGCCCTGGCCCCACCCAATCAGATGCTCTGTGTTGTGTAAAAGTGTGTAGATTGGGTTAACACGATACTCCCAAGCTTGCTGGTCAGTTCAATGGCTCTTTATTTTGTCCTCCTGCAATTAAAACACATCAGGAGGGACGTTTAACAGGGCTTCCCATAATAGCACAGTACAGGCAAACACTGCACGTAGCTTCTACATTAACATTCTCGCGAGATCCCTAAGTGAGATCTCGTTGTCCATGCACTTTACTTTCACTTTTAACACGCAGAAACAAAAGCATAAAGTGAAATACAAACTCTCTGCTAGACTATTGTTACAGAATTTCAAGCATTATTAACTAATAAATCAGTATTATACCCTCTTACTCAAGGAACATGTCACAAATTACGTTTTCTTTGTTTACAATTTGGTCTCATGAGTCCCGTACGTCCGCCATTATCCCGAACACATATTTCAATCGCAGCCACAAATGCGATATGACACATTATAACAATATCCCCATCCCCAAAACACCTCAGTATGCCTTCGCTATATTAAATTACGTTCTCACCTGCAATTAAAACACATCAGGAGGGACGTTTAACAGGGCTTCCCATAATAGCACAGTACAGGCAAACACTGCACGTAGCTTCTACATTAACATTCTCGCGAGATCCCCTAAGTGAGATCTTGCACCCTCCAGCTAGCTACGGGGTCGTAAAGAAAACCAGACCTGGAATTAGAATGATAGGCTGGTAACTATTAATACAGCATTAAATTATGCTGCCTACAACGAAGGTCCTGTACTGCTTCCCCACATGTCAGCATCCATATATTTAACTTAAGCTACCCTTGTTACACAGGCTTATCAATTTCAGTACAAGACTCAAGTGACTGTTTAGCCAGAGAGCACACGCAGACGCACTAAAAGGAAAAGTTCTGTCGGGAACATTAAACTGTGAAGTATTGGTGAGAAATAAAATAGGCTACTATTCAAGATAATTAACAATGGCGTTTCACCAAAAAAACTGGGTGGAGTGGACAGTGTCCACCCTCGAGTCTAATACTGAATATGGTTAACCATTGCCAGCATATACTTGGTGTATTGCACACATTTTAAACTCCTACACATTTTTACTGTTAGACCATGGAGATTCAGCATGGTCATACATCACAACCAGTCATTACAATACCATGAGTGACCAGGAAGCAATCATGGTCAGCGATGGTACAGGGTTTTAGCACAGTACAGCTCTGAAGAACAAGTCTAAAACAGCAAGTGCAACAGAATTCCTCACTGTGTCAGCAGATGAAATGGCAAAATGGAGAGCATGTCCTTGCTTGGGGGGCTCTAGTCTGCACCTCTTGGGAGTTGCAATCCCACCAGGGAAATATATCAAGTAGATTGAGTATAATCATTCCTTAGAAAAGTTAACCACATTAAATCTGCACAGTCATTTTGCAGTTTTTCCATGCTATCCCCCATGGTTATACAATGCATTTACCATTGTTTACCATGCTTCCCTATGCTTTATATTCTTTCCTGCAGACCTGCTACTGTTAAGTATTCAGCTGCAACATGTGGCCACACTTTGTATTCTCTGCTGTTGCTGCAGTTTTTCTCATATGCTGACACTGCCAGGATTTTTGCTCAGGTCTCGGGTGTTTTGGCTGAAAGCCACTTTGAGGCCGTACTGTAACAAAGTTTCCATATCAAGACATTTTGATTTATTTGTGTTTCAACATAGATCTGGACACAATACATTATATAGGGGCTGGTGAACAATATAATACCCAACACAGAGAGCTGGACAATGCTTGGTCAGGTCACATCTGGGAATGAGATTTGTAATGTTTTGGTGTGTGTACTGTATGCCCGATGATGTGGCAGGTTGGACAGAGACAGCTGTCAGAAGAACACTGTCAATAGGGTGAAGAGACTCTGATTCCAGCAGGGTGTGCACACTGTCAATAGGATGAAGGGACTCTGATTCCAGCAGGGTGTGCACACTGTCAATAGGATGAAGAGACTCTGATTCCAGCAGGGTGTGCACACTGTCAATAGGATGAAGAGATTCTGATTCCAGCAGGGTGTGCACACTGTCAATAGGATGAAGAGACTCTGATTCCAGCAGGGTGTGCACACTGTCAATAGGATGAAGAGACTCTGATTCCAGCAGGGTGTGCACACTGTCAATAGGATGAAGAGACTCTGAATACAGCAAGGTGTGCACACTGTCAATAGGATGAAGAGACTCTGAATACAGCAGGGTGTGCACACTGTCAATAGGGTGAAGAGACTCTGATTCCAGCAGGGTGTGCACACTGTCAATAGGGTGAAGAGACTCTGATTCCAGCAGGTCAGCTGTTTTGATTATCATGAATGATATGCAGTTTCTATTGTATGTCTTTCAAAATACATTTCAGGGGTTACATTTGCCTAACAAATTTGCACAAAAGTGTCCTCTACATATTGTAAGTGTTTCAGTTTTTTTTTTGTCTCAATCATGTGCAGTTCTGGCCAAAAGTTTTGTATCACCTAGAATTTTAGGATTGAGATACAATTTAGATATTTTATTTAACATCATGTTATCAAAGAAACTACAAAATGATATCACATAAGCCTACCGGAAGCCATAATAATAGTACAGTACTTCATGTTAGATTTTGAAATGTCACATTTTTCAATTTTTGTCTGTTTTTTGTTAAGTATATGGAAAACTACAAAGCGGTATGTAATTCAGTATGTTTGCGTAACATTATTCAGCAGGTTTCATTTGACTTTATGAAGCAAAATTAGTTAATTATATATAGAGGGTGTGTCCAGAGCTGTACAGTTTGTCAGTGAATGAAGATGTGTTGCTTCGGGAAGTGTTTTTAAACAGATTTGTTTTCCTTTGCTGACCTTGCGGTGCACATAGATATCCTTTCCAGACTGAGCTTCCGTGCATTGTCAACGATGAATCTTGAAGTGGAGTGTTTGTGTTAATTAATCAGGAGCACAATCAGTGAAAGAGGCGCCTCTGTATTGCTCTCTATAATTAATCAGGAGCACAATCAGTAAGAGAGACATCTCTGTACTGCTCTCTGCTACACTGGGTTATAGAAGGGTTACATTCATTCAGAAGCTTCACACTTCTTGGACACTCACGGGATTAATGCTGCAAATACAGTTTTATTACATGACCGATCCGCATTAATCTGTGAATGGTTTCGTTTGCTGCCTGTGCTTCAAAGCACCTTTCCTCTCCTTTCTCGATTGTTTATGTCTTGCATTTCAATGTCATTTTGCTTGTGTCAGTCTTCTTCTCGACCTCATACTTTCTTTGTCATGTGATTACTCCTGAACAACTTGATGGAATGGATTGTGCTTTTGCAAGCGAGCAGAGGGGTTGGTGTTCTAGACACTTATTGATTTGGGGGAAAGGGATCTGGGTGGGGTTGTACAGTTAGACAATTCAATACCAAGTCACATGTCCATCTGCATCTCCAGCAATGGCAACACAATTGGTTTGGGGGGGAATATTGCACAGTTGTCATGATACAGAGCCCGCAAACACATGTACTGTACAGTTAAACCATGAACTATTAGCATGGTCTGTTTTACCATGATTCACCATTGCCAGACCATGCTTGCTATACAGAACCACAGCCAAAACCATGTAATATACTGTAGAGATTTACATGATCAGTCCTTGGTTGAACATCACAACCAGTCACCTTAGTGACCTGGAACAATGCCGATTAGGAGTGGGACCAGGTTTACCTAATGTCTGCAAGGTGTGATCAGTTTATCAAGGGATCAATGGGAAAGTCATTGGAATTTAATATCAAGTGGTTGTGCGTTCACTGATTACAGATTCATCTTTTGTAGATTGTGCTTGACAATTTCCAGGATGCAGCTACAGCACTTTTTAGAAATGCAGAAGTAAGCCTTAATCAAGCACGTCAATAAGAGGAAATGTTCAGCTCCTGGTCTTTGAGTGCTTGTCTTTTATATAAAGGTGTTTTGCTACTAATTTAGCAATTTGTTTTCCGCTGAAGTACCTGACAAAGGCTGAACAGTTTCACATTTCAAAGCAGCTCTGTCTATTGCTATGTCATTGACCGAATGCATTGTCCTTACCTCGTGAGACGCACCCAGAGTAAATACTCCAGTGGGGTCTGGAGAACTCAGGGGATTAATAGTTACAAATTAATCACTTGTAAAGTGGAGCAGTAAGCTGCAATTGGAGCCAGGTGGCAGAACTGTGAAGGTTGTTTTGGTAATTGATCTGTAATTAATGTTTACTAATCCAAATAAATAACAAAATCAGCAAAGAATCTAAAATAGGGCTGTGAGGTAGTGCCTTGTAGGTCAGGTGGAAAAGAAGTCACACACACACTGGATCAGAGTTCAAACGCTGGTTGTGCAGTTTTATTCAAAAGAAACTCAAACTTTACAGCAGGCTTCTGGCCCTTTACGAAACAAAACTCTCCTTCTGGGAGAACTAGTGTAAACTTCTAAGGAGGTAAATTCTCCTTAACTCCAATCTATACTTACTGTGGGGGAAGGCTATGCCCTTTTACCCCCAACATATATTTAAACCTTGTAACTGACCTCGTATACTATCGAGATGATCCAACCCAGCACAGCACAGTCATTCATATTCCCTGGTAGTCTTTCCTGTAAGGGTTGTCACTTAATTGGATTATTGAAGACAGACAAAGATGATCGGCAGCGCTAACAACCAAACCTGAAAGTAATTAATTAGCTAAGCCAGACTTTCTAACTGCCCTCAACCTGAAGCCAGAATTCCCCTTACCACGTTCATGTTCCCCAGGGTCCAAAAGCCCTTATTTTGCTGTATGACCAGTACACTCCATCACAAGGGCTCAAAATGATTTATTGGTTTTAAAACTGCCCGCAGTGCTGCAGAAATGTAAATGAAATTGTCTCTCTGCTCTGAGCCCAAACGCAATTGCCTGCACCCAGAACGAGGCAGCCTGAGAGCCTGTGAGTGAGTGAAGCAACTCACCTAGAGAGGAGAGCTAGCTGTGAGGTGGGACATACACAACACAACGAGATAACAGGGAGGATCAAGGTTAAATAACTTCTTCCAGAAATATGCAAAATCATATAGGGTTATAGGATGCCGTTCGTCTGTGTAAGAGGGAATACAGGCACGTGGTGTGTTTAGTGCTGTCCGTATAACCCACGCACAGACACCTGCCATACTGGAACTCTGTTGGGGCTTTGCTGTTCATATACAAGTTTCCAGCTATCATATTTGCATAACACATCTTTATTTATTAAGGATGGATGATATTCATGGCCGATTGTGATGTCACCGCTGAATTGGTTTCACAGTTGAAGAGAATACCAAGGGGTGCTCCATGCAGTTTGTTCTTACATCAGGTGACGTCAGCTGTTCCGATACTGAGTGTATAGCACAGCAGAAACTCAGTATGGTACGGTTAGTGTCATGAATGGGTTTCTTTGAGATGTGTCGTAGCATACTGCAAATAAAACTGCTGCACTGATTGGTCGAAAAATCTCCATCAGTCTATGATGACAGGGAATTGCCAAAGTTCTGTACGTTACATTAATGTTTTTAAGAAGCACAACACCTGATATGTCTTTTAAATGATGGGCTTTTTGTATTCAGCAGATGAGCTTAGCAGATTTGCAAATATCAGTGACACATTCAGGGCTATCCACCTAGTCTGGTTTGAGTGAATAGCGCCTAGAACAGGGCAATAACGCGGGTCATAAGGCGCCTCTGTTTTATTGAATCTCCCCCTTAGTTTGGTTGGCTTAGTGCAAGGTCTTCACGTGCTTCCCCCAACATACATATTCCAGGTCACTTGCCATGTTGTTTACTTGTTTCATTTAATTTGCTGATGCAGAACCAGAATCAGCTTTTTTAATGACAGCAAAAAGCAAATCAAGACCTTTCTGGAAGTCACTGTTGAGCTTGGCAGCAAATGCAGCCATTTGATTGTTGGCCTTCAATGTGGGTGACCCAGTTTCCAAGCCCATCAGCAGCTTTTTTTGTGCGTGTGTAAAACTTTACACTTTGTACGTTTTCCCCTAATGTATAAACTGTCCTCGTCGGACTCCATCTGGCGTTCTCCTTTCCATTTCACTTCACTAAACGCTGCATTACATTTCATTAGACTGGCTTCTGCAGCAGCCTCCATACAATGGAAACTGGGCATTTCAGCGCCAATGCACCGACTCTAGGATTTCAGGAAGCGCATTCTGATTGCCTGTTTCTTTCTGTTTGTCTTTCATCTGGTTGTGATTGGCCACTATAAATGCAGTGGAGATGTTCAAGGCAAACAAGGACACAGGGATTTTGAATTCTGAATGTAGTATGCTGATTATAGAACTTAGACTCACTGTTAGTGTTTCCAGAGGTAAAATTTGGATAGCACTCAGTAAGAAAATATATTTACTGTAGGTATGCAAATCTATCTGATTGTGGATCCTGTTAATGTTTTTTTCCTCTTCTGAAACTTGCATGTTGTAGGTGAGTACTATTTAATCACTGTGGACCTTTAAGTGATTCTGTGACTCCTTACCCAGATATATGTATCAGGTTGATATGATACGATCTAACAGCATGGGGAGTCATGATTTCCTGTGGTTACCCATTGCTAGACCATGCCTGGTATACAGAACCACAGACACTCAGTTAACCCTACCAGTCATCCCAGTCATGCAAACAATGACACCACAGTTTACACATTGCTTTGCTCTATAGTAAAGGTGTAACAAGGGATTGTCTTAAAGGGGTAGTTACTGATGAGTGTTTTTATATTCAGGTCATTTAACATGGGAAGTGTATGTAGATACTGTACAGCAGTTTAGGTACAGTAGTATACAGGGTTAGGGTTAGGGTTAGGGTTTAGCATGGGAAGTGTATGTAGATACTGTACAGCACTGTAGGTACAGTAGTATACAGGGTTAGGATTAGGATTAGGGTTTAGCATGGGAAGTGTATGTAGATACTGTACAGCAGTGTAGGTACAGTAGTATACAGGGTTAGGGATAGGGTTAGGGTTAGGGTTTAGCATGGGAAGTGTATGTAGATACTGTACAGCAGTGTCGGTACAGTAGTATACAGGGGCTCTTCTGTGCAGCTTTCAGAGTGCCAGCAGACAGCAATACTCTCAACTCAATTCAAAAAGTGAATGTCATGGGTATAGTTTCGCAATGTCTAAAACAATCCCAGTCATTTATAAAGGCACTGTTTTTTATTTCCTTTAGGTGCTCCTGTAACTGTGGGAATGAGCATTAACATCGCCAGCATCGATGCGATATCGGAAGTTAACATGGTGAGTGCAGCAGGCATGTCTGCAGTGGGTACGGGGCTCCTGACATCTGTAAACTTGCTTCCTTTATCTTTAAATGTTAATGGTTGGGTTCAGCAAGTTTCACACAAATATTGTACTAATATGTGTACAAAGTGCTTGCTTTTGATCAATACTTTACTTGAAGTTGTAATTGTTGCATATGTAAATAGGAGACCAGTGATAATGTTGCTAGGGCTATTAAAAGGTCATACATTGATTATATCTTTGGTAGCACCCCTTTAAACCTATATTATATACCATGGTAAACCGTTACCGGACCATGCTTGGTATATGGCATCATTGCCAAACCGTGCTGAACTAATTTTCATTGCCAGCCGAAGGAGTTTCAGAGACATTGTTGTACATCACGACCTGTCCACAATCATGGTGAGGAGTGATACCGTGGTTCCTCTCTGTCCACACAGCTGGGATAGTGCAGTCAGTGGCAACAAGAGTTATATTTACACAGTGATAAAGAAGTCACTCAGCCGCATTTACTGCTGCTGTAAAAAAAAAAAACGCAACATCTGCGTTTGTGAATGTGCATAGAACAATTAATTAGCTAGTTTCATTTTTTATAACCACCGCTGCTAGACAATTGCGCTTTGCGCCAGCTGTTTTGTGTCAGACATGCCTTGTTTAAATCAGATAGCATTAGCGATAGTAAAGACGTGACAGTAAGCTCCAGACAAAGAACAAGGTTAGAGTTGAGTCAGTATCTTCTAATAACACTCTCCTCAAACTAATCAGTCATTTCATTTGAGCTTTAAAAACACATTCCCCTGCAGAAATAACTCTGCATCTTCTGTGTTTTCCTGCAAAACCTATACATAATCTAGTTATTTAAAGAAATAGTTGTAGTTAATATGCATACAACTGTTCTAGACTTTTCAAGGACAGTCCAATACATGATTATCAAACTGTATTTTATTTATATATTTATACTATTTATATTAAGAAACACAGAGAGCTACATTCTCAAAGAGATGTGCCATACTTTTTCTCAAAGCACAAAACACTGATTCAAAACCAAATAAGAAACAACTTACAAGAGACTTATAAGCCCCAAGAATAAACTGGTAAATTGTTTATTTATGATTTGGTAACTTTACTGGGTGTGTTATTCCTTTCTGAAAAACCTAGATGAATGATGCTTAAGGGACCAAAGAGCTTTGAGAGTACGGCCCTACCGTCTCATCACTCTTCTCCCATCTCTACAAAGACAGTCGTCGGCTTCATTCAGCATTGAAATGTAATATTTTAGTAAAATGTCATTGGTCCCTGTCGGAGTGAGTTTATGAACTACAGTGTTCAAATCCGCTGTTCGGATCATTCAAATAAACCATGCAGATGTGCACTAAACATGTTCAAACCGCTTGGGTACACACTGAATATTAGAGAACAGAAGCAAGAATCGCCCTCGCAGCACAGTTGTCCAGTGCTGCCCAGCTTGGTGATTGTAATTGGGGTCAGGATGAGAGAGCTGGCAGCTGCTCAGCATGAAGAGCTCACAGTGGCTATATGCTCTGTATCACCTGGACTGCACGTAGAGCTACAGTGCTGTGGAGTGCTCGCAGCTCCACCTGGGGCAGCTTCATTAATATGCAGCACTCCAGGATGACTAACCACACATTACACACATACTGCATGGTTAAAGGCAGCATGGCAGGTCGGGATATTACCTGCAACAGACTGGTAAGTGAGTCATTCTGTGTCAAAATGTAGGCTGATAAAATGGATATTTTTCAAACTAATATAATTAGTTTCACTGAAATCTATTATTCTAATTTACTGTTTACTCTATTTTCATTTGATAAATAATTCGTGAAATATGAATATTGTGAAATGGATACACAATGTTCTTTTATTTTATTAAATCTTGTTGTCTTGACTTGGTTAAATTATCTTCTGAATTGTGATTTTTAAGGGCAGTTTCACCTATTCAAACCAGATCATAATGTCTGAATAATGATGTGCAGAGTTTCATTATTTATTTATCCAAACTCTTCAAGTGCAAAAGATATCTAGTAGCAGTACCATATATGCTAGAATTACCCTGCAGTTCTCCTGTTCATAAACTAACCTACCCCCACCTGCCATTACATCATTGATCCAAAACATTAAAAGTACAGCACCATTGTGCATTGTGATTATCACCCTTATGTGAGCTTTGACCCCCACCGTCATCCACTATTACACCCCTTCCACCCCAATCACTAATACTTGAACTTCATTCAAATACAGCATTAGGGTCTGTTTTAAATACTGGCTACCATTTATCTTAGAAACAAATCTGTTTGGGGAATTGTGTGATGGTAATTAGAAGTGGTTTTGCTTTGCCCCCTTCCCCCCCCCCAACGTTCTCTCTTTGTTCTTCATCCCCCAGGATTACACGATTACAATGTATTTCCAACAGAGCTGGAGAGACAAGCGCTTAGCGTACACGGCACTGTCCCTCAACCTCACCCTGGACAACCGCGTGGCTGATCAGCTGTGGCTCCCGGACACCTACTTTCTAAACGACAAGAAATCCTTCCTCCACGGAGTGACAGTGAAGAACCGCATGATCCGGCTCCACCCGGATGGAACGGTCCTGTATGGTCTCAGGTATCACGTTCTCTTCCGTGACACTGCAATGCATACATTCTATTAGGAAGCATCACTACGTATCATACACACCAGACTGTTTACAGGAGCAAAATACCACATATTTTACATTTGAACTGAGGATATTCTAGTAGAGGATTATCAAAAAGACTTTCCAAAACACCGGGAAGAAAGATTGCACTTCTTTCCGCCCAGCTCACCCGTCTGAAGGACGAGCTCCAATCTGCCAGCACACAAGCTATTCGTTCTAATATGTTATAGCAAATATCAATATTTGTGGCATAGACAAGAGCCATGACGTCTGGTATTCCTGTCCTAGGGTGTGTGGCGGACAGATAGCAGACTCTTTGTTATTGCTGTGCCCCGGACCTGACAGGGCTAGGGTACAGCATGGATATTCATGACTTATCCTCTATTCAGGTCATTCCAAACCAGCCCAGTAAGGGTTGGAATTTCACTTTCCTTTAAGTGGTTTACTTCCGTAGAAGTAACAATGCTGCCACTGATATGGATAAATGGCGACACCAGGTGGCCAGAATGGTGTAATAAGGAAAGGATGCTGACCTTTTCTCTGTCACACTCTTTCTTTGTTTTGATTTCACTGTATAGCCCTGTCTTAAGCCCCTTTCACACTGGCACTCCTACCCGGTCCGCAGCGACCCACCTCAGGATGCGAGTCGATGCGCTTTGACCCGGTCGAGTGGACAAAATGCATGACGGACGCTCGTGAGCCAACGCAATAACAAACAGCCACGCCTGCATGAAGGTTTCACTTCCGCAAGGAACATTTCTGTTTATTCTGTTTAGCCATATTTTTGTTGAGACACACCATGAGCTGGGTTGCAGCAGGGATGAAGAAACATTTGCTCTAATCAACATTTGGGCCGACGGTTCAATCCAGAGAAGCTTGGGTGGAAGCGTCTGTAACAAGCTGCTTCCGGGGCATTGATACACACATTGTGTATTTGCTTCCGTCACCCAGGTGGACCCTGCTTCTTCAAAAGCAGTGTGAAATCGCGTAGCCGACCCGAGTAGAGTATGCCAATGTGAAAGGGGCTTAAATTGAAGAGGCTGCATATATGAAAGAGTTGACCGCAACTGCACACAGTGAACTGAGCATGTGAGCAATTGATTAACCTGCAGTGTTTCTGTTCAGTAGTAGACACACTACTCATGTATTTTCAGTAGTAATATTACACAACTCAAGTTGATTTTGAACAGCAGCAACCCCCTTTAGTTTCTTTGCTTCCTGTTTGGATGCTGTTTTTTCACAATACCAAACCAAATATACCAAACACATCCCTTCACCAACATTAACACTAATCATTCTATCTCGCACCCGCGATCACACTATTTATACACCTGTGGCTTTAATTCATTATTGAATCACTTATTCAAGTCACGGCTCCAGCCACACTGCCACAAATGGATATCAACATTTGTTCATAAATAAATATAAATATTGAATAACTGACTAAAGCTCTGGGGCTCATAGCCTATTGTTTTAGTAGGATATTATCAAGGACGGTTTCCTAAAGCAGTCATTGAGTAAATACATGTTCAGCTCCTGGGATCGTGCTGGCTTCATCACTTTTCTACATTCAGGCTCTTGAATTGCAGTAACAGAATGATGGATCAATATTATATGAGGACTCGTCTTCTTGGAATAGCTTACCCATATTCTATTTATATTTTCTGGCAACAATAAAAAGTCTGAGCTGAGCTAGAGCTCCCGTTATAACTGAAAGGACAAAGCGTCAAATGAAGCGTTATATTTTACAGACATGTGATAGCCGATGCATTCCTGTCCTTTCTTGTGTTGCATCCAATTGATTTTTAATTACATATCTCAGTGATGTGTATTATAATTACAGTGAAGAATAAATCTAGCTTGTCAGTTGTAAGAAGCATTTCATTTACTTAGGTGTTTATTGCAGCCCGTTTGTTAGTTACATCTCTATACCCAGTCATGGGTAACCAACAGGTGTTAGTAATGTGGAGGAGATTATTTAAATATAAGCAAACACCACAGTTTTTTCAGGGGTTTTTAACAAGCAAAACCCCTTACATCATAAATTAAGATCCTCCACTGTGTTGATCATTAAAATAGAGCCCTAAGTGTTGCAGAACCTGAGGTAGTGTTTTAAATAGGCTGATTACTTAAAGTTTCTGTCTCCAGTACATAATCAGGATTGTTGAATATTATTATTATTATTATTATTATTATTATTATTATTATTATTATTATTATTATTGTACAGCTATGGCCAAAAGTTCTGGATCACCATATATAATTAACTAATTTTGCTTCAAAAAGTCGAATGAAACCTGCTGAATAATGTTACATTAACATATTGAATTACTTAATGAAAAAGTCACAAATTGATGTGACCCAATGTACTAGGTGTGTCTCCCATGATGTAAATAACAATGATTTCAGTGCAAACCCTGAGCTTGCACAGTCCAGATAATTCTGCACATTTAAACATGGCAGCAGGTTATGTTCACTAAGATGAGCCAGTGATTACAATTCCTTTTAGCAAAAGACAAGGCTGCTGGGGAGAAAAAAAAAAAAGAAAATCCAAGTATTGTTGTGAAAGCTAAGCTGCAATCTCCAAAGGTTACCACGGTAACTACAGTTCTTTCTGTTCCTTGTCTTTCAGAATAACTACAACAGCTGCCTGCATGATGGATCTGCGGAGATACCCCCTGGATCAGCAGAACTGCACCCTTGAAATAGAGAGCTGTAGGTAGACAGACATCTGGGGTATCTGGGGATGGAGCATTGTGTATTCCTTTCATCCTATCCCAGCATGCAGGTCTACCATCAGAAAAGTGTACCATTGTAAAAGCACAGCAATGTCTAATACAAAGCATAGCTAAGCATTGAAAAGCCCAGAGAGGTCAGGCAAAGCATATTAAAAAGCATGGGAAACCATGGTGAACCGTGATAAATACTTAGTATAAGGATGGGATAAGTATGGGAAAACTGCAAGCATACCAACAAAAAGTCATGTTTTTATTGAATGTGAGATAGGCAGCCCATAGCATGTGAATGAGACTGACCGACAGTATAGGAAGTGGAATCAGGAAGCAGACGTTTAAACTTGTGCATATCCCAAGCATAGAAAGCATAGAAACAGAACATGCAAAGAACAAACAGACGTGCATCACGATGAAAAAAGGGCCAGTCATGATGCAGCTAGTGCTCAAGAAGAGTAAGAAAATGGGTTTCAAAGCCTTGGGTAGCACTGCTTTAAATGGTGCCTAAGTGCTTTCGAAACCACTGCTGGTTTGTCAGGAGGTAGTGGCGTGAGTGAAAATACAATTTCCAGACAATAGTTCAATTCTCATAACAGTCCATATTTATTTAATTAAATAATAAATCTGCCCCTCTACCAGCAATGGGGGGGTGTATACGGGAGGATTGCAGTCCCAAAATAATAATAACAAACAAGTACAATAATCCACATTTGTGCACGGCAAAGTGCTGTCCCTGTGGTGCTCGCTGTGCTGTGCAGTGCAGTGCAGTGCGGTCGGTGCATGGCAAAGTGCTGTCCCTGTGGTGCTCGCTGTGCTATGCAGTGCAGTGCGGTCGGTGCACAGCAAAGTGCTGTCCCTGTGGTGCTCGCTGTGCTGTGCAGTGCAGTGCAGAGCAATGCGGTCTGTGGACAGCAAAGTGCTGTCCCTGTGGTGCTCGCTGTGCTGTGCAGTGCAGTGCAGTGCGATCTGTGTACGGCAAAGTGCTGTCCCTGTGGTGCTCACTGTGCTGTGCAGTGCAGTGCGGTCGGTGCACGGCAAAGTGCTGTCCCTGTGGTGCTCGCTGTGCTGTGCAGTGCAGTGCGGTCGGTGCACGGCAAAGTGCTGTCCCTGTGGTGCTCGCTGTGCAGTGCAGTGCAGAGCAATGAGGTCTGTGGATGGCAAAGTGCTGTCCCTGTGGTGCTCACTGTGCTGTGCAGTGCGGTCGGTGCACGGCAAAGTGCTGTCCCTGTGGTGCTCGCTGTGCTGTGCAGTGCAGTGCGGTCTGTGCATGGCAAAGTGCTGTCCCCGTGGTGCTCGCTGTGTTGTGCAGTGCAGTGCAGTGCGGTTGGTGCACGGCAAAGTGCTGTCCCTGTGGTGCTCGCTGTTGTGCAATGCAGTGCAGTGCGGTCTGTGCACGGCAAAGTGCTGTCCCTGTGGTGCTCGCTGTGTTGTGCAGTGCAGTGCAGTGCGGTCGGTGCACTGCAAAGTGCTGTCCCTGTGGTGCTCGCTGTTGTGCAGTGCAGTGCGGTCGGTGCACAGCAAAGTGCTGTCCCTGTGGTGCTCGCTGTGCAGTGTAGTGCAGTGTGGTCGGTCCACGGCAAAGTGCTGTCCCTGTGTCCCTGTGGTGCTCGCTGTGCAGTGCAGTGTGGTCTGTGCACGGCAAAGTGCTGTCCCTGTGGTGCTCGCTGTGCAGTGCAGTGCAGTGCAGTGCAGAGCAATGAGGTCTGTGGATGGCAAAGTGCTGTCCCTGTGGTGCTCGCTGTGCTGTGCTACGCGGCGCAGTGCAGTGCGGTCGGTGCATGGCAAAGTGCTGTCCCTGTGGTGCTCGCTGTGCTGTGCAGTGCGATCGGTGCACAGGGTGGTAGTGCTGGCTTTCTGGCTGCAGCTCCTTGGCTCCTCCTCATCTGCAAAAACACGGCAAGACAAAAACAAAACAAACAGCGCTCTGGCTTGTTACTCATTTAGCGTAAGGGGGTCGTACTCGGTGCCCTGGTGTATCCAATCCCTGGTCTCTCCAATCCCTGGTCTCTCCAATCCCTGGTCTCTCTAGTCCCTGGTCTCTCCAATCCCTGGTCTCTCCAATCCCTGGTCTCTCCAATCCCTGGTCTCTCCAGTCCCTGGTCTCTCCAATCCCTGGTCTCACCAGTCCCTGGTCTCTCCAATCCCTGGTCTCTCTAATCCCTGGTGTATCCAATCCCTGGTCTCTCCAATCCTTGGTGTATCCAGTCCTTGGTGTATCCAGTCCATGGTCTCTCCAATCCCTGGTCTCTCCAATCCCTGGTGTATCCAATCCCTGGTCTCGCCAATCCCTGGTCTCTCCAGTCCCTGTGTCTCTCCAATCCCTGGTCTCTCCAATCCCTGGTCTCTCTAATCCATGGTCTCTCCAATCCTTGGTGTGTCCAGTCCTTGGTGTATCCAGTCCCTGGTCTCCAATCCCTGGTCTCTCCAATCCCTGGTCTCTCCAGTCCCTGTGTCTCTCCAATCCCTGGTCTCTCCAATCCCTGGTCTCACCAGTCCCTGGTCTCTCCAATCCCTGGTCTCTCTAATCCATGGTCTCTCCAATCCTTGGTGTGTCCAGTCCTTGGTGTATCCAGTCCCTGGTCTCCAATCCCTGGTCTCTCCAATCCCTGGTCTCTCCAGTCCCTGTTCTCTCCAGTCCCTGGTGTCTCCAATCCCTCGTCTCTCCAATCCCTGGTCTCTCCAATCCCTGCATGATCCGCAGCTGATCACAAAGGTTTCTCCAAAATGTCTGACTTCCGGTTCCCACCTACCATCAAGTCGCCCCGTCTATGGGAAAGCATAACACCCACCTTACAACACAGCGCCCCTTCTGGTAGGGAGGGAGACCTGCAGCTCAGATTCCTTCTCTCTGTTACACAGTCTAATATTTGCACTGAATTCCAGTTGGGTTGTTGGTTACGTGTGTCAGGATGTTTCAATGGGCTTTAATATGCTGTAGCTGGAGTTTCCAGGTGTATCACAATGCCTCCAGTAAGTGCAGTCAGCCAGCTGGCTTGGGGAAAATGATTCATATTTTCATGACAGTACAATACAAACCGCACAGCAAGCCGTCCCCGAAGGCTTGCAAGAAGAAATATTAGCTAAAGGGATTAGGCAAGGTGAACAGAGAACTTCTGTAAAAAGAAATAGGAATAGTGCTTACAGCAAGGAAGGGGATGATGGATTTCTCTAGCGTGGCGTGTCCTAAAGGGGGGTTTGTGAAGTATCTCCTGTGCCGCACGTTCCGTGTGGGCCTTCATAACACTAACTTTGAGCTAGCTGGCAGCAGCTGTGAGCAGTTTCCTGGTCCAGGCATTCATATGTACTGTATGTCTGGGTTTAGTGCAAGCAACTCTCCGCTACTTCACTGAGTTCATTAATATAACACTGTGGAGACCAGGGTTCAATCCTCACGCACTGCTCTATGCTGTGTAAAGGACGGCAGCTTGCCTCCCCAGGAATTCCTCACAGGCAGTTGTATCCAGTCACTGAAGGTCTGGCCGTGATGGTTATTACAGTACTTGCAAATTAATTTAATGTATGTCCCTGCACCGTGTTTTGTCTTTCCATATGGACGGGGCGTTGATGAGTGTGTGTGATAAGAGGGACAGATTTTGTTCAAGTTTGGGGTGTAATATACTCTCTCCAGGTGAAGAATGTGTGTCCGTCAGCTCCGTACAGAACCAGGCTTTTTTGGCACCAGCTTGCTGGTCTCTCTGGGGCTCAATACGAAGATTCTGCCTCAATATTGTTTGGAAATGCGTAATAAATTCAAGTTACACACAGCAATTCTGTAGGGATGCAAACTTGCTTGAGTCGAATAGGCAAGCACCTATTAGAATATTATTATTTTATAGGAAACAGTAACTTATACAGTAAAAAAAAAACATCTAGGACACTACACCTTTCAATGAAAAAAAAACAATACAAAAGAATAGTTCAGTGTTTGAGGGAACACACAATTCCTGAAAACATAATGAGCCAAATACAGCATAGAACTAGCAAACGCGCGGCTGAGTTTGAAACTCATCCATTACAAGATGCCCTGTGATGAGTCAGCACTGCCTAGCTGGACAGGGGTACTGTGGGATAAAGTAGCAGTAGAGTCGATGGATCTCTGATAATGATGTCTAGTAAGAGACTCATTCACAGAGATGCTTGTTTATTATAACCCATGTTTTGCTGATTGGTTAATGAGCCAAGAGTAAAGTCTGCAGATCTAACAGGCAGTTTTATTTAAACACAAATGTGTTTTGCTTGCCCCCGGTCAGACTGCTGTGCTTTCTGCACTTCTCAGCAGGGCATGGTTTTCGTTGAGCAGTCCTTCTGCTGTCAGTTTGATGCACATCTTTGATGTTACAATATGTTAAATACTTTAGTATTTTACTTCTTTTTTTGGTTTGTTTGCATTGAACAAATATAGAACGCAAAGTAACAATAAATCCACCTGTGATACACATAAGTCATTATAAATATCTTACAGTTCAACGTGTGTGAGGTAAGATCTGCAGTAATTGCTGTAATTGGAGAGTTATAACCCTTAGTGACGGGGCAAATATTCAAACACTTATTGAAATGTATGTGGTGCAAAACTGACCATGTTTGCATTTGTTTATAGGACTGGCCCATCGTGTTGGTACAAATAAATAAAGCTGGTAGCATTGTGATTGTACACTGCATTGCTTGATGTGAGTGTGAGTTTGGATAAAGCTCTTGTTTTCATTTGTTCCCTTGCAGACGGCTACACCACCGACGACATTGTGTTCTTCTGGCAGGGGGGGAACAACGCTGTGACCGGGGTGGACCGTCTGGAGCTGCCTCAGTTCTCAATCATGGAGCTGAGGCTGGTCTCCAAGGAAGTGGTGTTTGCCACAGGTAAGAACTACTGAAAGTACAACTGATATTTCATATTTCAATGGCCAGCTTGTAACAGTGATGTCAGAACTTAGGCCTTGCCAGCCTTTGAACTCAGACATCCCCATAGCAATGGGCATGTTTAATCTGTAAAACAAAAATAATGTATTAAATCTATCATCATAAGTGAGGTGATTTGTTAGTAAAGACATAAACAACTCAGGAACTTTCTCAATCCTAACAACCGTCAACTAATGTCAAATCAGAAAGGGTTACTCCCACATACCTGCAAATTTTCACTCAGTAAGTAGTTATCAATAACTAGCCATTTTAAACCTACCACACTATGCAGTCTATGCTGTGCCTTTGAGTTTCCTTCTGGGGTTTGGCAGTCGAACTGCCTCCCTGCCAGTCTCTCAGTTTGTGTATCTAAACTGCAAGCTTCCAAGGGTTTTCAATCTGGAAAGCTGTTCTGACTGAAAATAATGTGACATCCTTTCATGAAAGTGCTATAGAAACCTAAAGCAACTGTCACTGATGGCTTGGTGGTGACGTCAGACCAGGAAATAGACAGACTCAGTACTACGGGTATGAAGTGCTGATGCGTGTGTTTATTTAAATAAAATGTTTGTACAAAACAAAAGAACAGAGAGAAAACAAAAGGCACGTTGGCCAAAACAAAACAGACAATAAACAAACAAGTACCGTGCTGGTCGAAATCCAGCACGCGTAGCAATTGTAGTTTATATCTCTTTTTCACTCACGTCTCTTTCCCGTTCTTTCTCCTTAAACACCCAACCCAGACTGAGAGGTTCCTGCCTCTTTTATGCAGCTGTGCCTGAGCTGGATTGCTTGTAAATCATTCAGTCAGGCTCAGACACATTCTGCATGTGAAGTGATTTGGCAGGTAAGGCAATTAACCCTTCCCTGCTGACCTAAAACACTAGTGCACAAATAAACTTTGAAATCATAATACAACAATAGACAATACAAACACAAAATACGCACAGGGGTGGGGTGTACAGCCACAGCAATATTTTACATTCAGCTCCAACAAATGGATGCAAATATCTTGTTAATACAACAAAACACGTTAAAATACACCAAGAGGTTTGTATCTGGCCAACTTTCAGCACGTGTAACCCTTTAACCCTTAATTTTAGACGTGCTGTTTAAAAGTATTTTTTCACAGTAAAACAGGTTTAAAAGGCACTGCATATCAACAGGACACTCAGTACTGCATCTCCAGCCCCGCCCCACCCCTTGTTCGCTGTATTTTTCACATACCTCTTCATAGTAGTGCATACCAATAAATCATCTCCTGATCACTCGTTTTATCACCAGACTCCTCAATAATGCGATCCAAGTCATTATTTTATTACTATAACATCTCAAAAAGCTCTGCAAATATTCTGTGATATTCTTTGAGTGCTGGATGCAGAAGCAGCTATCTTGTATGTTTATGTCCGTGGTGCCGGGGCTAAGTGTATTGCTCAGATCCGCTCCTTTTTTTCGGCTTCTCTCGGCTCCTATCGGTCTCACTCGGCCATTGAATGGTTTTTTCGGCTTTTTCCGGAGAAAAACGACTCGAGACCTGTTTTTTACGTCTTTTTGATGATGTCGGACAGGGTCCGGCATTGGACCGGAAAGGGAAAATTGCAATGTCGGACCAGGTCCGACATAGGACCGCAAAGGGTTAAAATGATCAAAACTTTGAGGACCACTAGGGGGGCTAGAAATGGAGTAGTTGTAAAACACAGGCGCCTCCACATCTGTTAACATAATCTATATCAATCCTGTTGCTATCGATCTTTTTTTGTTTGTTTACTATTTTATTTTAAGTTAGCTATAACTTTTAGTATTTTATTTTATTTGATTTACTGCTGTTGTCGATTACTTTTATCCTGTAATGCCACCAAAACAAGTCATCAGAAGAAGGAAGTCTATAGCCCCGATTCAAGCCACACTGTCGGAGTGCGCTGAGAAAGTGCGAGAGGTGGAGGATTACATAAACCCTTTCGACACCGGCTTGCTGGAGTTGAAACGGCCTGCTCCTTGCTGCCCTCTGGAAACCTCAAGCTCCGTGCTAAAATTCATAATCTAGAGAACCACAATCTCATCTCTTCTGTTTATTTTTCCTTTTCTGTCTCTATTTCAATGTAGTTTCTCTCTTCTGTTGTGCTTTTTGGTATTGGTCAGGGACAGGGTGCTCTGAGGTGTTTACTCTACAGAATATATGTGTGTGCAGTCTCTTGCTTCCTCTATATCCCTAAACTAGTGGCAGCAATGGGTGCCCACTTAATGTTATAAGCTGGAATGTAAAGGGGCTTAATCAACCAATAAAATACTAGAGTCCTCTCTCACCTTCAAAAACTTAAAGTGGGCATTGCTTAACTGCAGGAAACACATCTCCGAAACTCAGACCAATTTCGTATACGTAAGTCTTGGGTGGGGCAGCTTTTTCACTCCAAGTTTAATGGCAAGGCTAAGGGAGCTGCAATGCTAATTCACAAATCGATTCCATGTATTGCCTCACAGGTGACTGCAGACCCAAATGGCCGTTGTATTGTTGTTACTGGTACTCTTTTTGACCGCCCATTAATTTTAGCCAATGTTTATGCTCCCAACTGGGATGACAGCCAGTTTTTCAGCACATTTCTGTCTTCTCTACCTGACATGCACACACACCACCTTTTACTCGGGGAGGATATGAACTGTGCATTACACCCTAGACTAGACCGCTCTTCCACAAATCCAACCCCTCCCTCTAAATCGGCCTTGGCTGTTCATTCATTTCTTGAAACCTATGGTATCTCTGACCAATGGCGCTTTCTTTTTCCATCAGCTTGGCAGTACTCCTTTTTTTCACCAGTCCATCAAACGTATTCCCGTATTGATTTTTTTTTTTTTTATATATATACATACTAATTTGCTTCCCATGGTCCACTCGTGTACTTACCATAGCGTTATAATTTCAGATCATGCCCCCTTGACTTTGAAGCTAATGTTTCCCAATCAAACAAAACCCTGTCACTCATGGAGGTTTAACCCCCTCCTGCTGTCAGATCAAACTTTGTCCAGTTTATTTCCTCCCATATAGACCTTTTCATGGATACAAACTCAACTCCTGGGATATCCTCGACTACTCTATGGGAAACCCTAAACGCATACTTACGTGGCCAAATAATTCAGTTCAGTGCCAGAGCAAATAAAGTCCGAACAGGTCGGCTGTCTGAAATAACTGACCTTATTTTACTGTTAGATCAACACCATGTTAACTCTCCAAATTCAGACCTCTATAAACAAAGATTGTCCTTGCAAACTGAATTTGACCTGCTCTCCACAAAGCAGGCTGAATAATTAATGACTAAATATGTACCATCTGGCCAACCTACAGCAGACCAGCAGGAGATTTATGATCAATTTAAACATTTTTACTCTGCTCTCTACACATTGGAATTGTCCTCAGATCCTTTATTAATTGAGAACCTTTCTATTCCGACTGTTGATCCACAATCTAAAGCTCACCTAGAGGAACCATTATCTTCAGATGAAATAACTCAGGCTGTTTGATCAATGCAGAGTGGTAAATCTCCTGGCCCGGGTGGGTTTCCCATGAAATTTAGCTATAGTCTATCTGTTTTGTTGAGTGATGTGTTTACAGAATCTTTTTCGTCTCTGTCTTTAACCCCAACATTGCGCCAAGCCTTCATATCATTACTATTGAAACAGAATAAAGACCCTCTTGAATGCGGTTCGTACCGTCCTATATCTCTGCTTAATGCAGACTTTAAAATTCTTGCTAAGATCCTAGCACACCGTCTTGAATCAGTTCTCCCCTCTATAATCTCCTCTGCCCAGACAGGGTTTGTACAGGGTTGACATTCGTATTTTAATTTAAGACTCTTCAATGTTATATATGCTCCGACTTCCCCCTTGCCTGAGGTTGTTGTTTCACTTGATGCGGAGAAGGCTTTCGATCGTGTTGAGTGGGATTATTTATTCGCTACTTTCCACAGGTTTGGCTTTGGTCACAATTTTATTTCATGGATCAAACTGTTGTATTCCTCCCCATCAGCCTCAGTTCGCACAAACAACATGCAGTCTGAGTATTATTATTATCATTTATTTCTTAGCAGACACCCTTATCCAGGGCGACTTACAGTACTTCACTCTCCACCATGGTACAAGACAGGGCTGCCCTCTCTCGTCCCTCCTCTTTGCCATTGCCATTGAACCTCTTTCGATATCTCTACGTGAAAAGCATGATATTCAGGGTGTAATTCGAGGGGGTCGAGAGCAGAAGGTATCTCTATATGCAGATGACCTACTTTTATATATTTCAGATCCTATGCCCTCTCTCTCCCATGCATTAGCTATATTAGAGCAATTTAGTTGTTTTTCAGGTTATAAACTCAATTTACACAAGAGTTTACTCTTCTCTATCAATACAGCCGCCCATCGATGCCCCTTGATAACTTCCCCTTCAGAATTGCACTCAATAACTTCACCTACCTGGGTATTTCAGTTACCCACTCGTACAAAACACTTTTTAAATCAAATTTTACTCCCCTACTAGAGCTTATTAAGCAAGACTTTCTTCGTTGGTAGACTCTACCTCTATCACTTGTTCTGTCAAAATGAACACACTCCCTACATTACTTTACCTTTTTCAATGTATTCCTGTTTTCATAAACAAAAACATTTTCATCACTCTAGACAAAGTAGTTTCTTCATTTATTTGGAACAAACAGCTTCCCAGCATCCACAAGGATTTCCACAAGGATTTCCTTCAGAGGACAAAACCAACAGGGGCTAAGGCCTTACCTAATTTTCAACTATATTATTGGTCGGCTAACATTCTGAATTTATTGCATTGGTTGCAGTCTCATCCCCAGCTAGACAGTCCTGCATGGCTGGTGATGGAAGCTGCTTCTTGTCAGAGTGCTTCACCGCCTGCCCTTCTATGCTCCTCCCTTCCATCTCTACCTCTCAGTTCAGGGATAATCCACTGGTGTGTTAACCCTTTGCAGTCCATTTATTAATTGCACGTCAGGCGCCTCAGGTCCAATTTATTTTCACACGCGCAGTTAATTTTAGACGCAGCTATTTAAAAGTATTTTTTTCCACAGTCAAACGGGTTTAAAAGGCCCTGCATATCAACAAAGCACTCACTAGGCATCTCCAGCCCCGCCCCACCCTTTCGTTCGCTATAGCTTTCACATATGCTAAGAAATAAATAATTATAATAATAATAGTCGTACATACCGATCAATCATCTCCTGATCACTCGTTTTATCACCAAACTCCTCAATAATGCAATTCAAGTCATTATTTTATTACTATAACATCTCAAAAAAGCTCTGCAAATGTCCGTGATAGTCTCTGTGTGCTGATACAGTAACAACCAGCTTGTTTCCTTATGACCGCCCCACGTGATGCCAGGGGCAAGTATGACTATTCATGAGATACGCCTTTTTTTAATTTTTTTTTTATCGTCTTGTCTCGGCTCCTGTCGCCCCACTCGCCATTGAATGGTTTTCTCGGCTTTTTCCGGAGAAAAACGACTAGAAACCCATTTTTGCGTCTTTTAATGATGTAGGACAGGGTCCGACAATGGACCTGATAGGAATAATGGCAATGTCGGACCAGGTCCGACAATGGACCGCAAAGGGTTAATCCCGTCGGATTTGGGTGCAGTTTAGGCGGAAAATCGGTCTACAATTCATGTCTATGTCTGCCCCTGTGGATGTAAATCATCTACTTCCACCCTCAGTAGAAGATTCTGCTTTTAGTATGTGGTACAGAAAGGGTATTAAGTCACTGAGATGTATACGTTGACAATAATTTTGCCTCATTTTATCAACTCGTCCAAAACTTCAATTTACCACAAACACACTTTTTTCGTTACTTTGTGCGCAATAAATTGGCTCAATTTCCTCTGCGACCTCCTGGGTCAACTATTGATTCCATACTGGAGATCTGTCCATATGGTAGAGGAGTTATATCTAAAATGTATAATACTATGTTGTCTCTATGTTGCCCCTTTCTATCCACGCTGAAAACCTTGTGGGAACAAGATTTCGGAGAAAATCTTGCAGGTGATATTTGGGAATCTATTCTGGCTCATGTGCATTCCTCCTCAGTGCTCGTCATGGGCTGATTCAATTCAAGATTCTACACTGTCTCCACTTGTCCAAAGACAAGTTAGCCAGAATTTATCCTGGATTGGACCCAACCTGTGACAGATGCAAACTAGCTCCTGCCTCTCTTATTCACATGTTATGGTCATGTCCCAGGTTGATTCCTTTCTGGACTAATATGTTTGAGTCCCTCTATCAGACCTTACAAGTGTCAATTGATCCCACCCCATTGATTGCTGTTTTTGGGGTAGTGCCTGATGATGTCCCTTTATCTGGGCTGCAGTCAAACACCTTGGCCTTCGCAACCTTACTAGCCAGTCGCCTCATCTTGTTTGGTTGGAATCAAGCTGCCCCACCCTCTTATATTCACTGGATTAGAGATGTGATGCAATTTCTAAAATTAGAAAAATTAAAATACACTCTCAGGGGGTCTACTGATAAATTTTACAAAGCATGGCAGCCCTTTCTCTCTCGTGTTGAGCAGCTCAGACTGCCCTGCCTTCCATAGCATGTTGAAGGGAGTGTGTGATTCTCACTCTGATGTGTGTTATTATAACCACTGTGATGCTCTCTCTCTCTCTCTCTCTCTCTCTCTCTCTCTCTCTCTCTCTCTCTCTCTCTCTCTCTTTTTTTTTTTTTTTTTGTTGCTTCATGTTGCAGTTTATTGATGTAACAGTTTGTTTTATAGAAAAAACAATAAACAAAGTTAAAAAAAATAACTGCCTTAAACAAATATGCATTACATGTAGGCCTACCTTAAATTACGTTTTCTGTTATTATTATTTATTAATCCTGAGAGCCACTTTCATCGCTGTCACTTATTAGCAGTTCATTACTCTAATTTACAGCATTTATTTACAATATTTGCCAGCAGACCCAGCATGTATTGGAGAGGCGATTATTTGAGACCCCGTAATTAATTGAAGTTTTACGGTATACAGCTGCGGTCTTGGGGCCTGGAAATGCAGGATTTGATTTTTTTAATACACAGCAGTTGCTCATATGGTCAAGGAGGCCAGTGAGTCACTGAATTTATTTCGAACTCTAATCAAAGTGGAAATGGTTGGCGTGCTGTCTTATAGATTATTTCACATTTCTCTTTTGACTCCATTAATAATATTTTTCACCAATCATAGCAGTTACTGTGACTATTGATTAAGTTCAGACATACATAACTTTTTAACTAGCAGCTGCTATGAGTGATAAGAAACAGACATATCCTCTTGATCTTTACAAACTTGAAATGGAACTGAGGCTGCCTGCATTAGAGCAATTTCTTTACCTGTACATCTTTGTAAAAAGGACGGGAGATTTTGTACCTGAATGGAAAAGTAAATTGGAAGGCAGATTTGAGTTAAATAAATGTAAAGCGACAGCCATGGTTTCCTGAAGACTACACATGGACATTTGAAATAGAATTAAAAACTACTTACAGACTCACTAATTGCATATATGTCTGTTTGATTTTTACTGTCAGTGCTCCAGAACAGTTTAAGCTTAAAGAATCAAAAGATAAATCATTTACATTCTTAAGAATAACATATTCCATTTAATACTGTTGTATTATTTTGATGGTTTTGCAGGAAATATTGCCAGACAGTCCTCCTGTTGTATAAAGTTGCAAAGGGGACCAAGTGGAAGGAATCTCATGGGATTCCAAATCCTATTGTCCTGCGATAAAAAAACATGGACAGTGTGGATAGACAAACATCAAAAAAGATAAAACAACATGGCACAGTGTGGATAGACAAACATCCCAAAGATAAAACAACATGGACAGTGTGGATAGACAAACATCACAAAGATAAAAACAACATGGACAGTGTGGATAGACAAACATCACAAAGATAAAAACAACATGCACAGTGTGGATAGACAAACATCACAAAGATAAAACAACATGGACAGTGTGGATAGACAAACATCACAAAGATAAAAACAACATGGACAGTGTGGATAGACAAACATCACAAGATAAAAACAACATGGACAGTGTGGATAGACAAACATCAAAAAAGATAAAACAACATGGACAGTGTGGATAGACAAACATCACAAAGATAAAAACAACATGGACAGTGTGGATAGACAAACATCACAAAGATAAAAACAACATGGACAGTGTGGATAGACAAACATCACAAAGATAAAAACAACATGGACAGTGTGGATAGACAAACATCACAAAGATAAAAACAACATGGACAGTGTGGATAGACAAACATCACAAAGATAAAAACAACATGGACAGTGTGGATAGACAAACATCAAAAAAAAAAACAACATGGACAGTGTGGATAGACAAACATCACAAAGATAAAAACAACATGGACAGTGTGGATAGACAAACATCACAAAGATAAAAACAACATGGACAGTGTGGATAGACAAACATCACAAAGATAAAACAACATGGACAGTGTGGATAGACAAACATCAAAAAGATAAAAACAACATGCACAGTGTGGATAGACAAACATCACAAAGATAAAAACAACATGGACAGTGTGGATAGACAAACATCACAAAGATAAAAACAACATGGACAGTGTGGATAGACAAATATCACAAAGATAAAAACAACATGGACAGTGTGGATAGACAAACATCACAAAGATAAAAACAACATGGACAGTGTGGATAGACAAACATCAAAAAAGATAAAACAACATGGACAGTGTGGATAGACAAACATCAAAAAAGATAAAAACAACATGGACAGTGTGGATAGACAAACATCACAAAGATAAAAACAACATGGACAGTGTGGATAGACAAACATCACAAAGATAAAACAACATGGCACAGTGTGGATAGACAAACATCACAAAGATAAAAACAACATGCACAGTGTGGATAGACAAACATCACAAAAGATAAAACAACATGGACAGTGTGGATAGACAAACATCACAAAGATAAAACAACATGGACAGTGTGGATAGACAAACATCACAAAGATAAAAACAACATGGACAGTGTGGATAGACAAACATCACAAAGATAAAAACAACATGCACAGTGTGGATAGACAAACATCACAAAGATAAAAACAACATGGACAGTGTGGATAGACAAACATCACAAAGATAAAAACAACATGACACAGTGTGGATAGACAAACATCACAAAGATAAGACAACATGGACAGTGTGGATAGACAAACATCACAAAGATAAAAACAACATGGACAGTGTGGATAGACAAACATCAAAAAAGATAAAACAACATGGACAGTGTGGATAGACAAACATCACAAAGATAAAAACAACATGGACAGTGTGGATAGACAAACATCACAAAGATAAAAACAACATGGACAGTGTGGATAGACAAACATCACAAAGATAAAAACAACATGCACAGTGTGGATAGACAAACATCACAAAGATAAAAACAACATGGACAGTGTGGATAGACAAACATCACAAAGATAAAAACAACATGGACAGTGTGGATAGACAAATATCACAAAGATAAAAACAACATGGACAGTGTGGATAGACAAACATCACAAAGATAAAAACAACATGGACAGTGTGGATAGACAAACATCACAAAGATAAAACAACATGGACAGTGTGGATAGACAAACATCACAAAGATAAAACAACATGGACAGTGTGGATAGACAAACATCAAAAAAGATAAAACAACATGGACAGTGTGGATAGACAAACATCACAAAGATAAAAACAACATGGACAGTGTGGATAGACAAACATCACAAAGATAAAAACAACATGGACAGTGTGGATAGACAAACATCACAAAGATAAAAACAACATGGACAGTGTGGATAGACAAACATCACAAAGATAAAAACAACATGGACAGTGTGGATAGACAAACATCACAAAGATAAAAACAACATGGACAGTGTGGATAGACAAACATCAAAAAAGATAACAACATGGACAGTGTGGATAGACAAACATCACAAAGATAAAAACAACATGGACAGTGTGGATAGACAAACATCACAAAGATAAAAACAACATGCACAGTGTGGATAGACAAACATCACAAAGATAAAAACAACATGGACAGTGTGGATAGACAAACATCACAAAGATAAAAACAACATGGACAGTGTGGATAGACAAACATCACAAAGATAAAACAACATGGCACAGTGTGGATAGACAAACATCACAAAGATAAAAACAACATGCACAGTGTGGATAGACAAACATCACAAAGATAAAAACAACATGGCACAGTGTGGATAGACAAACATCACAAAGATAAAACAACATGGCACAGTGTGGATAGACAAACATCACAAAGATAAAAACAACATGGCACAGTGTGGATAGACAAACATCACAAAGGACCAGCAGACTGTAGTGATCCGAAAGACCGATCCAATTGAAAACGCAGAGCGGAAGCAACACTAACCTTATTTAAACAGGACTGTAGAAGACAGAGAGACCAAGCCAATAGATACAACTAGACGACACTTTGAATGCACAGTGCTACCCTGTTATAATGCGGGTGACTGGGTCCATAATTAGGAGACCGTGTTATTTGTGTTTTGCCTGATAACGAATATTGGCATTTTTGTTCCCGAAATTTATTTACAATGCCCACAAGCCAAATTAATGAAGGAAGGAGACACACACAATTTGTAGCTACTCGAATCCACAGTTTATAGGGATAGGGATTATAACCGGCCCCTGTTAGCCTGGGCCACACCAAAAACAGTCTTGCACTCTCACAGCAGCACATTCACACAGCAGCTTGTCTCACTCTTTAGCACAGCACATTTTTTGGAGTCAATCTTATCAAGAAAACCTCTTAGTTTTTCGCATTATAACGGGGTAGCACTGTACTTGGAGTCAATAGTCTCCTTCACTGGTATAAAATACTTGACTGCCTGGCATCGTATCCACTCACAAGACGGTTATCTCCTTATGCAGCCTGCAGTTAGCAATCAGTTAACCTTACACCTGTGCGCTCATGTCCCAGACCACCCCCCTGGCTAGGGTTCATTTACCCACACCTACAGTGGGAACCGCATGTTCCGACTGCAGTGACACAGAATCATCTTGTTGACAAATTATTTTTATGTTAAGGTAACATTTGCAAGACTTTGACAATAAATGCATACATTAGTGTTTATTTATTAAATGAACAACAAACCTTCATTATTTTAATAGACACTGTGCTTATGCACAGGTAGACAACAGTAAATGATATAAGAACATTAAGTGAAATGTTGTACAGTGTACATGCAAGCATTAACATGAAAAACTTGCATGCTGTATGTTTCTCTGCCCTGCTAATACCATGCCTTATCTCCTTGTTGCAGGTTCCTATCCAAGGTTGTCTCTTAGTTTCAGGATAAAGAGAAATATCGGTTACTTCATTCTGCAGACATATATGCCTTCTATCCTTATTACTATCCTGTCCTGGGTTTCCTTTTGGATAAACTACGATGCCTCTGCTGCGCGAGTGGCCCTGGGTGAGTCTCAAAGGTTACCTCACTCGAGAGCACAATGTAACCCCAGGACTGCATGCTGTGAACAGTAGCCCTGTCTCAAAGGTTAGCTCACTCGAGAGCACACTGTAACCCCAGGACTGCATGCTGTGAACAGTAGCCCTGTCTCAAAGGTTACCTCACTTGAGAGCACACTGTAACCCCAGGACTGCATGCTGTGAACAGTGGCCCTGTCTCAAAGGTTACCTCACTCGAGAGCACACTCTAACCCCAGGACTGCATATTGTGAACAGTGGCCCTGTCTCAAAGGTTACCTCACTCGAGAGCACACTGTAACCCCAGGACTGCATGCTGTGAACAGTGGTCCTGTCTCAAAGGTTACCTCACTCAAGAGCACACTGTAACCCCAGGACTGCATGCTGTGAACAGTGGCCCTGTCTCAAAGGTTACCTCACTCGAGAGCACACTGTAACCCCAGGACTGCATGCTGTGAACAGTGGCCCTGTCTCAAAGGTTAGCTCACTCGAGAGCACACTGTAACCCCAGGACTGCATGCTGTGAACAGTGGCCCTGTCTCAAAGGTTACCTCACTCGAGAGCACACTGTAACCCCAGGACTGCATGCTGTGAACAGTGGTCCTGTCTCAAAGGTTACCTCACTCGAGAGCACACTGTAACCCCAGGACTGCATGCTATGAACAGTGGCCCTGTCTCAAAGGTTAGCTCACTCGAGAGCACACTGTAACCCCAGGACTGCATGCTGTGAACAGTGGCCCTGTCTCAAAGGTTACCTCACTCGAGAGCACACTGTAACCCCAGGACTGCATGCTGTGATCAGTGGGCACTGATGAATGAATCTCTTCAGTCTTCAGAATCTCTTTATTTGCAGCTTTAAAAAAATCTTAAATTGTATATATTTAATCATTTAATTGTAATCATTTAAGTATCTCTTTTTTTTTCTTTAAAGAAAGTCCAAGTAAGTAAGGAATATAAATGAGAATTTGCATTCAGACATGTGTAATTACAGTGTGAATATCAACACTTTATGACAAGTGGAATCTTCCTGTTATTCACTCTCACTGGGATTCTACATCTTGTTATTCAGTGATAGCACAGCAGTGTGTGGATAAACAAACGCCAGACAAGCTCAGACTATTGGTGAGCCAAATGACTGATTCTGCTTATCAGACTCGGAGCTAAAGCTACACATAGCTCACTTTAGAGTCCAAGCTATTTTCACCTGTTTTTTTACTGTTGTTAGATTTGTGCCTAAAACTCTTTAACTATAAAGGTTACAGGTACATGTCATACATGAAATGAATGTGCACACACTAGGCTTCCATTAAAAAAAAAAAAGTTAAACAGTCTGAGACTCACCCTGTTTAGTACAGATAACGAAAACCACAGAAAAAAAATATTATTTATTGTTTATAAAATGTCTTTTAGCATTGCCAGCTCAACTCTGACAGTGTACAATGAAACTTCAACATGTAGGGAACATGGAGGAAAAATTGAACAAATTGGATAATAAATAAATAAAGGAATTATGGTCATATATATAAAAGGGACCAAAAGCAACCAAAAAAAAAATGAACAATTGAAAATCTTTTGTAAAGATTTTGTCTGAAAATGTTGGTCTACTGCACTGAGGTAGGTCTGTCTTACAGCGCAGCAGTAACATTGCAAAACAATCTCATTCACTGCTTTCTCCTGACATGGTCCAATGCCGGAAATACACGAATAGGACCTCGTTTTGAAGCTGCCACTCTACTCTTTCGAACGCTGCATCACCAGCAGGGCTGTCTCTTACAGTGCCTGAGTAAAATTAGTTAAAGGGCCAGGTCGCCGGCAGAATTTTTAACATTAGGCGGACCCTAAAGTGTTGGAAAGACCAAAGCACTTTCCAAATAATACTGTATAGATGACTTGAATTTCAGCAATAATATTCTGACTTCTTTCTTCGTTAAACTACAGCGTTAGCGATTGTGTTTTTGCTGTATGTAAAGGGGGGTTCATTCTCATTCACGATTTCAGGTGTTACCACGGTGCTCACCATGACAACCATCAACACCCACCTGCGGGAGACTCTCCCGAAGATCCCCTACGTGAAAGCCATCGACGTCTACCTCATGGGCTGCTTCGTGTTCGTGTTCCTGGCCCTGCTCGAATACGCCTTCGTCAACTACGTTTTCTTTGGCCGGGGCCCCCAGCAGCAGAAGAAACTAAACGAGAAGCTGAATAAGGCAAACAACGAGCGGCCTCGCTATGAGGAGAAGCGCCTGCGAGAGCAGGTCTGCAGGCCTGTCTGTTTGTTTGCTGCTTTATTACACTAGCGCACTTTTTCACTAAGTGTTGATTAAATGAACTGCTTAGTAAACACTGTCCTGAGGTATTCTGCACTTTTGCAGGACCCTCAAAAAAGGAAAAAAGTGTGAAGCTTGCAGATTTTGAGGGGGTGTAAACCGCATACTGAATGAAACATAGAGCTTTGAAAATAGCTCCAATAACTCTAACCTAATATAAATTAATATCAATTCGTTGGTAACTCAATTTCCAATATGAAAGAGTTCGCCGTAACAAAATTATCCCAAAGCTCTCGTAAATTCATTTACAATGAACACAGAGAAATTGAAAACACAGAAAGAGCAGTGATTTGCAACTGAGAAGAATCGCCAACATTTGAGGTCCACTCCCAGAATGCAACTCTTTCAGTCACCAATCATGTGACTTCTAAGTGCAGGAATGAAAGTTTACAAGAGCTTTGGTAAATGTTAGTTTTAAATGAATAACAGTTTACTATTGATGTGGTTGTCTTTCATATAGGAAACGTGAGATCGTTTTACTGGTTACTGGAATTATTTTGTTAGCTGTGCTTTAATAATAAATATCTATAATATGTTTAGTACTTCTTAAAAATATGCATCCGTCATTTCAAATGAGTTAGACAGTGTTCTAATGCAAAGGGTAGTGAAATTGCAGATCTAAATCTTTTTCCAGCAATACATATCTAACACACCATGGGCACCCTTGAAGTCATCCTCCATTGCTTTGCCTTATTGCCATATTTTGTATGACCTCACTATAGCAGTGATCCTCACAGTTCTTTGACCACAGGCACATTTGTGTGTTTCTCATAATGTTGAGGGGATTTTTTTTTCTTCTTCTAACTGCTTATTTCAAATCGTAAAATAAAAGGAAGTGAAATGACAGATGTATCACATGGCACAGAAGCAGAGATTGAGAGCACAGTGGTAGATTGTAATGACTTTAGTTCCCCTCCTAATACATACATACTGCAGTACCGTAGAATCTCAGAGTTACGAACCCCTTGGGAATGGAGGTTGCTTGTAAGTCTGAAATGACTGTAACTCTGAAAATGAGTTTTCAGCGGTTTTAATACATGTGTACACCTGCTAGCTACACCCTCAATCTGGAGAATAATACAATAATACAATACATATTGTTATGATTCAAAAGTCTTTAAAACATTACCTGGAAAATCGGCCAAATTTTAGTCATTGTAGCAAAAAAACAGATTTAAATGTCAATGAAAACATGCATTAATGTAGTGCTTGTTTTTATTTTATTTTAAACAAAATGCATTCATGCAGCTTGCTCAGTCAACCTCCTTTGGCTTGAAAAAGAAACCTGTGCTTTGTTTAAAACTAAAATGTTCCTAGTACAGTTGCCCATACTTGCTTTGAAATCTGCCTCACCTTTGTCTGGATACATTTGTTGGTACAGTAGTTTAGCCTTCTCCATGAGCAGCACTTCGTGTATAGGAGTGCATTTGTGTTTGCACTGCACACAGTTCAGTAGAGCGGTTAGTTCATAAGTTTGGTGTTCGTAATTCTGAGATTCTGCTGTATTATTTTAGGAACCCTTGCAGGCAGAATACTGTGGTCACAGACACAGCTTTGAGGAGCACTGTTCTGTGGTTTTATCAAAGCATTTTGTATTTAATTCTAATTGATTCCGTTTCACTACAAATGTGCACATGCTTACGAAACTATTCTTGTAATAATTCTCTTTAAATAATAATGATATTCATGTATGCTTATTTTTTATTGCATTTTTCATTGCTTCTCTATATTAATATTGATTTACATTTTTTTTTTTCAACATTGAAAGGAATCCATTTCAGCGCAGTATCAAACCAACACCATCAGGTCATATTCACAGCGAAGGAATCTGTATCTCGAAGAACAAAGAAAAGTTGGGGTATATACATTAAGAAATCTTTCTGTAGTTCTGGTTGAGAGTCAGCAAATAGTTAAACAGCAACAACTTGTAAAAAGTGGGTCCTGTCTGTTAGTCAATAAGTCCTTAACATATTTCATATTGTTCTGAAGCAGCATTGTGTAATCCATCTCCCTTCCCATTATTAGCTTCAGTACCATTTCAGTTTGTCGTATCATTGCACAGTTGAACTTTCCATGTCTCCAGTGATTTTTGTTGTAGTTTTACTTTACAAATAGCCCACGTCTCAGCACCCGGCTCTACTGAAATTGTGGGAAAGATTTCCTGCTTGTCAGAGAGTATTAGGGCTGCTACTATCCAAAGAGGATAAAAGAAAACTTAAAAGAATGAAAAGTTGAAGGCAGACGTTCTGAAGCTAATTAAGGGCAGGGACCAGTTACTTACTTACAGTATTTTTTTTTAATCTACCATTGAAATAAAACTGGCAACATGTTCCTGTTGCTTTAATTTCCCATGTTGCTTAATTCACCACACCCCAGGCCTGAGCTCCTTCGGGCTGTAGAGGCTCCATCACACTACACATCCCCGGCAGACCCTGCCCCCATGCGGACCCCCATGCTGTGCACACCACGAGAGGGGGTCACTGGAGGGAAACTGAGTGATGATTTTTTTTTTCAGAACAAAAAAATTATAATCTCAAATGCAAAACAAACAGCAAGCTTACTGCAAAATATTGTATTAAATATTATGGAACTATAAGTAACAAGTACTCTATGTAAGGTTTGATGCCAAAACAGCTGTATAATAATGATCAACCATTTTAGTTTATTTCAAGTAGAAATATAATTTTGTTGACAGCAGTCAGCACACTGTAGTGCAGCACTGGATTGTTAAAGCAGTCAGCACAGTGTAGGGCAGCACTGGATTGTTAAAGCAGTCAGCACAGTGTAGGGCAGCACTGGATTGTTAAAGCAGTCAGCACAGTGTAGTGCAGCACTGGATTGTTAAAGCAGTCAGCACAGTGTAGTACCGCACTGGATTGTTAAAGCAGTCAGCACAGTGTAGTGCAGCACTGGATTGTTAAAGCAGTCAGCACAGTGTAGTGCAGCACTGGATTGTTAAAGCAGTCAGCACAGTGTAGTGCAGCACTGGATTGTTAAAGCAGTCAGCACAGTGTAGTGCAGCACTGGATTGTTAAAGCAGTCAGCACAGTGTAGTGCCGCACTGGATTGTTAAAGCAGTCAGCACAGTGTAGTGCCGCACTGGATTGTTAAAGCAGTCAGCACAGTGTAGTGCAGCACTGGATTGTTAAAGCAGTCAGCACAGTGTAGTGCAGCACTGGATTGTTAAAGCAGTCAGCACAGTGTAGTGCCGCACTGGATTGTTAAAGCAGTCAGCACAGTGTAGTGCAGCACTGGATTGTTAAAGCAATCAGCACAGTGTAGTGCAGCACTGGATTGTTAAAGCAGTCAGCACAGTGTAGGGCAGCACTGGATTGTTAAAGCAATCAGCACAGTGTAGTGCAGCACTGGATTGTTAAAGCAGTCAGCACAGTGTAGTGCAGCACTGGATTGTTAAAGCAGTCAGCACAGTGTAGTGCAGCACTGGATTGTTAAAGCAGTCAGCACAGTGTAGTGCAGCACTGGATTGTTAAAGCAGTCAGCACAGTGTAGTGCAGCACTGGATTGTTAAAGCAGTCAGCACAGTGTAGTGCAGCACTGGATTGTTAAAGCAGTCAGCACAGTGTAGTGCAGCACTGGATTGTTAAAGCAGTCAGGACACTGTAGTGCAGCACTGGATTGTTAAAGCAGTCAGCACAGTGTAGTGCAGCACTGGATTGTTAAAGCAGTCAGTACAGTGTAGTCCACACTAGATTGTTAAAGCAGTCAGCACAGTTTAGTGCAGCACTGGATTGTTAAAGCAGTCAGCACAGTGTAGTGCAGCACTGGATTGTTAAAGCAGTCAGCACAGTGTAGTTCACACTGGATTGTTAAAGCAGTCAGCACAGTGTAGTGCAGCACTAGAATAGAGGCTTGTGTGCTGATGTTTTCCTGTGGCTGTATTTCAGGTTGACCCTTACGGAAACATTCTTCTTACTACCCTGGAAATTAACAATGAGGCACTGCCCTCTGAAGTGGCCAGCAGTGTGAGTGACTCCAGGAATTCGGTCATGTCCGTGGACAGCTCCGGGGTTCAGTTCAGGAAGCAGCTGGCCGCTCGGGATGGATTTGGACAGGCCACTCTCGATCGCAGCGCTGCCCGCACTCGTGCTAACTGCCGTCTGCGAAGGCGCTCGTCCAAGCTGAAGTTAAAAATACCTGACCTGGCTGACGTCAGCACCATTGACAAGTGGTCGAGAATCATATTTCCTATAATGTTTGGATTTTTCAACTTAGTCTATTGGTTATACTATGTGAATTGATGTGCGTCTCCAAGGAGGCTTGGGCCTTACTTTGAGAGCAAAATCTGGCTTTTGAGACTACTGAACATATTTAAGAAAAAAACAACGAAATGTAAAAGACCTCACCGATGTAAAAAAAAAAAAAAAAAAAAAATGACTTTAATGTTTAAAAGAATTCTCAAAAAAAAAAAAAAACATTTCCAGCCTGGTATTTTTTCCTTCTTCTGTTGAAAAAATATATATATAAAAAAATAATAATACTAATAATACTAATACTAATAATAATAATAATAATAATAATAATAATAATAATAATAATCCCACGATGGGTTTGGACAAGGCTGCATGGTATTTTTGCTAATAGAAATACAGAGTTCTTGAGCAGAGACATTTCAAGCTAGCACATTGGATTGGTTCTCATTTCTACATACTCTGGTCAGCATATCTTCAGCAGAACATGAAACTGAGGAATCAGCTGTACAACTCATAAGCAGTGTATGAATGGTTTCTCTTATCACGGATGGAAGTACAGAATCCTCTATTTTTACTCTATATAATAACTTTTTGGAATATGTGTTTTTCCTTGGTTTTCTTCATTGGACACGTGGCTCTTTGAATGGCCTACGTTTGGTACCCATCTCGAGCAATGCTACCGGATACAGCAGGCCATATTACAAAGAATTAACTCGGCAGTTATTTACTGTTTGGATAACATGGTGTTCTGAATGCATCAAACTTTTCTAGAATGTTATTACAGACGCAGCCTAGAACAGTTTAATATATTTCAGACTAATCCAGTAAAACATAAATAACTGTGTGTTATTGTTAAATAGTGTCAGGAGTCTAAATGTGTTGATTTTCTTATCATAATGTTTTGGAGCAACTTCTTGGGGTATTTTTCTTTTGTCTTTTAAAAATAAGCAGTGTTTTGGGAGATTGTCACCTTCACAAGCGCTAGGATTTGTAGAGACATTTAGACATACTTGCTTTGTATAAAAAACGACTTGAACATGTAATGTATATTCTTTCAATCGCTAAACTCATTCATTGTATCACCATGAGAATGTTTTTTGTCAAGTGCTGTTCTGTCTTATTTCTAAGACGTGGTTTTGAGTAATCCACCTGTGTAGATCTTCACACACGTCTTTGTTTCATAGATACTGGAGATGAAACTCATGACCAGCATTTGAGTTAAACCAGCTACATTTGGGAAAGAAGTATCATTATACAAGGGGTGAAATATAGGAAGTAGCTTTTTAGAATCTACCTTAAAATCCAACGACAGAATAACTGGGCGAATTGCACTGTGCCAAATTGATGCTGAGCTTGAATTTCCTGAATTCAGCAGATTAATTTAGGGTCAAACTTATTTTCCATACATGGTACTTATTCTGTTATATGAACAGAAAAGCCCATGAACGTACACGGAGAGCTGCTGTGTTTATCTCACTCGCCTTAAACAATATTACAATAGTTTATCTGGCCTTTCTTATTCGCCGGATAATTCCTTGAACATTCATGGAGTAGCCTCTATTGATGTTTGAAATATAACCCTGCATATAATTATCAGATGTAGTATAATGTATATCACTGTACTTGGTTAACTCCTGGAAATATTAAATCATTACAGTAATTAAGAAATAACCCCACTTCATTGGAAAGTATTTGTGTGTGTGTGTGTGTGTGTGTGTGTGTGTGTGTGTGTGTGTGTGTGTGTGTGTGTGTGTGTGTGTGTGTGTGTGTGTATATATATATATATATATATATATATATATATATATATATATATGTATATGTGTGTAGTGGACAAAAAAATGGAAACACCAATGTAAAGTCACTTAATAGGGCGTTGGGCCACTATGGTATCCCGCTCTGTGGAGTTCTCGGCGGACCGTTTTTGATGAAACTTTCTGCTCGCGCCCCAGGTTGAAATTTGCAGTCAATTGATCTGCAGTTGCTCTCCTGTTTTGCCTTGCATTTCGAATTAATGCACGGATATCACGATCCTGGAGTTTGCGCTTTCGTCCACTGTTGCCCTTTGCTGATGATGTCTTTCCCTCGGAGTTCCATGCCGAAACCACCTTAGACAACGTTGCTCGTGAAACATCAGCAAGTTGAGCTGTCTTGGTCACTGAAGCTCCTGCCAAACGCGCCCCAACAATCACCCCTCTTTCAAAGTCACTGAGGTCTCCTCTTGCAGCCATGCTAGCCATAATTATAGGCAACCAGGCCTGTCCAGCATTTTTATACATGACCCTAAGCATGCTGGGATGTTATTTGCTTAATTAACGCATGAGCCACACCTGTGTGGAAGCCCGTGTTTTCAATATACTTGATGTCCCTCATTTACCCAGGTGTTTCCATTTTTTATATATTGTGTGAGTGTTTTCAGCTTGGAACATTAGCTGTCAGCTCTCATTTATGTTTTTTTGGAATGATGTAATCACATGGCTTGTTGGAGACACAGCGACTGTTCATTGCTTTAAAAGGCTGATGGGAGATGGAGTCCCCAATGACTTAATCTGCAAACACTGCGTTGACTATGAATCTTGGGATACTGTGATTCTCGCAAACTACCAAGAATCAGAGCTGCAAGCTAAATATCAAAGCTTAAAACTCTCAGCAAATACAGGTTTTTTTCTTTAATCATAATAAAAGATCCCTGCATTTGAATGTTGGATCTAGTAAATTGTGTTAGTTTTTAGTGCTGTAATTTTTCCTGTAAATGTTACTAATCTCTTGCATCATGTCTGCTTCTTTATTCTCATGTTTTATAGTATGTTCTGGTAAATACCTCAGCCTGGTTCTTGGGTTCACCTCTGAATTCAGCATAGACTCCTGTGTGGGTTCCCTGGTCATCATGTTGGCTGCTGATTGGCTGTGGGTGACATGCCATGACAGGGCAGGGCAGGGGTTGAGAACAAATGCATTCTGGATGTTTTGTTTTGGATAGAAAAACGATTTTTCTGTGAGTAGTGCTAAAAATGAAAATAGTGAGGGATTTACTCTCTCTCCAAATATGTATCTATTTAATGTGCTGCTGCAAGAAGTGCTTGGTATTCCCCAGAATCGTATTAAATACAATTGAAGTTCATTAGTTAAAATGAAGAGTGATATAAGCCCACATTTTAAGCAGAAACCATAGAAAATAACCATGGATGTTTGGTTAACACTTTTAAACAATTGTCTAAAGTAAACCAGGGAGCCAACTACTGCTGTAATCAGAATAACGACTTATAAAACTTATAATAAAAGGCAGGATTTACATTAAGGAAGTAAAAGTAAAAAAGTAACATTTACAGGGTGAAGTGTCTTAAAACTATTCCTCAATCCAGACTACCAAAAATACTTTCCAATTTAAGAAAGGAATGAATATGTTTTATTTCATTCCTATCAATTATTTCCCAAGGTTGCTGTTGATCTGCATGTTTACCTGCGCACAAACAGAAGCATACCCATGTGTTTTTATACACATCGATGGAATGCATCATCCATTCTATAGATATTCAGTTAAAATACCAGGATACAGTGCAGAACAATTTACTCAATATGATAGACAATAATAAAGGACTATTCTGGTTATAATTACCAATAGAGGGATTACAATATAGATTCAAGGTGAGAAGGAAGGGTAATTCAGAAAGAAGAAAAGGGGCATTAGATATTTATTTATTTAAAAAAAATGGGGGGGGCATCATTAGATGAACTGTTTATCTGTTTTTAAAAGTGTTGCTGGCTTTCTTTATTAAATATGTTGTATCAGCTAATCAAGAAACTTAAATGTAACTCTGCATTTCTACTGATGTCATTTAGTGATGCATTGTGTGGGATATATATATATTTCACGAGGCAGGAGCCAGGCCTGCGTAAGGGACTACTAGAATAAAGACTGTGTGCTTGTGACTTAGTAACAGAATAGGGTTTCCCCTTGACTACTTGGAGAACCACCCTCGATGAGGCTGGACCGATCGACCTCCAAGGCCGAGAAGCGAGAACTTCCCCATAGGGAAAATAAGGAAGGATAGGAAGATGAACCAAGGTCTCCCTGGCTAACTGAGTCATCTAGTCAAGAGAGGCCGCATGGAGAGCCTTGCGATCTACACGCAGGCTGAACAAAAGCGCTGGAAAAGAGAATAAGAAATAAACACATAAAGAGGGCCAGGGGTCTCCTCCCCTCAGCTGTAAGAGCCACATTCGCTAAGTTAGTCAATGACTAGCACAAAAGTTGGGAGCAGCTTGCTCTCCGAGGGGCATGGGTGCAAAATGAATAGATTAGCAAGAGAATGGCCAGCAGGAACCTTCCTCTTGGAGGGCGTTTCGGTGTAGTCGGTTGGGAAGTGAGCTTCACTTGTCCCCAATAGAGGACCCCTGGCTCCCCGCAACTGCACCACCAATGATTAATTACAAATTTGATTAATTGCAATTATATTATTATTATTATTTGTTTATTTAGCAGACGCCTTTATCCAAGGCAACTTACAGAGACTAGGTGTGTGAACTGTGCATCAGCTGCAAAGTCACATACAATTACGTCTCACCCGAAAGACGGAGCACAAGGAGGTTAAGTGACTTGCTCAGGGTCACACAATGAGTCAGTGGCTGAGGTGAGATTTGAACCGGGGACCTCCTGGTTACAAGCCCCTTTCTTTAACCACTGGACCACACAGCCTCCTGTATACATTTGTAGGAGGAAACCTCTGGTGGTCCTGGCGGAGAGATGGCCCCCACTCCGGGCATGCTAGCAATACTTGTTGAGTGGAAATAATATCAAGGAGAGAAGAGCGAATGTAATAATCCACTGCTGAGGAAGGACTGGTTGATTTTAACTTTGGCTGCTGATGTTGCTGCACCTATATGGAATGAATGGGAGAATACAATGGGGGAGGAAGGACAGCTTTAGAATGAGCTGAGACAGACGATTGCAAATGTTGAAAGTTGAAAGCCAGTTTGCTGAATGGAGGAATGGGTTGAGCTGAGGGAGCCGGACATCTGAATTGTGCGATCGGTAAAGAGAAAGAGCATCAGCAGTGTTATTAGCGATACCTGGAAGTTGTTGGGCTTCAAAATAAAATTATTAATAACTGAAATCCAGACTAGCCAGCAGAGAAATTGCATAATTATAGGGGAATTATAGATTGATTATCACAAAAGATTAAGATAGATTTGCCAAAATGAGCCCCAAAGATAAGTTGCAACGACAATAGAGAATACTTCAAGTAAGTCTGGGATTTAAACTCAGGAGGAAGATTTATTTTATTTTTATTGTTTTATTATTATTTTTATTTCTGGGGCCAGACATCTGAGAACCATTGATTTAGAGAATACCACCAAACCAATAGAAGAAGCATCCGTATGGAGTGAGAGGTCATGGGGGGCAGCATTGAAGTTATCGTAAAACAGAGAAAGGCCGTTCCAGTGCTGCAGGGGAGAGATCTAAAAGGATTGAATGAGGGAGCGAATGCGTTCCAATTCATCGGAAGGCAGTCGGGCTTCAATCGAATAGTATCCAAAGTTATTCCTAGGAACTCAAGAGAGTGAACTGGACCGATGGTTTTCTCCTCTGAGAGGGGGACGCCGACTGCTGAGAAGAGAGACATGAGTTCTAGGAGTGTGTCAGCTAGAGAGGCTGATGGAGGAGATATAAGAAGAAAGTGAACATCATTTAGATGAAAGAGGGCAGATGGAACCTGAATGAGCATCACCACAAAACTGAAATTATTCCACAGCTGTCTGCTGCCGGAATGTTTAATGGGTCTTCCGTGAGAATATTTGCTTGTTGAAAAAACAGGCAGAGCTGAAGAATGAATAGGAGAAACTGCAGATGCACGAGACCTAAAAATAAATAAATAAATAAATACAAATGTTGTCAAGAACAGGTGAAGATAATTTGAGGCTGTGTCCAAAAGCAACCTCCTCTTCAGTCTCCTCATCAGAGGTAGAAAGGGTGGTGGAAGCACAAACTGAAAGAGTTAGCATAGAGATTGCTGAAGAATCTATTAAAGGGATCAGGATCGGGTTGAGACCAGTCAATCACTGTATCATCCAATGTTAACCGAGAAGCTGCTTTGGCTGAAAAGGCTTTATGATAGTCATAAAAATGGTACCGCCATATCTGACCGAGAGATCAACAATGTTAAATAAATGAGTCCAGTTCCTGTCATTGATGAGCATAAACTTCACAAAGGAGACCACGAAAAACAGAAAAAACAAACACAAATTCTCCAAGAGTGCATTTTTTACACAACCGAAGATCCAGAGATTTTAGAGTAACAGACAGATCTCCACAGTCAACTACCCTGTGATGCAGAAATTCTGAGCTTGCAATAAGAATTGAGACCAAATTAACATCTTTACCTTCAATAATATTGCATCTCAGTTGAGGAGAGAGAGAGTGCATTTAACTACTGAAACAGCAGAGGATCCTGAAGTAGAGCCATCGCCAAAGATTGGCTGCTCTACTGATGAGGATGTAACGGCTGCCGGTTCCAAGCAAGAGATCCTGTTATCAAGAGCATCAAGCGATCAGATACTATAGGAATGGAGGTGGATAGAGGATGAATGAGTTGGTTGATATCATTAAAAATCTGATAATGCAAATGGGAGGAAGGGTCAGATGAAATTGAAAGCTGAGTGGTTGTATATGCTGAATCATAGGTGAGAGAAGCTTGCAATATAGCGGGGGCAGCTTGTGAACTGACTAGTTTGGATCTCTGCTGAGTCATTTGAGGAGAATAGACAGACTCTTCTGATATGGAATTGCAGTATGAAACAAATAAAGCAGCCCGATCACACCCTGCTTCAGTGGGCGATCCATTTTGAAAGTTTGTCGATTTAGCGCGGTGAAGAGAAATGGCAGCGGGCATAGCTGGATAAGCAGGGATTGAAGCAGCAACATTGTCATGTGGAGGAGAAGCAGGACGGGCGGATTGCTTTAAAAGTTTTTTTTATTTTTTTTCGGTGGATTATTTGTTGAAGACAGCCAGAAGAAGAAAGAATGTCTTCATCTGAGTCAGATGACAATGAAAGCTGCCTTGGGTGAGTAGTCATTTTATACCGATTGAAAAGAAAGGTTTTGTTTTAACCCTTTGCGGCCCATTTATTCAGCGCATCTCAGGCGCGTCAGGTCCAATTTATTTTCACACGCGCAGTTTATTTTAGACGCGCTGTTTAAAAGTATTTTTTTCACAGTAAACCAGGTTTAAAAGGCACTGCATATCAACAGGACACTCAGTACTGCATCTCCAGCCCCGTCCCACCCCTTGTTCGCTGTATTTTTCACATACCTCTTCATCGTAGTGCATACCGATAAATCATCTCCTGATCACTCGTTTTATCACCAAACTCCTCAATAATGCGATCCAAGTCATTATTTTATTAGTATAACATCTCAAAAAAGCTCTGCAAATGTCCGTGATATTCTTTGAGCACTGGATGCAGAAGCAGCTATCTTGTTTGTCTGTGTTATCTCTGCATTGCTCAGATCTGCCCCTTTTTTTCGGCTTCTCTTGGCTCCTATCGGTCTCACTCGGCCATTGAATGGTTTTCGCAGCTTTTTCCGGAGAAAAAACGACTAGAGACCTGTTTTTTACGTCTTTTTGATGATGTCGGACAGGGTCCGACATTGGACCGGAAAGGGAAAATAATAATGTCAGACCAGGTCCGACATAGGACCGCAAAGGGTTAAGATTGGGGCTGCAAATCTGCGAGGTAACCAAAAACTGAAAAACAAGACGAGAATTAGGAATCTGGCTACAGTTTAAATAGGGTGACTGACAGGTAATTAAAGATTGACTGACAGATATTTTAGAGGGAATACACAGGGTAGGAGACCTGGCTCCAGCCCCCCGAAATACACCAAGGTTCTATATATGCCGTGTCAATGTGTACTAATTCTAGCTGCAGTTCACACAAACAAGGCTTAAGTGTTTACATTTATGGATAAGCTGCTGTTAAATGAGTGCTTACCATAATTGTTAAGTATATGTTGTAGTTCTTATTAGCACTAGTGGTATTACTATATCACTGCCCTCTTCAGGTTGGAATATGTATATTTAACGCTATAGAGGTGAGGTTCTTTGCTGCTTCCTGGTATGACATCACTTCCCACATGGGAAGTAATTAGACACCAGGAAGAAACAGTTTCTTTTAATCTGCGTTGTCTTTACAATATATCAGAAAGTATTGTATACAAAACCAAATCTAGAACACCGAAAAAGGGGGACAAGTGAAAAAGTGGCAAATAGTAATAATATGTAAAACATATATATATATATATATATATATATATATATATATATATATATATATATATATATATATATATATATAATGGTAAGTATTCCATGAACAGATTCAAGAATTGTTAACCCAGCCTTAAATAAAAAGCAGTATGCCATTTAGCTAAACAATTTGCTCATCAATGAAAAAACATTAGACCCTGGAGTCTTATAATGTGAGACTCACTCCTCTTACTATGTGCAAAAGTGAATGAAACAAACACTTTGAAATGTAAAGGAACAGAAACTCAAACTCTTTGCTGAGTTTCATCCCTATCGTTCTGATTGAAACAGTTGTACATATATAATGCCAGCAGTTTTAGGAATATCTCAATACTCAATCCTCCGAGCCATTGCAGTATGGGACACTAGGGGGTTAGTCCAATGCTGCACATTCTTTTACTGTTGTGTTGTGGTTTATTCGTGCTGTACTGTGTGTGGGGTAAGAAGAGACTTCAGGAATCACGTCTTACCTGTTACCCATTGGTAACGTAAAGACTCTGAAGCCCAGTGATGTGGAATTATGAACAAACAAGCTTTGTGTTGGAAATGGAATTTGTTGTGATGAAAAGTTCACCTCTCAGCTCCACGTGACACAAGGCTTTGCCTGTGTGCCATATGACAACATAATAATAAACTTTGATCTGTTCCTCTCTTTTCTTGAGTTTTTCAGCTGTGATTTATGATTCATGTATTGTGCACAGTTCAAAGCTTTCTAATTCATGCTTTCTTTCCCATGCAGATAAACCAGACTTGTAATCAAGTTCATGTAATATGACTTCTACTGTACATAGGTCTGACAGCTATTAATAGTTCAGTCAAAAGGGTATCAGAAAAATCAGCCTCTCCAGGCTCTGCAGGCTATAGAGTCGACAGCAGTTTGTTTTTTGAACTGCGGCTGCAGACAGGAATGCAGTGGTACTACATGCTGGCTTTGCACCATTTTTGTTCAGTGACATGTCCACATGACGAAAAGCTGTGGAACTGTTTAAATGTGATTTTTCTTGGCTCCCGTGTATGTGTGTAACTATATGTGAATTATACTGTAAATATGAGAACTTCACTTAATATTTCTTAATGCATGTACGAAACAGGGCAGTGCGTAATGGCAGCTAGCTTTTCTGCTAAGGCATGGACAGCTTTTGCAGCACTGGCATATTTCTGCAAATTAAATCTGGTAACAGAGCTCAGTTTTCGCATGACTTAAGTTTGGGGAAAAAAAAAAGGTTTATTTTCGTAACTTTAAATCTTTCGTTGTGTTTGTTTATGCAGAATAATAAATTAAGACACAAGTGTGTGTTAGCACATTTTATTATAGAGATAATAGGATGACATCAACAGCTCAGTTAAAAACCAAAAAGAAAAAGAGATCTCACCACTAGTGTAACATTTCAGTCCCTTCACTTTGATATAAACGAAGCAACTCCTGCATATATCCTGCTAGAGGCAGTGTAGGGTTTAGATCATTGCAAAAAACAATAAGAATATGCAACGATATAAACTGAGTTGTACAAGCAGTCTTGTGATAAACTTCAACTCAGTTTTGTGGGCTCAAACTCAGGATAGAAGCTCACCCTCCTATTAGATAAGCATTTTAAGGTATACAACATAACTATAAATATACTTAATTAGAGTATGTACAGATTTATGTACAAGTTCTGGGTCTACATTTGTCACAGACACCTTGCTTTTTAGTGGCTAATTCGTGATTATGGACAGTTTATAAGCATTAGTGTACCGATAAATACATTGCATTTGCCAGTGTTCTAATGTTTTATGAATATACTGTTGCATTCAGAAACTTGCTTTACACATATTAACATTTTAAACTGAAATGTAGAAAGCTTATGATATTGTTTATTGCAGTTATTGGGGGTGTTATTGGTGTACTGATGATCAGGGACAGATCTGCAATTTATTAATTTGCTAAATAATGTTTTAATCATATTAGATTTGTTTTTTATTATTTTGATTGGAAAAAATCTACATAACCAATTACATCCTGCCCTGGAAAAAAATATATATCTTTTTTTAAAATTCATTTTTCTTATGCTGTCTGTTTTTTTTTTCATGAACAAGGAAACTTTTATATAAAGTTAACAAAAAAATGTATTCCTTCAAATTTTGTCAGTGCCAATTAATGTATTGTGTAAATCTGCTTTTCTATGTGTTTAAGCAAAACTGTGTTTTTTTTACTAATACAAAATGTATGTGGTACAGAAAGAGTTATTATGATTAAACACACTTTTTACAAATAAAGGATCACACTTAATGGGAATGCAGTCTTTGGTTTGCCCTTTGTGGACTGATTATTAGTTTCATTCTCTTTATGTCCCTATATTTTAAGTGATTTGAAGGACTTATTTGTGTTAGTATTGTATTTACTTAGTTAGTCCTCAAACGGTAAATACATATGTTTACATTTTCATAAAACTGTGGGATACACTTTAAGAATCATTTCATTTCAAGCCACAATGCAGGGTTTGCTCTCTGCTGTAAGTACAGTCCAGCTGTTGGTATTACCAGGGGATATTTGTTTAAGCATGTTCTAGTCATGAGTAAAACCATTTTATTTGCTTTCTAATTAAACTATGAAATTCCCATAGAGGAAGGAAATACCCTGTTTCATATTTTCTCTCGGAATAAATATACAAAATAAATCCTGGGAAAGTGAATCATAACGTTGCCTGGCTGGTTAAGTTAAAGTCTGTTTTACAATGGCTTCGTATTTCTTTTACAATATTCAAAGAGCAAGTAGCTTGAGACGTTGTTTTAGTTTCTGCTGCTGGCAAACATGTTGAGAGCTTCTGTGTTCCGTTGCTACAATACTTTATGAACATGTTTCTCTAAATCTCTTCATTGAGCTTGCCTGAAAAATCCTAGGTGCTGGGGGTAAACAGCCGTCCTCCCTCCAATCAAATCATGTGACAGTGTGACATGTGACTTTTCAAAAGTCATGTGACTTTTCAACTCTGCCAGCCCCGCTACTCTCTACATACAACATGTACTGTAGAGTACGTATGTCTGGAAAAGTTTGAAAGCCACGCTGTCACATGATCTGAATGGAATGAGGAAGGCTGCTTTAGGATTCTCCAACAAACCCAAGGCGTCTCAAAACCATGGCAACATAAACTAGAAGCACTCAGAATGATGACCACCATAAAATAGTAAGGGAAATAAAAAGAAAATGAAGGAAGTAAAATAACATTTGAAGAAACTGTACTTCCTCTTAAAAGAGGTGTTTAAGACAATCTTTCTCTCCGGTTCAAATGACAACACTCTGGTCCAGTTTTGCTCTTAAACGTTTTTGCTTTCCTTTCACTGGGATGAAGTCAGTGTTTCCTGCCTCAACACTACAAGTCTTGATCTCTTCACCCTGTTCATATCCTGTGTTACAGGTCATTCGACCCCACAGGGTTTATTACGCTCAGTGTAGAGCAGTGGGATGGTTCAGCTCTTATTATACCATCGTTCTGTTCACTTGCCAACTTTTAATTAGTTGTACAAGGCTTGGAAATACTAAAACAAACAAAAATTCAGTGGCAAGCGAGCTAGATTTGAAGACGATTGAAAAGCTGTTTGTCGTGGCATTTTAGTTGTGTTTTAGGATTTCTAAATCTAGCACTATTGAGTGTTTCATAGTTATAGACACTGTCCAAGGCTGCTGCTGCTGCTGCTGCTGCTGTGAATCTTGTCTTCTGGGTTGATAGTCGTGGTGGTGATTGTCTGGGGCCCAAGTCAAGATTTTAACTTTTTTTTTGCCCTCGAGAGGAATAAAATTTCACCTATGTCAGTCTGATAGAGAGGCTCCTGGGGGGTCAAAATGAGGCAGGAGGTCAGTGACAGATCAGTGGCAGAGTTGAGCTAGGACCCTTTTTATAGAAGCAGGTACTTTCTACATTTATTCAAAAATTCTGCTCATTCAATAGAGTGAGTAGGACCATATTTGCCAGTGGTCTGTGAATACTACTTGTCAGAAATTCATAAATCATATATTACTTTGTTTGTAATTAATTATATGTTCTGTTTTTGAAAATGTTTTAAAAATGGTCAGTTTTAAGGTTGCCAATGTATGTAATAGACATTGTATTAAACTGTCTTTTCAAAATGAAATTGATAGATATGTGTACAGAAAATAATTTCTGTATTCTGGGAATCACCAGTTATGGAATGTTGCATTTGAATTGTGAGAATTCTATGAGCATCAGGTTGTCAGTTGTAGATGCATTGTGTTCTTGAGAGCTAAAGGAAAAGCAACACTAAACCTGAAGCTTCTTCCAGCCAAAAAGTGGCTGTGTATCACCACAGATTGGTCCAGATGTGCCATATGTCAGTCCAACACCAATGAACATTTAAGACAGGCTGAGTCAGAAGGTGTGAAGACATTTTGCGAAGCTATGAAGATGAACTTTCGGACAGGATTACTACTGACCTTGATGAGTCCACAGCAATCTTTTGGCATGAAAATTGCTATAAAACATACAAATAAAACATTACTTGAACGACTGGTAAAGAACAAGGCAACTAAAATATGGGAAATTGTTTCTGCCCATTGTGCTCCTGACGCAGAGCCTCATGATGTAAGAGCCGCCCACTCTTCAACATCATGTCTTAATTGGAGGAGATGCTTTATCTGTCAAAAGGTGAGTCACAAAGGAAATTATCATCTCATAGCTGTCCAAAGTAAAAACAGTGAAACCTCTCTTAGAAATGCAGCAAAGAGCCCAGGACCATGCCATGCTTTTGAACCTGTCTTCTATGTCTGATCTTATTGCTGCTGATGCAAAGAAGAAAGGAAGGAAAGCTAGTAGAGGGGAATAGAAGAGGCAACAGATTCAGAGGTGTTGAAATAGAAAATACAGAAGAAACTTGGTAAATTCAACGACACATTTGAACTGTTTCACACTGTTCGACTGAAGACACTAAGAAAGACTTCTTGTCGTGTGTCATTGAATTTACAACAGGTCTTTTAGTAAATCTAAGTAAAGTACTATTGAGTGCCTAGTAGTTATACAGCTAGGGCCAAAAGTTTTGCATCACCTAGCATTTTGGATTGAGACAAAAAAAAAAAACTTATATGGACATAATTTAGATCTTTTATTTAACATCATGTAATCAATTAGTTTTATATTGCAAAAGTCTACCAGAAGCCATAATAATAGTACAGTATTTCATGTCAGATTTTGAAATGTCACATTTTTCAGTTTTTAGTTAAGTATATGGAAAAGTAGAAAGCGGTATGTAAGGCAAATATGTTATTTTTTAACATTTAACATTATTCAGGAGGTTACATAATTCTACAGGGTGATGCATCATTTGTGGTCATAGCTGTAGATGGTAAATCTGTGTGCTGGCAATTGTAAAGTAGTCTAAAATAGTGAAATATAAATTCGGAGCTTCTCTCCATACCCCAACCACTGGACATTCAATAGAAAGGACCCCAAAACCACTTGAAGTGCCTGAATGAACTTTGAAATTCATTTTCAAGGCATTGTGCTCCTAAATGATTTATTTTCAAGCTGATATAATAACTGGATCCAGCATTATGAGTGGATGTCACATTACTGAATTTATATTCAGCACACATCATTATTTCAACCAGCATCGATCATGAAAGAGGGATTACATTCAAATCTGCAACTAGCATATTTATTTTATGTCTCAGTGATGTCCAAAAACTTAAATTATTCAGCATATGCACATATGCTTCACTTTATTTTGGGGTCCAAATTAAAGATAGAAACTATGCAAATCTGGAACATGGAGCTTTTAACTTAGCCCTAGTGGACAATAGTCCCAGAACCCAATGGAAGATAATTGGCAGTGTGGCTTGAGAGATCCACACAGGTCTGAGGTCTGAAAGGAGCTTGCAAAGCTGTGATTAAAGCAGACTGTCTCTGTGTCTGACTGTAGCCAGTGCCACGGCTCCTCTCTTATTACAGGCTGTCTCTGTGTCTGACTGTAGCCAGTGCCACGGCTCCTCTCTTATTACAGGCTGTCTCTGTGTCTGACTGTAGCCAGTGCCACGGCTCCTCTCTTATTACAGGCTGTCTCTGGGTCTGACTGTAGCCAGTGCCACGGCTCCTCTCTTATTACAGGCTGTCTCTGTGTCTGACTGTAGCCAGTGCCACGGCTCCTCTCTTATTACAGGCTGTCTCTGTGTCTGACTGTAGCCAGTGCCACGGCTCCTCTCTTATTACAGGCTGTCTCTGTGTCTGACTGTAGCCAGTGCCACGGCTCCTCTCTTATTACAGGCTGTCTCTGTGTCTGACTGTAGCCAGTGCCACGGCTCCTCTCTTATTACAGGCTGTCTCTGTGTCTGACTGTAGCCAGTGCCACGGCTCCTCTCAGCCAGTGCCACAGCTCCTCTCTTATTACAGGCTGTCTCTGTGTCTGACTGTAGCCAGTGCCACGGCTCCTCTCTTATTACAGGCTGTCTCTGTGTCTGACTGTAGCCAGTGCCACGGCTCCTCTCAGCCAGTGCCACAGCTCCTCTCTTATTACAGGCTGTCTCTGTGTCTGACTGTAGTCATTTTCATGTATTCTAGACCTAATAAGAAATTACTTAAGACTACTTAGAATTTTGAGCATTTTAAATAGCCATGAATGGGAAGTTGCTCGGGCTGATCACATGATCAGTAGAACCCTACCCTACTCCAATCAACTGTGAAACTGCTCTCACACAACAAGCTGAAGTGCCTGCAGCGTTCTTTCTTTAAACAACCAGCAACCTCCAAGGAAGAGTCATGCTCCAGTGTTCTCTCTCACATTCGATTGCTAACATTTTGCTCGCTAGATGAGAATGACCACATAGGGGTATTTAAATGACTCCACTGTCTGGCTACTTTAGTGGGACCTGTTTGGCATCACCCTGAATGAGAAATATAAGTTAGGTAGATCATGTGTTGTGACATAAGATCCCAGCACTGCAGAGATCCTTGCTCCTTTCAAAACGATAATGCACCATGCTAGAATCACACAAACTATCTGAGAAGCATGACAGAGACTTCAGGCATCTTCCCTGGCCACCACAATCAACACATTGAGCATCTCTGGGATGAACTTTAAAGAGGCATTTGTCTTTACAATCCTGCCTACCTGCCTCTTCACAATTGTGCAAAATTATTGCCTATATAAAAATGGTTTTTTAACTTGTTTTTATGCCCCATCTGTTTTCTCTCTATACTTCTGTATTTGTTGGAAGACATGCATGACTTTTGTTGAGAATTGCTTTCTGATTTTGTTTTAAATTGAAACCTTAGTTTTGTTTTTCAGAAGCATAACCTGTTTTTGGACTCTTAATTTGGACTCGTTTCGGCATATTTGGAATCTGGGTTTTGAAATAATTGTACATATTGTGCATTTTTAGTTGGTGCATTTGCATCATCGTTAACTCGTTTTATTTTATTTAGTTAGTTTTTAACAGCAGTTTTCCATTTACAGTACTTACAGTACTTGGCTGAACTCTAGCCCCTCCTCCTTCCCTGTGACCCAGAAATCGATACAGCTGTTTTTTAAAATACAGAATTACATACTCTCTGTGTACGGCTACATTGTTTAGTAACCATGGCTTAGTTTTACTGAAATCTGCCCTGCAACACATGGCAAATCTGAAACCGAAATACAGTATTGGCTTGCAGTCTAATTGTCCTTATTCTAACAAGCCGTTAGTGGCTTCTGGTGTCTAAGAGTTAAGAGGTTTTGCAAGTACTTAATCTAGTAATTTAAAAGGCCATATTTTTTCCTGTTTTCATAGGTATGTTATGACCCTGTCTCAGATGGGGGTACGTGGCAGACTAGATTATTGGAAAGGGGTACAGGCCTAAAAAGTTTGAAAACTGGTGCTGCAGAGAATGCTCTTATGTAGCTTTTAGCATTAATAATGATGTTGGATTCAAGCTTGTATTTGACATATTTAAGTACAATTCTTTGTACAAACCTGATCTTTTAAAGTGCATGTTTTATTGTTGTTGTTGTTTTGTGTTCTCCTAGTATTACGATGTCTACATGTATGTAGCGGACCTGCTGAATATGGAAAAGGGACTGTCACACTATTACTGGAAATGCTTCTTTGTATAAATACAGGGAGGTGTGGAAATGTAAATGAAAACCAGGGCATTCTTAGTAGCAGTGTATTCAAAACTGTTCTAAACAGCGCTGTCTTTTAATTTATTAACAGACTCCCTGTTTGCGTTATTTTAGGCATCTCAAGTGTTATACTTTTGGACATTCTCTGCCATTTTTGGAAATACTTATTAACCTGCTTAATAATTTATTAAGATATTGCAAAGAATATATATTGTAGAAACTCAATATGTTGAGGTTAATGTTATGAATAAAGAATAATTACTGGTTAGGTGTCCCTCTTTTTCAATCCCCTTTTGGATCTGGTGGAGCCGCAAGGAAGTTGGCAATCCAGGAATGAGGTTTATATCAGAAGCACAGCAATGAGGAGGCTTCCCAAGGCTCAGACAGCATGTGATGGGACATCTCTGCTGGGCAGTCTGCACAATCTGGGAAGGCTCAGCTGCACAAACAGCCTCTGGAATCTGGAGTCCATGGAGGTTCAGATCACAGAGTGTCTGATTAATGTCCTTATTTTAGAACTGTTGAAAAAAGCTCCCAGCAGCCCTTCGATCCAGTCTTAACGAGCCAGAGACTCGAAGGCTGATCAATGGGATTAATGAGAAAAGAGATCCCATCCCGGTCATTAGAACGGAGTCCAGCAAAGCAATTAGACCAAGTCAGATGCTGTTTGAAACCTTCAGATCTCTAAGATGATAACCAGGGAGCTTGGTGAGACAGAGTCAAAATTTTCAATTATTGCAGAATTATACACATTTTCTGTAAATCTGCAGATGATGGAAGTACCTCCAGGTGATTAGAACCAACCCCAGATCCTCACAGGGTCATGGAGATGTCTGAATGCTGCACCCATTACTGCTTCCATTAGGGCTCGGTGAGTAGACTCACCTGGATGCATTGCTCACGCATCTCTTCAGGGCTTAGCATACTGTAGCTAGAGCTACAGGGCGCATGTACAGTAGAGTGCCTGAGATGAACAGTCCCCCTCACTAGTATAACATCTTGTCCTTTCAGATGATGGTTATCTCCTTGTATACTCGCTGCATAAGTTATAACCCTTATAAAAGTTTACCACGGTACTTTTGCACATTCTTTTTGCAGTGTTTCCCATGGTTATATTGTTTATTTACTCTATATGTTTTACCATACCTCGCTATTCTTTACAGTGCTTTCTTTAAGATGCATTACACTTTACCATGCTTTTACTATGGGAAGCTTTTTATATGGGACGGCAGAACCACACTGAAAATGCTTTAGATCAGCTGTGCTCAAATCATTGCATAATATACTGATTAATACCTGAAGGAAGGTTAGAGGACCAGATGTGTACACTAGGAGCTAGAGTCCTTTAAAAAGCATACAGACTGAAAATGATCAATACTCTACAGGATTTCATTTTATAAACTGCTGTATGCCTGTTTTCAAAACTTCAGATATGCTGACAATGTTGGTGTGCATAGGTTATTGTACCAGGGACTGCTGTCACATAAACGCTGCACAGATCTTGGGATGCTTGTAGCCTGCATGCAGTGCTTTGTACACCACAATGTGTAACGCAAGTTCCATTAACGGTGACTAACTCGATATTGTGGTAAATCCTGTAATGCATCCTCCGGGAATATCTGCAGCTCCTCATTAGTTTGCTTTCAAATATTTGGCTGCTGAGTGTGTCTGATCCCCTATGAATCACATCTGATAACTGCCAGTGTGTCATTATTTGATCTGCGTATGTACCTCTGGAACCATCGGCATGGCGTTCTCAAACGTAGGGACTGTGTGTCTGAGCTCTTGTGGTAAATGAACTGCTTGATTATTTGCATCAGTGGCGCTACATAAAGGTCGGATGAATACAGTGATGCTGCTATAAACACAGCTCTTTTTATATCACTTCAAGCACAACTGACCACAAATACGACCCCCCATATGGGACGCCAAGTGTAAAAAAAACAGAAATATTTACCAGGTGGGTTTTTTTCCGCTAACATGCAAATGAGTCCCCGCCCATTTAAGCATTTGACAACTAGGCATTCTGTTCATTGGTGGGTTCTTAAACATCTTGAAACATGGCATTGCATGTATTTCTGTTCATTAATAACTAATCAATAAAGACATAAGAAAACTGTAAACACACACACTGCAGTATTCTGTATGCTGCATTGCAGTACCATACACTTCAATACTGTACAGCAACTTCATTAAAAAAACCTTCAAGTCATATACTTTAATGATTTCTCAAAGCTATATTTAGTGGTGTGGAAAATGAGTTACATGATTGATAGATATGATTGATATTAACAGCAGTGTGATAATAATGAGTGAAGTGATATGTCACTATTGACTCCCATTATATTTCAGTATGGTGATAATTAGCTCTCTGTTTTTAAAACAGGTGATATACAACCGTCTCCACGTATAGGAACACCTGCTAAGGGAACACCCTTGTGGTGAAACTGATTTTTCCCATTAGAAATGCTCCGGGTAAAGGAACAGGAACTTCTCTTAAAAGAACACCTTCTTGGCACCGATAGCTATTTGTTCACAACGGATACAGAACTGTTTTGTATAAAAGCGACTTGTCATCGTAAGAGTGTCTTGAGGGACTGATTGGTTTATTAACTATTTCCAGAACCGCCGTGTGGCAAAGTGCCCACCCCTTTATATTTATTTATGTATGTTGTTTTATTATTATTATTATTATTATTGTTATTATTGCTGTTGTAATTATTATTATTATTGTAGTTTTATGCAGGCGGACAAAGCCGTCCGTCTTAGTTATTATTTTGAGATGACGGCGAAAAGCCGTGTGTTTGTTTGTTTCATTTAATTATTTAAAAACCTCGTGCAGCCGGTGACCATCTTCCGAGTTAATTAATTGACTAATTGTTGCTAATCGGGAGATGGTCACCTGTATAAAAAACCTGCAGCTTTTCTACACTCGGGGAGAGAGTGTTCAGAGGAGAGGAGAGGAGAGGAGAGGAGAGGAGAGGAGAGGAGAGGAGAGGAGAGGAGAGGAACTGCTATTGTGCTGGAATCGCCAGCATAATATTTGTTAGCACAATTGTTTGTTTGTTTGTTTGTTTTGTTTGGCCAACGTGCCCTTTTGTTTCTGTCTTTTGTTCTGTTTAAATATTTTGTTTTATTATTCAATAAACACGCTGAGTGCCGGTTGCGCTACAGTTTGCCCAGCACTTCTTTGTTTATGATTTACTCCTTCCTGGTCTGTGACGTCATTACAACCACTCTGCCACACACCGTCATATCATTGATTTGTTTTATATTTTCATTTCCACGAGTGTACCTCATCGCTACAAAATGGCACGTAAACAAACAGCGAAACACGCCGCTGTTTCTCTTACTACACAAATTGTTCAAGGTCTTGAAAAAAAACCTGAATCAGACACATGTCGCCAAGCAATTTGGCGTTTCCCATTCTGGTGAGTTGCTTCACCATTCTGCATTTTGTAATATGTGTGTGGGTGCTGTGTTAATTTAGTTTGACAGTTAGTTTATTAACTTTAAGTTAACCCTAAGTAACGCCCATTATTTTTGTCTCTGCTATTGTGATAGCCCGAAACACACCCACCAGCTAATTAAATAGTACATAGCGATTAAGAACATAAGAAAGTTTACAAACGAGACTAGGCCATTTGGCTCATCTTGCTCATTTGGTTTTTAGTAGCTTATTGATCCCAGAATCTCATCAAGCAGCTTCTTGAAGGATCCCAGGGTGTCAGCATTACTGGGGAGTTGGTTCCAGACCCTCACAATTCTCTGTGTAAAAAAGTGCCTCCTATTTTCTGTTCTGAATGCCTATTTATCTAATCTCCATTTGTGACCCCTGGTCCTTGTTTCTTTTATTAGGTCGAAAAAGTCCCTTGGTGTTGTTTTGCTTAGTTTTATTAATATTATTTTGTCTGTTACATTATTATTTTGTAAGTGATAACACCCAACATGGCGTTGGTTGTGTTGCATTAACATATGGCTGTGGTTGGGTTGGAGGCACAATAATGCATAGAAAAACAAACTTTTTTAAATATTTTTTTTTTAAAAATGAACAATTTTATTGTATATTCTTCCGCTTTGGAGGAAAAAAAATCAATCAGACACAGTTAAAGTGGAGGTTTTCAACTTCCAACAATAAATATAATAATAGAATACTATTTTATCATACACATCATACACATGGGAGGGTCATACGCAAAAACACTTATCATATAATATAACGTATCCCCCAACTCAACACGACACGACCATCACGACAGTAAGAATAGACATAATGAAGCGTTCTTACCTTTGTATAAGTTAGTGATCAGCAGATGTGTCAGCCGCACGAAGAGCACAGCGTGTGGTTTTCACTAACTCTACTGTGCAAAATAAATGATTTTTTTTCTATGGGTAAATATCGGGACTTTCTTCCTATGCATCGGGACATTTTGCTAGGAAATCGGGACTGTCCTGACCATATAGGGACTGTTGGCACGTATGCATTTGCCTATTTTGCTTTTACTTATTCAGTTAATTTCATATGTTGATGCACGTGTGTCATGAAAAGTAATACATATGTATTTATTTATAGATTGATTCATATTGTGTCTGGTGTCTCACTCCGTCTTAGAGAACACTTTGGCTATAAGAACACTTCATTTGCTTCCCGAGGGGTGTTCTCTTAGCCGGTGACTACTGTATTGCACACACGGCCCCATTATTGGCAGCTGCCTTTTCAGCCTGATTTTCAAACTTTGGATGCCCTCTACTGGAGTACTTTGTCCTTACACAGAAACACCAACAGACTGAATCAAATAAATGTATTTTTCTGAGGAAGCAATAGTAAGTAAGGAGTTTATATTGTGGAAGAAAAGTTGGCAAAGTCAGCCCAAGCATGGTAAAAGGTGGTGGTATAAAAGATCTGTATTTTTTTTTTTGTTTATTTAGCATACGCCTTTATCCAAGGTGATTTACAGAGACTAGGGTGTGTGAACTATTCATCAGCTGCAGAGTCACTTACAACTACGTCTCACGCAAAAGGAGGTTAAATGACTTGCTTAGGGTCACACAATGAATCAGTGGCTCAGATGGGATTTGAACCGGGGACCTCCTGGTTATAAGCCCTTTTCTTTAACCACTGGACCACACCAAGGGACTTTTTCAACCTAAAAAAAGAAACAAGGACCAGGGGTCACAAATGGCGATTAGATATAGATTTAATGACGTTGCAGGTGTCAGAGATGATGATGTCACTGTTTGTATTAGTGGATGACATCACTGCATTATTGCAGCGCTGCATTGACCCACTCTAGTGTGCATTGTGCTGCCTGAGGAATGCGGCACACAGCAGCACTGAAACTAAGATTAGTTTAAAGTTGGGCAGGAAAGACATTACACAGCAAAGCATAAGAGATGGTGTGCATATTTAAGTTTAAATGGATTGCCTTGGGGCTCTGGTTCAAGTTGTGTTTAACAGGCTACAGTGCTGTATATACACTAGCTGGGTGTGCTAAGTATCTGAGCCGCTCAGAGCAGCTCAGCAAAGGCACCCACTTAAAGGTATGTTCAGTTCCGCTCATCCTGAGCAGCTCAGAGTGTGTTAGAGTAGATTTCATCGGTGAGCCGAGTGAGCGGAAAAATTCTCGCTCTGAGCCGCTCAGTTAATTAAAATTGGAATTAAAATGTATGTGACATGTTTCATGACAATTGGATGTCCATCTAAAAGTGTGACTTCTGCACCCATCCAGATGGATCACAACAGCAAAAAATTCAACACGTTAAAGACAAATATATATATATATATATATATTTTTTTTTTTAAAGTAACAAATCACAGATATCAACAAGCAAAGTAAATGAAATTAGACAATATGTGTTTTCCATTTCTTCAGGGGTGGCTGGTTTGAGCAGCAGGTAGTGGGCAGTGGCTCCTCGCTGATGTCCACCTCGATGGTGGGAGCGTCTCTCTTGTGCCCCCGAGCTGAGCTCTCCCTGAAGCCCACACTCCGGTCTGGGTACTCACTCTCCTGTAGGCTGGGGCAGCTTAGGGCCTCATACAGCCTCTGCTTGATCCGCCGGCCCAGCGCCAGGCTATATCGCCTAGGGCTTCCTGAGGAGGTCTGGAGCATGGGCTCCACCACGGCGTTGTACACCCTGCGGTACTCCTCCACGTTCATTCCGTGGATCTGTAGGGGCGCATCCCTCCCACTAGGGTGTCTGGCTGCTGCTGTGGAGGCTAGAGGGAGGCTGTAGCCTGGCTCCAGGACCTCCTCTCTGGACCTCAGGTCTGGAATGACAGCAGCATTCTTAATGTAGCGCTCCTCCAGGCCCTCTGTCTGCCGCAGGTGTTCCAGCTCCCCCTGCAGCTCCACTTCCTTCCTGCACCTCTCTTCCACCTGGAACAAGATACAGCAGGCCTTTGAAACAGAGCTGTCACCTGAGCTACGTACCCAGCAGTGTCTTCAGAGCAAAGAAGCAGGTGCAAATTGTTTTTAAAAAAATGAAAGTTAAGTGCAGCAGTATTACTGTACAACAACAAGCAAGCAATGTTGTCACTACATGGCAATGATGTCATTTCATTCCACTCATACCAGTGACGTCACTATTTGATAGAACTGGATCTATGGAGTTAGAATGGTATAATATCTTAAGTTTCATCAAAATGCATTTACTTTCTGTAGCTGCCTCACTCCCAGTGGGGTGCAGTAATAATACAGATGGACAGATGTTTCCCAAAGGATCAAACCACATGAATGTGTTAATAGTAACTGTGTGCTCAGTGTGTGTTTCTCTCTCTATAAATACCCATCACAGATCCCACCTGAACCTACACACTGCCCCACTAGACACTGTACCTCCGCAGAGACAGAGACGTCCTGCTGGCCACAGAAAGGGTCCCTGGTGCTGGCTGGGGTCCCCCCGGGACACCTGGAAGCCAGAGAGGGTGCAGCTGCTGGTTTCACCATCTTCAGGACCAGCTTTTTGAAGGAGAGGTTGTTGTGGTCATAGGGCTCGATAACAACCTCCCAGAAAGTTGTCTGGCTCTCCGCAGGGTCTCTCTTGGTGAGGCTGGGGCTCTGGCGTGGAGGGAGACTCCCCACACAGCAGTCCTGGAAATTAAAACAACGGTTTATTGTTGACAGTAATTTGTTTTAAGTTTAATGTCAATTAAAAAATATATTTTAAAAAAACTGGATCAAATTCATGGATTTGTAAAACTACATAGCAACACGTGCAGCTTTTTATTAAGCTATTTAATATTAAGGTGTGTTAATCAAAGAAAGATCTCCTAAACACTTCTGTACTCTGTACCTCTGCTGACACAGAGGCAACCTGCTGGACACAATATCCAGCCTCCTCCTGAGCGGCAGCCCCTCGGCTGTCCCAGGACACTGAGTTCCAGCTGCAGCCCCCTGTCCCCTCACCCCAACGCTCCTCCGGGGGTGTCCTACAGGTTTGGGACAACCCAGCCTCCTCTCCACAGGACTGGGGGTGCTTCCTGATGGGACAGCAGTCTGAGGGGCTCACTGAGCTGAGGGATGGGGTCACAGCACAGCCCCTGGAGAGGAGAGAAGGTGTCTCGACAGGCTTGATCATCTTCAGGACCAGCTTGACAGACGTGGGGTTGCTGGGATCCTCAGGTTCGCTGACCACTTCCCAGAAGGTTTTCTGACCATCATGAAGCTTTGCATTCCTGAAGCAGGCACCTTGGTTTTGGGGCAGACTCCCTACAAAGTAGTCCTGGAAGCGTCTGTTGGGAGTGATTGTCCTGCGGAGGCCGTAGTGTCGAGAAGCACTCCCCTCTGCTCGCCGGAGATCCGATCTTTGAAACAAAAACTAACGAGAAGGAATAGCTGTCAACATAAAATACTGCGTTTTTTACAAACTATAAAACACTAAAACATTCTTAGAAGTATTAAAAATATTAAAAAGAATATTAAATAAGTAAAATATAAATGTATATATTTTATATTTAAATATCTTACCTTCTCCATTGGTGATGAAAATGTTTTTTTTGTTTGTTTATATATTTTAAGATAGGTAATTGAAACTGATGTTTTTTCCTCTGTTTTCAGTAGAAATGAGCTTTATCATTTTTAAATTGTTTTTTACAAATTGAAATTCTAGACTGTTACCGAGGCCTCTAACACTCTAGAACACTATGACAATGGATAAATCAAGTCTGTGAAATAGTCAGTGTTCTAGAATGTGGTCTGAATTCAAATATCAATATGAATAAAATCAAAAAGATTCAACAAGTAACAAAAGAGTGCATCAAAGAATGTTACCTGTCCTATTATAAATATATGACAGGTGTTTTGTGGATATACTCTACCTTTAAAAACGTAACATTATAAACATTATATTACATTTTTTTTCTTTATATCTAACTGTACTTCTCTGAAAAGGACAATTAAACAGTTTTTTTATAATCTTTTAAATCGTTTTTTTCTATGTATTCTGACTTGTTAGACATCATTCAGTAAAGCAGGCTCTCTATCTCTCATTCTGGAATGTTCTTCCTCTGGAAACAGTCGTTGGCAGCATAACAAACAAAACAGTTCACCCTTATCTATTGTGCTCTTTTTGAATTAAGATTATGTACAGTTGGCCCTGTGTCGTATGGTATAAGGGCCCACGGGAAGAAAACTGTACACATTACCTATGAAAAAAGATATTACCCTGTGGAAAATGCAGTTCCATCTGTTAAATCATCCAAAAAACTGCTTCTTGAGTCTTAACCTGCAATACAAAAATGGTATATCATTGTCCTGGTAAATACTGCACATCGATTATACTTGCGGAATACACAAGGTACATTTTAATACAATTAGCCACATTGGCACTAACATTTATTAAAGGAGTGTCAATGAGAAACATCCCGTTTAAGGTAACACTTTACATTGTGTCTCTAATTACTGTGTATTTACATAGTAGTTACTTAGTAAATACACGTGTACTTACACATAATCGCAGCATAGTTACAATATACTGATGTGTAAATCTTTTTGCAAGCTATAACCCTAACCCTAACCCTTTTCTGATATTATTATTATTATTATTATTATTATTATTATTATTATTATTATTATTTAGTTATTTAGCAGATGCTTTTATCCAAAGCGACTTACAGAAATTAAACAAAATATAACAATATATCAATTCTTAAACTGAAAAATAAAATAGAAAAAGAAAAATAAAGATACGGAGAAGAATGGCAGATGGAAAGACAAAGCAGACATATAAAAGCAAATGAAGAATTATAAACATTTAAAATACACAACTCATAGGGGCAATTTTTGGTGCTAAATTTGGTAACAGTCTAATGTGATATACTGTCCCTTGCCAAATTAATACCCACCCAAATCCCCTTCATAATGCACAAACTGAATGAAATACCTCTCGCTGTTCTCTAGACATAGGGCCAATTGTATTGTTCTTTTTTCAATCAGTAAAGATTCAGGGCATTCATAGTCATGTGACTGTCTGCAGTGGATACACAATAAATGATACAGTAAAATGTAATTTTACTAAACATGTACTTTCACATCCAAACTACAGGGTGTTACCTAATATTAAATAGTTTACCACTAATAAAACAATGTATGAAAAATTGCCTAGACAGATGGAGTAATCAGTATTATTATTTCTTAGCAGACGCCCTTATCCAGTACCAAAAATTGATGTGACGCCGGTATGTAGCTTTTAAAAAACAAACTTACAATCTGTTAAAAGAGTAAACACAAAAACACTGTATAAAAACAGAACATGAATCAGAGCTAACAGTGGAGTCCTTGAGAGGAGTGTGAATCACTGTGAATAATCTGTTTACATTTACAAAGAAGGAACTCGAAGGAGAGTCAATAAAGACAGGAGGAGGTTTGCAGTTATAATACACATTCAGAAAGGAGACATCCACCAAAGATTGATTTGACCGAATCTTTATGCATTTGTCAAAAGGACTAAGAGAATCTGTGGAAGGGTGTGGGTATTCTCTGACACAGGAGACAGAAGTTGTAATTGAAACACCGCACAGGTGCTCGGTTTTATTTAGTTTAATCGTATGATTTGCACTGATTTCTTTTAGCCCACAGAGGGCGCTGTTGTCCATGGTCTGGCTACCAACTATGGTATCCAGAACCTACGGGAATACCACGTCAGGGTACTCAGTACAGTTCAGGTGCACTCGCAGGTGCTCAAAAATAATGAAAACGAAAAGGCAAAAAGAAACAGGGAAAATAAAACACAGTAAATCAAAACTACAAAATAAATGTGCTACACTTTGCAGCGTGATTATCCCCAGTCGCCGCTACCCATACGACCCGGGCATCCATCCAACACTAGGCTGTTTCCTCAGCTGAGTTAAAACAATATCGGGGTCTGTGCAAGGATTCCCCACTTTCTCTCTATTTCCTTAAATGATTTTCTTTACGTTCTTATGGAAGTTTTCTCCCATCTGTCCATGGTCTTGCCGAGCAGCGCGACCGCTTGCTCGTTGTACAGGTCTAAAGGGGCAGACCTGAGGAAACAGCAAAGTATTAATTTATAGGACCAGCAATCCCACTAAAACCCGCCTCCCAGCCACTCAGAGAGGGGTAAAGCGCACACACCCTCTTCCCCACCTCTCTGTGTCACTGCCATGACTGGCAGGCAGATCCCACGCCAAAAGTTTTGCATCACCTAGAATTTTAGGATTGAGACATAATTAAAAAAAAAAAAAGTAAATGAACATAAGTAGGTATTTTATTTAACATTGTGTAATCAAAGAAACTACAAAATGATTTAGCAAAAAAGTCTACCGGAAGACATAATAGTAGTACAATATTTTAAGTTAGATTTTAAAATGTAAATTTTTTCAATTTGTGTCAGTTTTTTGTTAAGTACATGGAAAACTACAAAGATGTTTGTAGTTCAATAAGTTAACGTCACATTATTCAGCAGGTTTCATTCGACTTTATGAAGCATGACCTTTGCTGCTGCAACAGTGTTTGCCACTCCTCCTATTTTTGTTTTGTCTGCAAATTTAACAAGTTTGCTTACTATAACAGAATCTAAATCATTAATGTAGATTAGGAATAGCAGAGGACCTAATACTGATCCCTGTGGTACACCACTGGTTACCTCGCTCCATTTTGAGGTTTCTCCTCTAATCAGTACTTTCTGTTTTCTACATGTTAACCACTCCCTAATCCATGTGCATGCATTTCCTTGAATCCCTACTGCATTCAGTTTGAGAATTAATCTTTTATGCAGGACTTTGTCAAAAGCTTTCTGGAAATCTAAATAAACCATGTCGTATGCTTTGCAATTATCCATTTTCAATGTTGCATCCTCAAAGAAGTCAAGTAGGTTAGTTAGACATGATCTCCCTTTCCTAAAACCATGCTGACTGTCTCCCAGGATATTGTTACCATATAGATAATTTTCCATTTTGGATCTTATTATAGTTTCCATAAGTTTACATATAATAGAAGTCAGGCTTATTGGTCTGTAGTTACCTGGTTCGGTTTTGTCTCCCTTTTTGTGGATCGGTATTACGTTTGCTATTTTCCAGTCTGTCGGTACAACCCCTGTGTCAAGAGACTGTTGCATGATCTTGGTTAGCGGTTTGTAAATAACTTCTTTCATTTCTTTGAGTACTATTGGGAGGATCTCATCCGGCCCAGGGGATTTGTTTATTTTAAGAGTTCCTAGTCCCTTTAACACGTCTGCCTCTGTTATGCTAAAGTTATTTAAAATTGGATAGGAACAGGTCGTCATGTGGGGCATGTTGTCCGTGTTCTCCTTTGTAAAAACTTGTGAAAAGTAATCATTTAATATATTTGCTATTTTTTTTCTTCATCTACTGTATGATTTTGCCATTTGTGTCTCTTAGACATTATTTTGCCATTTGTGTCTCTTAGACATTTAACCTCCTCTTTGAATGGTCTCTTGGTGTTATAATATTGGAAAAAAATTTTGGAATTGGTTTTAGCTCCCTTAGCAATATTGATTTCTATCTCTCTCTTGGCCTTTCTAACTTCCTTTTTGACTTGTGTTTGCAGTTCCAAGTACTCTTTCTGTGTACTTTGTTTTTGGTCCCTTTTAAACGCTCTGTAAAGTGCCTTTTTCGCTGAATATTTTTTTAATTGATCTATTAAACCATTTTGGCCATTTTGTTTTAGATTTAGATTTGACTACTTTTGGGATGTAATTGTTTTGCTCATCTAGTACTACATTTTTAAAAAACAGCCATCCTTTTTCTGTGGATGTTTTCTCTATTTTAATCCAATCTACTTCTGTTAGTCTCCGTTTCATACCTTCATAGTTTGCTTTTCTAAAATTGTAAACCTTAGCTTTAGTCATTACTTTTGGGGTTTTAAAAAATACTTCAAATGAGACCATGTTGTCGTCTGAGTTTGCCAATGGCTCTCTGACCTATGTTTTAGTTATTCTGTCTTCATTATTTGAAAAGACTAAATTAAGGCATGCCTCCCCTGTAGTCGGTGCCTTGACAAATTGCATTAGGAAGCAGTCATTTGTCATTTCCACCATTTCAATTTCATCCGTCGTGCTCCCCACCGGGTTCTCCCATTTTATACGGGGGAAGTTGAAATCCCCTATTAGAATGGCTTCTCCTTTTCTACACGCATTTCGAATGTCATTGTATAACAGATTATTTTGCTCAGTGTCTGAGTTTGGCGGTCTATAACATGCTCCTATTATTATGCCCTTTGAATTTTTGTCCATTATTCTGACCCATACTGATTCTGCATTGTTTTCTTTGTCCTGATTTAACACCTGGGCTTCACGACTATTTCTTATGTATAGCGCTACCCCTCCACGTCTTCTGTCCTGCCTGTCTTTCCTATACAGTGTGTACCCACTAATATTATATTCGTCTCCATCACTCCCAGACAACCAAGTTTCTGTAATACCTATCACATTGTAATTACTTGTTAGTGCAGTAGCTTCAAGTTCTAACATTTTGTTTCTGAGACTTCTTGCATTAAGATAAATACATTTAATAGTTGTCTTACCTGAGTTGTTGCCCTTGCTTTGATGTGTTCTCCCTTCTGTTTTTTTGTTTTCTCCCCCCTTCCTTTCTAGTTTAAATGCTTCTGGACCTCCTCAAGGATCCTTTCTCAATGTAGATTGGTTCTCTTTCTGTTTAAGTGCAGTCCGTCACACCTATATAGATAGTCCTTGTTGTAGAATGTGCTCCAATGTTCAAGAAAGGTGAAGCCTTCCTGTGTGGACCACGATTTTAGCCATGCATTTTGATTTTGTATTTCCAGCTGTCCATATGATCCTTTGCAAGGTGCCTGCAGTATCCCAGAAAATACCACAGTTTTGGTCTTGTCTTTTAATTTCCTTCCTTGCACAAGTGATAGGCTGCACACCTTAAAGAATATACAGTATATTGAGTAGGCAGTTTAATGTTAAACCCCAATTTCTGTACTTTAATAACCTTGTTCAATGGATCTGCACGAAAAATTTAGATGTGTGGTCCCTTTGGTCAGATCCCTTGATGTGGGCCATTTCATTCGGTTTAGATATGCAGATTAAAATATTAATCTGTTCCTAAATTATAGGGATTTGAAATTTTGGTACTGAGCATGCTCAGTACAGCTTTTGCAGTTAGATGATTGTGCAACTATTTATACAGCTGTGCCAGGATTCAATAACTAATTAATTATTCACTTGAATCCCAGCACGTGAACTAATCTGTGCAATCCCTGTGCTCACATATTAATACACATTTTATCTGCACATGAAGTGATTGTGCAATTCTCGTGCCTAAATACAACTAAATATTTTAACAACACTCGTGCTAAGTATCCCACATTATATCCTGTGTACCAATATATATATATAGACCAACATTAACACACCACACACAACATAAAATACAAAATACACAAAGGGGCGGGGCACACTGCCACAGATGGACATTTTTTTTTCAATAAAAAAGAAAAAAACTGAAACTGCCTGAAAATCATATATCTTTAGTAAACCATGACATGTCTGTATATAATTGGGACTTCATAAGATTGACTCTAACATTGTCTTTTCATTTTGTGAGTGGGAAATGTGTTTATTTTATCTTTTAATATCTTTTTTTGTCACACGTCTCACGAAAAAAGGAAATCTTCTCATGAAAAAAACAGCTGTTCTGGTGAAAATAGAAAAAATTTAGAAAAAACAACCATTAGCCACCGCTGGGTCCTTGGTTAATAATATGGGGCGACATCATGTAATCAAAGAAACTACAGAACGATATCGCAAAAGTCTACCAGAAGCCATAATAGTAGTATTTAAGGCATGTTGGATTTCGAAATGTCACATTTTTTAAATGTTATTCATTAAGTATGGAAAACTACAAAGCGGTATGTATTTCAGTATGTTAACATAGCATTATTCCACAGGCTTCATTCAACGCCATGAAGCAAAATGATTTAATTATATAGGGAGATGCAAAACTTTTGACCATAGCTGTACTGCTAATTCACTGTATTCTAATAGATCAATTACAACTGTACATGCAATACTGGCAAAATACAATAAACGTAGCCTCAATTTACGATGGTCTGTACTGTCTAGCGAGATGTGTTTATATATTTGACCATTAAATTAATGTTATAGTTTATTACATATGATGAAACTACTGCGTGGAACTTTTTGTCTAAATAAAATCTCCACAATGCAAACAGCATCCCCAAATCGCTGTCAGCCAAAAGGCTAAAATCTGTTTATGTTCCACATTGAACAAACTGAACGTGTCAGAGTCTTCCTGCCTCAGAAAATTCCATCAACTTTAAACATTACTAACGGATGGTTACTAAGCTTGTTCATAGAAGGATGTTTTTGCTTATGAGTTGTACTGAGGGCAGGTTCAGACATGCACATTTATAGAAGCCGGGGAGGGGAGGGGAGAGGGGGGTGATTCAGGTCTACTTCACAGTCTTGCACCAGGGCCCAGTAAATCGTAGCGCCAGTGTCACACGATATTTGGGCCACTCTGGAAAAGGTTCCCCCCGGTCTATTTTTCATAGATTGAAATGAAATATATAGCTTTACAGGATGAATTACATTTTAAGCATGCATATTGTAAAACAAAGCAAAAAAAAAGTACAACTAAATATTTGGGTTTAAAACGTAAAAAAAGCCTGAAAAAGAAGGATGGTTTAACAGGTGTTGATATATCAATGTAATTGGCTACTTGATGCATTTTGTAATAGGGATTATCACAAAATTATTATTATTTATTTATTAGCAGATGCCCTTATCCAGGGCAACATACAATTGTTACAAGATCTCACATTATTTCTACATACAATTACCTATTTATACAGTTGTTTTTTTTACTGGGGCAATCTAGTTAAAGTACCTTGCTCAAGGGTACAGCAGCAGTGCCCCCCCACCTGGGACTGAACCCACGACCCTCCGGTCAAGAGTCCAGAGTGCTAACCACTACTCCACACTGCTGCCTGATGCAAGAGGCTGAGCATGTGCCTGCATAAGGTTCAGTTAATAGCTGTTTTTAAAATAGAAAAGGTCATACAGTCATAACTTTGGCTGGATGCCAAACCTCCACCCCTGTAAATATAATTGGAGGCTGTGTGGTCTAGTGGTTAAAGAAAAGGGCTTGTAAACAGGAAGTCCCTGGTTCAAGTCCCACCTCTACCACTGACTCATTGTGTGACCCTGAGCAAGTCACTTCACCTCCTTGTGCTCTGTCTTTCAGGTGAGATGTAATTGTAAGTGACTCTGCAGCTGATGCATAGTTCACACACCCTTGTCTCTATAAGGTGCCGTGGATAAAGGCGTCTGCTAAATAAACAAATAATAACTGACAACCTTATTGTCATGGAAAAAACACAATTTTGTTTTAAAAAAAGTAATTTTAATGCAGAATTTTTACAGATAAAGTAATGCGAAATAACAGCTATGTCAAAAACTGAAGCAGGTTATATATTTATAGTCTACTGGTTATTTAAAGTTTAATGTGAACAGCAACAATACTACTGCAACTGCTAGCGGGGACCGTTTTTCATAGGGTGATTTATAAAAAAACAGTCTGTGGGCTCGTATTTCATGGGGGGCCAATTTTTGCGTGACAAAAGCACAGGGTGGGGGGTGGGGCTAAGATTGCTAAACACTTTGCATATATAAACCTGTGACATCTTTAATCAAGTTCACAAATATAGCCAGTTTTACTTCTTGTGCTCTATAATAGAATATACAGGCTTTCCAGCTATAAATATATTCTCAAAAAGGAGGGAAATTATTTGCAAAAAACTCTGTTAATGCATCAGTTAGTGTTGATATTCAAATGAGAAAAGTAGGGAAATGCGATGTAAGGGTTTTTAACCCTAACTCTGCATTCCCTCCCACCCCCTTACTCAGTGGAAGGGGCAAGGCAACACAAGCAACCACAGACAGCCATCATCAGTTAAGACAAACAACATACAACTCTCTGCAGATAACGCAAGAGACATCCATCATCATGGTCCACTAGGTGTATGAGGTCTGCTGCCATGCCGGTGTGTTGGGCAGCCATGTATATCTGGGCACTGCTTATGCAGGTTTAGTAGGAGACAGATGCATAATAGTGGCACCAACATCACACTGTACCTCTATGAATTGATGTGCCTAGTTGGAGACTTGATGGAACCTGTATTTTAAAGAGTTCAGAGTTCTAGCTTTGAATAATGTATTCAATGCTACAGTGTTTGTTTTTTTGTTTTGTTTTGTTTTGTCTAATTTTGAAATCTACCTTGCCTTCATTTAAATCCAATAACAGAATGACTGGATCTTATTACTCCAAATCGTCCCGCGTTGCTGAGCAGATGCGGAGCTTCATCTAGGGAAGTAACTCTCCTCAGCGGAGTAAGTTAGGGTGAACAAGACTGTCCTTTACGTGCATTATCCTAATTCATGGAGCAACTACAGTATCCCATGGGCATTAATAGAGTTTCCTTGTTACATGAAACCTTGCATTGCTTTCTTAGTAGTTTTGTTTTTATAACTTATAAGACCTCACCTTGATATTGTGTTCAGTTCTGGTCACATCGTTACAAAAAGGATATTGCTGCTCTAGAAAGAGTGCAAAGAAGAGCAACCAGAATTATCCTGGGTTTAAAAGGCATGTCGTATGCAGACAGGCTAAAATAATTGAATCTATTTAGTCTTGAACAAAGAAGACTACGCGGTGATCTGATTCAAGTATTCAAAATCCTAAAAGGTATAGACGACCCAGGGGACTTTTTTGACCAGGGGTCACAAATGGAGATTAGATAAAGGGGCATTCAGAACAGAAAATAGGAGGCACTTTTTTACACAGAAAATTGTGAGGGTCTGAACCAACTCCCCAGTGATGTTGTTGAAGCTGACACCCTGGGATCCTTCAAGAAGCTGCTTGATGAGATTCTGGGATCAATAAGCTACTAACAACCAAACGAGCAAGATGGGCTGACTGGTCTCCTCTCGTTTGTAAACTTTCTTATGTTCTTATGTTCTTATGCTCTTAATAAAGCATAGGTAAGCATTGGAAAGCACAGAGAAGTCAGTTGCAGCATTGTGACGGGGTACTCCCTGCCCCATGCATTTTTGTATTTGTTTATTCTTCTTATTCTTTTTATTCTTATTATTATGATTTATGTATTTTATATGACGGCAGAAAGCCAGTGTTGATTTATTATGTTTGGCAGGACAAGCGAGGTGCCGTCCACCATTATTTGTTTTGGTTTTTAAAAATACCTCGTGAGAATGCGGGGCTGTCAGCTACTGATTATTTAAATAACTGACAGTCATAATAAGCTGAGGGATAATAAGATCATTAATAGCTAGTTAACCCCTCGGTCACCACTATAAAGACCTGCAGCTTTGGCTGCAACAGGGTTGAGTGTTCAGTGAGTGGAGAACAGGAGTAGAGAGGAGGTAAAGAAAGGAAAGCTAAAAAGTATAATGATAGACAGTGTATGATATAAAGTATAATGATACACAGTGTATGATATAAAGTATAATGATAGACAGTGTATGATATAAAGTATAATGATACACAGTGTATGATATAAAGTATAATGATACACAGTGTATGATATAAAGTATAACGATACACAGTGTATGGTATAAAGTATAATGATACACAGTGTATGGTATAAAGTATACACTGTGTATCATTATACTTTATATCATACACTATATATCATTATACTTTATATCATACACTGTTTATCATTATACTTTATATCATACACTGTGTATCATTATACTTTATACCATTCACTGTGTATCATCGTGTCACTCTGGGTTCAGCCCCTTGAGTCAATATTTGGTAGAGGCACCTTTGGCAGCAATTACAGCCATGAGTCTATTTGGATAAGTCTCTACCAGCTTTTGCACATCTGGGCACTACAATTTTTGCCCATTCTTCTTTGCAAAATTGCTCAAGCTCCGTCAAGTTGGATGGGGACCTTTGGTGAACAGCAATTTTCAACTCTTTCCGGGCTTTGACTGGGCCACTCCAGGACATTGACCTTTCTGTTTTTAAGCCATTCCAGTGTGGCTTTGGCTGTATGTTTGGGGTCATTGTCCTGCTGGAAGATGAATCTTCTCCCAAGTCCCAGGTCTCTTGCAGACTTCAGCAGGTTTTCCTCCAGGATTTCTCTGTACTTTGCTGCATCCATTTTGCCCTCTATCTTCACAAGCTTTCCAGGCCTTGACACAGAGAAGCATCTCCATAGCATGATGCTACCACCACCATGCTTCACGGTAGGGATGGTGTTCTCAGGATGATGTGCGGTGTTAGGCCTGCGCCAAACATAGCGCTTAGCGTTGAGGCCAAAAAGCTCTATTTTGGTTTCATCAGACAATAGAATCTTCTTCCACTTGGTCTCAGAGTCTCCCACATGCCTTCTGGCAAACTCTAGCCGAGATTTGAGTTTTTTCAATAATGGCTTTCTTTTTGCCACTCTCCCATAAAGGCCAGTTTTGTGAAGCACCCAGGCTATTGTTGCCGTATGCACAGTGTCTCCCAGCTCAGCCGTGGAAGACTGCAACTCCTTTAGAGTTGCCATAGGCCTCTTGGTGGCCTCCCTGACTAGTGCCCTTCTCGCCCGGATACTCAGTTTTTGAGGACGGCCTGTTCTAGACAGATTCACAGTTGTGACATATTCTCTCCATTTCTTAATAATGGACTTTACTGTGCTCCGGGGGATATTCAATGCCTTGGAAATATTCTTATATCCTACCCCTGATTGGTGCTTTTGAAGAACCTTATTCCAGATTTGCTTTGAATGTTCCTTTGTATTCATGATGTAGTTTTTGTTAGGAAATGTACTAACCAACTGTGGGACCTCCCAGAGACAGGTATATTTAACCTGAAATCATGTGAAACACCTTAATTGCACACAGGTGGACTCCATTCAACTAATTATGTGACTTCTAAAGACAATTGGTTGCACCAGAGCTTATTTAAGTGTGTCATAGCAAAGGGGGTGAATACTTATGCAATCAATTATTTTCTGTTTTATATTTGAAATTAATTTAGAACAATTTGTAGATTTTATTTTTCACTTTGACATTATGGACTTTTTTTATGTTGATCAGTGGCAAAAACTCCTAAATAAATCCATTTTGATTCCATGTTGTAACACAATAAAATGTGGAAAAGTCCAAGGGGGGTGAATACTTTTGAGAGCCACTGTACCTGTACGTGGCAAGTTTCCAAGCCTCACACACATTCCTTTGCATCTGTAGATTCTTTGAGATGCTCCCATCCCCCCATGCAACTAAGCAGAGCAGAGCTGTAAAACCCCCTACACAAATGCCCATAAATGGTCATATTTGCTCTCAATCTAGTCAAACTGCATTCCAAAATATGCCATCTAAACTCTGTGCTCAATGTCTCTCCATTGAAAGTACCATACATAAAATATTCTAACAGTATGAATATGGACTATGAAATTTCCTTACAATTATGATAAATCTCCACTGGACTTTGATGGCCGACCTCTTAATTTCTCTTCAGTCTTGAATCTGGTGCCTTACAGTATCTATAATTAGAGACAGAACCATTTCAAACACCCCATCAAGTTTGTTCCATGGTCTGATAAAGTAGCTAAGCAACAGGTAGTCAGTATTTCTTCTTCTATTGTTAGTTTGGGTATCTGATCCCCTAAAATCAGTCTCTGGAGTAAAATACAGTTTTTAAAACGCTGATAACATCTGATCAATAATTGATTGACTAATATAGAAACTAATATGCTTAAATGTTTAAAGGTGGTGTTTCAGGAGTGGTGTGTCAATGTATTAGCAGCTGATTTGAGGGTTAATTATTAACCACTTCCTTTATCAAACAGAGCCTGGTGCAGGCTAACTCGCTTTGTATGTTTTAACAATACACCTCGATAAGAATTTGTTTTCCTAAATGAAACTCCCCTGAAACAGGTCCTAACACTCTCATACCACACCCTTCCTGACTTTTGTCTGGAGGCAACAAAAGGTCCCTTGCTTGCAGTTAACACTATGTGATTTACTAACAGAGATCCCCTTCAGTGACTGGACAATTCTTACATTGTGAGTCAAAAGCATGCCAGCAGCAACATATTAAAAAGGAAATTGTACTCAGTTGAAATTATTCAGGTTTCTAATATTGGAGAACAATATCAAAACAACAAACAATAAAGAAAGATACAAGTAATTTCTATAAACACAGAATACATGTAACATGTTACATCTTGGAAGCTTGTGTGTGTGTGTGTGTGTGTCTTAAATATACAGTATACTAATCTGTCCAAAAACATTTCACAGGTGCAATAATGGGCAAGTCAGAATAAAGGGACAAGTCATCTTAATATGTCATATAAAATAAAGGTTATAAAATAAAAAAAAATCCCTGTACATTTTAACATAATTGGGACAACTCCCTCTCCCCTCATTTTTACTTCAAAAGGAACTGGTAGCAACATGAATAAAAAAAGCAGGGGGCAAGTTTGCCCCATTGTGTCTTGTTTAACTTTTACGAGCCAGTCTTCGTGCTGCATCATTATGGGCACTTTTTATTAAACGTGATTGGATGAGCCCCTCGAGGGAGCCCCATGGAGGGAGCCCCTCAATGCTGCTCACGGACCTGTAGGTCTGGAGTGAGCCCTGTGGAGGGAGCTCTTTGAGTGAGCCCTGTGGAGGAGCTCCTTAATGCTGCTCATGGTTCAGAAGGACATTGTTTGGGAGTGGCTGTGCTGGAACGTATGTGTTGAAGTGAAGCCGTTCCCTTTATTGCCTTATCTTGCTTTTGTGCTGTGGACAAAATGAGTTAGCCATGGTACAAAGTAACATTATTATATGTTATATCACCAATCATGAAATGTGATTATTGTGCAACAGGTTGAAGTGGAATTGCTACTTGATGTGTTAAAATTCAATTAAACCAGTTGCATTGTGCTTGACAAAGTAAGGCAAGGCGGGTGTTGGATATGAGCGACGTCCAATTTGCTACTGGTTTTCCTTGGCTATCCCTGTCCCAGGCAAAAAATACACTGAAAGCTTCTGTATTAAAAACCAAAACTAATACTGCAACCTATTGCACTTTCAATGCAGTACCCAAGTCGGCACTAAACAAATCCATTACTCTAATACCCTATCCACACTAATACCTGGACTGGAAGTGCCAAGGTTGTCTGCAGGACATGTGTGCAGGGTGTGGCCGGCCTTTTGAAGAGGGGAGAAGGAGGCTTGGCAGGCTGCTATTTACTAGGACCTGCAGTACTTACAGTGTATACAACGACTCTCCACTGCTGGGCAGGCCTATAAGAGACCTGCACAGATCTGTTTAATGAACTTAGTCAACCTACAGGAGGATGATGACAATGATCAGTTTTTGAAGATAATTCTGATGGACAGAGCATCATGACAAATCTTATTTGCAGCATGACCAGCATGACCACCCCGCCCCCCCCCATTTAGCTTCTGAGATGTGATGAGATCAGACGAAGATCAGACTCACTCTTAAATAAAAGTTTTCCATTTTTTTTTGTTTTTTTCACCTTATTTTCACTATGCACATGGCTATGCTTTTACCATTGCAATTCACTATTTATGAGAGCAACACTGTGCTAAATCTAGAAGTGCTGAGAACCATGGAGTAAAATACAAAATGAGAGTAGAGAAGCTAAGCTTAGCCAGATCACTGTAATCATCTAATATTCACTGCAGATATAGGGGTTCTAGTCAATAGAGCTGAACATTGGCACCCCTAAATACTGCCACTAATATATATATATGTCATGAAAGGCTCCTTGCGTGCCAAGGTTGAAAAAATCCAGCAGTGCCTACGAGCCTCTTGTGTATTCCTGCACAAATAGGAGTCATTCTCTGCTATGGGGGTAAAAAAAAGTCTGTCCAATGTCACATACAAGCACACTTAACTATTTTCTCTGGCAAATGGAATTATCTTTAAATCAGTTTCAGAGAAGTACAGTAAGATAAACTCCAACGACCAGATTTCGAAAAGCGTTTAAACTGGTATTTCTAAAGTTAAATTTTTTGTCAAGTCTACGATTTAGGGTGTGATGCATCTGTATCTAGAAAGAATACTGCTGTACAAGCGAAATAATGTATTCCATCTACAACGGAGGGATTTGTTTTCTTGCTGTTCATGGTACATTTTCATTCAAAATGTTGTTGATTTAAAAGTTGTTTGGAACAACGCAAGATTGGCTGGCAAGACCTATGGTCAATGGAACAGAGCAGGATCAGTTTCCTCATCAGGTCAACATATGAGGTTCTCCCATCACCACAGAACCTAAACCCCTGGGTAGGAGAGGATCCCTCATGTCCTTTGTGTTCATCACCTGCAACATTAAGGCACATTTTGACAGGATGAAAGGTGGCTCTTAGCCAAGGATGGTTTACTTGGCGCCATGACCAGGTGCTGCGATGTTTGGCCTTAGCATTGGAAGACAAGCGTAACATGACCAATAGGTTGCCACCTGTTCCATCAAAACATTACACACAAAAGGCAACATTCCTCTGCCCAGGAGAGCAACCACCAAGAAAAGGTGTTAAAGGTGTTAAAACCAATCCTCTCTACACTCTACAACCCGGTTTCTCAGACTTTGGATTCAGTGGCAAAGAGTTGCGTCGCACAGTGAAGAACTTATCTGAAGCAGCAGAGAGGAGCAGCAACTGGCTGTGGTTGAGACGGAAAGATTCTGGCTGATGTACGGGTAAGTAAGCTGGGCTGAGTTGAGTGGGGGATGGAGGGGGGTGATGCTGGGACGCCAGAATCACTGTCGAGTCCTCTTGAGGTGTCGTGGGCTAGTCGACGAAACACCGAGGATGGAAGGTGCCCACTTGAAGACCCCAGAGATGTACCCTACTTAGCTCAATCCATATGGTTGTCATGCTGATGCACTGGGAAACCGCACTGTGGTTGATCCCCGGAGCCAGCATCGCAGCCGTTGTGTGTGCTGATGCGCTAGGGAGGCAATAAGCTGATCCCTGTAGCCAGCATTACACTTCAGCCATCAACACCAGACAGAAGGATATCTACATCATCATATGGAAGGAAGCGCAAATGGATGGAGACACATATGGATCACATTAGTTTACTGTGAATCTTAGTTGGTGCTTATCTTGGCGAGAGCCAAGTTCAAATCGGCATGAAGTTTTAACATCTACTTTCGTGTAATGGAAATCTAAATATTTGTTGGTGAGTTATTGTGAACGCCCCTAAAGCACAGAATAACCCATACGCGAAAGGTCCTTCTGAATGATTGAAACTATATATAACTGTCTTAGCAGAGGGTGACTCCTCAATACCTGGTATTGGAGACACCCAGCCCTTTGAGAACCCCTAGTTTCACATAGCACTGAACCAGGTTTGGTATCAGTTTGAATTACAGAGCAGTGCAGTATTCACACCCTGCTCAGTTGGTTCGACAAACAAACCTGAGCAAACAGCCAGCATCTATATTTGGGGCAGGGAAGTGGGCTGCGTCAGCACTGGCTTCATAATGAAGGGACATTAATCAGCGCACTTGTATGGGGTGTTTGCACTTTGGGGTTTAGACTGATAAGGGGAGTGGAAACAGTTTCATTGAAGCTTGACTCACTAGGGTTGCAGAGGAGCAGGCACGGCTGGAATAGAATCCACTCTCAGTTTAGTTCCAACACGTCCTTCACCATGCTGAAGATTTTTACCATCCTGTTCAGTGTTCTAGGTAAGTTCCAAATACCTTCTATCATCTTTACATAGAACGTTCAAATAATGCTGCAGGAATTTTATTTTTAATTGCTTTTATTGAAAATCTGAGTTGCCCGCCATTTTAGCAGGACTATGGGTGTGGCATTGCTCCATGCAATATAACTAAAAATGTATGAACGATTAAATAATAACACAGTACTCCATCTTCATTTCGCTGTCAGTCATACTTACACATCAAAAATCAAGAAATATTGAAAACTGAATTATAGAGTGTGTTAACAGTAACATATAGTACATGTGCAATTTACTGCCAACACCAAGTATCCACGAATTAAGTGAATTTGTGAATTATTGAATCGTGGAAAATAATAGAGACCACTGTATATCTATATTTGCTAGCTCCCTATTTAATTTCTGGTTTTCTTTTCTTGCAATAGAAGTAGAATCGTTAGACTTGTTCAATTCTGAAATTTGCTCTAGAGGAAAAAAGTTCAAAGGGAATCAAGATGAGGGCCATAATTAAATTGTAATCTCATGGCAATTGTGGATTTATGAGTTTAGGCTTCTACTGTGCCATGTTGGCAGTGCATTGTACTGGAATAAAGGATGAAATAGAAAGGGTGCAAACTTCACTGACATTGCATTGCCTATAGAATGTTTGATAGACTCACTTGGCAAAATATAATTTTGGACAAAATATTTTCAATTTGTTGGAAATGTGATACTGGTGTTGTTCAGTTGGCCTGATGTAGCCGCTCATCTGGTTAAGAGGGAGTAGCTTTCCAGGAAAGGTGCACCTAAAGAGCTTATTACTCAACAGGAATAGATTTTGTGAAAATATGTGACTGGGTGTGCAAAAATATTCTTTCAAAATTCAAATGAATATTCAAATGATTTCTGTTTTACTCCAGAAGCAATACACACCTGTTACATCATCCTGTTATCTTATAGAGGAGAGACACTTCTGTACAGGATGATGTGTGCTGTTTCTTTCAGGTGTCATTTATGCAAAGGTTTCCTTTAGATGATTCCTTTGTTCATAGTCATGTATACATGCTGTTGTAGAAACATACACAAACATGTTTGCCTCTGCATACATTTCAAGCAGTGTAAAGTCATGCTCAGTATTGACGCCTGCATTCAGTATTGAGGCCACCCTCTGCAGTTCCAAGTTTATCAAACCTCTTTAAATGACCTAAACCAACATGCTATAAACTACCCATCGCCTTTTCAACATGCTGTAAGCTACCCATTGCCTTTTCAACATGGTGTAAACCACCTATCGCGTTTTCAACATGTTCTAAACTACCCATTGCCTTTTCAACATGGTGTAAACTACCCATCACCTTTTCAACATGCTGTAAACTACCCATCGCCTTTTCAACATGTTGTAAACTACCCATCGCCTTTTCAACATGCTGTAAACTACCCATCGCCTTTTCAACATGCTGTAAACTACCCATTGCCTTTTCAACATGGTGTAAACTACCCATTGCCTTTTCAACATGGTGTAAACTACCCATCGCCTTTTCAACATGTTCTAAACTACCCATCACCTTTTCAACATGCTGTAAACTACCCATCGTCTTTTCAACATGTTGTAAACTGCCCATCGCCTTTTCAACATGTTGTAAACTACCCATCGCCTTTTCTTCAATCCCTCTGGCAGCTTGGATTCACGAAGGATGTAAAAACAAAGCTGGAAACTAAAACTAAAAACTCGGTCAGTTTGCTTCAGAGAATGACATTACAAAAAATAAGTAAAGTGCTCAGTGTTTAATCAGTGTAAATAACTTGTTTATATATATATTTTTTTAAAAACAAACAAAAAAAAACATGGTATTATTTGTTACCCCTTCAGTAGTAAGGCTTGTCTTAAAATGCCATTTCTGAAAATGTTCAGAGTCCTGTGTTTATTGTCTACCATCCATATATGTGCTGTAAATCCTGTCCAGTATTGTATATACTGGCTGGGGGCCCAGTAAGAGGCTCAAATATCTGTTAAAATTCTCAGTTCTTAGCCAGTCACTATTTCACCTCCAGCTACTGGAATTTTCAACAGAGATGTTTGGGAAGTTACTTTTAAAAGGTAATCTGTTACAGTCGCACGTAACTTGAAGTAAATTGTAGCTAGTTACATTACTTTGAAAAAAAAAACAGTTCCAGTTACAAATAGTTGCTTCTCAGGTACAGTTTGCATTTTACAGAGATCTTTTTTTTCGATTTGGTCAGGCTGAAGCTCAAAATATTCTTTGAATATCCAGCTATCGTACCCACTCGTTCTCTCCCTGGACGCCATTTTCTAGCGCTTTCATATTTCCACGTTATGTATTAGCCGTTGTCCTTTTTTTAAAAATGAAGCTAAGTAATTATGTTTTCACATAAAATGTCTGAATAAGGAAGGTTCCAGTTCCAGGTTATTGAATGCCCAACACTGACGGTAACATTTCACTATTTGTTTCACAGTTTACATTACTGTGTGTTGCTACCTCTGTGTGCTTTGTAATGTTTCTGTATTGTCTTTGTTACAGGCAGCAGTCACTTAGTCACCGTGAAGGTTCTAGACCAACGCCTCAATGTGACTGACGGAGCGAGCGCCACTCTGCAGTGCACCTATACAACTACTATAGACACAACAACTGCTTTAAACATTCAGTGGACCTTTCACCAGGCAAACTCACAAAAGAATGATCAGGTAAATGGGTTCTAATCATGTCAACTCCGATAGTATATTCTGAATGTCCTTTCTCTTGTGAGAAAGTTATTCACATTTTTATGTACCTTAATTATCTTTTTCTTTTTGATTTTGCACCTTTTGGTACAGACCAGTTTTCTTCTTTTTTCATATGTTATATACAGTATAGATAGATAGATAGATAGATAGATAGATAGATAGATAGATAGATAGATAGATAGATAGATAGATAGATAGATAGATAGAAAAAATTAAAAGATTTTTTTGCATGTACACAAGATTTAATTGAAGGGCTTTTGTCCGAAACATCCTGAAATACATTATTTTTTAATAATTTAAATCTTTTGTGTACATGCAGAAAAACACTTTAAAGTTTTCTTTGTTTTCATTTTTATACACTGCTGTTATACCTCCTTTCAAACCTATATATAATGGTAAGGTATTTGGTGGTGCAATTCTTTAAATTCCTTTCAGAATTTCCATTTACAAACTATTAACACACAAAAGGCAGAACACAATCCTATCTCCCCTAGCAGAACTAATTAAACTATTGTTTCTAACTATAAACAGGACGGCTAAATCACAACACTTTTACAGATCAGAGTTTTATACCTGTTTCTCCGCCCCACCCTGACACAGGCTCCCTCCACATCAGGGTTTTTATACACCGTCTGTAGTTGTTATACAGTCCCTTCTGGATTGATTATACACATTAACCGACAATCACCTTGTTGAAGAATCAAACCCAGATGAGGACCTCTAGTGGTCACCTCACTGGTACTGCAGGCTATTTTACCCAATGTCTGTTTCAATGTGCGTGAATAAAGCCCTTCTCAAACACTGACAAGCACTCCTTCGGTCACTCTGTCACAAAATATGTCAATGGGAGAGGGGTAATTATCCAGTAATTCTCCTGCAAAAGTAACTGCAGACAAAATTAAGAATTGTAGAAGGTGGTGTGAGACGCGTCGGAAGGGTTTGTTTAAGTTGAGGCTTATCAGGTGCATGGGTTATTGCTGAAAGGCAGAGCCATGGCTCAGGGCAAGGTATCACAAGCCTACAATAGAACCCCACAGTGGCCAGGGCTTATCTTAGTTTGGTTGGCAGAGAATACACCTGTGTAGGCAAGTTTTTAACATGCTGCGTTTCAATTAATACTCATTAATGCTCATAAGATACAGTTGGTGCTGTTAATGGCATCAGAATCAGGGCTTGAAGTCTCTGTGTCTTTATTGTGTTCCGTGATGGTAATAAAGGGGTCAATGAAGCACACACTGGACTGCCTGGACCTGCCCATTGAGAGGAGTGCACTTGTTCTAGAGCTGACTGTAAGGCTCTGTACTGCTCTTACTGTGAAATTCTACAATGCTCAAAACTGAAGCACTCTTTCATAATGAGAGATTATGGTCTATTGATTTTTTCACTGAAAGAAAAGGGCATAGAAAATGTACATTTTACAAATATCTATATTCATGATTTAAATGGTACAAAGCAACTTGGATGGGTGTTACCACTGAGACATGACCACATAGGAAGGTTCTGTCTGACATTTTAATATAAAGTGTGCCATACAGTACATACGGTAAGATTCTCAAAGCATCACTTTTTTCTGAAAGGAAAAACAATTACAAATTGTTAAATGAATAAGAAGCAATGTAAGACTACACACAATGTTTAAGAATCCAGTCCACAGACTTATCCTGGGATTTTATAAAAGTCCATGTAATAAGTACAGAGGTGCAGATACTGAGAGATGGGAAAACAACAGTCCAGGTATTCCTTCACTCGTCCGGTGGATTTTTTATTTATTCACAATAATTTGCACTCGTCTCATCTCATCTCGTCTCACTACTTGCTTTTCCCTGCTCAACCCAACCCTACAGCTATCACAGTTCCCTATATATACTCCAGGCTTCACCCCATCAATCCCTTTTCAGCCACTCATCAAATTGGTTAATCGCTTAACCACAGACTTGATGAGGAGAAAACCCAGAGCATCTGTGTAGCTGCCCTTATCAAGATGGCTGCCGCAACCCGACTCTGGACCTATTGTCACCTCCATCTCGATAAGGGTCATAGATTGGTCTTGTCAGGAGGCCACACTTCCAGGGTCGCCAGAGCCGGGGGGGCCAGAGGGGCCATGGTCCCCCACTTTTTGACAAAAGGGCCCAGCATATTGCTTCCCTTGGTCTTGAATTTGGATGCTCGCTCATACCGCAACGCTGTCAAAGTTGTGCATGTACATTAGGCTACTGTCGCTTTAAGGAATTATCCCTCTGGGTCCCACCCAACACAAACATATTAACGTAGGTAAGCATTTCTTATTCGGCATCGTTGTTGTGTGGTTCACTAGCAGAGCAGAGAGCCTGTTATCAAACAACCCAGACTTTACGTTTTGGGAGACTGCACCTCTGTATTGCTTGTATTTCTGAAATATATTTGTGTGTGTGTTTGTGCGTACGTGTTAAAATTAGGGCTGTATTTTCATGGTAACATGGCTTATTTCACTGCATTTGATGGTCTAAAAATAGGTATTTCAAGATATTTTATGATTAAACATAATAGACAGGATTTTCAAAAAACAGTGTTGCGGTATAGTAACAACAGCTTTAGTAGCAAGTGATTTTCAAAGGAAATTTGTTTATAAAATCAATCCGTTAATGCTTTGAAATCGATGAGGTTGTTAATGAATGCATTTCTTGTTAAAAAGTTAATTGTCGCACGTCATGTACATCACTTCCTGTCTTAACGACTAGATAAGGGGGACTTAACCCTTTGCAATCCATTTATTAATTGTGCGTCAGGCTCGCCAGGTCTAATTTATTTTCACACGCACAGTTAATTTTAGACGCGCTGTTTAAAAGTATTTTTTTCCACAGTCAAATGGGTTTAAATGGCCCTGCATATCAACAAAGCACTCACTAGGCATCTCCAGCCCCGCCCCACCTTTTCGTTCGCTATCGCTTTCACATATGCTAACAAATAAATAATAATAATAATAATAGTCGTACATACCGATCAATCATCTCCTGATGACTTGTTTTATCACCAAACTCCTCAATAATGCAATCCAAGTCATTATTTTATTGCTATAACATCTCGAAAAAGCTCTGCAAATGTCTGTGATAGTCTCTGTGCATTGATACAGTAACACCCAGCTTGTTTCCTTATGACCGCCCCTATCTGATGCCAGGGGCAAGTATGACTATTCATGAGATACGCCTTTTTTTTTTTTTTTTTTATCCGCTTGTCTCGGCTTCTCGGCCATTGAATGGTTTTCTCGGCTTTTTCTGGAGATAAAAAAAAATGACTTTTTTGCGTTTTTTGCGTTTTTTGGATGATGTCGGACAGGGTCCGACAAAGGACCTGATAGGAATAATTGCAATGTCGGACCCAGTCCGACAATGGACCGCAAAGGGTTAATCAAAATGCATGTTAACGAGATCCAAAAAAACGAATGGAAGCATAATTCGCTGTTATGGAAACTACTAGTATACAGGGAGATGGCTTTCCCACCAGCGAGCAGCAGCCAAATGGAAAAAAAAAAATAATGGGAATATCTATTTTGTGTATAATTTGTAAACTTAATTTAAAATTGTGCATTGTGTCATGCAGAATGAACATTTATTTAGAACACTTCACATATAAAATGCTGATTTACCATTATCTGGGGTGTGGGTAAAACTCGGACGGCATGGATTTTTAAAAAAAAGCCATCTATGTAGGCTTGGTTGGAATTTATTTTCTTATGTTGACATCTACTTTTGTATGTATTTTAGTGTGTACGATTGTAGGCTATAAATAAATATATTTGAAGTGCCATTTGTGTTTATAGTTGTTAGTTATTATACATGTATGTAACGCTTCATTATATATTTATTAAGCTTTTAAAATTACAATAGAACTCCCTAACTCAATACACAATTTGTTTCTAATTGTTCCGTGAATTCCGCTAATCATGTTGAATGTATTTTCTCTGGTACCTTTTGCTCACCTCCGCAATAAATAAACTCAACATGATTAGAAGTAGCCACCGAACACTTACAGAATTATAAGAACATTGTATATACATAGGAACATGTGAAGGTGAAAGTGTACAGGAGTCTGACAACATTACAAATATGTTTAGGCAAAATCCACGTCAATGATCTCAATCACATTCCTAGTGGATCTGTGTGCCCTTGTATACCTGTTCTTCGTTCTTGTGTGGATTAGACACAGATGTTAAAAGCCAAGGATGCATTGCAAATCCACAATCACCCAAGGAAACTTTATTGTAATATCTAATGTGCTGTTTTCTATACCAAGATTTCATTATTTACTCTTAGGTTTTTTTTGTACAATTCAAATGAAATCTACAGTAGAGGTCAGCTATCATATAATGTACGTATCCAGAGTTCAGGCTACAGTTGCATTGATCATTTCTTGGTAGTAACATTACACTGGGTGCAAATAATGGTATATTATTTTAGTAATACAACAAACATTCCGTAAGGTTACAAAAGGTTAAAACAAGTGAATAAATCTCATTCATAATCACAAGTATAGAAAAGGCTAAAATATTTTCATAACTACAGATAATGAATTATCTAGGTAGTCTGTGAGAAATTAACTCTGGTCCTGTACATTCTCTCTCTCTCTGTCTCGTCGGCGTCACAGCCGTGGACTGTTCAATTTCTGTTTCAAAGTGAGTTGGAAAATACTGGCAGATGTTGGTCAACGGCTTATTTTTCCAACTGAGATTGCCACCACTAACCTTCGACCAGATATTGTCTTGTGGTCTGGATCAGCACGCCTTGTTCACCTGGTAGAGTTAACAGTGCCATGGGAGGATGCTGTAGATGAGGCGTATGAGAGGAAGAAACTGCGGTATGCTCAACTAGCCTCTGAAGCGGAACAGCGAGGATGGAGAGTCTGGGTTTACTCAGTGGAAGTGGGTTGTCGAGGATTTGTGGCACACTCTACAACCCGGTTTCTCAGAGATGTCGGATTCAATGGCCAAGAGTTGCATTGCACAGTGAAGAACTTATCTGAAGCAGCAGAGAGGAGCAGCAACTGGCTGTGGTTGAGACGGAAAGATTCTGGCTGGGGATCTCAAGCACAGTAGAAAGAAAGAAACGCTGATGTACAGGTAAGTAAGCTGGGCTGAGTTGAGTGGGCGACGGAGGGGGGTGATGCTGGGACGCCAGAATCACCGTCGAGCCCTCTTGAGGTGTCGTGGGCTAGTCGACGAAACACCGAGGATGGAAGGTGCCCACTTGAAGACCCCAGAGATGTACCCTACTTAGCTCAATCCAGGCGGTTGTCATGCTGATGCGCTGGGGAGACCGCACTATGGTTGATCCCGGAGCCAGCATCGCAGCCGTTGTGTGTGCTGATGCGCTAGGGAGGCAAAATAAGCTGATCCCTGGAGCCAGCATTACACTTCAGCCATCAACACCAGACAGAAGGATATCTACATCATCATATGGAAGGAAGCGCAAATGGATGGAGACACATATGGATCACATTAGTTTACTGTGAAGCTACGTCTTAGTTGGTGCTTATCTTGGCGAGCCAAGTTCAAATCAACATGACGTTTAACATCTACTCTCATGTAATGGAAATCATGAAGATCTGGATACGTCCAGTGACTGCTGTATATAGTGCAGCTAGCAACAAGGGAAAGACCTCGTGACAGCCTGGAGAGACAGCTGACTGGAGGAAAGAGACCCCATTGGGGCTGGCAAGGGTTAGCTACCCTTGTCGGCAGTATCCAGCTCTGTGTTTACAGGATGCTGGAGACACCGCCCAAGGCTTCAAAGAAATTAAAGAGAAAAATACCCCTAGAGTCTGCGAGAGCGGGAGCGGAAGATGACTCAACGTTGGACAACACGGTTAACGACTTAGGAACGGAAACGGATATAAGTATGGAGAGTACTTCACAAAAGACTAGTTCAAGATCTGCAGTTAGCAAAGACATGGAACTCCAGGTTTGTGTCTGCGGCTGGAGCAAAGCGACAAGGGTCAGGGGTTTGAAGATTCATCAAGGGAGAATGAAATGCTTGAGGGAGAAGGGACAAGGCCTCGCATTGATCAGTACTTCTTACGAAGTCAGTCAAGTCAGTCGAATGAAATCCAGTGACAGGAAGCAAACCACAGTTCGCAGGATATCAGCACCCCTGTCATAGATGTGAGGAGGACTTGCATTGACACAGTTAGTGATGAACCTAATGATCCTTGTGAACCCGGTCAGACAAACCAGCGTAAGAGAGAAAAGAACCTCAGCGGGCACAAGCCTGGAGTTAAATGGCCAAGAGCTTGTGAGAAACCTGCATGAGACACAGCAAACACAGATCTCTGCTTTGCATTGGAAAGGTTAAGTGGAACAGTTGAAAAGAAACTGGATAAATTTGGGGACATCATCTACGCATATGGAAGCGAGAGGTTTGGAGTTGAAAAAAGGAAGGAAAAAGTACTAACTATTCCTGGAAAGTCTAGACGGCAGCAGGAGATTGAACGCTTAGTTAGAGAAAGGAGACAGCTGAGGAAGCAATGGAGAAGAGCAGAACTAAGTCAGAAGGAGGGACTCAATCTCTTATAAAGGGTCATAAAAGATAAGCTTGCAACATTGCGCAGAGCTGAGCGCCTACGGAAACTCTACAAAAAGAAGGAGCGTGCGAGAACTAACTTTTATAAAGACCCATTCAAATTTGTAAAGAAGTTATTCACCAGTGAGAAGAATGGCACACTAAAAGCACCTAAGTTTGAGCTGGAGAGATATTTGGAGGAAACACATACAGATTCAAAAAGGCAGGAGCCTATGTCAATTCTGTCAGACATCCCACCTATCAATCCACCAGAATACCAAATGGAGGACTGTGCACCTAAGTGGAAAGAAGTAGAGCGAGCTGTGAAAAAAGCAAGGGCTTCATCATCTCCAGGGCCTAATGGAGTTCAGTACAGAGTGTACAAGAGTGCTTCAGGAGTTCTACGAATCCTGTGGAAATTGATGAAAGTGGCATGGGAAAAACAGGTTGTACCAAGAGCATGGCGCCGAGCAGGTGGAGTCTTTATACCTAAAGAAAAAGATTCTACAAGCATCAGTCAGTTTCGCCCTATTTCCCTATTAAACGTAGAAGGCAAGATTTTCTTCAGCATTATTGCTCAGAGATTGTCAACTTACCTATTAAAGAACTGCTTCATTGACACTTCAATACAAAAAGCGGGCATTCCAGGTTTCCCAGGATGCTTAGAACACATCAATGTGATCTGGCAACAAATTCAATCAGCTAAAAAGGAGAGGAAGGAGCTCCATGTGACTTTCCTGGATTTGGATAATGCATATGGTTCAGTGCCACATGAACTTCTTTGGGCAGCATTTGATTTTTTCAGTGTACCGATGACAATAACAAATCTAGTGAAAGCCTACTTTGGAGATTTGCCATTTAGAAATATTGTAGAATATTTCGTTTTTTATGTCTACCTTGTAAATAAAGAATAAAAACAAATGCTGTTTATTGTTATGAAAGTTCTTGTTTAAAACAGGTCTAGAAAAAATGTTTGCCATTTCAATGTGTGCTGCCCAAGCAAGAATGTAATTACAGTTGATGGTATCTTCGATTTGTAAATGTTAGAAAATCTGCATTATTTCTTTATTGATAATTAAGTTGATAATTACTTGAGCTGACGCGGTGAAGTTGTTCAGAGCAGGGCCCTGAATAGCAACTTACAGCAACTGTGATCAGCACTATTTCTTTTCTGGAAGAGGGATACGTCACCCAGTTCAAAGGTAGATGAGAGCCTCAGTGTGCAGAGCCTTTACTTTTGCTGTGAGATAACGTTTTTTTCAGCACGAGAAAAAGATTACTTATAAAATGGGAAAGAAACAGAGGACTTGGATAATTAAAGAAAGCGCTTTAAAGATGATGATATTGTGGATGAGGCAGCGAAAATCTTAATTTCACCGCCACCAAAAAATAAAATAAAACAAGGCAACATATTTGTGCAGGAGCCGCTCTCCACAGCAAAGCAAAAACACTGACAACTTTAAACACAGTGGCTTTGATAAGCATACACAAAGACAGAACTAACAACGTGAATGCTGGAAAAGACATGGACATGTTTATAACAAAGAATGAGCGCCGAGAAGCCGACTGTGTACTTGAGAGCGAATGTTTCTACATACTTCATCTTGTAACACTGTAGAAGACTGTTTAAACATGTGTTGCCATTTCATGTAATTTGTGTCTGAATCAGTAAATAACTGTAGAATTAAAAACAAATAGCTACCCTTTTAGTAAGGCTATTAAAGCTAAACAAATACTTTGTAGACAGCTGTTTAATGTTCTTTATCAATGTAAATGCTGTACATGGTCATACCTCCCCCCCCCACCCCCCACATACACTTTTAGAAAGGCACTGGTGTTGTTGCACACTTCAGCCCTTTTTATACACTTTCACCAGCTTACCTCTTTGCTGACAACATTTATTGAAATAAGCAGCTACGTCTTTGTGTAGATTTGCTACGTCTTTGTATAGATTTGCTACGTCTTTGTGTAGATTTGCTACGTCTTTGTGTAGATTTGCTATGTCTTTGTATAGATTTGCTACGTCTTTGTGTAGATTTGCTACGTCTTTGTGTAGATTTGCTATGTTTTTGTATAGATTTGCTACTTCTTTGTGTAGATTTGTTAAGTCTTTGTGTAGATTTGCTAGTCTTTGTGTAGATTTGCTACATCTTTGTGTAGATTTGCTATGTCTTTGTGTAGATTTGCTACGTCTTTGTGTAGATTTGCTACGTCTTTGTGTAGACTTGCTACGTCTTTGTGTAGATTTGCTACGTCTTTGTGTAGATTTGCTATGTCTTTGTATAGATTTGCTACGTCTTTGTGTAGATTTGCTACGTCTTTGTGTAGATTTGCTACGTCTTTGTGTAGACTTGCTACGTCTTTGTGTAGATTTGCTATGTCTTTGCACTTCTTGGCCACTGTACTGTGGGTGTTACTACAGTGCAACCACATTGTAGTGAGAGACACTTCATGTCAAGTTTTACTAGTGTACAATGATAGAATTGACGGGTAGAACGTGGATTTGAAGTAAGCACGTTTTCACGCAATGCAGCTCACACTGTGTCCAAGTGTTGACAGTTCGGACGAGTCTTCCCAGAGTCACTGTCTCAAGACCATGTACAGCACAGATAAACGGGGGAGATGTAGCTGGAAAAACCAGGTAAGAAACCATTCATAGCATTACTGACTGACCAAGAGAAGTTGAGCAAGTAGATCAACATTTCAATGGATGTTTTCTGATAACACTGCATAAGGCAGAATGGGTCACAGTGTCATGTAGGCTGGTGTAGCTGTATAGAATGGGTCACAGTGTCATGTAGGCTGGTGTAGATGTATAGAATGGGTCACAGTGTCATGTAGGCTGGTGTAGATGTATAGAATGGGTCACAGTGTCATGTAGGCTGGTGTAGATGTATAGAATGGGTCCCAGTGTCATGTAGGCTGGTGTAAGTTGATCTAAACAATGTAAGATCTAAATACTGCTAACATTTAAATATTACATTAGGATCAAACCTCTAGTGTTACTGACTTTTAAAGACTAAAACACAATTAAGAGACTCTCACACACACTGGTAGAGATGTTGGTTTACTTGAAATCCATGTCTTTTAATGATTTAAACAATCACAGCATTTACAAGTTTCCACCGTTTCACCCCATTGTGTCCTTGCGTAAAATCATTTTGGACGTTTATACTGTTTTGACAAGCATTACCTACCTGTTCATCCCGGACTGTTCTGTAACATAGCTGGCTTCTTGTGCTAATGCCCCGTGGAGACCCAGTTGAAGGGTTGGTGTGGGCTGGGTGGAGCTTCCCTATTCTATTCCCTGGTTGAGCCTTTTCCTTTGTTTGCGTTTCTCTTCCAGCTATGACGAGAACAGAGTCCACTTTGAGCTGCAGATCTAAATACTCCAATACTCCCTCCCTCTATATTAACACAGGCTTCCAGATTTACAATTATACATGCTAACGACATGCTACAGATTTACAATTATACAAGCTAACGCCAGGCTTCCAGATTTACAATTATACATGCTAACAGCAGGCTTCCAGATTTATAATTCTACACGCAGGAGCTGCTACACTGCTGCCCCCGCCGTGCTGTTCTGTGGTTTAATCACTCCATTCCCTACCTTCAGATCTATTACTTTGAAAGTGGACAGTCCTACAGTCTCGGAAGCTTTAAAAACAGGATCACAGGAGCAACGTCCCCAAACAACGCAACGATAACCATCAGCAACATGCAGCCGTCCGACTCCGGTGTCTACATCTGTGAGGTGAACAACCCACCGGACTTCCAGGGCAACAACCAAGGCGTGTTCTTTGTGTCTGTATTAGGTAATACAAGTGGAGTTGTTAGTCAGCAATTTAAAATCAGTACACAACCTTAAGGCAATGTACCAAGGAAGGAATGCCTTTTCAAAGAGATTTTATAAGCAAGATTTTAAAATAAAGACAGACTATGCTTGTCTAAAAGGGGTAGGCAATTTCTAAACGTAGTGTACGGCCAGGGATGTATGGAGATAATAATTCCTTGAGATATATTTGAAAAACATCATGCAACCCCTTATAAGTAAGGAGTAGGAATTTAAAATGAGTTCTAAATGGTACTGCAAGCCAGTGTAGCGAGGGCCAAACGGGGTGATATGATCATATTTCCTAGACACAGTTAACTCTTGCAGTAGCATCTTGAACAATCTGAACATGTGATGCAGGTAATCCACTCTGCTGAGTTCTCTTTGTCAGAATTAGCTCTGTTTGACTCTGTCTGGGCAAGTTGTTCTTGCTTTGAGGCTCCAGCCTGTTTGAAACTGATCAATGTTTCTTCCTTGCAGTTGAGCCATCAAAACCAATCTGTGCCATCCATGGGACACCAGAATCAGGTCACCGGGTATCCCTGACCTGCCATTCAGAGCAAGGAAACCCCGCCCCTACCTATACCTGGAGTAAACTCAGTGATGGGGTCGCCACACAACCGTTGGGACAAATGGGTAACACTTCAGTTCCAATAGCTCTTTTGGCTTGCTGTTGATTTTGTAAAGCATCATGGGATGCTTGCACATGAAGGATGCTGTATCCCCTTCAGTCACTGCATGTATAATTGTACCGTGTTAAGGTTCCTATCTATCTATCTATTTTATAATGCACAATGTTGTTTTTTAAAGTTTTGACAGTACAACTTCCTGAACTCTATAGAGTTCACACAAACTCTTCTAAAATTCCAAAAAATGTAATAAAATAATTGTGACAGGAGGTGTGGTGTGGAGTGGTATGGTAAATACAGATAGTGTTTAAAATGCTATGCAACTCAACAATATAATGGGATATCAATGATTAATATTTCATATATATTACTTTTGAAAGAACAAGATTTCTTAATGAATCTTCTAAAATAATCGCTTTGTTTTTTTTGTTAACGGCTATTTAAAATTTATAGTGAAGAACAGCATGCTTTCATGCTTTTGAGTAAATTTGCTAATCAGTAACAAATTGATGCTTTTCTTTCATTTTCAGTGTTATTTTTGATTTTGCAAAAATGTATTCTTTTTTTCTCAGATATCATAACTGGCAGTATGAAGATTGGAAATCTGTCCCAGTTTGAAACCGGTACTTACCAGTGCAATGCCTCCAACAGCCAGGGGTTCTCTATCTGCACCGTGGAGCTCTCTGAAGGTAATGGCTGGACTCAGTGTGACTGCATCTCACTGTGAGCCTGCTCTCCACATGCATTTAACTGTCACTGCATCACACTGTGAGCCTGCTCTCCACATGCATTTAACTGTCACTGCATCTCACTGTGAGCCTGCTCTCCACATGCATTTAACTGTCACTGCATCTCACTGTGAGCCTGCTCTTCACATGCATTTAACTGCCACTGCATCTCACTGTGAGCCTGCTCTCCACATGCATTTAACTGCCACTGCATCTCACTGTGAGCCTGCTCTCCACATGCATTTAACTGTCACTGCATCTCACTGGGAGCCTGCTCTCCACATGCATTTAATTCAGAGCTGCACAATCAGACCCATTCTACCTGACCCTCAATATCGATAGCACAATCCAGTCTGGATTCAATCCACAATTGGACTGCTGGGCTTATCAGTCACCTGTTTACTGAGATATACCAGGAAGTCATTTCATGATCTAAACAGTGGTGGATCTAATACTGCCACCCCTTGACTGTATATTTATTTACCCTTATTGACATCACTTAAAACAATACGCATCAAGTGGATGTGGACCATAGAAGAGCAGGTTTAAGGTGGCAGTATTGAAATCTGCCACTGTTTAGATCCACATTGTCTGTGTTTTAAAATCTACCCTGTCATGGTAAATGCACAATAAATCATAGACGACCATGGTAAAGAACAGAGTACGGTAAACTGTTATAAACTACTGTATGACAAACTGTTGATCTATTATGTAAATGTACACTATTGACAAATCACAAAAAAAGAACCTTTTCACCACATTTTGTTTTGATGTCTCAAAATGGTAACAGTCCCAAATTATGTATTTGCAGATTTGATATTAAAATTCCACTGACCACATGTGTTTCAAATGATGTACTCTTTGCACACATCTGCAGACTCTCAGATTTTCCATTTAAATATCCCAGTTTAAAGGGACATGAATTATACAAATACACGTAAAATGAAAAAAAATATAAAGTGTGATTATAGAATTTCGCAGTGTACTAAATGAAATAAGTCATGCCTTGTTATTATAGCACAGGGGAGAATCAGCCCCTTTGTTTGTTGTAGGACAAGGCGTTTCCTACAATGCAGTAATATCTCCTATCACAGGTGCACATGAAGGAGCTATCGCTGGAGCCGTGATCGGGGCTGTTCTGGCTGCAGTCATTATAGGGACGGTTGTCTGGTTTATCTCAAGCAAGAGGAAGGGGAAATCTAATAAGGAGAAGTCTGCTGGTACTGAACTGCAGTAAGTGCAATACTTTGTGATATCATTTTGTATTTTCTTTGATTACATGATGTTAAATAAAATATCTAAATTATGTTCATATAGATTTTTTTTTTAAATTATGTCTCAATCCTAAAATTGTAGGTGGTGCAAAAATGTTGGCCACAACTGTATATATTAACACAGCTTTTAAAGTATGATTGTGCCTATTAAGTAATATTCTTTAACCCTGTGTGCGCTACACAACACGCGTGCGTTAAGCAAAGGGTGTGCATTATACAAGGCATGTTAAATGAAACTGTTCTGTTGTGCGCTAAAGCACAGGGATCACACCCTACACAAGGTACACCTTACTTCTTTTGCATACATGGTTCAATATTTTGGTTCAGACACTTTTCAATAGATGGTGCCGAATTTCTTCCACTCATGAAATGCCCTGTTGTGTAAGGTGTACAAATTGCCACCTAACTTGCCCAATCTAGCTAATTCTGATTAACTACACTATATACACATCTGTCTTTCTTTATTGCTGCATATTGAGCAACATTGATGTGCCTCAGCTAGGTAAATGAAACTGCCAGCCTTGTGCACAGAAATACAGTGAAACCCTCTCAAGACTGACTTTCATCAAGTCCCCACAGATTCACCTAGTAAAGTCACTGCTGTGTGGAGAGGGGAAAAGTCATGCGCTAAGGAGCTCCCTGCTCTGAATCCCGGCCATGCTGAGTTGACAATCTTGCTTCTGGGCTGATATGAGATGATCCTGAGTTATCTTCACTGTATTACACAAGGCAAATAAAAACTGACCCTATTAATTCAAAATTAGGGTAGCACTAGATTACAGGGTATTCTGTGTAATTACATTGTAATAAATGTGTAATTACCAATGGTACCTGCTCTTACACAGTAACAGGCTTGTAACATAGTAACAGCAGGGTTGAGGCCATTCCCATGTTTACTCACTTATTCCATCAGTAGTTACCATGTAGTAATGATTATACTTATTATTTCGTAATGTATGCCTCATAATCTAAAGTACTGTCAAAATAGTGTGGCTGTAGATAAAGCAAAGGCAGGCTTGTGCATTACAATGTATTACAATACTGTATACACAGATGGAATTGATATGAATGTTTCTATTTACTTAACAAAAGGACGAAAGCTAATAGGGATGTGAAGTATCAAGATGTCCCCACTGTGGAGGCGGCTCCAGTCCAGGCCCATGCTGTGGAGGTCCAGGCGGAGGAGCCCCACGGGGGGGGGGAGGAGCAGGAGGCTGTGCAGAACAATACATCTGTGGAAGCATAGGAGGAGCGAGGGCAACAGGGGGGCATGCAAATCCAGCAGGCCAGCACTGAGGCGATACGGTAGTAGCTTCAAATGTCATTTTATGAATCTGTTCGCCTTTCCCTTCTTTGAAGAATGTTTGCAATCATTTTGATGAGTTCTGAGTTTTGATGCTCCAGTATTGAGTTATTAGTATTTGTTCTCTATATCTGTCTTTACCTGGCTTGGAACTTGCTTTGAGCCTGTCTGTAGGATTCTAGCTGCCTAGCACTGAACAGATCTCATTCTAGCCAATCCATTGGAGAATGTGACCTTACAACTCCACTGTCCAACTGTAAATATACAGAGAGGGTGAGTAGATGGGACCAGCCAAGTGGAAGAGTCATTTTGTCACATGAGGAAGTCGTTCAGTGTGGGCAATTTTAATTCCCAAACAAGCTCACAGACAGATAAATTCAGATATAGGGAAAATTGAACTCAATATTAGATCTACGGAACCCGAAACCACTCAACATCATTTCAAACATTATAAAAAGACAAGGGAACATTTGAAGCTGCTCACTCTTTTATTACTTGAACGTCGGCTGACTGTTTAGCTGTGTGTATCCTGCAGGAGTTCCCCTCCTTGGGTGATTTAAAGAGCCTCTCATTGACATCACTAATATACAGCATAGCCATGGCCCGCTATTCACTCACTGTCGATCTACTGTAGGCTTCAGCATATCCACAATGATACAGAGAGATAAGTCAGATAACGCCCCTAGTGTGCAAAACAGGTTAACCAAACCCCCCAGCACATTGACCTCAGTTACGTTGCAGAGTACAGCACATCACACTTTGTCGTTTTTATAGCTGGCCATGGCTGCCCTGTAGTTTACTGACTGTTTGCTTTACAGTTATTTTTTTAAATGTTCTGTTAACAAGCTTTTCCAATGGCGTTTTCATTTTATTTTATTTACATTTTTTACAATTTCATACTCAATTAAGTCCAATTAACAGTTAAGAAAATATTCTAATATGATTATGCCTGATTGTTATTGTCGTGATGCATGTTAAAATGTTGATAACAAGAGTGGTGTTGTTTGGGATAGCATGTTTCACTGTCATTGAAAATAAAATAAACATTAAAAAATGCTGCATTATTGTTTTGTTTTTTTTAAAACATAAGAGGAACTTTTAATCAATAATTTCCATAAAAATGCACAGCACAGTGCTTAACATGAAATATCAAAGAAGTGTTAATAAATATCTATCTAATGGCTACACTTTCTGAGGTATATTATAAGATTTAATTGAATATATCTCAGGGTAAATTAAACTCTAACACAGTTAAAAGTATTTCAATTCATTATTGTATTTTAATACAAAGCGTGGTCCAACGTTCCCAGTTCAATGCAAATAAATGTAACTAAAATACATGTCACTTATTTAATATACCTTATTGGTTCAAAAGATGCAATATATCAGAGCCTTGAGTAACAGAGAAAACAAAACGTAGACTTGAAAAGTAAAATAAAATTAATGTGTTTATTTACAAGTTACACAATTCAATACAAATATCACATGAGCATTGTCACAGCTGGCATTGAAAGTATATTGAGAGTATATTCAACCAGAGGCGGACAGTTAACAGTTTTCGCTTGCTCACTGAACCCCCAGTCTCTTATTAATGAATTGCGCTTCCCTTCTTCTGGGTGATGTGCGTTTCATTTCCCCCCTCTCACGTGACACTGGCACATCAACAATGCCGTTCATCCCATCTGTTTAATGGGCTGATGCCGGGCTGTGCTCGCTCAGAAATGTGAGCACCGAAATCCGTAGTGCACATGCACAGTAGCAGCCAGCGGTCAGCCAGGACTGGCTATGATTGGCTTAAAAATGTCTGCAGCCGTTTAGTGAACACAGTGATCAGGTGATCAGCACGTGTGTGCCAAGACAATAAAGGCTATAAATATGAGCAGCACGACTTCAGCTCTTCTCAGTCTTGCATGGTGTGTTACTTTGCAGAAAAACAGAAAACATTTAAGCTGTTTAAATATTAAAATGCAATTCTCAAGTCTAATTATCTTTGTCTAACTTTGTTTAACTTTTAAATAAATGTTATTTGTCTTATTTGTTGAACCTTGTTCTTTTCACAGTTTTAATCTGCTTTTATTTTGTGCCATCTGTCCCTTTTTCTCCTGAGGCTGCTGCTTTAACTTAAGCTCAGTAATATCTTGCTGTGTTCGGCAATTTTTCTCACCTGCATCTGAGGTGTGAACACCCAAACATTTTGGTCACCAGCCACCACTGTGTTCAACACATTTCATCAGAAACAGTTACACAGAATGAATGTCCTGATTTTATGCACCGTTAAATTCAATAAACTGTTTAGCTACTATACTTTGTGTAAGAGGAAAGTTTGAAACAAATCCCGTGATGAACGCTGTCTCTCAGTCTGCTCGGTTCTTGTCCTGCTGAAGCAAGGTGATTTCATGGTCACGGTCTTGCAGTTATGAAGAATATGCAAATGTGTCCTAAATACTTTGTCCAGCGACTACTGGTTGTAGTTTTTAAGTTGCAATTTTTACTAGTGGTGGGCAATGATATGAAAATAGTATATCGATATTGTGCACAAATTTCGATATCGATATCGATAATATCGAAGTCTTTCAAAACACAGGAAAATGTAATAACACAATTGCAATATCAAAAAGCTAAGCTGTTTGCCAGTACCCAAAAAACATCTTATTCACACAAGTATATTACACAGTACCTTTTTCAGGTCTGCCCACACAGGTCTGACCACACAGGTCTCTTGTTAGATCTCTTGTAAGATTTCCATTACATGAGAGTAGATGTTAAAACTTCATGCTGATTTGAACTTGGCTCTCGCCAAGATAAGCACCAACTAAGACGTAGCTTCACAGTAAACTAATGTGATCCATATGTGTCTCCATCCATTTGCGCTTCCTTCCATATGATGATGTAGATATCCTTCTGTCTGGTGTTGATGGCTGAAGTGTAATGCTGGCTCCAGGGATCAGCTTATTTTGCCTCCCTAGCGCATCAGCACACACAACGGCTGCGATGCTGGCTCGGGGATCAACCATAGTGCGGTCTCCCCAGCGCATCAGCATGACAACCGTCTGGATTGAGCTAAGTAGGGTACATCTCTGGGGTCTTCAAGTGGGCACCTTCCATCCTCGGTGTTTCGTCGACTAGCCCACGACACCTCAAGAGGGCTCGACGGTGATTCTGGCGTCCCAGCATCACCCCCTCCGTCCCCCACTCAACTCAGCCCAGCTTACCTACCTGTATATCAGCCTTTCTTTCTTTCTATTGTGCTTGAGATCCCCAGCCAGAATCTTTCCGTCTCAACCACAGCCAGTTGCTGCTCCTCTCTGCTGCTTCAGATAAGTTCTTCACTGTGCGACGCAACTCTTGGCCATTGAATCCGACATCTCTGAGAAACCGGGTTGTAGAGTGTGCCACAAATCCTCGACATCCCACTTCCACTGGGTAAACCCAGACTCTCCATCCTCGCTGTTCCGCTTCAGTGGCTAGTTGAGCATACCGCAGTTTCTTCCTCTCATCGCCTCATCTACAGCATCCTCCCATGGCACTGTTAACTCCACCAGGTGAACAAGGCGTGCTGATCCAGACCACAAGACAATATCTGGTCGAAGGTTTGTGGTGGCAATCTCAGGTGGAAAAATAAGCCGTTGACCAACATCCGCCAGCATTTTCCAGTCTCTAGCAGCTTCCAGTTGTCCTGGGCGAGGATTGGTTTTAACACCTTTTCTTGGTGGTTGCTCTCCTGGGCGGAGGAATGTTGTCTTTTGTGTGTAATGTTTTGATGGAACAGGTGGCAACTTATTGGTCATGTTACGCTTGTCTTCCAATGCTAAGGCCAAACATCGCAGCACCTGGTCATGGCCAAGTAAACCGTCCTTGGCTAAGAGCCACCTTACATCCTGTCAAAATGTGCCTTAATGTTGCAGGTGATGAACACAAAGGACATGAGGGATCCTCTCCTACCCAGAGGTTTAGGTTCTGTGGTGATGGGAGAATATCATATGTTGACCTTATAAGGAAACTGATCCTGCTCTGTTCCATTGACCATAGGTCTTGCCAGCCAATCTTGCGTTGTTCCACACTCTCCCATCTCATCCATTCTCCCTGCTTGCCCTGGGAAATGGCCTTTATACACCTCATCCTCTCCTCCTGCTTTTGCACCTCGTTGACAACAAGCTTCCTCCGTTGCGCTGGGGCTGCCTTGTGCCATGTAGGAGGAGCTGAACTGAGACCAAGACCCCTCTTCCATGCTGAACTTGCCCCATGATATCACCAATTTGAAGGGCAGCCTTTGCATCCTCCACAGCTTTCTTTGCCACCCACTTTCTTCCAGTTTTCAACACAGGTGCTGCCTCCCTTACGCATTTATCGGCGTGACTCTACTAATGTCATTTCCAGTCGGACCTTGGCGCACTTAAACTCCTCGGTTAGAGCGGAGACAGGTAGCTGCAGTATTCCTTTACCATAAAGTCCCACTCTGCTGAGGCAGCGTGGAACTCCCAACCATTTCCTGATGTGTGAACTGATTAAAGCTTCCAGCTTGTCTACTGTTGTCAAAGAAACCTCGTACACAGTCAGTGGCCACAGCAACCTTGGCAGTAGGCCAAACTGAAAGCACCAGAGTTTTAGTTTGCCTGGTAAAGCGCTGCTGTCTATGCTCTTCAACCCTTCCACAACTTGTTGTCTAACTTCTCCCACACGAACTGTGTCCTTTAGATCCCCGTCGTACCATCTCCCAAGGCTCTTCACTGGCTTCTCAGACACTGTTGGTATTGCCTCACCATTAATGAAGAACGTTTTATCTACTACTTTACCTTTAATTATAGAGATGCTCCTTGATTTAGTGGGCTTGAATTGCATTCGTGCCCATTCAATGTTATTGGTTAATTTGCCCAATAACCGATTAGTGCAGGCTACTGTTGTAGTCATGGTTGTCATGTCATCCATGTATGCTCGAATTGGTGGTAGTCGTATTCCAGAAGCCAAGCGCTCTCCTCCCACTACCCATTTTGATGCCCTAATGATTACTTCCATTGCCATGGTAAAAGCCAGTGGAGAAATGGTGCATCCTGCCATTATTCCAACTTCTAGGCATTGCCATGTAGTGCTGAATTCTGAAGTTGAAAAACTAAATTGCAAATCTCCAAAGTAGGCTTTGACTAGATTTGTTATTGTCATTGGTATACTGAAAAAATCAAATGCTGCCCAAAGAAGTTCATGTGGCACTGAACCATATGCATTAGCCAAATCCAGGAATGTCACATGGAGCTCCTTCCTCTCCTTTTTAGCTGATTGAATTTGTTGCCAGATCACACTGATGTGTTCTAAGCATCCTGGGAAACCTGGAATGCCCGCTTTTTGTATTGAAGTGTCAATGAAGCAGTTCTTTAATAGGTAAGTTGACAATCTCTGAGCAATAATGCTGAAGAAAATCTTGCCTTCTACGTTTAATAGGGAAATAGGGCTTAAACTGACTGATGCTGCTAGAATCTTTTCTTTAGGTATAAAGACTCCACCTGCTCGGCGCCATGCTCTTGGTACAACCTGTTTTTCCCATGCTACTTTCATCAGTTTCCACAGGATTCGTAGAACTCCTGAAGCACTCTTGTACACTCTGTACGGAACTCCATTAGGCCCTGGAGATGATGAAGCCCTTGCTTTTTCACAGCTTGCTCTACTTCTTTCCACTTAGGTGCACAGTCCTCCATTTGGTATTCTGGTGGATTGATAGGTGGGATGTCTGAAGGAATTGACATAGGCTCCTGCCTTTTTGAATCTGTATGCGTTTCCTCCAAATATCTCTCCAACTCAAACTTAGATGCTTTTAGTGTGCCATTCTTCTCACTGGTGAATAACTTCTTTACAAATTTGAATGGGTCTTTATAAAAGTTAGTTCTCGCATGCTCCTTCTTTTTGTAGCGTTTCCGTAGGCTCAGCTCTGCGCAATGTTGCAAGCTTATGTTTTATGACCCTTTGTAAGAGATTGAGTCCCTCCTTCTGACTTAGTTCTGCTCTTCTCCATTGCTTCCTCAGCTGTCTCCTTTCTCTAACTAAGCGTTCAATCTCCTGCTGCCGTCTAGACTTTCCAGGAATAGTTTGTACTTTTTCCTTCCTTTTTCAACTCCAAACCTCTCGCTTCCATATGCGTAGATGATGTCCCCAAATTTATCCAGTTTCTTTTCAACTGTTCCACTTAACCTTTCCAATGCAAAGCAGAGATCTGTGTTTACTGTGTCCCATGCAGTTTTCTCACAAGCTCTTGGCCATTTAACTCCAGGCTTGTGCCCGTTGAGGTTCTTTTCTCTCTTACGCTGGTTTGTCTGCCGGGTTCACAAGGATCATTAGGCTCATCACTAACTGTGTCCATGCAAGTCCTCCTCACATCTATGACAGGGGTGTTGATATCCTGCGAACTGTGGTTTGCTTCCTGTCGCTGGATTTCATTCGACTGACTTGACTGACTTCGTAAGAAGTACTGATCAATGCGAGGCCCTTGTCCCTTCTCCCTCAAGCATTTCATTCTCCCTTGATGAATCTTCAAACCCCTGACTGTTGTCGCCTTGCTCCAGCCGCAGACACAAACCTGGAGTTCCATGTCTTTGCTAACTGCAGATCTTGAACTAGTCTTTTGTGAAGTACTCTCCATACTCATATCCGTTTCCGTTCCTAAGTCCTTAACCGTGTTGTCCAACGTTGAGTCATCTTCCGCCCCGCCTCGCAGACTCTAGGGGTATTTTTCTGTTTAATTTCTTTGAAGCCTTGGGCGGTGTCTCCAGCATCCTGTAAACACAGAGCTGGATACTGCCGACAAGGGTAGCTAACCTTGCCAGCCCCAATGGGGTCTCTTTCCTCCAGTCAGCTGTCTCTCCAGGCTGTCACGAGGTCTTTCCCTTGTTGCCAGCTGCACTATTCACAGCAGTCACTGGACGTATCCAGATCTTCATGATTTCCATTACATGAGAGTAGATGTTAAAACTTCATGCTGATTTGAACTTGGCTCTCGCCAAGATAAGCACCAACTAAGACGTAGCTTCACAGTAAACTAATGTGATCCATATGTGTCTCCATCCATTTGCGCTTCCTTCCATATGATGATGTAGATATCCTTCTGTCTGGTGTTGATGGCTGAAGTGTAATGCTGGCTCCAGGGATCAGCTTATTTTGCCTCCCTAGCGCATCAGCACACACAACGGCTGCGATGCTGGCTCCGGGATCAACCATAGTGCGGTCTCCCCAGCGCATCAGCATGACAACCGCCTGGATTGAGCTAAGTAGGGTACATCTCTGGGGTCTTCAAGCGCGCACCTTCCATCCTCGGTGTTTCGTCGACTAGCCCACGACACCTCAAGAGGGCTCGACGGTGATTCTGGCGTCCCAGCATCACCCCTCCGCCCCCACTCAACTCAGCCCAGCTTACCTACCTGTATATCAGCCTTTCTTTCTTTCTATTGTGCTTGAGATCCCCAGCCAGAATCTTTCCGTCTCAACCACAGCCAGTTGCTGCTCCTCTCTGCTGCTTCAGATAAGTTCTTCACTGTGCGACGCAACTCTTGGCCATTGAATCCGACATCTCTGAGAAACCGGGTTGTAGAGTGTGCCACAAATCCTCGACATCCCACTTCCACTGGGTAAACCCAGACTCTCCATCCTCGCTGTTCCGCTTCAGTGGCTAGTTGAGCATACCGCAGTTTCTTCCTCTCATACGCCTCATCTACAGCATCCTCCCATGGCACTGTTAACTCCACCAGGTGAACAAGGCGTGCTGATCCAGACCACAAGACAATATCTGGTCGAAGGTTTGTGGTGGCAATCTCAGGTGGAAAAATAAGCCGTTGACCAACATCCGCCAGCATTTTCCAGTCTCTAGCAGCTTCCAGTTGTCCTGGGCGAGGATTGGTTTTAACACCTTTTCTTGGTGGTTGCTCTCCTGGGCGGAGGAATGTTGTCTTTGTGTGTAATGTTTTGATGGAACAGGTGGCAACTTATTGGTCATGTTACGCTTGTCTTCCAATGCTAAGGCCAAACATCGCAGCACCTGGTCATGGGCCAAGTAAACCGTCCTTGGCTAAGAGCCACCTTACATCCTGTCAAAATGTGCCTTAATGTTGCAGGTGATGAACACAAAGGACATGAGGGATCCTCTCCTACCCAGAGGTTTAGGTTCTGTGGTGATGGGAGAATATCATATGTTGACCTTATAAGGAAACTGATCCTGCTCTGTTCCATTGACCATAGGTCTTGCCAGCCAATCTTGCGTTGTTCCACACTCTCCCATCTCATCCATTCTCCCTGCTTGCCCTGGGAAATGGCCTTTATACACCTCATCCTCTCCTCCTGCTTTTGCACCTCGTTGACAACAAGCTTCCTCCGTTCGCTGGGGCTGCCTTGTGCCATGTAGGAGGAGCTGAACTGAGACCAAGACCCCTCTTCCATGCTGAACTTGCCCCATGATATCACCAATTTGAAGGGCAGCCTTTGCATCCTCCACAGCTTTCTTTGCCACCCACTTTCTTCCAGTTTTCAACACAGGTGCTGCCTCCCTTACGCATTTATCGCGTGACTCTACTAATGTCATTTCCAGTCGGACCTTGGCGCACTTAAACTCCTCGGTTAGAGCGGAGACAGGTAGCTGCAGTATTCCTTTACCATAAAGGCCTTAGCCTCAACGCATACCCAGACCACGCCTTACAGATCTGTTTAAATACCTGCCTGCTAATTACTGATCTGGCTCAATAAAACAATTAAACAATTGGAGCCACAAAACACACGTTTTCCCAGTGTTACAACTACCAAAGCATATACTCCACAATTAAACGCAGTTGATGTTACCACAAGTTTCCATAGTCTTTGGTTTAGTAGCACGAAAGTAATTTTTCCTTGAAATGTTCCAGTCAAAGTTGCTTTCAATTTTATTCAAATTTTCGTAGATCAGGAGGTCCTTCCAGTGCAGCTGTAACGTACTTGGTAATTGTTCATGAGATAGCGTCGATAGAGAGTTCAGGAACAAGACGCCATTTTAAGCAGAGAACAATTTTTTTATAAGAGAGAGTTAATCCTGAACACAGGTTTTTAACTCCTAGGAAAGAAGGCAAGAAATCCAACACATCCAATCACCCAAGGGATTACTACTATCCAATCAAAAGCATAGTTTTGTCACAATGTCACTTCATTCTTGTACAGGGCATATGTTCCCGAAATGAAAAATGGTTGGTCAACCACAATTTCTAAACTAAAGCTAATTAACTTTCAAAGGCATATAACTCTCTGCAAATATTTTATTATTTATTGAGAATGTTAAGTTTTTGTGAAGAAATTCCCTATCTTCACATACTAAATATCTCTCACCACAGTTCAACACAACTTCCATCCTCCACCAGAGGGTGCTGTATCTGAATGTCTTTCAAGAGAATTGTAAATTATCCATTTGATGTCTGCTGATAAGCAGTATAATTGTTACCATTTTCATATTAATGGCCCATTCATTATCAGGGGTGGCTCCAGAAATAATTACAGGGGGTGCCTTAGCCTGTGGGGAGTGGAGCCAAGGAGAACATGTTGAGTTAATGAGCTCGGACAACCCAGAGCAACCTCGTTGTTGCTGTTGTAGAGGTTGTTATCTCTGAAGCCATTCTCATGACTGAGCTATATTATAAATACATAGATTGCTAGCTGATGCTGTGTATTGTGTTGTATTCTAGCGAGAGTTTCATATGAGAAAGAACCTTAATCAACCATGCAAAGTTATGCCACACAAGGTAGCCACAAGAAATAAGAACAGCATTTGTTTTACAAGTGAATTCATTATATTACCTTATTAAACCAAAATTAAACGAAGAACAAAACCCATGTGTTGTGTTAGTGCTGCCTTCATGCTGTCCCTTTGGTAGAAATAAACTGTCCGAAGTTCTTTGCTTCTGTATTTTCAATCGAGATGCAATGTACTGCTAGTGCTGTCATTTAAACAAAAATTCAAAAAGCATTACTAGAATTGCTTTGCATGATTTGCCTATATGAAAAGCGTCTAGCTACCACTGTTACACAACATAAAATAAAAGGTGTTTCACTTAAGTAAGTACAATGCATTACACACATATTGGTTACAAATCTGATTAGGTACTTATTTAAACTAAATGTAAATGAATATATAAATCCATCAGAACACGAGCCTGATAAAATCAAAGTGATAAAATTAAGCTGATTTAAACAAATCATTAGCGTGTCTGGTTCATTTATTTATCTACATCCCGAAGACATTACTCTCTTGGCGCCCGCGTGCTGAATTTGAACATGAGTTTTTTCACGCCGGAAGCATAATTTGCATTGCTCTCTCATTGGTTAAGAGTGACGTTGATGTTAGAATATGTACAATTGTTACAAATTACCAGAGAGAGAAAAACAATAAAGCTGTGTGCAATGACAGTGCAGATTAGGCAAAAATGAGTTTATTATACAATCGTCACCTGGATTGTGCCAGCTACCCACACAATCGACACAACGGGCTAAAAAAAAGTCATCTGATAGAACCACCCCTGTTCATTATCTCTTGCAGTCTGCAGAACTATCTGTTTTAATTCAAATCAGATCCTGTGTTTACCAAAGTATACACAATTGCTTGTTTGAAGCTTGGTTATTAATAATCCGCGAAGACAGCGTGTATGCAAGTGGTGCTTTTGTCCTGTGAAATTGCAGAGCCTGTAATCCTTTCAGAGAAAGTAAAGTACAGCTGTTTTATATAAATCCCAATTGTATGGACTTGTATATATTTAAACATATTATACATTTTTATTTCCTCCACAACTTTAATGTCATGAATTAATCAGGAACGGTTCGAATCTACAGGATTGTATGTCTCCTGTATTTCCACCAGCTATTAATATAATTCAGTACTCAGTATTGTAACTATAAAATATATTTCAATTTGCATCAAATCATGGCTTTGCTAGAGTATCATGCGCACACATAAAGCAACACATGTTTTTCTACCTATCTTCTAACTTGTATGCATACTTGTACTATCTTCTAACTTGTATGCATACTTGTACTATCTTCTATCTTGTATGCATACTTGTACTATCTTCTAACTTGTATGCATACTTGTACTATCTTCTAACTTGTATGCATACTTGTACTATCTTCTAACTTGTATGCATACTTGTACTATCTTCTAACTTGTATGCATACTTGTACTATCTTCTAACTTGTATGCATACTTGTACTATCTTCTATCTTGTATGCATACTTGTACTATCTTCTAACTTGTATGCATACTTGTACTATCTTCTAACTTGTATGCATACTTGTACTATCTTCTAACTTGTATGCATACTTGTACTATCTTCTAACTTGTATGCATACTTGTACTATCTTCTATCTTGTATGCATACTTGTACTATCTTCTAACTTGTATGCATACTTGTACTATCTTCTAACTTGTATGCATACTTGTACTATCTTCTAACTTGTATGCATACTTGTACTATCTTCTAACTTGTATGCATACTTGTACTATCTTCTAACTTGTATGCATACTTGTACTATCTTCTATCTTGTATGCATACTTGTACTATCTTCCATCCTGTATTACTCCATGATACTCTTTTCTCCCACAGATGCCATTGTCGTTACCTTTTTTTTTAATACAGAATTACATTTTTAATTCAGCTAAACATTAAGATTAGTTTGTGGCCCTTGTGACTATTTCATGTTAACAGATACAGCAATGACTGGGGTTGACATGTGCTCTGAAACTCCATGGCCTGACAATAACAATGTGTAGGAGCTGAACATGGTTTGGCTGTGGTGCTGCATACCAAGCATGGTCTGGCAATTAATTAACCATGGTTAATCAGGGATGAACGCTAGTTTATCTATGAAAAAGCTAGGTGTAACCTGGTTAAAACGTGATACAAATATCCAGGTCATATTGTGTAGTGCGTGGTTAAGTGCAAAACTAAACTCAGAAACCTAATGGTGGCTTACCTGGTAGAAACACAGCAGGGTGCAGGGTGAGTCATACAGCGCGGGTTCACGTCCTGGCTGTGCGAAGTCATCGGCCTTCACTGGGGATTTCCAAAGGGAGCATCGCATTGGTTCTGGTGCTCCTGTGGGTTAAGTAGGGCAACACTGGCAGGGGATCCTGCTGTCCAGGCGTCCTGTGAGCTCAAGGGCAGACACCTACAGGGCTGGCCTTTGTCCTCCAGAGGCCGGTAGCTTGCTGACATCCACTCTTAAATTCCTGGGTGTAAAAGAGGAAGCTGGCTCGGTCGTGGAATCAGAAGACGCCCACTGAACCTTCAGATCTCCTGAGCTATATGGGGAATTGCTGTGATGAGGGGAAAATGTTTATAATTGTGGAGTTAATGTTCCTTTAGATAAGTTGTGCATATGTCTAGGAAAGTGCTTCTTCAGTGGTGATGAAACTTGGTTTGCACTTTCTTAGAACATGTTATTTAGAGAATCAGAGTGGAGTTATAAGGAGGTATCTGTCCACCTGCCTGTACTTTGACACACTTTTTTCCATGCTAGAGAGCTCTCATTTTGCACCTGGCTGGGATGAATGTCACTGAGATGCTTGCTCTGCGAGTGGTCATGTGATTTAAAGAACCGAGGGATTGCATGGATCGAGGGGCTACTGTACGCTACATGAAGTTTTAAATATGTGGGAACTCAAGTACTTCAGAAAATGCAAAAGTATCACAAGAATGCAAACGATGTCCCTGTTATTGTGGTGACGTGTTAGTTGTGTCTTTGTAAGAATCTCCCCAGGCTAATCCTGCAAATCTACTCTGCGTTTCCTCTCTGCCTGCTAAACTACTCCACGGACTCACTAATGCCAGATGGTGAAATAAATAACAGAATACTTTAGAGAAAACTTCATGTAAGTGTTTACACTCATTTTTTGTCCTTTATTTGTCATATGTACACTTCTAAAGTTTCACTCTTGTTTTACTCTTTCATGGATATTTATTTTAAAAAACTATTTCAGCAGGTGCCCTTTGAGTTATCATCACTTTAACAAGAGGCACCACACATTGAAAGGATAGTAATGCCATATTGTGCATGCTTGTCTTACAGTTAAACTTCTTAAAGAAAATAATAAAAACCTGCAATGCAGTGTGAAAAAGAAAAAAAAAAGTAAGAAGTTCTAAAGCAAGCACAACTGGGATAGCTGGTTGGAAAGCTTACATTGATAACTTTTAGAGGGGTTAAAAGAGGATTTTTATGCAAGTAACAGTGAAACTGAGCTAAAGGAAGCAATTTCTGGATATTTTAGTCACTGTAAAGAAAATGTAAAATAATAATTGTTGTATGTCTTGGCTATTTTCTTGCTTTACTTTAGAAAAGTAAAATGTAAAAGGTTTGAAAAACAGTCATTCGTATGATTACTACACTACTACTACGACTACGACTATGACTACTACTACTACTACTAATAATAATAATAATCTGTACCTTATTGCTTCGTATGTTCTGACTTGTATAAACACTATAAAAATCATTTGCGCCATTGCACTGTATTGAGTAATTTCCTGTGGGCCTATTTACTATTAGTGGTTTAATAGATCAATATTTTCTTAATCTTGGCAAATGGCAAGGTAATTTAAGATTCACTAGCTGTGGTGCCACAATGCAGAACACTGTGGTGTGCATCACGTGTGATCTGAGGATTATGAAAAGGATTGCGGGATGAGATCGCAGGTCTAGTCTTTCAATCTATTCCATTGTTCTCTAATCGCATGTAATGTACACCCCAGAGTTATTTATTGCTATTCAATAATAACCTAGTATCCGTCCACTAAACCAATTTTCATTGTAACTACAGAATATAGAGGATTTTAAACTCAGGAGGGAGCTTAGGTTGATTAAATTGAAATACTGATGCCTGTAATGGTAAGCAAGACATGCAGTAGAAGGATCCTGGGTTTCCCATTAAAATATCCTGTGATGCATAGATTAGATATACATATTAAATGGGTTCAAATACCTTGTAATGCATAGATTAGATATACAAATTAAATGGGTTCAAATACCTTGTAATGCATAGGTTAGATATACATATTAAATGGGTTCAAATATCTTGTAATGCGTAGGTTAGATATACATATTAAATGGGTTCAAATATCTTGTAATGCATAGGTTAGATATACATATTAGATGGGTCTGCTGTGAGCAGATGTGGTCGTTTTCTGTAATATAAAAACTGCAAATGTCTGTTGCTGTAAAGTTAAATATGACACAATTTCCCTTTTACTTATTTTACAGTGCACTCTGTTTATAAGAATCACTGATATAAGAATTAACCACACATAGTGATCAAAACCTCTGGGACCAAATCATTCCTATACCAACCAATGTAAAATAATCTGCTTGTAAGAATCAAGCAATCCGCTTATAAGAATCATTTCGGGGCAAACTGACTGCATGTAATACGGTACTTGATCAAGTGCAATGACGTGTACGGCCAATAAAAGCTGTTTTTGGATTTGAATTTGATCACATCCCACGTGATTAGGCATGTACACAGCGTGGGTCATGCAGTGATGCAGGAAACACTGCATTGTTTGTAATCAAACGTGACTGCGCCACTGCATTGTGCAGGTATGCTTTTTGTGTTCTCTGTTAATGAAAATGTGTATAAATGTGTATAAATTCAATAAAGTGAATACACGTTCATTGAATACATGCTGAGTACAGCAGTGTTATTGTGTGATATGCATGTAGATGGCGTGCGCGGCACGGTGAGGAGGAGGAGGAGGAGGAGGAGGAGGAGGAGGAGGGGGCGGGGGGGGATTGCAGAGCTTTGCATCTCCGCTTAATGAAAAACTGTGAGATTTGCATTGCAACAGAAAATAAGTAAGCCATAGATGTTTAAATGCAGTGGTAGTCCTGACAGTAAAATACTGTACTGTCATTTTAATTCAAAGGCCATTACACATAACACTGCCCGGCAGTTAAACTAGGCACCCTCACGAGACGATCGCTTCTCAAGTATATTGTAGATCCGTGATCGTATAACAAGCTGCTTATCCACGACGACTTGTTTTTATGTACTGTCCTCAGTGATTGAGCACCATTGACATCTGTATACTGTATTTAAACTGCTGACGCGCAGAGGCGCGTTTGCTAATTGTAATGTGACGTGGCTGAGGACAGTGTAAATGATCAGGCTGGAGTCTCGATTTACAGTTTAAAACCAGTGTTGGTTTTATTTTTGTTACAGTGTGGTGAGGAAACAACCACTATTAAAACAAACAAACTAAATAAATAAACCTTGTTTTCAGCTGGAGCACTAACTGAGCAATACTTCGTGTGGTCCCTGTGCACACATGCGGGAACTCATGACATCTAGTGGTCAAACCATTACACTGCAGGGAACAAAGCTTTCATTCTCAAACTAACATATTGATTCTGCAGCACTTCACCACAGTAATCATATCAGTCCGCTTTTAAGAATCAATCGCTTATAAGAATCAATTCATCTGGGACGGATGTGATTCTTATAAACAGAGTGCACTGTATTACAAAAGTACCTTGTGTGACCCCACTGCTGCTGAACCTGTTTCAGGAGTTGTCAGAGGCTACAGATGTTTTTCTGCAGCATGAGATCTGAGTCCCCTCTATTATAGGTGAGTAACATCATTGTGAGTCTTCTCCAAAGCATTCTTATCAAAGATTTCATACTATATTATACCCTACAATTTCAGTAGCTTATTAAAATTTCACAAATGAATGACTGAACTCACAAATGTATTCTCTAACCTGTTATTGTCATATAAACTGTCTTTGTTAGCCTTCTGTAGTTTAGTTATCCAGACTTTATAGTCACGAATTAGTGCTGCAGATGAAATTCCTCAAAGAAACGTCTGCATGATAAATAATTAGAGGATAGATTATTAGAGGGTATTTAAAGCTGTACATTCAGTGATTGTGTAAGAATTTCAAAGTACGTAAAGTATCCAAGCATATTTTGTCTCCAGGAATTCATCAGCCACAATGTTGGACCTCAGTTATCTAAGTGAGGAGGAGCATGGTTATATAATGGGTGTTCTGATCAGAAATGTATCACTGAAGGAGACGGATACCAACAGAATAAGGTAAACGCATCCATTAAAAACTAAAGAAAATTGAACATATTCTTAGATGAAAGAAAGTAAGAGAGTTTTCCCTTCTGCGGTTTCCAAAAATACTGTTAAAATCGTCTGGTTCAATGGCGTTGCTGAAATCGTTTGGTTCAAGGGTGTTGTTAAAATCGTCTGGTTCAATGGCGTTGTTAAAATCATCTGGTTCAATGGCGTTGCTGAAATCGTTTGGTTCAAGGACGTTGTTGTTAAAATCGTCTGGTTCAATGGCGTTGTTGAAATCGTTTGGTTCAAGGACGTTGTTGTTAAAATCGTCTGGTTCAATGGCGTTGTTGAAATCGTCTGGTTCAAGGGTGTTTAGTTGTTAAAATCATCTGGTTCAAGGGTGTTTAGTTGTTAAAATCGTCTGGATCGAGGGCGTTATTGAAATCGTTTGGTTCAAGGGTGTTTAGTTGTTAAAATCGTCTGGTTCAAGGCCGTTGTTGTTAATATCGTCTGGTTCAAGGGTGTTTAGTTGTTAAAATCGTCTGGTTCAAGGGTGTTTAGTTGTTAGAATCGTCTGTTTCAATGGCGTTGTTGAAATCGTCTGGTTCAAGGGTGTTTAGTTGTTGAAATCGTCTGGTTCAATGGCGTTGTCGTTAAAATCGTCTGGTTCAAGGGTGTTTAGTTGTTAAAATCGTCTGGTTCAAGGCCGTTGTTGTTAAAATCATCTGGTTCAAGGATGTTTAGTTGTTAAAATCACCTGGTTCAAGGGTGTTAGTTGTTAAAATCGTCTGTTTCAATGGCGTTGTTGAAATCGTCTGGTTCAAGGGTGTTTAGTTGTTGAAATCGTCTGGTTCAATGGCGTTGTCGTTAAAATCGTCTGGTTCAAGGGTGTTTAGTTGTTAAAATCTTCTGGTTCAAGGGCGTTTGCTGAAATCGTTTGGTTCAAGGGTGTTTAGTTGTTAAAATCGTCTGGTTCAATGGCGTTGTTGAAATCGTCTGGTTCAAGGGTGTTTAGTTGTTGAAATCGTCTGGTTCAATGGCGTTGTCGTTAAAATCGTCTGGTTCAAGGGTGTTTAGTTGTTAAAATCTTCTGGTTCAAGGGCGTTTGCTGAAATCGTTTGGTTCAAGGGTGTTTAGTTGTTAAAATCGTCTCGTTCAATGGCGTTGTTGAAATTGTCTGGTTCAAGGGTGTTTAGTTGTTAAAATCATCTGGTTCAAGGGTGTTGTTATTAAAATCATCTGGTTCAAGGGTGTTTAGTTGTTAAAATCACCTGGCTCAAGGGTGTTAGTTGTTAAAATCGTCTGTTTCAATGGCGTTGTTGAAATCGTCTGGTTCAAGGGTGTTTAGTTGTTAAAATCTTCTGGTTCAAGGGCGTTTGAAATCGTCTGGTTCAAGGGTGTTTAGTTGTTAAAATCTTCTGGTTCAAGGGCGTTGTTGAAATCATCTGGTTCAAGGGTGTTTAGTTGTTAAAATCGTCTGGTTCAAGGGCGTTGTTGTTAAAATCGTCTGGTTCAAGGGTGTTTAGTTTTTAAAATCATCTGTTTCAATGGCGTTGTTGAAATCATCTGGTTCAAGGGTGTTTAGTTGTTAAAATCGTCTGGTTCAAGGGCGTTGTTGTTAAAATCGTCGGGTTCAAGGGTGTTAGTTGTTAAAATCGTCTGTTTCAATGGCGTTGTTGAAATCGTCTGGTTCAAGTGTGTTTAGTTGTTAAAATCTTCTGGTTCAAGGGCGTTTGCTGAAATCGTTTGGTTCAAGGGTGTTTAGTTGTTAAAATCGTCGGGTTCAAGGGCGTTGTTGAAATCGTCTGGTTCAAGGGTGTTAGTTGTTAAAATCGTCTGGTTCAAGGGCGTTGATGTTAAAATCACCTGGTTCAAGGGTGTTAGTTGTTAGAATCGTCTGTTTCAATGGCGTTGTTGAAATCGTCTGGTTCAAGGGTGTTTAGTTGTTAAAATCATCTGGTTCAAGGGTGTTGTTATTAAAATCATCTGGTTCAAGGGTGTTTAGTTGTTAAAATCGTCTGGTTCAAGGGCGTTGTTGAAATCGTCTGGTTCAAGGGTGTTTAGTTGTTAAAATCATCTGGTTCAAGGGTGTTGTTATTAAAATCATCTGGTTCAAGGGTGTTTAGTTGTTAAAATCACCTGGTTCAAGGGTGTTAGTTGTTAAAATCGTTTGTTTCAATGGCGTTGTTGAAATCGTCTGGTTCAAGGGTGTTTAGTTGTTAAAACCGTCTGGTTCAAGGGCGTTGTTGAAATCGTTTGGTTCAAGGGTGTTTAGTTGTTAAAATCGTCTGGTTCAAGGCCGTTGTTGTTAAAATCGTCTGGTTCAAGGGTGTTTAGTTGTTAAAATCATCTGGTTCAAGGGTGTTAGTTGTTAAAATCGTCTGTTTCAATGGCGTTGTTGAAATCGTCTGGTTCAAGGGTGTTTAGCTGTTTAAATCGTCTGGTTCAAGGGTGTTTAGTTGTTAAAATCTTCTGGTTCAAGGGCGTTTGCTGAAATCGTTTGGTTCAAGGGTGTTTAGTTGTTAAAATCGTCGGGTTCAAGGGCGTTGTTGTTAAAATCGTCTGGTTCAAGGATGTTAGTTGTTAAAATCGTTTGGTTCAACAGTGTTTAGTTGTTAAAATCGTCTGGTTCAAGGGTGTTTAGTTGTTAAAATCTTCTGGTTCAAGGGCGTTTGCTGAAATCGTCTGGTTCAAGGGTGTTTAGTTGTTAAAATCGTCTGGTTCAATGGCGTTGTTGTTAAAATCGTCTGGTTCAAGGGTGTTTAGTTGTTGAAATCGTCTGGTTCAATGGTGTTGTTGTTAAAATCGTCTGGTTCAAGGGTGTTAAAATCGTCTGGTTCAAGGGTATTGTCGAAATTGTCTGGTTCAATGGTGTTTAGTTGTTAAACCCCCAGCCTATGGAAATCAATCCCAAACAGTATCAAAGCCAGCAGAACTGCATTTTGAGGAGATTTGAAACATACTGTATCTATATGAATGTGCTGTTTCATAGCTGGAACTGATCCTAACCACACGCTCATTGGTGATCTTTTACATGTTAATTGTGAAGCGCTCTGGGATGCCTTGGCATGAGGAGGGCTATATAAGAGTACATGTGTATTATACTTGTGCTTTATTTTGTAGATGTTTGTTCAGACAGCTGCCTGCTGATTGTGATGATGAAAGGACACAGAGACTGGTGACAGGGAGCTGGTTTGAAGAAGCCAAGGCCATGCGTTATCGTGATGGGCTGAATGGGGCGGAGCTGGTGCTGGCGTCCCTGCAGAGAACCAGCAGGGCTTGTGAGTGACGGAGCTCATTATAAACAAGGAGCTCTTCTATCAGCATCCTTAAAGAACAGCAGCTCCAGAGCAGCCTGCAAAGGGTCAGGTCCTCCAAGCTTTCTACTCTAAATCGTCATTCGCACATTTTTAAAACACACCCAGTAAAGTTACCAAAACAGCAGGGTTCGATACGGGGGGCTTAAGAGCCTTAACGGAGCGATCACGCCCGCTCTGCTAACTGAAAGGAACCTCATGTAAAGTCAGCACTGCTAAATGATACTCTGGTATCCCGGAAGCTTTTGAAAATGACACATTTGATCATTTAAGCATTATCTATGGGGTGTTTGTTTTACATCATGTCCAAAAGAAAGCAACCCAATGTAGTTCTTGCTTTAAACTGTGGTTCCATGTTAAAGGTACACAAAAGGAATATTTACATTAAATGTAGAAGCTTGTAAGTTCCATTGTTGGGTGTGCCAGGGCTGACCTGATTCAGTATGTGAGGTCTCTTTGTGTATTAATTCCAGTCAGTTTTTTTTTATTTCTGTATTGTAGTTGAGTTGAATGAAAGCAGCAGCTCTGTTAGAAGCACTGATTCTTCACAGGATCTTGACAGCTGGTCCACCGGATCAGCAGACCGGCAACCCCAGAGGTAGGGAAACTCAGATATAGCAACTCACTTAGAAGCTTAAAATCGACAACAGCTAAGCTTTGGGGTACAAAAACGTTTTCTCCAACATTGCAACCACCGACAAATACATGATAAATAATGAATTGTTTTGTGTAAAATGTATGTACTGTTGGGGACCACAGTTTTCAATGGAACTGAACAGTTATTCTATCAACAAAAACTATTGAGGCTGGAGTTCAGCCCTTAGTACTCCAATATTTAATTAACAATTGTATCCACATTATAAAGTCCATCACATCAGTATGAGGAACAGGACTGAAACAAACTGTATTGAAGTGCTAGGATTGAAATCGCTTCTGAGTCACACCTCTATTGTGTTACTACACAGTAATGTATCTATAACCAGGCTTATTTGTAATCACTATTTCTTTTCCTTGTAAGTATTGCCGAAGAGAAGAAGAATTCAAGGAATGCTGAGATTCCTATTCTGAGACCCCCGCGTGTACCTCCTCCCCCGCCCCCTCCTCCTCCCTCATTGGACCCTGACTCAGTATGTACCTCCTCCCCGCCCCTCCTCCTCCCTCATTGGACCCTGACTCAGTATGTACCTCCTCCCTCCCCCCTCCTCCTCCCTCACTGGACCCTGACTCAGTATGTACCTGCAGCCAGTACTGACCCCTCCCATAATCACATTGCATCCAGTACTGACACCTCCCATAATCACACTGCATCCAGTACTGACCCCTCTCATAATAACACTGCATCCAGTACTGACCCCTCTCATAATAACACTGCATCCAGTACTGACTCCTCCCATAATCACATTGCATCCTGGAGTGTATTGTTACAATCATTTATTTAAATCACTTTTTTTATACATGAGCAGTTACACAAAAAAAACATCTTACTTTGAAATACTAACATAAAACAAGAATACAAAGCATTGCAACTAATATAAAGCTTTAACACTCAACTGTATACTTTAAACAAAACAGAGGAGCACTGTACATTACCTACTCTGTAAGTAGACTGTAATAGCATGTGTGTCACCATAGGACCATACAACCTTATGTGTAAATACACTGGAATTACAAAAGATGTTAGCAACTGTAATTAAGTATGTTACTACACAACAATATGTGTAATTACTACTTAATTATAGTCCATTTTACAGTGTAGTAGAGACAATGTAAGATATTACTCAAAAACACACATTGTAGGAAAAGTTAATTTCATTTGCTATAATGTGTGTGTGTGTTTAATATAGAGCAGTGCAGTGCTGTAGTTTGGGTGATTAAATAGACAGTTCATTGTGATTCAGTACTGAGCTGGTATTTTTCTGTGACACTACACTTCACAGAGGTCAAATGCAGCCTTGCAAACAGAAGAGAGTCAGATTGGATCCGATGCTGCAGCATTTCCTGCAGCGGCACAGACACCAGATAAAGGTAATGCTTTGAATAACTGGAATACAAGTGGAGTGATTTTGTACATTACATGAACAGTGTTTCAGAAGGCTGAATATAACAGGTTTTGCCACACCAGGCTCCTACAGGGGGGTTTACAATGAGGTGTCGTTTTTACTTCTGTCAGATCTGGGCTGGAGTCTCAACGCTATTTACTCCTGTGATAGTTAACAGCACCTGCTTGTGCCTGCCTGAGGGAGGGAGAATATGATCTTCAAAAATCCTCCTATTGGTCACATGAGTGTCTCCCTTCACCTGATAGCTCAGTTAATCTAAAGTAGATATCTGTGATATCACAGCTTTAAGGGTGGGGTTCCAGTCTGATGGGTAATACAATTGTATGAAGCAAATGCAAATAAGTAGATCCTCTTTTTTATATTTAATGTTCCAGATCAGCTTAAACCACCAGCAAATCCCAGCACTTCTTTAGAAGGGTTACAAAATGAACAAAGTGGAGAAGCAGACAATGCAAGAAGTTTACCATTGGAGGACTGGTTTAATCATCAGGAAGATGGACATTTCAAGAGCAGAAGATCGAACTCCAGCAGCTCCTCTGAGTTTTCACAAAGTTACAACACAAATAAAGAGCCCTCCTTCACAGGCTCAATGCTAGGGCTGAAAGATCAAAGAGAAAACCACAGGGACTCAACCTACAGCATTGCAGGTGAAAGCGCATCTGCATTGTACCAGCACAGGAGTCTGGATTTGAGTAGCCCGCCAAGATTTCTAAGGTCTATCTCTCTGCAGCCCTTCAGAAGTCCACCCCACAGAAATATCATGGAGGAGATGTACATAAGAATGTATTTCATGAATGCCTCCCAGGATGTCCTGTCAACTGGAGATGCTAATAAAATGCAGTGGTCTCCCCCGAGAAGATCTCCACCTACCCCTGCACCCAGATCAGCATACGCCACAGCTGAGGATAGCGACCTGTCTCCAAACAAGTATGGGGGGAGCCTTAACAATGAAGAAGTGGTCGGATCCCCATTGCACGTTAGGTTTCCTTCCTCGACATATGAGACGTTCCTGGAGGAGAATGAGCAACATGGGGTAGATCCTGTAGAAGATACAGAGCCTTCCATTGATACGATAGACAACTCTGAAGAAGGCAAGGATGACACCTATAAACTGCGGGAGTATGTGAAGAAGGTGATCACAAGCACCCGCATGCAAATGGACGATGACGTCCAGGAAAGAGGAGAAGCCATTTTAGTCGAGGAAACTGTTGTGGATAGCACTTCCTATCAGAGCCGTGTTTTCGGTTTGTAAATCTTGTTTGCTGTATATATTTCTCAGTATTAGAAACAGCTCAATGACATTAAGGAAACCATGCCTATCTTCCATTTGCATTGCTGTTTCGTACGTATACTGTTTTGATTTCTCTAATTGATCTCTAATTTTCACATTCCAAGGATGCTGAAATATGCATCCCAGAATTCTGATCCAATCCAGTGATAATTTAGATGAGCAGTGAATATAAAGTAAAGAGAAGGGTCATCTCATTCCTTTGTCTGAAATATTATAATACATATCAAACACAAGCAGAATACAGCCAAATCACCCTTTATATAACCCAACCCTTCAAACACATGTTTTAATATCACAGCCATGAATGTGAAAGAGCTGTGAATGTGATTAGTTCGACCATGCCTCAGTTACATGTACTTGGAACACTGTGGCTATATTTTCAAAGCTATTTACTCCATTGAAATTGGTAAAACCACATTGCAATTCTAAAAAATAACTCTACTTACTGTACAAGCCCTTCATTTTTAATGTCAGAGTTTACTAATGTATGTTTGTCAACCCAATACTCAATGTCTGAAAAGAATTTGTCCTTTTTTTCCTCCCAAAACTGCTCCTGTTCGCACGCGGTGTAACCAATCAACATGAAACCTGGCAGGTATCATCCCGTGTAGATTACAGTTCAGATGCAAAAAGAAAATTCGCTCCTGTGTCAATTAAGATGGCAGCCTGACCCATTTTTTAGAAAAAACCTTTCAAATCTTGTTCTTGGGAACCGGTGAACCGATTGATCTGAATCTTCGCATACGTCATCAGGAACCAAACCCACTTCAAGTTTGCGAAGCAGAAGTTGCTGCGATACATTTTACTATCAAAATGGCTGCCACCAAATTCGTCAAAACGCGTCCAAGCATCAAACTGCTTCTGTTTGCAAACCGTTTAACCAACTAACTCCTAACTTGGTAGGCGTCATCCTGGGGAAAATGGAATTCAAATATGGCAAAATGGTGTTCTTACGTAAAACAAGATGGCGGCCAGACCTACGTTTCGTTCTTAAATTTAAAACTGCTTCAGTTGAACACGGTTTAGTTGATTAACTCCAAAGTTGACAAGCTTCATCCCTGTGTCAATACAATTGACTGTTTCTGTTTGTGCGTAAAGCAAGATGGCCTGACGCATTTCTTTAAAAACCTTTCAAAATCTTTGGTCAAATGTAAAACTAGCTTATAACTCCTTACAAAGCGTATATAGATTAATGGTTACTATAGAACACAGATAGGAACCCACATATGCTCTATCCAAAAATCACCTTGCCTGTGACCTTTGACCTCTCTAAGGTCAAATGTAAAACTAGCTTATTACTCCTTACAGTGCACATAGAGTTATGGTTGCTATACAACACATTTAGGAACCCATATAGCTCTATTAAAAAAATTACCTTGATCGTGACCTTTGACTTCGCCTTACGGTTAAATGTAAAATTAGCTTAAAACTCCTTACAGTGTGTAGATAGGGTCATGGTTACTATGGTGTTTAAAGTTATGAAGCATTGTGAGATAATGAACTAATGCAGTATTTTGAATTGAAACTGCTCCATAAAACTGATCTGTTGCTGACACTTGTGCTGCAATGCTACAGCTTGCCAACATTTCCAATTGGTACTGAGCTTGGAAGCCATAAAAAATAGTTATTATTATTATTATTATTATTATTATTATTATTATTATTAACTGCCTAATATTGTATTTTAAAATCCTTTATAACGCACATTTGGACCCACCCTTAGAACACAGGGCCTATACACAAAATGTTAAGGCCTGTTTTAAAGAATAAGTGGGAGGTTTCCGAAAAATATAGAGTTACACATCTTTGAGTTTTTTAAGGACTGTTTTTTCTTAGGTTAAAATCATACAAACAAATCCTCTCATAAAAAGCTGAAGTCTAAACAGTGGTTAACAAACACTAAGCTTACTCAAATAGACAAGTCCTCAGTCTTGAACAGTGTAGCAGAGAAGAGCCCTTGTACAATAAACAGAGCTCTGTGAAACCTCTTAGCAGAGCAGAATAAAGCCGTGCCAGCCAAGCACACAGAGGAGCTAGACAAGTCCACAGAAACAGGACAATGAAAACAGCCTGAAACCAGACTCCACCCTCAAGCTTCTCAGTGCTTCAGGTTTGTATTATTTAAAAGCATGTCGATTCCATTCCACTGCTGCCATCTCTGTATCCGGTCTGCCTGGGTTTATAGTGACCGAAGATTATACAGTAGACATGACGGATGCACCTAGAACTACGGGAACAATGATTTGGTTATTGCAGTCTGCAGTAGATGGCAACTATTTTCTGAACTGCTTTTACTGCAGTTGTTACAATATGTTTGGATGTTCCTAGGAATATTGAAATACTGCAGGAGTGCTCTGTGTAAAAGTGTAAACGTGTCGTATGCATTGTAACTGTTTGAAGACGAACATGGTTTCAAGTGCACTTTTTAATCATATAGGTACGTATTTATTTGCTTGCTTGTATAATTAGACACACATGAACTCGGATCTCCTGTCATGAAAGCTTTGGCCAGAGCCACCACTGCGAAAGTGAAGGATTCTGCATCTGAACGCAGTGAGTCTGTCTTTCATTGTGAGTGTTTTTTCTGCTCTCACACACCTGTTGAAATGCATGATGAATGCAGTATTAGAAACATGTACTGTGTGCCAGAAGCTAGAACATGCTGAATCGATTACAGAGCAGCCCCAGCACTGCGTCAGCTCCTCCTTGATCTACTATTTCCTGCACAGGATTTCTTTACAGTGCTGACTTGTGTTTGTACATGCTGAATACTCAGTGCTGTGTCCGCAGTTACTGCTGGTGGCACATACTGGGGAGGTGTACATCTCTCAGATAATGACATTTGAATCTACAGTCCCGTTCTGTTACGTTAAACTTTTTCCCATCTAAGAAACAGCCAGACAAGCCTTTACAGTGTATGGCAGTTCAATAAATACATCTACTGTTTATATTTAAAGAGAAAGTAGATTCAAATGTCATTATCTTTTTTTGAATGTCTCCTTTTTATGTTTGCATTCATCCTTTTTGCAATTACTAAAGACTTTTAGTCTGATCCAGTGTCTGCTACCTGTGTTTATGGCAGGCAACTACATCTAAAAAGCAGCTCCTAAACTCAAGAACTAATGTGTTTATAGAAGAAAAGCATAACTTGCTCAACCTGTGCCTATTTTGTTTGGGGATTTTTAGTGTATAATTCTCCAGTAATCCTGTATGAAGATCTAGAGCAAAACGACACTGAAGAAAACTCAACCCCATCAACAGCTTCAGCATCGGAGGTAAATCCAAATTAATTTTAAAAAACTGCGTTACACAAATCCCCAGAACCAGGGAATATTTGCCACAGTAACAACAGCATGCAGTAACAGCCTTGTGTCTATGCCCAGGTGCCCGTCAGGGTTGACTGGAGTGTGAACAGTGTGGATTCGAGCAGTCTCGATGACCAGCCCCGGGTACAGTTTGCACTTGACTTCTCCCAGAGGAGCCAGGAGTTCCAGATCTATATCTCCCAGGGCAAGAACCTCAACAGGGTGGAGGTGCGCAGAGGCAGCATTGACGCGTCAGTACGACTCCATCGATTACAAGTCTTTTATTTGGCTATTGTTACACTGTCTTTGAAATGGAATATTTCTGCAAGCGTATGTGATTGTCAAGTTAAGAGATGCTGATCGATTATTAATCCTTGATTGAAATATTCTTTGATTGATTGGTCACTAGTGCCCTGTTTGGAGCCTCTCCTTGCTAGCTACCCAGTTACTAAGCTAAAATAATAATAATAATTAAAACAATACACACACCTTACATAAACAGTTGTAGTCACACATGGGAACATGTAACACAATAAAATAAAAAGGTCCTTATGTACCCTTTAACCTCATGTCATCTCATTTTACCGACAGGGGACGGAATACACAAAGGCAGTAACTCCAGTAACTGGAGTATTGGGGTTGTTTAAAGGGACTTTAAGAAGGTTTTATGTTATTATTTTATAAAGTGGTTACTATACGATTAACACAAAGGGGGTAACATTGTTTTACTTGTTTGTATGCTCGTTTTTAATAAACAAAAAGCAAAGCAAGAGTCATTATTGCATTTGCAGCATTGTTGAGCAGGTGCTGCACGTTTTACTGCGTTGTGAGCAGTGTACAACCACAAGCAATAAACTAACTAAAATCTGTAAGTGGCGACAGCTTCATTCCTTTATTTAACTCTGTTATTTCACTTGGAGAATATCCATCCTGATCTCAAAATGTGCTCAGGACAGCAGCGTAAATAATCACACGCTACTACCTGGGGCCCGGTGGAAGGTTTAACTCCACTTGCTCTGTGAAACCTCGTTTTTTAAAACATGGTTTTTATGTTCGATTTCCAGGTACATAAAAACATATTTGCTCCCAGACAAATACAAAATGTCAAAGAGGAAGACTACAGTGAAAAAACGGTCGACGGATCCTGTTTACAATGAGATCCTGAGGGTAAGAGCTAAAGGAGCAAAAACTCGCTTCTTCTTGCGGGTTTACATTGGCAGCATGATTTCAGCAACTCAACAATTCTGAAACGCACTGTGCGGTGACACCTAGTGGTGAAAACATTGAATTACAAGAAGAATTAAAGGGGCATTGATGATCCTATCCGCCACATTTACACATCTGAAATTTCAGATTAACATTATTTATTGCGGGTAATTGAGAGTATGAGAATTAGAGGATATATGGAGGTGTCTGTATGTCCCACTTACATTTTTACATGTATCTTAAGCATCTCATTTTAATTAAACGTGGTGTTCACAGTCTTTAGCTAAGTTATTGAGAGTAACACAATCATAAAGATGCATGTTCACCCATTCATAGAAACCTCACACCAGCTTGAGATTCACTTTTCATTTTTATTGTCATACTGACAGCTCCAATTTACTGTTGTGTGGTCTGTTGTTGTATTGCTTATGTGAATACATGTGTACTTACACATAATTAGTGTTATTATGCAATGTTTAAATCTTTTTGCATGATATAACCCTCACTCTAACCCCACTAACCCTAAATCTTTTCTGATGCAATTGTGTGCTTACATATATCATGCATGACGTACATTGTAACTATGCACAATAATGTAACTATGTGTAAGTACACATGCATTTACTAAGTGACTGCTATGTAAATAATGACAAAGTAAAGTGTTACCAAAATATGTATGAACTAATAATACGTTTAAAAGTGATGCTTTTTTATTTTATTCGGAATATCGTTTTTGTTTGACTGTACACAACGTGTATTTAATAAAAGGGTTTCCTCAACTGGTTTTTAGGTCCAGCTACTCAGTCTAAGAAGCTGAAGAAAGACTGAACTGGGAAGAGTGTTTCATGAATATGTTTGTACTGCATAACTAAAACAGAAGACTGCATTGTAATTCATGCGTTTTCTTTTGTGTTCAGTGTAAAGACTGCATTGTAATTCATGCGTTTTCTTTTGTGTTCAGTGTAAAGACTGCATTGTAATTGATGCGTTTTCTTTTGTGTTCACAGTATAAAATAGAGCACAGTGTTCTGCTTACCTGCACACTGGAGCTCTCTGTCTGGCACTCCAGTATCCTGGGTAGAAATGCCTGTCTCGGGGATGTCCAGGTGGATATGAGCAGCTGGGACTGGCAGGATAAAAGACTAAACTGGTACCCACTCAATCCAAGGGTAAGCAATTGAGCAGAGAATATCCGCTTGTATGAAATAATATCACCAAGTACCCCTAATAGCTAGAATGACTGAGTCCAAGTAAAAGTCATTTTTTTGTGTTTTATTATTGTAAAAAAATGAATTGACATGAGCTTGTAATCTGTGTTTCGAACATCATGACAGCATTGTTAATGTGACATAGTTCATTAACAAAACTATGCGTCAGATTCTCAAAGATATTTACTCCCAGCCTGGGTGAGCCGTGGGGTGTATGAGACTGTGTTAAAGTCATTTTCCTGTTTAATTACATGGCATATCTTTCGGGTCATCTACAGGAAGAGAGAGAACAAAGCATCTCAACAGCAGTGGCGCTGATCCTTTTAGCTTTAGAAGATTATTGCGATAGTACCACTACCAAGAATCATTTTCCAGTACAATAAATAATCAAGGCATAACAAATTATAGATAATATCTCTGGCCACCAGAGATTCGGGACACACACCCCATACCATAGAACACTCCAGCCAGGAGACACAGCCTGATAATCTATAGTGTGGGTCTGCACACTAGGGGTTTGTGGCATTGTCAGAGATCTGTACATAAGCTTTATTAGCACATTCTCCCCACTCATTCACTCACTCCCCCTTCCCATGCTAAGTAACAAGCTGTTTGGGAGTGGAGCACGCCACTCTGGCATTGGGGGATGAGACCTTCTGTCAGGTCTGCGCAGACTTTCAGCCTCGTAAGAGGCTTGAAAGAGCATCCGGGTTGCCCTACATCTTGCCCAGTAGGGCCAGGCCGTCAGCAGCATGGGAGCCCCGGCATCCCCCCTTCTCCAGCTGTCACAGAGCCTGCCCATGCCCTGTGCTCAGCCGCAGAGGCTTTATTCATTTTACAAGTCATTTCATTTCAGAGTCCTTCAAACCCTGGTACAACAAGTCTGCAGCCTTCAACAATGCAGCTCACCACAGAATGAATGAAGAATTGAAGAATATAGGAATTGAGACACAAGGAGATCGGTAAAGGAAGCAAGCTCTTGCAGTCTGTGATGAACCTGCTGTAATGTACTGTGATGAACCTGCTGTAATGTACTGTATATCCTGTATAGAGAATCTACAACCTATTTATCAAATGACAATGTCTGATCTTGTATGTTTTAAAAAATCCCCATGGGACATCTGGGGAAGATTTGAGCATCTTTTTATTTATTTGTTTTCTCGTGGGGTACATGATCACTATGATTACTGCCTCTGAGTCCTTCAGGGAAGCTGGTGGTGCAAATCTGCAGTGCAATCCATTGCAGTGTATCCAGCTCATGCTCCTCCTGTAACAGATCTGCAGTGCAATCCATTGCAGTGTATCCAGCTCATGCTCCTCCTGTAACAGATCTGCAGTGCAATCCATCACAGTGTATCCAGCTCATGCTCCTCCTGTAACAGATCTGCAGAGCAATCCATCGCAGTGTATCCAGCTCATGCTCCTCCTGTAACAGATCTGCAGTGCAATCCATCGCAGTGCATCCAGCTCATGCTCCTGTAACAGATCTGCAGTGCAATCCATCGCAGTGTATCCAGCTCATGCTCCTCCTGTAACAGATCTGCAGTGCAATCCATCGCAGTGTATCCAGCTCATGCTCCTCCTGTAACAGATCTGCAGTGCAATCCATCGCAGTGTATCCAGTTCATGCTCCTCCTGTAACAGATCTGCAGTGCAATCCATCGCAGTGTATCCAGCTCATGCTCCTCCTGTAACAGATCTGCAGTGCAATCCATCGCAGTGCATCCAGCTCATGCTCCTGTAACAGATCTGCAGTGCAATCCATCGCAGTATATCCAGTTCATGCTCCTCCTGTAACAGATCTGCAGTGCAATCCATCGCAGTGTATCCAGCTCATGCTCCTCCTGTAACAGATCTGCAGTGCAATCCATCGCAGTGTATCCAGCTCATGCTCCTCCTGTAACAGATCTGCAGTGCAATCCATCGCAGTGTATCCAGTTCATGCTCCTCCTGTAACAAAGCTTGCACTGTTACAAAAATGAGTTCTGTATTGTGGGTACACAAAACCAGCATTGCTGCAGAGGGAGCATGAATGGGATCCACTCCTGGGTAAATGTTACATATTGTAATTAGGACAAAATATTCAGAAAACTGTATCACTGTGTGAAGGACAGTCCAAGAGTGTGTGCTACACATTGAAGAGTTTCCAATATTGATTAGCTAAACCTTTCTATAATTCTGTCATTTCCAAAGACTTGAATTAAATCAACGTACAGCAGTTTATAGCTTCATAATGATCATGGCGCTGTCATCATTTTAATTTTCTCCAGGCCGGAGTGATTTAAATATGCCTAATAATGTCCCAGTTTGTGCACAGCTGGTGTGTTACATTGAGTATTACCATGCATTTGTGTTTCTCCGTTTAATATGGGCCAACTTTATATGACTGTTACAAATAACAACAAAAGGTATTATTAGAAAACATATGGCATGTTTGTATCAAATCTCTGCATATTTGTGGCAAAGTGCCCGCCCCTGTGTGTATTTTGTGTTACGTGTTGTGTGTAAATGTTGGTGTATAGTCATTGGTACACGGGATATAAGCGGGTCTGTGTTTCACGTGTATTTAAAAATGTAGATTTGTATTTAGGCACGAGGATGGCACAAATCACTTCACGTGCTGGTTAAAATGTAATGTGTGGTCACGGGAGTACACTTAATTAATTCACGTGCAGTTGTACCGAGATTCCAATTGAATGATTGACTAGCAATCGAGTCTTGGTACAGCTGCATAAAAGCTGCATGTTTTCACTCACTCGGGGTTGGGTGTTCGTGAGTGGAGAACGGGTGAGAGAGAGAGAGAGAGAGAGAGAGAGAGAGAGAGAGAGAGAGAGAGAGAGAGAGAGAGAGAGAGAGACCTCTTTGTACCACACACCCATCACCACACAGAGGAATAGTTTTGACAGTGTGGTGAACAAGAGTGGGAAGCAGGTCCTGCATATCTGTAAAGGCCTGGGTCTGTACATCGTTAATGGCAGGATCAGAGGGGATTCTCAGGGCAGATATACATACAGCTCTGCTTTAGGAAATAGTGTAGTAGACTACGCTATCACAGACATGGACCCAGAATCTATTAATGCATTTATAGTCCGGCAACAAACCCCTTATCAGACCACTGCCAAACAGTCCTGTATCTAAAAACAAACCCAAAACTAAATAATTCAAACCCGACCCCACCCGCCAAATTATACGGTCTTAAACCAGCCTATAAGTGGACACCAAGCAGTGCTGAGGAATATAAACAAACAATTTATAGTGCAGAAATAGAAAGTATGCTAAACAGCTTTCTAACTAAATTTTTAAATTAGACAAAAATGGAATCAATTCGGCCATCAAAGAAATGAATTTTATATTCGAAACAACAGCAACAAAATCAAAACTCAAGAAAACAAACAAGAAAAAACTAATTCTAAAAAGAAATCAAATGAAAAATGGTTTGACATTGAGTGTAAAACAAACAGAAAAGAATTAAGAAAATTGTCAAACCAGAAACACAGAGAGCCAAACAATATCGAACTGAGACTCAGCTACTGCAAGGCTCTGAAACAATACAAACACCTTCTCAATAAAAAGAGAAGAACACATGTCCAAACAATTATCCCAAATTGAAGAATCCATAGAGCAAAATTCCTTTTGGGAACTATGGAACAAATTAAACACATCCAAAACCAGTCACGAATTGGCAATCAAAAATGGTAACATTTGGAAAAATTACTTTGATAAACTTTATCAAGAATTAGATGAAAATGAATTAAATCCAGACCAAAATTCTATTTTAAAAAACTAAACGAATTGGAAACCATAATCAAGGACAATCAGAACCCACTGGACTTCCCAATAACAGGACCAGAGCTAAAGAGAAGCTCCAAGCCCTCAAGCCCAGGAAAGCCTGCGGGCCCGACAGCATCATAAACGAGATGCTGAAACACAGCAGCCCCAAGATGCAAGAGGCCATGCTCAAACTATTCAACCTCATCCTGGCTGCTGGCTGTTTCCCTGACATCTGGAACCAAGGGCTAATAACACCAATTCACAAAAGTGGAGACAAATTCGACCCCAATAATTACCGAGGCATCTGTGTGAGCAGTAATCTGGGAAGGTGTTCTGCAGTATCATTAACGCCGGATACTGGCCTTCCTTACGAACACAATGTCTTGAGTAAGAGTCAGATTGGATTTTTACCAAATTACCGCACCTCTGACCATGTTTACACCCTACACACCCTAATAAACAAACATGTCCACCAAAAATAAAGGAAAATCTTTGCTTGTTTTATAGATTTTAAAAAGCATTCGACTCAATTTGGCATCCAGGTCTATTCCTTAGAATTCTTGAAAGCGGTGTAGGGGGTAAAATTTATGACACCATTAAGTCAATGTATACAGAGAATAAGTGTGGTGTCAAAATTGGAAACCAAAGAACAGGGTTTTTCACCCAAGGGCGTGGAGTGAGACATGGTTGCAGTTCTAGCCCAACACTGTTCAACATCTATATCAACGAGTTGGCCACAGTGTTGGAGCAGTCGGCAGCCCCTGGCCTCACTCTACACGACAAAGAAATCAAATTCCTGCTCTATGCAGATGACCTGGTCCTGCTGTCACCCACAGAGCAGGGGCTGCAGCAGAGCCTGGCACTGCTAGAGCAGTACTGTCAGAAATGGGCACTGACAGTAAACCTGGACAAGACCAGAGTTATGGTATTCCAGAAGAAAGCCAGATCTCAGGGAAACAGGTACCGCTTCACCCTGGGAAACAACACCCTGGAGCACAGCACCAGCTACAATTACCTGGGTCTAAAAATCAGTGCGTCTGGGAACTTCAACCTGGCTATAAATGCATTAAGAGATAAAGCTCGCAGGGCTTTTTTTGCAATAAAGAATCGGCTATACAAAATTAAACCACCAATAAAAATTTGGCTAAAAATTTTCGACAGCATAATAAAGCCAATCCTTCTGTATGGTAGTGAAGTATGGGGTCCCCTTATGAACCCTGATTATAAAAAATGGGATCAAAGCCCCATAGAAATTTTCCATTTGGAATTTTGTAAACACCTCCTGCAGGTTCACAGGAGTGCAGCAAATAGCGCTTGCAGGGCTGAATTGGGCCGGTTCCCCTTACTCCACTCCATACAGAAACGAGCGCTCAACTACTGGGTCCATCTACAGCAGGCTGATCCGCAGTACCACCACCACACTGCACTGCGGAGCCGCACACAGCCCCCACAAGAGAATCCCCTCAGTAGAATGGTACTGAAGCTCAGTCAATTGAGCCAAATTAACACCAGCGAGCTTCAGAACACCACCAACAAAAAACTCCCTGCACAAAAAATGAAACAAATTAATCTAAATCTGGAAAACAATTACAAAGTACATTGGAATAACGAAATTGAATCACACAATAAATTACAATGCTATCTGGCCCTAAAAAAAGAATTTACCCTGGCAGAATATCTGATCAGGGTCAAAAACACAAAACATAGACAGATCCTGACCAAGTACAGACTCAGTGACCACAGCCTGGCCATCGAAACTGGCCAGCACAAAAACCTGGATTGCCAAAGAAAAAGGCTGTGCTGTCACTGTGATCTGGGAGAGGTAGAGACAGAAATGCACTTCCTGTTACACTGTCCCCAGTATAAGGAAATCAGGGACACGTACTTCCCCAAACTGGCCAATCAGGCCACAACATTCCAGCTGCTCTCTGACTTAGACAAACTGCCAGTTCTGTTAGGAGAGGAGCAGCAGACAGCAGAGCTAGCTGCCCAGTATGTAGCTGCCTGCCACAGCCAGAGAGACAGAGAGACAGACAGACCGTCCCTGGTGTAGACACACTGGAGCACAGGGACCAGGCACTCATGTGCACCCATGTACACTGTAAATACAGAGAGGGAGGGAGGGAAATGGGAGGGTTGTTGTTGTATTGTATTGTCTGGGTTGTTATGTGATAATGTTCATTGTTGAATTGCTTTGGCAAAACTCAATTCCATTTTGTCATGCCAATAAAGCATTTTTTGAATTGAATTTAAATTTGAATTTGAGAGAGATAGTAATGTTTGTTTTGCTTCACTCACCGTTTGTCTGTATAGTCCCTTTTGTTTACCTGTTTATTTTGGCCGCAAGTGCCGTGTCCTGTTTTTTGTGTTCTTTTATTTTGTTTATTAAATGCTGAGCACAACCAAGTGCTCAGCTTCACCAACCTCACTGTCTCTGTCTGTTCTGTGTTGCTCCCGGTCTCTGGTCTGACGTCACTCACTACAGCCGTCTTTGTGACAATATTCCATTAAACAGTACCTAAACTTATGCTCTTTTTAACTTACCTGCAGTTCATTAATACCACCATTAGATGGTGTGGTTTATCAGAATTTATTTAAGTTTGTTCCAACAAGAAAAGGCAGTTTAACTTTGATAAAGACTGTTTCTCTAGTTTAGATGAAATGGAAGTAGATTCATTTTCATGACAAGAGAAATAGGTTTCTGTTGGGCTCTGGACCCCATTGCAAATGAGAACCTGTTCTTAACACCTTTATTTCAGACATCATTAGAATGCATTTTTGTCCATGTTTTTTAGGCAGTAAATATTCTTAGGCAACTCTAAAGTTTAAAGGCAGTTTTTCAGAGGGTGGAAATTAATATTTAAACTAGAACTAACTAACAATTGAGAATAAAATATAATTATGACATTGCTATCCTTAGCAGATTTTAAAAAGCTGCAAATTCTTATTAGTAAGATAATAACTAACGGCGCATGCAATTCCAAAACCTCATTGTATCACACCCCATGTCATGTCTTAATGCTTCATTTAATTCAAGGGTTAGGTGAAACCATTAACAGTGAGTTCTGAGTAGTTTCTTGGTAGTTTCTTGCTGTAAGATGATAACATGTAAAAGAGCAGGGTGTCAGTCAGTATACAATATAGCCCCCACAGTGCTGCTCTCAGGGCTGTCAGTCAGTATACAGTATAGCACCACAGTGCTGCTCTCAGGGCTGTCAGTCAGTATACAGTATAGCACCACAGTGCTGCTCTCAGGGCTGTCAGTCAGTATACAGTATAGCCCCCACAGTGCTGCTCTCAGGGGTGTCAGTCAGTATACAGTATAGCCCCCACAGTGCTGCTCTCAGGGGTGTCAGTCAGTATACAGTATAGCACCACAGTGCTGCTCTCAGGGGTGTCAGTCAGTATACAGTATAGCACCACAGTGCTGCTCTCAGGGCTGTCAGTCTGTATACAGTATAGCACCACAGTGCTGCTCTCAGGGCTGTCAGTCAGTATACAGTATAGCACCACAGTGCTGCTCTCAGGGCTGTCAGTCAGTATACAGTATAGCACCACAGTGCTGCTCTCAGGGCTGTCAGTCAGTATACAGTATAGCACCACAGTGCTGCTCTCAGGGCTGTCAGTCAGTATACAGTATAGCACCACAGTGCTGCTCTCAGGGGTCTCAGTCAGTATACAGTATAGCACCACAGTGCTGCTCTCAGGGCTGTCAGTCAGTATACAGTATAGCACCACAGTGCTGCTCTCAGGGGTGTCAGTCAGTATACAGTATAGCCCCCACAGTGCTGCTCTCAGGGCTGTCAGTCAGTATACAGTATAGCACCACAGTGCTGCTCTCAGGGCTGTCAGTCAGTATACAGTATAGCACCACAGTGCTGCTCTCAGGGCTGTCAGTCAGTATACAGTATAGCCCCCACAGTGCTGCTCTTGGGGCGTCTTGGCTGTGTTGTGTTGAGGTGTCGTTGCAATAGGAGTTAGAAGATTTTGGGCCTCATTCTCTAAACAGCAGTAACAGGTTTTGCACGCAGTAAGCCCCTTTACTGTATACTTTGTACACCTGCTGTATTCACTAACCAGTGGCAGGCAACCTAACGCGTGGAAAACAGCATGTGGAAAAAATACAGTGTTCGAGTCATTTATATATAATGAATAATGTTAATGTGTGGAAATATATGCAAATCACGTCACCAAATACCACAAGGGAAGTATCTGATATGCAAACCATATTCATTTAAGGTTAACTTTACTAGGTGCCTGAGCGTGTGTTAAAAGTAACGCTTATTGAAACCAGGCGGTGTCACAGAACCAGCAGAAGAGCTGCACAGGAGAGCAAGAAGAAGAGTCCGGGAGAGAGTATTTCAAACCAGGCAGACGTTACTAGGGCTGGTAATAACTAGATACAGGCTGAGCACAGATCATACTAGCCTTATAAGTAGGGCCCAGGAAAATTCACAATATCACGAATGTCACAGAAATCGTGTATTTGACTGCCTACCGTGAAAAATATGCATTTTAATTTCCTTCCAGTGCTTTACATTACTCTTCACCTCCGCTGTTCGTTTCATTCTTTTATCAAGTAGAAGCAGCGCTACAGTAGCTGTACACGGTCCGGCGTGGTACCAAGACATGCTTACAATGCAGCTTGCAATGCAGACGCCCTAGCTTTCACGCCACAAAGTACTTCCATTACTTGTATTCCATTTCAAAGCATTTGCAAGTAGTATAGCAATAAAGTTACAGCTTTTAACAAGTAACGAGACGAACAAGATTTTGTAAATAATGACTATGTATTATCCTGATTGTATTGAAAGCTTTCATCTGATTTTGGAAACAATCATAATAAGCTTGATCTGTTAATTTAGCATATTGTAACGTTTTCATGTTTAGGAAGTAGTACTCAAGGAGACGGTATTGCATTCTCAAAATGTCTATTTTATTTGAAACTACAGAGAATTCCTGTCAGGGGCCGGAATTCACAGCACCAAAATAATAACCCTACGTTTCAGCCTTAGCACTTTCACTGCATATTCTCTCCGGTCACAGCTCACACGCTCTCTCAGTCGCACTCAGTTTCTCATTCAAATTCTGCGCTGGACTGTCTCCCTTATTATATAAACCCCGTCGTTTCCTGCCGCTGTCCGCTGTCAACCAGTCACATCCATGCTCTGCAACCCCCGAAAACAACAACACACATTCTCCCCACTCATTCACTCACTCCCCCTTCCCATGCTAAGTAACAAGCTGTTTGGGAGTGGAGCATTGGGGGATGAGACCTTCTGTCAGGTCTGCGCAGACTTTCAGCCTCATAAGAGGCTTGAAAGAGCATCCGGGTTGCCCTACATCTTGCCCGGTAGGGCCAGGCCGTCAGCAGCATGGGAGCCCCGGCATCCCCCCTTCTCCAGTTGTCACAGAGCCTGCCCATGCCCTGTGCTCAGCCGCAGAGGCCACACCAGCGCAGCCACTCTCCCTCTCCAGAGCAAGGCGAGTCAAGCGCTCACGCCAGGCGAGGGACATCATGGACCTAAAGGCCCAGATGGCCCAGGTCTTGGAGCTTTTGGCCAGGCAGCAGGCCCCTAACCCTGCTCCGGCCGCGGCGCCTGAGGCGGCACCCGCACTAGACACTGCTCCTCCTCTCCCTATGGAGACGGAGGATGAGCCAGAACCAGTGTTGGAGATAGCCGAGGAAGACGAGGACACTGTGTCACTGGCGCCCTCGTGGGTTGGTGACTTCCTCACTGAGAAAAGGGACACGATGGGCCTCACCTCTGAGATATCCTTGGACAGTGGCTTGCCCCAACTCTCGAGCTCAACCTCTGCGCTCATAGAGAGAGTTTCAGCCTTCCTGCACATTCCCTGGACGGCAGTGGCTGAACCGCGCCGGTCTGCATTTAGGCTGCGGCTCCGCGCCCTCAGTCTTTCCCTGTGTTCCCCGACTTCCTCGAGGAGGTCAGCACCTCCTGGGAACACCCAGCCTCAGTGCTTAGTGTGCTGAAACAGGCTTCTCCGCTAGCCTCCTTGGAGAATGCAGAGCTAGGCCTGGTGGGCTTCCCCCCTGTGGACGCCACCATCGCAGCTTTGGTTAAGGCTCCGCCAGTGGGTGGCTTACCCAAGGACCCTGCTTGCCATAATTTGCAATTCAGGGTCATGGAGGTCCACTAAAGAGGGCTTATGCAGCAGGTGCACAAGCCACTCGCCTTGCCAATACAGTGAGCCTGCTGACGGCATACCTGGATGGTATGATCCAGTCGTCGCCACTTCCAGATCCACTAGTGTCTTAGTTACGCTTAGTGACCAGCTCCAGATCTTCGGGTTCCAAGGGGAAGCCCTGGGCCGGAACCTGGCCAGTCTCATTGTGGCTTGCAGACAGCTCTGGCTATCCCAGGCAAGGGTCCCTGATGCTGATAAATCAGCTCTCCTAGATGCGGCCATTTCACCAGGCCATACTTTCGGTCTGGCAATGGAGGAGATACTCCAACGCTCCAAGCAGGTGGCTGCAATGCTCCCTCCACGTGCCCCGGTGCGGGGTAGGTTGAGCTGCTGGAAACCAACTAGGACGCACCAGGTGACACGTACGGTCCCGGTCCCCACAGCTCCTGTGGGTGACCTGAGGCACCGCCTACAGTCTGCAGCGGTAGCAGGCAACCGAGCATTCCCGCAGGGATGTGGGAATGCAGGATGCGGAGCCCCCGCGCAGAGGCATTCCAAGCGGCAATTTCAAGCTAGCCGTAGGCAACCGCAGCAGCGTGCCCCGCCTCAGCCTCAGCAGCCCCGGCAGGGGCCCTGAAGGCTTGCGGCCTCAGACAACCCATTCTCTCCACACCAGCTGCAGTACTGGCACACTTGCACCTTGGACATCTGGGTGCTCGACACCATACAAACCGGTTACGCTCTCCAGTTCCGCATGGGACCTCCTCCTTTTCGAGGGGTCACAAAAACATCTGTGACAGCCCCTCTCTAGGCCTTGGTACTCCGTCAGGAAGTGGTCACCTTGATGAGCAAGCAGGCCATCTGTCTCGTAGACCCCATATCCCACAGAGAGGGGTTCTACTCGGGATACTTCCTAGTACCCAAGAAGGACGCCGGCTTTTGCCCCATCCTAGACCTGAGACACCTCAATGCATTTTTGAAGGAGAGGAGATTTCAAATGCTGACTCACCGTCACATCCTCCAGTCGATCTGGCCGGGCGACTGGTTTACCACAGTGGAGTTACTGGATGTGTATTTTGATGTTCCCATTCTTCCAGTGCACATGAAATAGTGATGGATCATCTGGCAAGGCTGGGCCTCACCCTCTCGGCACTTCCTGTAGCAGAGTGACTGCACTCTCAGCACTTCCTGTAGCAGAGTGACTGCACTCTCAGCACTTCCTGTAGCAGAGTGACTGCACTCTCAGCACTTCCTGTAGCAGAGTGACTGCACTCTCAGCACTTCCTGTAGCAGAGTGACTGCACTCTCAGCATTTCCTGTAGCAGAGTGACTGCACTCTCAGTTCTTCCTGTAGCAGAGTGCCGGCATTCAGAACTCAGAAAGTTCTAATCCTAACCCCTGACCCTGACCCCTAACCCTAACTCCTTCTCTATTTCTGTGTTTGAAAAGTATAGGGAAGTCTGCATAGACCTGTCTTTACCTCAGAAACGTTCTTTTTTTAAACTGTGTGAAATGTCTGCAAGAAGAAACTAGCATTTCAGGTTCCTGGTTTTCTGTGTTGTTTTTTTTTATTACGTTTTGTTAAAATGACACACAACTTGTAATTTACCCCATTAAATGGAAACACTAATTAAACCCTTTCACGTGTTTTACAATAACCCGGTCGAGTAAACAAACCCCTATCAAAAATAGTGTTAATACTGTATTTCACACACGAAAACAGCAGCAGCAATTATTTGATAGTTTTTGGAAAACAAAGAGTTTCTCTGCAGCGAGCAGTACCTGAATATGAAGCACTGAGTTCTACCACTTCCTTCCTTGTCAGACAATACAGCAGCTCGCTGTCATCACGGAAACAAAAACACTTCCTTATGTCAAGATCACAAGATAATTTATCTCAGGATCTCGAGAAAACAGAAGTGATTACTTCCGTTTTTCTGACATATTTACCTCTCACAGGAAAACGGAAGTGATGACTCGATTTCTCGATCAGGGGCTCCTGACTTGATTACCTATTGCACCTATCCTGGAATCAGAATTCTTTAAATAGAAAAATAAATATCGGGATAGTTTTCTGAAAAATGAGTTTACAGAACAACCCTAGTATTAATAACCCATTAATAATCTGAAAACTGTGTTTTGTGTGGGTTTAATTTATTGTAAAAGAGATCATCTTGTGAAGCTGAGCTGCTCAAATTGTATAGAGTTTTCCATCACCTAGAATTTTAGGATTGAGACAACATTTTAAAATAAAACAACTATATGAACATTATTTAGGCATTTTATTGAACATAATTTAATCAAAGAAACTACAACATGATATCGCAAAAGTCTATCAGAAGCCATAATAGTAATGTCACATTTTTCAGTTTTTGTCAGTTTTTCATTAAATATATTGAAAACTACAAAGCGGTATGCAATTCAATATGTTAACGTAACATTATGCATCTGGTTTCATTTGAATTTATGAAGCAAAATTAATTAATTCTATAGGGTAATACAAACCTTTTGGCCATAAAAAAACACCATATTAACATACTGTAAATCACCAAGATGAAAATTGCACTCATGAACTACCAGGCCTATAGAGAAGCATTATTTTTTTTTAAATCAAACTTTAGAATTGTGCGTTACTGTGTTTTCTAAACACAGGATAAATTGCTGTGAATTTTTACAAATCCATAACAGTGATGTGTCTTTTTAGCTTCCACTACACACTGAAGTCTCCCTCAGACCACCTTAGAATAACATGACAATCGCAATATGTTTTCATTAAAACAAATATTTATTACACTTTCAGATACAATAAATAAATATATATATATATATATATATATATATATATATATATATATATATATATATATATATATATATATATATATATATATATATATATCATTTTTTACATTATAAGTGTTTAATAAAATACATAGGGAATCTGAATAATTTACAAAGTGAGTTCATTTACAGATACAATATAAAACAGTGTTTACGAAAACTGGTTTTAAAACCTACATTTATTTTCTGCCTCAAACAGTAACTACAGGGTTGCTAAACAGCAGGTTTATTGCATGTGAAACCACAAGCAGCCTACAGCAGAGTCACTATTAATGGAAATCCCTGACTCAGAGACAGTGACCAAAATAGTTCACAAAGCTCACCGGCTTGGAGTCATCCCTTTTATAGCTGAGATAAGGGCTTTAAAAATGACTAAAACCAACAGATCTGTGAGGTGTACGTCAACACAGCGCGTGAATAATCACATTACAAGGCGGCAAATCATTGTAACAGTACCTGAGCATATTCAATTTAAAATACTCAGACCACAGCCAGTTCAGTTATTCCATACATGGACATTTGAGCCTGAAAGATAATGCTTTTATACAAGTCACACAGTGGTAGTTGAGTAGGTAAAGACTGGTTTCCCCTCCATTTCTGATCAGTGTGGTTCAAGGCATTGTAATCTTCTGGGCTCCCTGTACAGCTTCTCTCAATACAGTTCTTCAGCCTAGATTTCAGTGACTGACCTCACAAAGCTTGTGCCCCTCTGGTTCAGGATGTAAACCTTCTTCAGCTTTCCTTCGAAGGCGCACAGTACGGTTTTCCTGAACTTGATGGAGAGGAAGAAGTAGATGACAGGGTCCAAGCAGCTGTTGAGGGCCGACAGACAGAGCACCAGTTCATTGGCAATGTGCAGGGTCTGTTTGTAGCTCTGTTCCTGAATTATATCCAACTGGGAAAGCACGTAAGGAATGCGCACAATGTGGTACGGAAGGAAGCACAGGATGAAGATGGCGAGGACCACAAAGGTTTTCATGATGACAGCCGTTTTCCGGCTCTGCTGGGCCTTTCCGATGGACATGGATTTGAGTTTCATGGCTATCTTGCTGTAGAAGCTGAAAAACAGCAGCAAGAGCAGGAAGAACATGCCCACCACTAGAAGGTTGAGGGTGCCACTCACCGTGGTCTTGTTTTTAAAGTGAAAGCACTTCCCGTCACACGAGCCAGGTTTCCTCTTCTCAAAGAAAAAAGGCAGCATTCCCAAAATGAGAAAAAGCCATACGGCCCAAGTGGCCGTGACGCTGCAGCTCACCTTGTGGATCCGATAAAGCTGCACAGGTTTGATGATCTTCAGAAACCTGTCCAGGCTGATCAAGCCCAGGAACAGGATGCTGGCGTACATGTTAATGTAGAAGAAAGCTCCCACTATCTGGCAAAAGAGGAAGGGCCCCGGGTGGTTCTGGTAGTATATCCGGAGGGGCAGGCAGAGGACCAGTAGGAAGTCTGCTATGGCCAGATTCCTCATGTACACTATGATAGAGGTCTTTGTGCTCTTATAGTTCAAGGTGAACACCCACAGTGCCACGGAGTTGCTGAGCAGGCCGAGGATGCAGATCACTGAATAACTGACTGGAAGAACCACAGACAGGATGCCATCCTGGAGCTCACAGTTATTGGAGGGTTTTTGAAGAGGGAAAGTGTAGGACTCGGTGGAATTGTCCAGTCCAGTTGACTGTGGCGTTGGTAACCCAATCATGTTCAAACTGCAAGAGTAGAAAGAAACAGTGAATTCACTTTTGCTACCCTACTGGGAATTCCAGCAACTACTGGCTTACTGGTGTTTAGCGGTATGTGTTTGTGTGGCAAAATCAAGTTGGGATTTCTACAAACTGTCGATCTCATAAAAGAAAAAGTTACTGTTGTGTAGGTTGTAGCTATGCTGATCAAAGATGTTAAATTATATAATTTCTCAAAGTTTTGGGTTAAGGTTATTATTTATTGATTGCGCCTGACTAATGGTTGAGCAAACAGCTGAACAGGGCATTTGTTTTGATCCCATAAGCATAGTTAGTGCATGTTACATTGTGTGATAATCCCCGTCGCTTTGATCCTCAGTGATTTAAAGAGTTCACTTCCTTCCTGACTCTCCATTTGTTTTGTTCTTTAAAATCACATCTCCAGAATACTCTTGGCGTAAGATCAAAAATAATAATTTTCCTTGAAATGAAATTAATTTGTGTGCATTTACGTAACTAATAAAGGACTCTGTGAGCTTTTATTTGCCAGGCTGCCTCACAAACTTTATTGAGCAATGCATGTGTTTTCAGAATGTGCTGGTTTCTATTTCTGAGAGCTATACAACAGAATAGCAGGTGTGTAATCAAGTGTAACTAAACCTTTAAGTACTTGAGTAAAATAAAAAATAAAAACTAAGATGCCTTTTCAGTGTAATAATCTACTAAAAGTCTCTGTTAGGATCTTGCCAAAATGTTTTCTTTTTGACATAGTTTCACCGTACAATATGTATTGAGTGTTTTGAATTTACAGATAAAAATAAAAACAAAATGACACAAAATCGACTTTTATGTTCCAAACAGATGGCCATCAGAATAAAATGATTTTTTGAACAGATAAATGTATTAATGCTTTTTTTCCTACTCTTTTATAAGTTTAACACACCATTCCAAAGCAGAATGGAATACCTACCTATGTTTCTATACAGTACTCTCAATGTATATGTCAGATTCATGTTACTGTCATTATGTACAATATTCTTTGATTGCCATTTTTATTACACTCCTCTGTTAATTATTTTGGTACCTGTGCCAGTAAAACTCAATCACAGAACTCATTAAACAGTACCTCCTGAAACAAGTGCAAGTCTTACCTGTGCTTTCTGCAGTTTTCTCTGTGATAGAAAGATTCTGAAAGTGCGAGCCGTACATATATGCTATAACTTCATCATGGAAATTCCTCTTTGATATACATCAGAGGATCAACGTCACAATACCACGCTGCCTAGTGCTTCCTCTGCTCTGCCTGTAGTATCAACCACAGCTCACAGCTCAACAGCGCTGTACAGACACACAACATCAAAGGAAGAGTCCATCTCTCTGGTGTTTTTAACAGTGATGATGTCAAAGATAACATTCCATCTGACCACAGCATTGTAGTAATGACTTCATGATAAAGGCCACATTAAAATTTGGGGGATTTGTATTGTTATTTCTTTACATTAATCATCACACATCATTGGATTTTTTAATTTAATTGACTGTTACTCAAGTTGACTTGTATGTAAATATAAATGAAGCTTCTTTTGAAATGTTAGTTTACAAAGCTTTTGTTTGCGTTTTAAGATAAAAAATGTGGATACAGTTTGTTTGGAGTGCTAACACCTTTACTTTATAAACATGAGGGATTTTTCCCATAACACAATTAAATAAAACATTGGTTCACTGTGCAGCTTTCGAACAATTCATTCACAAGGGAGTTCCTCTAAAGCCAGGCTCACACAGAGGATAGATCATCTCTGAGACGATTCAACACGACTTTACTGTTCTAATAACTTGTTAGGTAATAAAATGTGTCCACTTTATGCATCCACACCAAACCAACACACTGCCCAACATCTTTCATCTATCTGCCACACGAGCAATGAATATAATGCCCTAGTATCAGCAGCCACCAGCACTGCCTCACACGCACACACCACACCGTTTAGATCGCTACAGTGTTTACTGCGTGACTGATTCACATCCAGGTGTAATACTCATTTACTGCGTGACTGATTCACATCCAGGTGTAATACTCATTTACTGCGTGACTGATTCACATCCAGGTGTAATACTCATTTACTGCATGACTGATTCACATCCAGGTGTAATACTCATTTACTGCATGACTGATTCACATCCAGGTGTAATACTCATTTACTGCATGACTGATTCACATCCAGGTGTAATACTCATTTACTGCGTGACTGATTCACATCCAGGTGTAATACTCATTTACTGCGTGACTGATTCACATCCAGGTGTAATACTCATTTACTGCGTGACTGATTCACATCCAGGTGTAATACTCATTTACTGCGTGACTGATTCACATCCAGGTGTAATACTCATTTACTGCGTGACTGATTCACATCCAGGTGTAATACTCATTTACTGCGTGACTGATTCACATCCAGGTGTAATACTCATTTACTGCATGACTGATTCACATCCAGGTGTAATACTCATTTACTGCGTGACTGATTCACATCCAGGTGTAATACTCATTTACTGCGTGACTGATTCACATCCAGGTGTAATACTCATTTACTGCGTGACTGATTCACATCCAGGTGTAATACTCATTTACTGCGTGACTGATTCACATCCAGGTGTAATACTCATTTACTGCGTGACTGATTCACATCCAGGTGTAATACTCATTTACTGCATGACTGATTCACATCCAGGTGTAATACTCATTTACTGCGTGACTGATTCACATCCAGGTGTAATACTCATTTACTGCGTGACTGATTCACATCCAGGTGTAATACTCATTTACTGCGTGACTGATTCACATCCAGGTGTAATACTCATTTACTGCGTGACTGATTCACATCCAGGTGTAATACTCATTTACTGCATGACTGATTCACATCCAGGTGTAATACTCATTTACTGCGTGACTGATTCACATCCAGGTGTAATACTCATTTACTGCATGACTGATTCACATCCAGGTGTAATACTCATTTACTGCATGACTGATTCACATCCAGGTGTAATACTCATTTACTGCGTGACTGATTCACATCCAGGTGTAATACTCATTTACTGCATGACTGATTCACATCCAGGTGTAATACTCATTTACTGCATGACTGATTCACATCCAGGTGTAATACTCATTTACTGCATGACTGATTCACATCCAGGTGTAATACTCATTTACTGCGTGACTGATTCACATCCAGGTGTAATACTCATTTACTGCATGACTGATTCACATCCAGGTGTAATACTCATTTACTGCATGACTGATTCACATCCAGGTGTAATACTCATTTACTGCGTGACTGATTCACATCCAGGTGTAATACTCATTTACTGCGTGACTGATTCACATCCAGGTGTAATACTCATTTACTGCGTGACTGATTCACATCCAGGTGTAATACTCATTTAGTCATTTGGATTGGAGGGCGGTTGTTTAAACTGAGGTGCTTTGCTGTGACTGTTCAACAATGCAGGAAATGTGCATGAATTTAATGACATGAAACAAACCCCTCTAGTTTCTAAATACAGTGAATCCTCACTATTAGTCAAGGGACCAACAATGTGTGGCCTTACAAAAAAATATTTTTCCGATAGCTGCGGTAGGATTTTGTTTATTTAAGGTTATTATACCACTAAATACATCTTATTTAAAATAGTCAACAAACTGTGAGTCTTACTAGAGATAATATTGCAGATGGTGGGATTAATACTGAATACAAGGGTGGTCGTATTACTGAAGGGGAGTTTACACTGCCGTTAGTGAGAGGTAATCAGAACTCTGAAGTGGCCACAACGCAAGGGCTTAGTTTGTGATGATGTCGTCACAAGGACAGCAGGGAGGGCTTAGTTTGTGATGATGTCGTCACAAGGACAGCAGGGAGGGCTTAGTTTGTGACGATGTCATCACGAGGACAGCAGGGAGGGCTTAGTTTGTGACGATGTCATCACGAGGACAGCAGGGAGGGTTTAGTTTGTGATGATGTCATCACGAGGACAGCAGGGAGGGCTTAGTTTGTGACGATGACATCACGAGGACAGCAGGGAGGGTTTAGTTTGTGATGATGTCATCACGAGGACAGGAGGGAAGGTTTACTTTGTGACGATGTCATCATGAGGACAGGAGGGAGAGGGTGCTCCTCTGTGGGAAAGGCTTTTGGTAAGAAGTAAAACCCCTTCAGAACCCAGGTTTCCAATCAGCCCCTCTACTCCTACTGAAAAGTGCGCAGCTGTCAACAATAGGGATAAGTCCTATAGTGATGATACTTCACTGACTGTAAGTGAAGACACTGTGCTTTGTATCTTCTGGTTACGTTATGCATATAAGTTCTCTTTATAAATCAAAATGCTCTTCCTTATAACCAGTACAACATGCAATAAGAGAACTCTCCACTTCTGCCAGTCACACAATAGCAAACATGATATACAAAAGAATACAGAATCACCTATCAAACATAAGAAATAAAAAGTAAATGAACCAATAGTTCAACACTTGACAAAAAATGTACTTCTTTGGCAGTCCCTCAGGATCAAGCATGACTTACATCCACTGTGGTTCTGCGTGTTCTGAGATGACTGAAGAGCCCAATGCGAGATCCACAGACTCTGCCGCAGGTGGGGCAGGAGGTGCTTGACAGGATGGGTGGCTAGGTGGATTGAGTTGCAGTGCACTCCTTTCACTGCACCTGTTTGGCTTCCTTATGCGCTTGCCGGTGAGACTCAAGATATGCAATGTCAACCCGAATGCTTCTCCTCCAGTTTGTGCGATCTTGAGCTAGGGACTCCCATGAGTTGCTGTTGCATTTTTTTAATGAGGCTTTAAGAACGCCCTTGAACCTTTTTTTCTGTCCTCCTGCCATGGTGGAGTTCAGAGTAAAGGTCTTACTTTGGCAATCTAGTGTCTGGCATGCGGATGACATGACCCGCCCAGCGGAGCTGGTTGTGAGTGATCAGTGTCTCAATGCTAGGGAGGTTAGCCTGGGAGAGGACACTGACATTGGTTCGCTTGTCCTCCCAACGAATTTGGAGTATTTTTCGGAGGCAGTGTTGGTGGTACTTCTCCAGTGCTGAGGTGCTTGCTGTAAGTTGTCCATGCCTCTGAAGCATACAGGAAGGGGGAGATCACTGCTGCTCGGTATACCATGAGCTTGGTATAGGTCTTAAGGTCTTGGTTTTCAAAGACACGCTTCCTCAGGTGACCAAAGGCTGCACTAGCACACTGGAGGCGATGGTGGAGTTCATCATCAATGTCTGCCCCCACAGAGAGGTGGCTTCCAAGGTATGGGAAGTGATCCACATTTTCCAGGATCTCGTTGTAGATCTTGATTGACAGGGGTTGGTGCTGTTCATATGCTTCTGTGAAGACGTCTACAATGGTTTGCAGCTCAGACTCTGTATGTATGCAGACACATGCATCATCTGCGTGCTGCAATTCAATGACTGAGGTTGAGGTGGTCTTAGTTCTAGATTGGAGGCGACGGAGATTGAACAGTTTACTGTCTTTTGGTGGTAAGGTGGAGCATCGCGGCGAGAAGGATTGAAAAAAGTGTAGGTGCAATGACACAGCCTTGCTTGACCCCTGTCTTAACTGGGAAAGGGTCTGTGGTGGATCCTTTGGAGAGGACCACAGCTTGCATGTCATCGTTGAGCAGACAAAGGATGACGACACATTTTTGTGGACAGCTGAATTTAAGGAGAATTTTCCATAGCCCCTCTTGATTGATGGAATCAAAGGCTTTTGTTAGGTCAAAGAAGGCCATAAACAGAGGTTGTCGTTGTTCCCTGAGCTTTTCCTGTATTTGTCGTGCAGTGAAGATCATGTCGACTGTGCCTCTTGAAGGTCGGAATCCACATTGTGGCTCTGGAAGGAGCTCTTCAGCCACTGGGAGGAGGCGGTTGAGGAGGATTCTTGTGATTACTTTTCCTGTGGCAGATAGTAGGGAGATTCCTCTGTAGTTGCCACAATCAGACTTGCCTCCTTTCTTGAAGATTGTCATTATTACGGTGTCTCTGAGATCTCCTGGCATGCTCTCTTCTTCCCAAACGAGGGTGATAAATATGAAAAAATGTACATGATATGACCTACAATTTGTAGTTTTAGAAGAAATAATGTACAACACAGAAGAATAAAGGAAAATAAATGAATAGATTTAAATAGAAAGGACTAGTAGCTTGTTCCACCATAAACTATGTAGTACATTGCATCACAGATACATTAATAGATTTAAAAAGAAATAAGTGAGTGTAGTTGCCATGGCATCAAAAGCCTATAAGTACCTCCACTGTTTGTTTTAAAACACACTTTCCCTTGACAAAGCTTAGTTAAACATATCTTTGGTTGTTTCTTATTGATCTTTTTCAGGGCTTTTTCTCTCATTTCAGATTAGAGCTGGCTTAATTGTGGAGCTCTGAATGTCAGCTGCAAAGTGTTTAACTGATGACATCAGCTGTGTTGATGTGGTTTTTCTTTTGTCACAAAGCCTACTTGTGGTTCTGTTTAAGAGAAGGAGCAGCGGGGGTGGTCTGTCTGTGGGTTCAACGTTAACATTAAACAGGCACTTGCTGAGAAACACGATCAGGCATGCTAAAGGCAGAAGTGAAACACGTCCTATGTTACTTCTTCTTTTTATTGGCCACTTTATTTATTCATAAAACAGGGCAATTTAAAGAGGAGAAGAAAGTTATCACGTTCCCAGTGGTCTAGTGGTAAATAAAAAAAGTGGGTAGACTCCCCTGTTTGGTGCTCCAGGCCAGGCAGTGGCATCGTAGGAACATAGGTTGAACATTGTTTCCATTTTTTTTTTTTTTTTTTTTTTTTAATTGGGTTTGGAGGACGCCAGGGGCAAAAATGAAAGCCATTAACATGCATTTCTGGCACTCAGTTCCACAGGGACAGGGGCAGGGACAACACTGTTTTAAGAATGATTTTGGTTTTGTAAACAGCACAAAATAACAAGAGTCTCCAAGGCAAACAAAATGCACACATTATAAATGTCAGATCTCTGGAAAAAGAAATAACCCAATGTCCCCCCATTCCAATAGTTGTGATTCAGCACTGTAACAGGGGGTTTTGTTACCTGCTACGTCAATTGCGGGTGTCCGCTGAATGACCAGAGAGAGACAGAGGGATGCAATTGAAAACGCCACTCAGGCGTCCAGGCTTTGTTATGGGGGCGGATTTATATCGTAACTCCGGCCCTGTTTCTGGAGGATTTATGATCAAGCTGGCATGCTTTATTCACAACACAAGTATCACCTAATTCAAGTCTTTTGTACTGTGAAAATGTACATTATACCAGGCCATCTTTTAAAAATAAACACTAAAGTTATACAGTCTGTTTCAGACCATGATACTCCATGGTGTAAGTATCCACTGCACAATGGCCGTGCATTCAGCAACCCAACAACAACTCTTCTGCATTGAGACTAACACAGTGCTCATTTGTCAGAGTAATTGGACACCACTGACTCAGTGGCATTGCTGATGCACAGCAAACACATGCTTGGGTTTTTAAATCTCAAATCTCAGAGCATCCTTTCCAGGGCTAGGATGAAGGCTACTAGCACCGCCCTGCAGGTTTGATGTGCCTAACAACAGAACTAGGGCTGTCAAATCTCGCAATTTAAAATGTTAATCTCATTTAATCTTGGTTTCAATCTTATATTGATACAATTGCTGCACCCATTTCATTCATATTTGTTTTATTACTGATATTATTATTAATATTATTATTATCCTCATCCACAAAATAGAATAACTGTCAGTCTAAACAGAACATTAACAGAACATAAACAACCAATCACAGAACACGCAGTTCAGTGGCCATGTCCCCCTGCTCGCGCTGCAGTTCTGACTGAGAGCTCTCAGGATTTGAATCACACAATAAAGCAGAAGTGAGTAAACTCTGTATCCCTTATAAGAAGTGGGTAAACACTATATTGCCCAAATTAAAAGTGGGTAAACAGTGTTTACCCTGCGTATACCCTTGCCTACACCACTGCATGTTCCATAAATGAAAGTACTGCTCTTGGTTCTGTAAAATGCATGAATTTGTACCAAGGTACTACTAAATACAGTACTAAGGTACTACAAAATATGGATTCACTTACGGACCTCAACCTATCAAACAGGTGTTGTGCCAAATAGTGTCATTGGAAGAAAAGTGTCTCATTTGTAGTCCGAACACATGCACAGTCATGCAAATTTATTTGCTCATGCCTAGAATATTTTTTCCTCCATCTTTGCCAAAAACTGTCACATTTCACTTTAAATCAGTACATGAAAATGGAAGAACTGGTTTTATAAAACATTTACATTTTTTTTAACTGAGGGTAAATACCCGAATAATTGTTGTTAAAATCAACAAAGAAGTTTAAAAAGATATGCCGTCAAGTTCTGTTTGGGAGAGTTTTGAAAACTTTCGTACAGAACTCACCAGATTAGTCGGCCGTTTTTCTTTTAACAGTTTGAAAACTTAATGAAAAGTTATGCTTGTCATGTTTCATACATAGAGAATTGGTAATACTTACTAGAATAGTCATATTCTGTATGTGATTGGCTCATAAACGTACCAGTAATGACTCTGCTGGGATATCGGTTGTCGCAGGTAACAATAGTAAAGTTCATAATTCAATTATAATATAAACAAACTAAAAGTAGTTATTTAAGATTACCCCAGTGTATGAAAATAAAAAAAATCCTAAAAAACAAGGTTTAAAAACCCCACCGTTTGATTGGAAGCGATACTGAATAGACATCGTCGATTGGGAAACCCTTTTAATTAAGAAGAGGAAGGTAGCGTCCACACAAACCATCCATGCAGTTCTGCAAATTCACACTATTATTAATTAAGATCATTGAAACAACATGAACATTAAGTTCGTAGACTAATTGAATGCAAGAGTTGTCACTGTATATAAAACAGCCCAGTTTTGTCCACTTTGTTTTACAGTAGAGTCCCTGACGATGATTTTCGGAATCAAACATTGGAAGGGGTTGTAAATGTTGTTTTAGGATTTGTACTACATTTGAGTAATCTGAAATTATTACACACACAGAACGGTAAATGTAGGCAGTATTCTGCGATGCTAAACAAGTAAATACACTAATTAGCAGTACAATGCTCTTTGATGTCCAAAAACAAAGAACGCAACACAATTAAAATATCAAATCGATATGATGGTTATACAATCTATTGCACACTGTTACTTTAGTAGTAATCTTCAATGAGACACAATTGTGCTGGTGACACTATTTGGCAGGGAGACCATATTTTGCACTAATAGTGCCAGATACTGCCAGGTGACACTATTTGGCAGCAATACTATTTGGCATAACACTGGCAGCACCACAAGCATTTTCAGTAATCTGCAATTGTTATAAATAATGAGTAAAACATCTAAATAAAAGGAGGGTATAAACAATATTAGTTATTAAATAATGACAGTCTGTAACAATACTCCCTTATACAGCAACAACAAAGGCATTTATAAGAAACCCTATAATAAGACATAATCATATTTTGAACATGATAGGAAGCTCTCTTATAAAGTTCCTCCTTGTTTGTCTTGGGCTGTGCTGGATGACCTCAGCACTGTCTAATGTGTCCTGTGACGGGTCTGTTACCATCCGGTTTAGAAGACACATTCATTTTGCTCCTCTGCGTTACAAAAGAGAAGTCAATGAGCGTTATAGCTAAGGAATACGAATTGTAAACTTAGGCCTCCCCTTATGGGAACAAAGGCAGGCCAGGCAGATGTCATGCACTGAGCCTGGAATAGTTTGCCATTAGATACTGGAAGTGCAGCTTCAGTGTGTACATTTAAACATGTGATTTATAACCATTTCCTTGCTCAAAGTGTATGTGATCATTTAGGTGTACTGTTAATGTATCCTTTAACAATACCCCTAATCATTCTACAGTATTCATGTGGTCCACAGTAAAAACTATACTACTGGGGTAGCTCATAAAATATTTGTGTTCTCTGTGTGTAGTGCTAATCTATTAAATCGCTATGCAAAGATTCCTTCAGAGGAAACTTGCATCGCTGCGTTGATGTTTCAGAATGACTAGACTTAGTTTAACTCATTCTTTTCTTCTAGATTTTTTTATTGGAATGCTATTAAACACCACTCAGAACTATTACTGCCCTTCCATTGTCAAGTCTCACTGTCATGAAGTCTCTTGCTGATGGCAATGATTTCCACGTGTGCTGTGCTGATGTGAAGGCAGTGCTGCAGCAGTAAACCTCTGGAAACTTCACTGGGTTTCGTTAAGGCTGTAAATAATAACGCATGCTAGGGCTTCAAAACCATTTTCCTACTAGGTTTAACCTATCTTGACATGGTGAAAGTATAGCAAAGGGTAGGAAAACATGGGCAATCATGGGAAAGTACTATGAAGTGTAGGAAACAATAGTAAACCCAAGATATAAGCATAGGAAAATCAGAGTCACCAGGTATCTACAGCACAGTGTGTCCTTGTGCTGTTCAGTTTTCATTGAGACGGAGGGAGTTATTCCTCGAATAGTGTACCCCTGTAGATGATTTGAGCAATCTGCAGACGCTGGCTCTTTTTCTTGTGAAGTTGTGGCTGTCCAGCAGTTCCTCTTTGTGTTCAGTGTGATTTTCTATGTTGGACTGCAATGTTGGTTGTACAGTAAATAACATAAATAAATGAACATGGTTTCACTGGGTTTTGAATGGTACTGTATAACTAAACAGTAGTAGTGGAAGGGTAAGAAAATCTTCATATTATTGGTCTGACAATGTGTAAGAGTTGAGCATGGTTTGGCTGTGGTGCCATATACCAAGCATGGTCTGGCAATGGCTGAACACTGGAAATCAGGCTTCAACCTGAAAATAACATGATACATGATTTCCATTACATGAGAGTAGATGTTAAAACTTCATGCTGATTTGAACTTGGCTCCCGCCAAGATAAGAACCAACTAAGACGTAGCTTTACAGTAAACTGTGATACATCTGTGTCTCCATCCATTTGTGTTTCCTTCCATCTGATGATGTACACTACCGTTCGAAAGTTTGGGGTCACTTAGAAATGTCCTTGTTTTCCATGAAAACATACATGAAATGAGTTTGAATAGGAAATATAGCAAAATGAATAGGAAATATAGTCATTGACAAGGTTAGAAATAATGATTTTTAATTGAAATAATAATTGTGTCCTTCTAACTTTGCTTTCGTCAAAGAATCCTCCATTTGCAGCAATTACAGCCTTGCAGACCTTTGGCATTCTAGTTGTCAATCTGTTGAGGTAATCTGAAAAGATTTCACCCCATGCTTCCTGAAGCACCTCCCACAAGTTGGATTGGCTTGATGGGCACTTCTTACGTACCATACGGTCAAGCTGCTCCCACAACAGCTCAATAGGGTTGAGATCCGGTGACTGTGCTGGCCACTCCATTATAGACAGAATACCAGCTGACTGCTTCTTCCCTAAATAGTTCTTGCATAGTTTGGAGCTGTGCTTTGGGTCATTGTCCTGTTGTAGGAGGAAATTGGCTCCAATCAAGCGCCGTCCACAGGGTATGGCATGGCATTGCAAAATGGAGTGATAGCCTTCCTTTTTCAAGATCCCTTTTACCCTGTACAAATCTCCCACTTTACCACCACCAAAGCACCCCAGACCATCACATTGTTTCCACCATGCTTGACAGATGGCGTCAAGCACTCCTCCAGCATCTTTTCATTTGGTCTGCGTCTCACGAATGTTCTTCTTTGTGATCTGAACACCTCAAACTTAGATTCGTCTGTCCATAACACTTTTTTCCAATCTTCCTCTGTCCAGTGTCTGTGTTCTTTTGCCCATCTTAATCTTTTCTTTTTATTGGCCAGTCTGAGATATGGCTTTTTCTTTGCAACTCTGCCTAGAAGGCCAGCATCCCAGAATCGCCTCTTCACTGTTGACGTTGAGACTGGTGTTTTGCGGGTACTATTTAATGAAGCTGCCAGTTGAGGACCTGTGAGGCGTCTGTTTCTCAAACTAGACACTCTAATGTATTTGTCCTCTTGCTCAGTTGTGCACCGGGGCCTCCCACTCCTCTTTCTATTCTGGTTAGAGCCAGTTTGCGCTGTTCTGTGAAGGGAGTAGTACACAGCGTTGTACGAGATCTTCATTTTCTTGGCAATTTCTCGCATGGAATAGCCTTCATTTCTCAGAACAAGAATAGACTGACGAGTTTCAGAAGAAAGTTCTTTGTTTCTGGCCATTTTGAGCCTGTAATCGAACCCACAATTGCTGATGCTCCAGATACTCAACTAGTCTAAAGAAGGCCAGTTTTATTGTTTCTTTAATCAGCACAACAGATTTCAGCTGTGTTAACATAATTGCAAAAGGGTTTTCTAATGATCAATTAGCCTTTTAAAATGATAAACTTGGATTAGCAAACACAACGTGCCATTGGAACACAGGACTGATGGTTGCTGATAATGGGCCTCTGTACGCCTATGTAGATATTCCATTACAAATCAGCCGTTTCCAGCTACAATAGTCATTTACAACATTAACAATGTCTACACTGTATTTCTGATCAATTTGATGTTATTTTAATGGACAAAAAATTTTCTTTTCTTTCGAAAACAAGGAAATTTCTAAGTGACCCCAAACTTTAGAACGGTAGTGTAGTTACAGTGACTCTCAAAAGTATTCACCCCCCTTGGACTTTTCCACATTTTATTGTGTTACAACATGGAATCAAAATGGATTTAATTAGGAGTTTTTGCCACTGATCAACACAAAAAAAGTCCATAATGTCAAAGTGAAAAATAAAATCTACAAATTGTTCTAAATGAATTACAAATACAAAATAGAAAATAATTGATTGCATAAGTATTCACCCCCTTGAGTCAATATTTGGTAGAGGCACCTTTGGCAGCAATTACACCCATGAGTCTATTTGGATAAATCTCTACCAGCTTTGCACAACTGGACACTACAATTTTTGCCCATTCTTCTTTGCAAAATTGCTCAAGCTCCATCAAGTTGGATGGGGACCTTTGGTGAACAGCAATTTTCAACTCTTTCCACATATTCTCAATTGGATTGAGGTCCGGTCTTTGACTGGGCCACTCCAGGACATTGAACTTTTTGTTTTTAAGCCACTCCAGTGTGGCTTTGGCTGTATGTTTGGGGTCATTGTTCTGCTGAAAGATGAATCTTCTCCCAAGTCCCAGGTCTCTTGCAGACTTCAGCAGGTTTTCCTCCAGGATTTCTCTGTACTTTGCTGCATCCATTTTGCCCTCTATCTTCACAAGCTTTCCAGGCCCTGATGCAGAGAAGCATCCCCATAGCATAATGCTGCCACCACCATGCTTCACGGTAGGGATGGTGTTCTCAGGATGATGTGCGGTGTTAGGCTTGCGCCAAACATTGCGCTTAGCGTTGAGGCCAAAAAGCTTTATTTTGGTCTCATCAGACCATAGAATCTTCTTCCACTTGGTCTCAGAGTCTCCCACATGCCTTCTGGCAAACTCTAGCCGAGATTTGATGTGAGTTTTTTTTCAACAATGGCTTTCTTTTTGCCACACTCCCATAAAGGCCAGTTTTGTGAAGCACCCGGGCTAATGTTGCCATATGCACAGTGTCTCCCAGCTCAGCCGTGGAAGACTGTAACTCCTTTAGAGTTGCCATAGGCCTCTTGGTGGCCTCCCTGACTAGTACCCTTCTCGCCCGGATACTCAGTTTTTGAGGACGGCCTGTTCTAGACAGATTCACAGTTGTGACATATTCTCTCCATTTCTTAATAATGGACTTTACTGTGCTCCGGGGGATATTCAAAGCCTTGGAAATGTTCTTATATCCTACCCCTGATTGGTGCTTTTGAAGAACCTTATTCCAGATTTGCTTTGAATGTTCCTTCGTCTTCATGATGTAGTTTTTGTTAGGAAATGTACTAACCAACTGTGGGACCTCCCAGAGACAGGTGTATTTAACCTGAAATCATGTGAAACAGCTTAATTGCACACAGGTGGACTCCATTCAACTAATTATGCACCAGAGCTTATTTAGGTGTGTCATAGCAAAGGGGGTGAATACTTATGCAATCAATTATTTTCTGTTTTATATTTGTAATTACTTTAGAACAATTTGTAGATTTTATTTTTCAATTTGACATTATGGACTTTTTTATGTTGATCAGTGGCAAAAACTCCTAATTAAATCCATTTTGATTCCATGTTGTAACACAATAAAATGTGGAAAAGTCCTAGGGGGGTGAATACTTTTGAAAGCCACTGTATCCTTCTGCCTGGTGTTGATGGCTGAAGTGTAATGTTGGCTCCAGGGATCAGCTTATTTTGCCTCCCCTGCGCATCAGCACACACAACGGCTCCGATGTTGGCTCCGGGGATCAACCACAGTGCGGTCTCCCCACATCAGCATGACAACCGTCTGGATTGAGCTAAGTAGGGTACATCTCTGGGGCCTTTAAGTGTTGGCCTGGGAAATGGCCTTTACGCACCTCATCCTCTCCTCCTGGTTTTGCACCTTGTTGACTACCAGCTTCCGCCGTTCAGCTGGGGCACATTGTGCCATGCTGAATTGAGACCAAGACCCCCTCTTCCATGCTGAACTTGCCCCTTTGCATCTTCCACGGTTTACTTTGCTGCCCACTTTCTTCCTGTTTTCAACACACATGCTGCCTCCCTTATGCATTTGTCGCGTGTCTATACTAATGTAATTTCCAGTCGGACCTTGGCGCACTGAAACTCCTCGGTTAGAGTGGAGACTGGTAGCTGCAGTATTCCTTTAACATAAAGTCCCACTCTGCTGAGGCAGCGTGGATCTCCCAACCATTTCCTGACGTATGAACTGATTAAAGCTTCCAGCTTCTCTACTGTTGTCAAAGAAATCTCGTACACAGTCAGTGGCCACAGCAGCCTCAGCAGTAGACCAAACTGAAAGTACCTGAGTTTTAGTTTGCCAGGTAAAGAGCTGCTGTCTATGCTCTTCAACCCTTCCACTGCTTGTTCTCCCATACAAACTGTGTCCTTTAGATCCTCATCATACCATCTCCCAAGACTTTTCAGTGGCTTCTCATACACTGTTGGTATCACCTCACCATTAATGCAGAACCTTTTATCTACTACTTTACCTTTAATTATAGAGATGCTCCTTGATTTAGTGGGCTTGAATTCCATTCGTGCCTATTCAATGTTATTGGTGAATCTGCCCAATAACTGATTAGTGCAGACTACTGTTGTAGTCATGGTTGTCATGTCATCCATGTATGCTCGAATTGGTGGTAGTTGCATTCCAGAAGCCAAGCACTCTCCTTCCACTACCCATTTTGATGCCCTATTAATTCCATTGCCATGGTAAAAGCCAGTGGAGAAATTGTGCATCCTGCCATTATTCCAACTTCTAGGCATTGCCATGTAGTACTGAATTCTGAAGTTGAAAAACTAAATTGCAAATCTCCAAAGTAGGCTTTCACTAAATTTGTTATTGTCATCGGTACACTGAAAAAAATCAAATGCTGCCCAAAGAAGTTCAAGTGGCACTGAAGCATATGCATTAGCCAAATCCAGGAATGTCACATGGAGCTCCTTCCCCTCCTTTTTAGCTGATTGAATTTGTTGCCAGATCACACTGAGGTGTTCTTAGCATCCCGGGAAACCTGGAATGTCCGCTTTTTGTACTGAAGTGTCAATGAAGCAGTTCTTTAATAGGTAAGTTGACAATCTCTCAGCAGTGTGGAGTCGTGGTTAGGGCTCTGGACTCTTGACTGGAGGGTGGTGGGTTCAATCCCAGGTGGGGGATACTGCTGCTGTACCCTTGAGCAAGGTACTTTACCTAGATTGCTCCAGTAAAAACCCAACTGTATAAATGGGTAATTGTATGTAAAAATAATGTGATATCTTGTAACAATTGTAAGTCGCCCTGGATAAGGGCGTCTGCTAAGAAATAAATAATAGTAATAATAATAAAAATAATAATAATAATAATAATAATGCTGAAGAAAATCTTGCCTTCTACGTTTAATAGGGAAATAGGGCGAAACTGACTGATGCTTGTAGAATCTTTTTCTTTTGGTATAAAGACTCCACTTGCTCGCGCGCCATGCTCTTGGTACAACCTGTTTTTCCCATGCCACTTTCATCAATTTCCACAGGACTCGTAGAACTCCTGAAGCACTCTTGTACACTCTGTACGGAACTCCATTAGGCCCTGGAGATGATGAAGCCCTTGCTTTTTTCACAGCTTGCTCTACTTCTTTCAACAGGTGCACAGTCCTCCATTTGGTATTCTGGTGGATAGATAGGTGGGATGTCTGAAGGAATTGACATGGACTCCTGCCTTTTTGAATCTGTATGCGTTTCCTCCAAATATCTCTCCAGCTCAAATTTAGATGCTTTTAGTGTGCCATTTTTCTCACTGGTGAATAACTTCTTTACAAATTTGAATGGGTCTTTATAAAAGTTAGTTCTCGCACGCTCCTTTTTTTGTTCTGACTTTGTTCTGCTCTTCTCCATTGCTTCCTTAGCTGTCTCTTTTCTCTAACTAGGCGTTCAAATCTCCTGCTGCCGTCTAGACTTTCCAGGAATAGTTTGTACTTTTTCCTTCCTTTTATCAACTCCAAACCTCTCGCTTCCATATGCGTAGATGATGTCCCCAAATTTATCCTGCTTCTTTTCAACTGTTCCATTAACCTTTCCAACGCAAAACAGAGATCTGTGTTTACTGTGTCCCACACAGTTTTCTCACAAGCTCTTGGCCATTTAACTCCAGGCTTGTGCCCATTGAGGTTCTTTTCTCTCTTATGCTGGTTTGTCTGACCGGGTTCACAAGGATCATTAGGTTCATCACTAGCTGTACTAGCTGTATCCATGCAAGTCCTCCTCATGTCTATGACAGGAGTGCTGATATCCTGTGAACTGTGGTTTGCTTCCTGTCGCTGGATTTCATTCGACTGACGACTGACTTCTTAAGAAGTACTGATCAATGCGAGGCCCTTGTCCATTCTCCGTCAAGCATTTCATTCTCCTTTGATGAATCTTCAAACCCCTGACCATTGTCGCCTTGCTCAGCCGCAGACACAAACCTGGAGTTCCATGCCTTTGCTAACTGCAGATCTTGAACTAGTCTTTTGTGAAGTACTCTCCATACTCATATCCGTTTCCGTTCCTAAGTCGTTAACTGTGTTGTCCAACGTTGAGTCATCTTCCGCCCCCACTCTCGCAGACTCTAGGGGTATTTTTCTCTTTAATTTCTTAGATGCCTTGGGCGGGTGTCTCCAGCATCCTGTAAACACAGAGCTGAATACACAGTGGTTTGGCATCTCTACTTTGCATCAGATGTTATATATACTGTATATGAAGGAGGGCTGGCTTCTGCTACCCAGACATGGTGTTCCCTTCTCCTCTGTGATTATAATACTTTCCCATCAGTGTGTTGATGGGGGTTACACTCTTCTGTATATTGACCATAATCATTTATTTTTACTATTGAAGTTTCAGACAGGATATGAACATATGAAAAGTTAGAAGCATACTTTAAATCATCTGCATATTCCTCATATCTAATTTTTTACCTGGGTAATTTCATATTTTTCTGCTTTGATGATTGTTTGCTATGCTTACTAACTATTCCAGCAAAAATGCTTCTGAAAAGACTCCTTTGTGCTGATTCCTGAAGTGAGGTGGGAAGCCTATCAGTGTTACACAATGCTTCTGAAAAGACTCCTTTGTGCTGATTCCTGAAGCGAGGTGGGAAGCTGTGGCGGAGTGTCCCGCCCCTATTTATTATTATTTGTATTTGTTTGCGGCGCGGATAAAAGCGCCGCGTCTTTTGTTATTGTTTTTTATATTTATATTTAAAAACCTCGTGAGGATGCATGACTGATCAGCTACTGATTATTTAACTAGCTGACAGTCATGCATCCTTACCAAACGCGTGCAGACTGTGGCCGAGGGTAATAAGATAATTAACAACTAGTTAACCCTCGGCCAGAGTATAAGAACCGCAGCGGTCCGGTTGGTTGTGGAGTGTTGGGTGCAGAGAGGAAGTACGGGGAGATAGAGAGGATACAACAAAACAATTGCTAAAACGTGCTGGTTTAGCCAGCACGCCACTTACTTGTTTGTCTGTTTATTCGTTTGGCCCTTGTGCCCTTTTGTTTCTGTTTTGTGTTTTGTTTAAATCTTTTGTTTTGTTTGATAATAACTACGCTGAGTGCACTAGCATTCAGCTTCACCCGCCCATCCATTGTTTTGGTTTCAGTTACTTCCTGGTCCGTGACGTCATCACACATCACCACTGCAAGCCAGACTGTCACAGAAGCCTATTCGTGTTGCACAATGCCTCACCTACAGTGAACTAAGGTGTATATTTTGTTCTTTTTTTTTTAAAGGAGAAAAATTCATGTTAATGTTACATAATTAGAAACAAACCTTGATGGTGTTTAAGAGAACTTCGATTCTAGTAGTTTTGTAAAATGAACAGGCGTTTGACCTCTTTCAAAAAACAGTTAATTAAAGACTAGAGTAAACAATTTGAAAATATATGGCCCTAATAGGCTTCCCCACAATAGCCTTCTTTTCAGAAGTTCTTCCTTTAACTCTTCTGACACGTGAAACTTCATTTCTATACATTATCCTTTAGGTAACTTACTCAAAATACTTATTATAACTAGAGGCAGTCCAAAGCTTCCACAGAATTCGCAGTCTCCACAGATTCGCCATATTCTGCAGCTACATCGTCATCATAATTATCATAAACAGACTGCTAAAGTGACCTGAAATATTCAACTTAGTGGTTTGGTTCTAGTTTTGTAAAATGAACAGATATTTTGTCTCCTTCAAAAGAGTTAATTAAAGACTGGAGTTAAGTCTTTGAGAATGTGGCCCAATAAGAAGTCTCATGTCATGTGATCTGGTTTTTGTTTGACAGTTTCTAAAGATTTTACTGACAAAAATGCTAGATATATTACATTGGAAGTACTTAACCCAAAAGTTGTTTGATATGATTATATTTTCTTCATTTACATTTTTATAAGCCATTATTAATACAAATATTAAACACATACATTTATTTACTTCAAATCTCTGCAGTTTTTTGCACATTTTCCCACAGATTTGGACTGTCTCTAATTATGACTGTACAGGTCATGTAATTGCACTGATAACATAGCTGATCATGATGGTCTCATAATATAGCAATGACCGGTTGCTATATACAATTTTATATGTGGCTATGGTGCTTCATGGTTAACCATGGTAAAGACTAATTATAACTGAAGGTCACCTGTACTTGACCAGATACTAAAGCTACAGTTGTGGAATATCACTATAATGTCTACAAGGCTGCCAGAAGGAGGGATGGAAAGGTGTGTTTTTTTCTTTCTTTGTGTACTCTTGTTTGGACTGGTTTGGCACTAGCCAGGCTCAGTACGCCTTTGCCAGATGCTACATAGAGCATGGACAGGTGTGTGTGTGGACAGCACTCAGCATTGTCTCTGAGGATGCTAACAGGCTTGTTATGAGAAGAAGGGTGTGATAAAGAGATCAATGCATTTCTCTTGTTAGTGTGCTTGCACAAAGCCACATCACAGGGTCAGTAATGCAAACAGAGAAACACATCTACTGTGCAGAGCAGACACTTCCGCTGGTTGGCAGAGCACACATGCTTGATCTGAAGCACAGACACCAAGTTCCTGCGACCGCATCGAACTTCCTCAAACAAGCCGCCTCACTTTCTAAACATGACCATTGATTATCAGAGAAAACATTTCAGCAAAAAGCTCAAGTACGGTGTATCTCACAATGTAAGTGTTAGACCAGAGTCAAAGAGAAAGGGATAGGGATGCTGATCATGTTTCATAATATAGCATTGGCTGGTTGTTGATTGGCTACAATTATGTATTAAAGTTGAACATGAAAAAAGTTAAACTACAAAGCACAATGATAACTTTGAATCATAAGAACATGAGAAAATGTACGAATGAGAGGAGGCCCATCAGTGCTTGTCCAGTTTCAAGTAGCTGAATGATCATAAGATTGGTCTTAAAGGATACCAAAGGTTACCAATTCCATACCCACACCACTCTCTGTTTAAATCTCCTATCATCTGTTAATGTCCACTTAATGTCCCACTGTGCCCCCTGGTAATGGTGTCTGGTTGTGCTAAACTATTATGGTTTTAGTATGAAAATTAAACATGATGCATTACTTCGCTCATACAAGATGTGTAAACTGTGTAAATAAATGTCATATAGAATCCCATTATATATTGTACACTACATCTTTTCTCAATATACCAGTGTCTAAAAACAATTTCATATTTCCACACTCTGGTACAAGACGCATACCTGTGGTGTATAACGTTATCAGCCCATCACACATCGATGGAACATGTTCTGTTCTGCAATGTCACATCAGATCAGCAAATCTCTCTAACACTTCCTGCCTGCTCTCTTCTCTTGACACGAGCCCTCAAACTTCCGTCAGCACGTTTCAAAAGTCCCAGCAATTACCTGTCATAAACCTTTCAAAAACAAGCAATACGCTAAATAGAACAGAAACTCAAGTGTGATGTAAGTAATATGCTAAATAATACAATTTCTATTTATTTAAACATTTATCCCTTTGCGGTCCTATGTCGGACCAGGTCCGACATTACAATTATTCCTTTCCTGTCCAACATCATCAAAAAGACGTCAAGCACAGGTCTCTAGTCGCTTTTTCTCCAGAAAAAGCAGAGAAAACCTTTCAATGGCAGAAGAAGACGGCCATCTAGAAAGGGGAAGAGCTACGGTACACAAACTCAATGACCTGGATGGTAAACGACATGGCATCCGCGGATTGGAGGAGCGGATACACTCGTTAACCAAGGGGTCATGAGTGAGGGTATAACAAAGGGATGTAGTAAAGTGATCTGTTCCTTTGTAAATGATTAGAGATAACCTAAAAGGAGAAAGCTGAAAAACGTGAGTGATGTGTTTGTTTCGTACTGTCTTGCTAAAACTGTTGTTTAGACTACTAACACTATCCGGAGCTGTAGCCAAAGGCCAGCACCAAACCGGACACCAGCACTTCCCTTGTTTGTCTGTTTCTTCTGTACTGCTGTATTGCCTTCACCTGCTCACACTTACCAACTTTGCCACAATACATAAAACATTTATTTCAAAGTTTGAGTAGTCGGCGCCTCCTCTGACAAGTCGCTACCGAGTATGATATTACCACAGAACCGAAAAGCCTAGGAAACCTTCAGAAAGGAAGCTGAAAAGCCCCGAAATCGACCAGAGCTGCTGGGAAACTGGGCCAGTACTTACCAGTTTCATTGGCACAGATGACACTGGAGGGCAGGGGGAAATCTGAGAACCAGGGGTACATCCACAAAAGAAACAGCGGCTTCAGAATCAGGGTGACAACTTTCGCCTCAGATTTTTCCGAGCTAGATTCTATTTACTCCAAATCATCATAAGTGTCATTGTTTAAGGTAGGAAAAACACTTCCAATATGCAACTCAGACATGTAATGTTTGTTGAGGCTTGCATAGGAGTTAATGACAGTTTGGACTAAATCGTTTTGAGAATCTAGTCTCATTTGTTTACAGCAATGCAAGTCTACTCTTTAGGGAGTTTTACAATAATCACAATCTGCCACTTCTGAGAATGCTGGAACATCTAAAGAATGCACAAGTCCCATGCAGGACACACTGCAGCTCTGACTCAGTGTTTTGTATGCAGTGGAGTCAAGATGTGCAAGGCTGTGGTTCCCCTGTTGATTCATTGCGGGCAAAGGGCTCTGGAGATTTGAGAGGTTTCTTTGTTAGCTTTTTCTTCACTGCTGTAGGTCTGCATGTACTGGATGAAGGGCCCCTCTCTTTCTATCTGTGGCGTTTCCACAGTGTCCTTATCTACTGTACAATGTAGCCTTGCTGTTTCTTTTTTTCTTGTGAATAGTTTTTTCAACAGAACACACAAAGCAACACCAGGAAGAGTCTACAGTGCTCACTTCAGTGATAAATTTAAAATAGGTACAGCAGCTGCATGCAAATGGCCACCGAGCCACATTCACCTTAGGGTCTTCAATCAGACTTCTGGGGCTTTTTCAAATGTAAAAAAAAACTCATTTTCTAGTTACAAAAAGACAAATAAAACACCTGACCTAAATGAACCTAATCTTAAATACATTTACCTTATATGCCTGTTTATAAATTCCTGAGTAATTTACCATTTGGTTTAAGGGAACAAAAATGCAAATATGGTTGGGATACTACCACAAACGTCCACTAAATACATCTGATACCAAAAAGCAACTGCTTTCATGAAACATTGCGATTGAAAGTGTAAAAGAGATAAGGTTAAAAGCTATGCAACCACAACTGCAGAGGAGCCTGGCTGATGTGTGGTGTGCATGGTCGCTGGTTCACACCTTATAACTTGTTAGTTTCTAGCTGCTGAACTTAGCAAGTCCATCATTGGTTCTGCATAATGACCATTAGACCAGATTAAATGAATTAAGGATTTTGCAATGATGAACAATGTTTGCTGCATTGTCAGTGAGCCTGATACCTGTGAAGGAAGTTACCTTTGAAGGTTTGCTAATGGTAGATTGTGTGAAATCCACAAACATGTACATGTCTAGCGATAATGAACTTGCACCACTCTGAGAACTGATACTTGTTAAACCTTTACTTCTCTATCTGGCATGTTTACTTGTTCAGTCTCAATAAACCCAGATGTGTGTTGGATCCGCTGGCTGATGCAGGTGTTGGAAAGGTCAACAGGAGGTAATGTGATAAGATCTCTTGTTAAAGTTCAGCTTCACAGAAGGGGATTTTTTCTCCTTAATTTACTGGCAACATCATCTGTGGTTTATTGTCAACAAAAATAGCATAACATCCTGCATTGCATGCCTTTAATGTATCCCTACACTCTGAACCTGACTCGCTGAGACAATCCATGAGGTTTATAATGCTGTATATGGCTCATCACATGATAATGATCTCTCTGCTCTGATCCTGAATGGCTGAGACGATGGGATAATGATCTTTCTGCTCTGAACCTGACGCGCTGAGATGATCAGTGAGGTTTATAATGCTGTATAAGATCCTGCTAGCTCATCAATTTCTCATTTTAAAGAGCACATTGTAATACAGGAAAGCAGAAATGGAAATATAAAAATAACTGTGTTTCATAGTGCAATGGATACGTTTGGTTTGAGCAACGTTACTGTTATAACACCAGCTGTGACATATTAGACTTAAATATTTCCTGTGAAAAAATCCATTAAAAATACTGTGAAACCTCTATTGTACTGATTAATTGAGACAATTGATTAAAATGTACATTTAAAAAGGTGCAGTGGGGATGCCAGACACATAGTGCCAGAAGAATCTGCTGGACATAGATTACAATAAGACTCCTTTACCAGGATTGTTCCAGGGCACTGATAGAGGGGCTACAGTATAGCAGCACACCTGATACTACACTATACAGAAAAAAAATGTGAACGTCTTTTTAGAAGTCGTTTACAATAAGGGTCTTTTCTTACACTCAGCTGGTCCTCACACTGACCTACTTTTCAGTTTATTTCCGTCTGTTTACTGAAACGCTACCCACTGCAGTGTGGTGAATTAGCAAGAAGTCGAACTATTAACCACATGCACTGTGGTCTGGCATTTTATTATTTCGTGAGTACATATCAGCAACCAACCAGATAATAACAATAATAATAATATTATTTGGCATGCCTGCTGGTGTTGATGTTGTGGTTTTGATAACAAAAGGGTCTCGCTTTTAAAATAACACGCTGAAAATTGATTTCAGTTAACCAAAGCGATGTACAAACAAGAAGTAAATTGAAATTATATTTAAAGGCAGTATTTTATCTGTTTCATTCTTATCTTCCATCTTCTCTTGTGTCACTTCCTCTGAACTGTGTCCTCTTCAGAGCCCATTAAATTCACTGGAGAGGCAGATTCAGACCTGGCTCCAGAGCCATTATAAACTACAGATACAGAGATGCCATAACCCGTCTGAATACAGGTCTCAGTGCTTTGCAGGTCCTTATTAGCAAAACTCATGTGCGTGTATGAATTACAAATAGGGTTGTTAAAGTAACTTGCAATCAACTAACTTTTTTGAGTAACTTCTTACAGTAAGGTATTACTTTTTAAAAATAATATCTTGACAAGTAATCAGCGTTTTTCGGGGTTTAATTTATTTAACTTCAATAAAATTGTATTTTTAAACTTGGATATTAAACTATTAAATTATTCTCCAATTCTCGCTATGTCTAGTTAATTTATCTATTTAGTTGCAAAAGCAAAAATCAAGATATACACATAGAACCAACTCCCCAGTAACTGGAACCAACTCCCCAGTAATGTTGTTGAAGCTGACACCCTGGGATCCTTCAAGAAGCTGCTTGATGAGATTCTGGGATCAATAAGCTACTAACAACCAAACGAGCAAGATGGGCTGAATGGCCTCCTCTCGTTTGTAAACTTTCTTATGTTCTTATAGCATACAAGACATAGCCCCCAGGCTAAATATTAATGCTTTTATTAAGAATGCTTTCCAGTATTAATGTATAGCGAATACATCACAATGTTACAATAGTACATAATAAATTACCGTAATAAATGTGCTGCAATTAACAACATATTTTTAATACTGTTTCAGAGCTGTTATTTTTATTTGTTTATAAATCATTTTTCACTCAGGAAATCTCGTAACCCTAAAATGACCCAAATATATTATATGATGTATTATTTGTATTATATGTTATGGATTTTATAATATATTAGTTTTCTTATATATATTCTTATTATATATATTTTTGTAATGTAATTATATACCAGTAATTTATTATGTATTATTGTAACATTGTAATGTATAGGCTATAAATGAATACTGGAAAACATTCTTAACAGAAGTTTCACTCGTTGTCAAATATCCGCGATTTCATTTAGAAACTGATACGGATTAACAATGTTTATTTCATTTAAAATCATGTCCTGTCTCGAAATGCCCGGTTTAATTACATACATTTCATGGTTTTGTTGCATAGATGTGTTGCATATATGTGTCATTGACATTACTGTGATGTGCTGCGCATGTGCATTTATTATTTAGGGACCATTCGAGTATTTCTCACAGGCCTACATAAATTGAACAAGGGAGATATAATACGTGTCCCAACTATAAACACCACAAACCAAATATATAATAATAATAAAAAAACTCCATCGTAATTATCTATTAGTTTACATATAATATATACTGAGCATCAAAAGAAACTTATCACTTATATTTGAGCATCAAAAGAAACGTATCACTTATATTTGGATAAAATTCACTAGTTGTGATCGAAAAATGACAGTGCTTTAGAGCAGGTGCAGTGACTTTTTATTGTGCCGATTAACAATTGACATCACGAAGATGCTGCAAAATGATCTGTCGATCTTGGCAGGTGTTCTGACTCTTGGTCTCCCAGTTCCTGGCCTGTCATTGACAGAGTGTGTCTGGTTATACCGTCTCACCAGATTTGAAATTGTGAGCACCCAAGACGGCGAGCCACAGGACGCTGCCCTAGTCCAGCCTCCAACACGCTGATTGCACTGCTCTCTTGACAGACATGACATTTTTTTCTGTGATTTTCTTTATTGTTTTTATTCAAGCTGAAATCACTCCATATCCAGTGTCCAATCAACTGTCTCACTAATTAGGTGATTAAGTGCATATGCTTCAGTCATAGTCACTCAAGCGTGTCATGGTCAAGGATGAATGATCGAGTGATTAAAAAGAAACCAAAAACATTTCGTCATTTATATACCTTATTTTATTTTTTTCGAAAATAAATGTGTTATAATAGTGATATGTTATATAAAATATTTCAGTGATTTTTTCAGTTATTAAAATACGTTTGTACTGACTGCCTGGGGGTAAATGCTGTAGGTTTACAAATGAATATACTTAGTTTATTTTAATCTAGTTGACACCACACCTGCCAACGATCCTCAAGCTGTGTGGTTCATTAGCCTCTGGACTGCAAACATACACGAGGAACCATAGGCGTCATTTACACGTGGGACATGTCCCTCTCACTTTTTCAATGATGGAGAAACGTCCCCCTGACGTTGCAGGAGTACTAAAACTTTTATTTCACCATAAGTTATTGATATAAATCGTGAGTCAGTACATAAATCAATGGGGGAAAAATGGGATCGGATCCGGGATCACTGGAGCTGGATCATGAGATGGTGTTTTACTACGAGGATCTGGATCAGGCTCCACTGATCCGATCCTGGAGCTGCACGCGCCTTAACTAGGGAAACTGACCAATGAGAAGCGAACATACGTGGCGCGTAATTTAAAGACCCCGGCTGACAAATTTGTATGCAGCCTGAGATTACACTAATGTTGGGGAAAAATGTCAGACGGATGGACAAAGATAGAGGAGGATGCAGTACACTTATGTATCCAAAACAGGGAAATGGTTTAAGTTTGTAATTCACCACAGCTCGTGTTATTTACTAATGTTATCACACTGAGGTTTCTGTCTACTTACAGTGTAACTGTTCATTTTAAATTGAAACAGTAAAATTAAAACAGCAAAATGACCTTTGTGCAAATAAATATAGACATCAAAAACAACTAAATACATTACCACTTTTTACACAATTATTATACCAAATTAATCACAATATATTCCCAATTTTAAATTACTTTGCGTGTTTAAATACATCACACAGACTCTCGCATCTCTATTTATCAATTTCCAAAAAAATCAGTCACATTTTACTAAACATTTTTTAAACTATTACCATAACGAACATTATTGTATTCATCATAGTAAAGTTCTCAGGAACACGTTTAAAGTTTGAAACTCATTGTCTGGAGCTTGGCGGGTTTTTTTCCATTATCGTCCATACACTGCGGTTTGAGGTTCAAGCTACATCTGCATATTTTAAGTGGATGGAAGCTGAACATACTTTTAAAAAACACCCTTTTCTTATACCGTTACAGTACTAGCATCATTTTAATAGCAAAACTGTATTTGTCTTAAGTATTTCAATTGTGGGGAAACCTCAGCGTTTCTAGAAATGTATTTCAAGGGCAATTCTCATCCCTCTCATTAAATCTGCACTGTGTCACACTCGCTGTAGCGCTCAACGCCGCCTCGGTGCCGGTGAGGGATCTGATCCTAGATCCAGGCTCGATCTGAGCAGAACTTCGTGCTCTTGAAGACTAAAAGTCATGGCTTCGTAATTCCATGACGCAGAAGCGACTGAATACAGCTGTTTGCCACACGCATCACTCTTGACAACATTATGCCAACAATGTATTGTTTTGAATGATTGCCTCAGGAATGTCTTTGGATCTTTTAATTAGACATACAAAGGATGCAATGTTTTGTTATACTTGTGTAACATATTGTATTATTTCAGATAGAATAATCTTCATGGATGCCCCAGCTGCAGAAACTATCCCCAGCCCCCTCCCCCACTTTTGAAACCAAAGTTACGCCACTGCCAGTAACACAGTGACATCACGAAGGCATAAACAACCGCTGGCAGCACTATCAATTGTAGACGCCTCCTCGTGTGATTGACAACTTGAAAGTTCAACTGGCAAACAGCTCAAATACGATTTAAGAAAAATTGACAAATTAACTTACAAATTAATGTATAATTTTAATAATTAATTTATAAATATAAGAATTAATTTACTAATTAACTTATGAACTGACCAATTAATTTAAGAATGAACTTATGAATTGACAAATGAATTAACTATTTAATTTTGACCCTTATAATGCTCCGTCTTTAAACTGGGACTTCAGTGAAGACTGTGGTGTGTGTGCATTAATTATTGTAGGTAGTAATTCATAGTTATTTAATCACTCACAGGCTGTAATCCCGAACTCCACAAACCAGCCAGCATTTTTGTAAATAGCAATACCAGTGGCATAACTTTGATTTCAAAAGGGGGGGCGGGGGCAGTTTCTGTAGCTGATGCATGCATAAAGATTATTATATCTGAAATAATGAAAAAGTGAGGGGGACATGTCCCCAGTATAAATTACGCCTATGAGCAACACATGTAATTCACAATAAAATAAATACATCAGGACTGGCAAGTTTCAAAAGGTAATCCATGACATCTACATACAAGTACTGCACCCTCCTCCTTTCTGAGAGGCTGCTCTGAGAATCCACTACCTCTGCATACAAGCACTGCACTCTCCTCCTTTCTGAGAGGCTGCTCTGAGAATCCACTACCTCTGCATACAAGCACGGTGCTCTCCTCCTTTCTGAGAGGCTGCTCTGAGAATCCACTACCTCTGCATACAAGCACGGTGCTCTCCTCCTTTCTGAGAGGCTGCTCTGAGAATCCACTACCTCTGCATACAAGCACGGTGCTCTCCTCCTTTCTGAGAGGCTGCTCTGAGAATCCACTACCTCTGCATGCAAGCACGGTGCTCTCCTCCTTTCTGAGAGGCTGCTCTGAGAATCCACTACCTCTGCATACAAGCACTGCACTCTCCTCCTTTCTGAGAGGCTGCTCTGAGAATCCACTACCTCTGCATGCAAGCACGGTGCTCTCCTCCTTTCTGAGAGGCTGCTCTGAGAATCCACTACCTCTGCATACAAGCACTGCACTCTCCTCCTTTCTGAGAGGCTGCTCTGAGAATCCACTACCTCTGCATACAAGCACTGCACTCTCCTCCTTTCTGAGAGGCTGCTCTGAGAATCCACTACCTCTGCATACAAGCACTGCACTCTCCTCCTTTCTGAGAGGCTGCTCTGAGAATCCACTACCTCTGCATACAAGACCGGTGCTCTCCTCCTTTCTGAGAGGCTGCTCTGAGAATCCACTACCTCTGCATACAAGCACTGCACTCTCCTCCTTTCTGAGAGGCTGCTCTGAGAATCCACTACATCAGAAAGAGTAGTATTTTTTGTCAGGGGTGATTGGGATCAATGTATCTATTGCCAATATAATTGAGAAATGTGACGTGGTATTGTTTGGGGAGTAATAAATTGTTCATTCTATTGAGAGAAGTGGGGTGTCCATTATGCATGGTGTTTGCAATCATTTTGCAACTGGTTTGGTTGTCTTAACTTGCTGTGAACATTTCTGGAACATTAATGACAGTGTGACCTTTCAACTCTGCTGACTCAATACTGGAGAAACAAAGGGAAATGTAAAAAATAAATAAATAAATAGAATGACATACGAAATTACTTTTTTGTACATAGGACATGGTATTGGTACAGTATCACTGTGAAAGTATATAACCACTGCCACCTACTGTAGATTTCTGGCACTGCAACAACTACAGAACTTACTATAAACACAAGAGAACTTGGCATACTTCAAAATGTATATTTTACACTGTTTTAGTTTTGTATGGACAAGGTTTTTCTTTTTGTGATTTTCAGTTTTCTCAGAAAGGGAAAAAACACACCATAACTTTACCAAATGAGAAATAAACTACTGACTATGTTTATTTGGGCCAAGTAGTCTTCACTTGTTTCTTCATTGTTGAAAAAAAGACAACAATTTGAAGAAAAAAAAGCTCTCAGAACTCACAATAACAAACTGCAATAACAACAATAAACAGCAGAGGGCATTGTTCGATCCAAATGATGAGAGGAATCTTTAAACTTCCACTAACAACTACATCTGCCAGAATACAATGTCTTCAGTTATTAGGAAACTACACAAGAAAAAACAACCAAACAAACATTATCCAATCTCTGGTTAGCTCTGCTGTCTTTGCAGCCAATCACAGTAAGAATAAGAAAAATTCAAAACTACATGAAGCCAGTCCAGCTACAAATCCAACTGGAACCATCGTCTGAGGTAACCGCTAAAAGAAGGTGTCTATAATATTAAACAAACTGTTTTATAACTTATTCATGCATTTCCTTATTAGATTTATCTGTATGGCATTGTATTGAAGTTTTAACATGTTCACTGAGTTTAAGAATGTAATGTTAAAATATAAGAAACATTAATTAATTTGCAGTCAGTGTGATACTGTACCTCAAAAAAATGTGCTGAGAAAATAACTTTGGTTGTACAGAAGTTCAAAGTAACATTGCAGTTAAAGATTGTACAGTATTTATCGAGATTACTCATGACTTCAAGGTAATGTTGCATTTTACCTCCTGAAAATACATTTTATTCTCTGTGTTAAAATTAGAGGGTAAGTTACTCCCAGACCCAAAACCTTATCTGGAACACTGATGACAAGACTGCAATTTATCTCAAACAAAACAAGCAAACAGAAAAAGCTTGACACATCTTACTCAAGTGCTGTGAAAGAAGTGCACAGTTTTGTTTTCTAAGAATGTTGTTTTTCACATTTCTATTTTTTTTTTTAAATATACAGTCTTTTTATACATGGCTAAAATGTGGGTTTTATCAGGGCTTACCTTTTTATACTGTGTGAAAATATCTACTGAATAAACAGCAGTCTCCAGTGTTCTTTTGGGGTTAGGATAATAGAGTAAAAGGCATCAGATAAACAGCAGTTTCATTTTTATTTTGTTTAATTGTTGCTCTAATTATATGTGACCCTTATGAAAATGCCTGGTATAAGTACCAGAAAAAATGACTATGGGCTCCTCTAGAAAACTGGGAAAAATAAGAGCAGCGTGTGTTCTATAGCAGAGTGCATTCTGTACACAACAGCGCTGTCTACTCTCAGATAGAAAGGGTGTGATGGGCAGAGCTGCAGAAGGGTTTCCCAAACAAACACAATTCAGCAACGAACAGACCAGTCAATGTGAAGTAACAGGACACACAGCGTTGCCTGCACACAGTGTATTTAGAACAGCATTGCGTGTGCACAGTGAGTGTATTTGGGTGATCAAGTTGCATGTGTTTAAAAATATCACTGTAGCTGCATATCTAGTGCTGCTACTGTAGGAGACGTGTGTCCCCACAGGCTTCAGCTCCATGGCGAACACAAGCACTTGAAGATGGAGAGGTAGTCCAGACTCCTGGTAACAATTGAAGCAAATGGTCTTTGTGATGAAGCGTCAATGCAGGAGGTTTGATCACTCCACCACTGGGTGTTGTGTGCCCTGCACTAACCTCTCTCACTTCTCATGTTAATCTTCAAAAATAGCCTGAGGGAAACCGAACACATGAATCATGTGAATCTACTCCCTTCAGACGCTGTACAAACGCTGCTTTGGTTATATCAGTGGTTTTGCGGGTTTTTCACGGTGGAAATGAAACAGTTGTTTTGCTTGGATAAACAATCCCTCAGGGCAGACGCAGTGCATTGAAACCCCTATTCCAGTTGTACAACACAGCGAGCTGAAGCAGATTCACATAAACAGGCTTGCTGGCATTTATTATTTAGTCACACTATAGTACAGGCATGATCATCCATAATTGCCCTGAATACAATTTGTTACAGTTTCCTTGGAACTTTACACTGTAGGTAAGGTTCAAATATGATTAATAAAAATATACAGAGCCTGCTCATCTTATTTTAGAAGAAAAAAGATTGTATTTTCCTTTTAAAAAATATTTTGTGGCTCTGCTTTTGGCATATAACAACACTGTGAGGCTTTGAATCAAGAGATGTTTGAACTTCAGTTTGATCCATGTTTTGCCTTTCAGTTCCTTTTCTCTTTCAGTCGCTATCAAGGGTTCATGTCTGGACTTCTAGGCAGCCCAGGATTTTAGAGCTTTCCAGCCCCTCGCCTTTCTGGGTTCGGCTTTTGGAAAGCATTGGTCTCTTTGTCCTATTCTTTAAGAAATACTGAAAACAAAAAACAGAAGCACCTGCCATAACACAGTCAATAGAGGCAGATCCACTGCAGGCCTGTAGAGTCATCACAATCGAGACGCTTCCACATGAAACATCAGTAATTTACACAGTCTTGAGTATTGAATCACCTGCCAACCGAGCATTAACAACCTGCTAGAAAAGTCTTTCCTTTCACAAGTAAAACTAACTTGCAACAGGGAGAAACTGCAGAATAAATGTCATCTTTGCAAAACTAATGAGTCAGAGGGACAGCCAATATACACAAAAGTGTGTGCTGTATGTCACTGGTGAAGCAACACTAAAATACTGAATTTATTTAAAGGCTGTGTGTTTTGTAGCACAGTATTTATGACATGAGCGGGTGAAAGTGGACTAATGACATGGCATATATGTGACTGGCTGTAGGTTGGCACACATGCCAGATACTGTATGTGTATTGTATTTGAAAACACATTGTTTTCTAATTGGTCACTACCATAGGGAGCTAATCTCTGAATGGCTGAAAAATATTATTGAAATCCAGAGAAAAACAGTGTGTGGAAGAGGCTTTGGTTTACTATTACTTTTACATGTAAGAAAACAACCAGTGTTTACCAAGGTGCAAAAGGAAATGACAAAGTTCCTTACAGCTATGACTCTAACTCATGGACTCACTGAACTCCATTACACACTGAAACTAAGCCTGGGGGTGGGGTTGAGTGAAAGTCAAGCTGAGAAGAGCAGATTGCAAAAACATGATTTCAGTTTTAGAGTGCTGTTGTCCTGTGTATTGTCAGCAGGGGTGCCAAAGAGTACAGATAAATCACAAACCAAAACAGAATTTACAGGGCAAACTATCAGTTAAATAAATGTAATTACCGAACCTTTAAATCGAAGCTTACATAAATGAGTTTCTGCTATGAGCTGCTATGTTGTTGTACCTATGTTCTTCTGACAGTAATACAGAGTATAACCAGTGAATGGTAGTGTCAATAGACTATAACCTAGAAATGAAAAGTTCAACTTCACAATGATAGGGAGAGCAGTGACGAGGGCACTGACTGAAGCTAATAATGTGTTACAAGATTCATTTAAAAACTTTAGGGACTACAGGCTACATTCTCCAAGCTATTTACTTCAAACGTCATAAACAAAGATTTTTCTCCTAGGCTAGAAACACACCCAATAAACTACTAATAAACAACTTCTGAAAGTTGCTGTTTGTATTTGTACAGGGTTTCATTTCCTTCTTTCTCAGGACATATTGTGCACGGGAAGTCACGCTCAGCAGCTTTGCTCTGCCTATGGGACACAGCCCTGGTTTAAATTCCCTTTGCGTGAAATGAAAGAAATGTGTGACGTGCTTCATCTTGTGCTCTTAAAGGTTGGATGTTTCGTTTTGTTTCGTTTTGTTTTATTTTTGACAACATTTCTGTCACATAGTTTTGTGCTTACAAAGCCAATGGTGCAAACGCAAGTGCAAATTGTCCTAGAGGTGGAAAACAATTTTAAGAGTTATTTTAATGGTATAAAACCAAAAGGAAAAACAAAACAGTTGCAGTTAAATTGTTGTTCTGAGTTGTTTCTTTACTTGATTTAGACCAGAATGATAACACCAAATGATTGTGTCCCTCCCTGAATTGTTGCCTTTTTCTTTTACCATATTGGGAGATGTTTTGTTAAGAAAGTACATCAAGGACTGTTATGGAGTGCACACGGCTTGGTGGTTTGTTGGTGTTTGGTCAGGCTGCACCAGGCTCTGTTAAGGTGTTTGGTGGTTCGTTGGTGTTTGGTCAGGCTGCACCAGGCTCTGTTAAGGTGTTTGGTGGTTCGTTGGTGTTTGGTGAGGCTGCACCAGGCTCTGTTAAGGTGTTTGGTGGTTCGTTGGTGTTTGGTCAGGCTGCACCAGGCTCTGTTAAGGTGTTTGGTGGTTCGTTGGTGTTTGGTGAGGCTGCACCAGGCTCTGTTAAGGTGTTTGGTGGTTCGTTGGTGTTTGGTCAGGCTGCACCAGGCTCTGTTAAGGTGCTTGGTGGTTCATTGGTGTTTGGTCAGGCTGCACCAGGCTCTGTTAAGGGGTGTCTGCAAATTCCAAGCACGACTTGCAGGAATAAAGAACGCACAATTGATAAATGAAGAGGTTTAGTAAACTATTATATTGTATTATTATAATTCCATTTTCAGTGCAACTACACAAACGGTTTGGAGGGGTGGGGTGGGTTCTGGGACCCCAACTAAAAATGCACCCAGGTCCTTTCTGAATGGATGAATGCAGGTGAGGTAGACTTGACTCTTATTGAATGCAGGTGAGGCAGACTTGACTCTTATTGTACACACATTGTTTTATTAGAGAGACACTAAGCCTAGCTCTCATGTTTTGCAGACACAGCTCTGCCTGGACAGGGTCTCGGGTTTGAAGCTGTGGATCAACATCTCCAGTGTGAGTCCCTGCATCAGGACTCCTCAAGTTTGAAGCTGTGGATCAATATCTCCAGTGTGTGTCCCTGCATCAGGACTCCTCAAGTTTGAAGCTGTGGATCAATATCTCCAGTGTGTATCCCTGCATCAGGACTCCTCAAGTTTGAAGATGTGGATCAATATCTCCAGTGTGTGTCCCTGCATCAGGACACCTCGAGTTTGAAGCTGTGAATCAACATCTCCAGTGTGTGTCCCTGCATCAGGACTCCTCAAGTTTGAAGCTGTGGATCAATATCTCCAGTGTATGTCCCAGCATCAGGACTCCTCAAGTTTGAAGCTCTGGATCAATATCTCCAGTGTGTGTCCCTGCATCAGGACTCCTCTGTTGAAATACTGCCCCTGGGATGTGTTCCCTACAGTGCCCTGGGTAGCTATATGAAAACATACTACAGCAAGACTTGCAAGCAGCCTCTGTTGAGTTAGGAAAACACAGCAGAGCAGTTGCATACACTCCACTAAACAGAATTGACAGTATTTATGTGACTACATTGTACAGGGTTTGTTTATGTTTAGGCCTGTACACAGCTCGGGACCAGGCGAGATCATACTTGCTTCTCACCCCTAGTATTGTCATGGTCTGGCACCCTGGGTAATAGACCAACCATTATAACCAGAGGGGCGTGGCACCCATTCTTATTAATGAACCATTACACACCGCACGTGGGTCCCATGAACCCTTGTAGCTAAAGCTGAGGGAACACGGGTTGGAACATGGTTTCAGGACTAGGTGTCAGGCCACTGCATGGCACGCCAGGGGAGTGGGGTGTAATACAGCAAGGTTGCTTCAAACTAGGTCTCCCGGTCAACTGGAACCAGGTTTCAAGCCACTGTTCCTGAAAAAGTGGCCTTCTGTTCCCTCAATGTAAAACATAGCAGACTGATATTAATCTGTACAGGGCAACTGTGTCACACATGGTTGGGGTGGAAAGGGTTAACATACTGTACACACCATGTGAGGAATGGATTTACTGCAATCCTTGCAACAGCAATACTTGTGATGAAGAACAGAAACCGTGTCTTCCATGTGGGGCTGAATGGAAACAGAAGAGATTAAGGACTGCTTGCCAACAGAAGTGGAATCTGGAGGCTCCAAGGGAACAGAGAGGCCTCTTTCCTTTCACAAAACAGCTTGGTATTGTTGTGCTTCAGCAGAAACTAAGGAAAATGTGCCCTTAGAGTATTGTAAAAGTACCCATAGTCAGCACCAGCATAATGTGAAGCCATCAATCAAGTTCCATTAACACAAGTGACACGAATAAAATACAGTGAATTGAAAATGATCGTTATTATTGATGGAACAGAAGTTAATTTATATACAGTAACACCCTGCATCCATGCACTATCTCGATGTGTTGTAATTAATATTCTTCAGTGTGGAGCCTTCCTGTGGGCAATTAGCATCATTACTTGTACTTGTATGATGAGCAGAGAGAAAGTGACCTAGCCTGTCTGCACCTCTATGTGTATATCACATGCTTGTATTCAATAGTCAGAAGCATAACTGTGGCTTCCCTTTAAAAGGTTTACCACAATGTTTTTGTACTGTATTGTTGCACTTGGTATGCTTTTCCCATGGTTATACTACGCATTTACCATAACTTACCCTGGTTTGACATGTTTTTAATATGCTTTACCATACCTGTCTGTGCTTTACCTGCTTACTTTGCTGGACTTTTACTATGGGAAACTTTTTGTAAGTGTCTGTGTTCCCAAGAAAATACAGTAAAGAAATGTTCTCTTAGGTTGGAATTGCAAGCGAAAGAAAGAAATTAAACTGTAAGAATGATAAGGTTGCAAAACGGGTCTACTGTCTAGAGTCTGGACTTTATACTGAAGACATACAGGCACGCCTTGGGAAACCGTCCATAAAACGAGGAATCTCCATTGTGTGCAATATGTCTGCAATGTGTTCACGTAATTCTGTAATGCTGCAACTCCATTCGAGTGGTCGTGGAACTGCAAACCTTCAAGACATGGACATATTGTAATTTTCCTGGATTCTAGTGAACTACTATAGTGATACCACACCTTGCTCAACGCGCTATCTCAGTATCTGGCTCTGAAGTGACATGGTCCTGACACAGACCCAGCGAGGACTCGTCTTCATAAACTCCATTACAACGGGGTAGATCCGACAGAAAACACATTCTCAGGTCTAAAGGGTTTATTTAAAAAAAAAAAAACAGATTGGCTGTTGAAGACGAGTTCAAATGCATTCAAATCCATTGTGACAGGGGGAATAACACTGCACTAACAGGTCCCCCGCTAAGGCGCGGCTTGGTTGAGTCCTGTGCCTCTGTCTTGCACGTAACTGTGTCAAGGAAGCTGCAGTGAGCAATGAGCTGCAGTCCCCTCCTCCGTCACTTATGTTTACTTGCTTTGTCAGCTGAGCTCGGGAAGGTTGTTTTGTGTGCCTCCTTGCACCCTGAAACCGGACTTAGGACTTCAACCCTGAAAGAGACTTTATCAACGAGTTACGGCTTGCTGACGGCCCTTTTCTCCCCTTCCCAGACGGCAGCAGCGTAACGGAACCAGCAGAACGGCGACGTGAAGGCTACTCGTTTAGTTAATTACAACCACTAGTAGTCTAGCAGTAACAATAGTAATTGTATTTAACCTTTAACATGACACTCAAATCTAATAAAAACGAGCCCGCTGCCGTATTTGAGCGAGTCAACAGTGCACATACCGCGCTTTCAGACCTGTACCTGGAGCAGCTACTGCAGAACAAAACCAAGCCGGAAAAGGTAAGGGATTCTATATCTATTTAATATAAAACAAATACTGTGCTGATCAGAACCAGGATTATTGTGCTGGTCAGAACCAATTATTCCAGTACCGGTATGTACTACAGAATTATTAACCCATATGTAATTTGTTATACATACCATGGATGTGAATATTTGGGAATCATAACATTGGTGTTACCTGTGCGCGCGTGAGCCGACCCTGCGCACTGAAGTGGAAAGTTAGGGTCTGATGGACCGCTGGTGCACCATGTACGTCTATTATATATATATATATATATATATATATATATATATATATATATATATATATATATATATATATATATATATATATATATATATACTTGCTGTGCAAACCCGACTGACCAGATCCTAAATTGTCATTAAGGCCAAGGGGTTATAACGGCTGTCCCTGTGAGGTTAAATGATTGCAACATTCTGACAAGGCGGTGACACCGCTATCGTTGTCGCGGGGATTCTGTCAGGTTATTTACTTTGTCTCGCGTTGTGTATCCAACCAGTCAAATTAAAGGGAGAGTTTTACAGGTTATGCATGTTTATTACACAAAGGTGTTTATTAGTTTGATACCATTTCACAAGGCTGATGCTGTAAATATCTCCTTGCAGCAGTGTGCAGCTTTGATCAGTAGGGGTCGCACGTCCACAGCTACGGTTTTCGCTGTACAGTACTTGTAATACGGACCACAAATCAATTTCAGTGTACTGTTGAAGCATGCACTGTCGAAGTAATGTCACCTTGAAGTTCAAATTGGCTTCTAATGACTTCTTACCTGATGGCTATGTTTCATTTTTTGTTTACGCTCTGTGTACAATCCCCAAAAACTTTTTATAAGCAGTGCACAGTATGCGTACTGACTGACTCAACACATTCTTTGAACCTCATTGTACAATGAGCCTAGATATAATGTTATATCGCTGGTCCAAGATTTATAATCATTAGGTTTAACTGTCAAAGGTCCCACCATTTGTAAAAGTCAATACGTTTTCTAATTCAAACCAGATCTAAAACAGCAAACTAGCTCTGTACCCAAAATGAGTGCTCAAGTGTTATCAAATGAAAACACACTGCTGAAGGAATTAGACAAAACATTTCTTCTTATCTCAGAATCCATGATTGAGAGTTGTGTTTGTCAGAAGGAACCTCCTCTTAAGAAAGGAAACGGAGCTCCATTCTTCTCTCTAGTCAGTGGAATGCAGCTCTAGTAACCTTTGATTCTTCAATAATAAGCAGATGCCCAGAGACCCAGTGGTCTTAGTTTCTGAGATATTACATTAAAGGTGTGCTTGGATCTTAAAATCCACCCACTTCCTGTAATCAGCTACATTAGCTTTCCCAGCCCCATTATGCAGATGAACTTTGTTTCCTTGCTGATACAGAAGCAGTGTTTCACAAGTGCAGCTCCAGAGCAGCCCTGTCCTCCCTGATGCTCTCTATCTGTTAGCGTCCCATTGTTTTCCTTGGCGATGTTCCTTTCTTGTTAGAAATTCTATTTGAAATTAACATTTGTAATAACAGTAACACCTCTACAGTGATATTGGTTGCTGTTTTTAATGCAGGATCAATAATGAACCTGTCCGGATTAGTACATCTTATAATATAGATATATAAATCTCTTTTATTGTGTATATAAGGTGGGTTTTCTTGTTCCCTTTTGTATCCGTGAATGAATTTCTATCTGCTGACTAAAGAAAGCTTACTGCTGCCCTGGTCCAGTGGTTAAAGAAACGGACTTATAACCAGAAGGTCCCCGGTTCAAATCCCACCTCAGTCACTGACTCATTGTATGACCCTGAGCAAGTCACTTAACCTCCTTGTGCTCCGTCTTTCGGGTGAGATGTAATTGTAAGTGACTCTGCAGCTGATGCATAGTTCACACACCCTAGTCTCTGTAAGTCGCCTTGGATAAAGGCGTCTGCTAAATAAACAAATAATAATAATAAAATAATAATATGCCATCAAAACACTTTCGCCTGATTGCGTGCTGTATTCACAAAGTAAAAACACACTGAAATAAATACCAGAAGAAAAAAAAAACTCCTCTGTTTCATCCCAGGGCTGCTAAGGAGTCCTAAGTTGTTTCTTTTTAGTTACTTCTCACCCGAAAGACAGCACAAGGAGGTTAAGTGACTTGCTCAGGGTCACACAATGAGTCAGTGGCTGAGGTAGGATTTGAACCAGGGACCTCCTGGTTACAAGCCCTTTTCTTTAACCACTGGATCACACAGCCTCCTCATGCTGCTCAGAAGATAACGGCTGTGTGCGCTGATATCGTGATCAAGTTTGGGAATTAAAAAGGAGAACGTTTCACTATTTATTAACCAGACCTGAACTAAATAAACTGCAGAACACTTGCTTCTTTCCTTGTTTCTGATGTATCTTTCTTTGTGCTGATGTTCCAGTAGGTGAAAGTGCCACTTGTGGTGGAAATGAAAATGTTAATGATAATCATACATTTGTATACTTTGCAGTCCTTTCTTTTCTGTCAGTGAAGTTCACTAATCCTGACATTCAGAAAGCTGTTTCCTCCAGAACGTGACAGAAAACACAGAAAGCAGCCCTCTGTGTGTCTAGGATCTGATGATCGTACAGGAACGGTACCTTATGCCTGATGAGTAATCTGTGTCTGGTTTAAACTGGCTTGCTAGCAGCTGATTCAGCTGTTAAGTAGTGGTTGAATTATCAAGCATGACTAGTATTCTGGACTGTCACACAATCCACAAGTAATGTAAAGGGAACTCAGACACTGCTCTGTCAAATCACCCCCTGGCTTCCCTTATTGAGTGGTGTTGAAAAAACCCTTCATTTCAGTTACAGATTCCGGTTTAAGGGTCATGAGATATTAACTTAAATCTAATTTAGGAGTAAAAGTAAAATATGAAATGTGTATTTACAGAAAGTAAGATTATAACAAGCACATCCTCATCATTACAGCACAGTGAAAAATGGGTCAATCTGTTCCCCAGTATGAGAGATTAGATTCCGCCTTTTACAAAAGCTTACTATAGTACCTGCATAAGCATAGCATAGTGGAACCCTGTCAAGCACAGGAAAACAGGAAAAGCATGGCAGAAAACTGCACAATTAAAACTACAAAGCGGTATGTAATTCAATATGGTAACGTAGCATTATTCAGAAGGTTTCATTAGACTTTATTAAGCAAAATTAGTTAATTCTATTGGTAATGCAAAACTTTTGGCCAGAGCTGTCCATCAATGGCAAGGTTTTATTCTACTTTTTAAAACAAGTTGACAGTTCCCATTTCCTCTTCTGGGTTTTTAAACTGCACTGACTTGTGCATCTGCCACCACTTCTCTGGATTGTGTCCCGTGTTAGACTGAATGCGCAGTCCTGAAACTCCAAAATGCACCTACTGTACATTGTTCTGCAGAATCTTTAGTTGAATAGGAGAGAGTTAGTGTACTTGATTACTCGACTTACAGGAGCCTTTTTTCAGGTTTCTTTCAAAAACAAGCGTTCCTTTGACAAATACAGTGCCTTGGTCTCTGCAGTGTTTTTAAAGAAGTGATTTTTGAATCCTGCACAAGTTAAGACAAGTATTTCACGCTGCTGCTGCCGAGTAGGGGAAAGTGAAGTATTATCAGAATACAAATTGTATGGAAGGATAATCTTTTCCTAAGCAGGGTTGGTATTTTGAGCAGAAAACAATCAAATTAAGAAGATTCCACAGCAGAGCTGTGGTGGTTTGAGAGCTGCACTCACTTTGTGTAAGTTCAGTTGAACCCACGCAGGACCAGGTGCAGTGGCAGGATTAGGGGTTGTTGCAACAAGACTTTGGCAAGCAGCAGTACAGTACCTTGTTTGCACACAATTTGTACCCAGTTCTAGAGAGTTTGCTAACATAAGAACATAAGAACATAAGAAAGTTTACAAATGAAAGGAGGCCATTCAGCCCATCTTGCTCGTTTGGTTGTTAGTAGCTTATTGATCCCAGAATCTCATCAAGCAGCTTCTTGAAGCATCCCAGGGTGTCAGCTTCAACGACATTACTGGGCCTCTCCCTTCACAAACTGTCTCCAGCTCTTGTACTGTAACTCCAGAAGAGTTCCCACAAAGCAAAATAAACGTGCTTGTTGGTATGTCCCAATTGTACAGCGGTTTAGCCAGTGTCTGCGTGTCCAGGTGGTGTTGCCTCACCATATGGGCATTTACTGCTCATTGTAGATCATTTGCTAAATGATCCTTAGTTGATTGGCTTTCCCCAAACACCAATGTGCTCAAACAAGCCAGAAGCTATTCTCCAGACTGGCTCAGTCCACCTGTTTGCTTGGATTGTTTCAATAGCTCCTAAAACAGATTTTGTACAACATGTACGAGTTGGAGAAAGGGTGGGGGTGAAGTGGGTGATTTCTGAGGAATGACAGAGACTAACATACAGGGCTGTGCAGAAGTACTCAGAGACCGATTTATTAACTGAAACATCTAACCCTGTGGTGTGTTTACGACTCTAGATCACTCAAACTCCTGACCTGATGCCCTGCTACAAAGCAGAAAATAAAATAACAGTTCATTCATCCAGTCCAGGGCTGCATGTTAGATTTCTACACCCATCCTCCACTCACTTGTTAGAGAGGGTACTTTTTATATAACAATATGGACAGGCACTTAAAAAAAAAAAAATAATAATAATAATTGTAAAAAAAAAACCCATTTCTGACTGAAGTTACAGTCAGATTAAAAGCTGCGAGTCTTTATGTAATTTTGTGTATGGGTAAGTAGCAAGCCTGCCTGGCTAAACCCTGTCCTTGGCTCAGGGTATTGTTTTTGTGGCCTTGGTAAACAAGGCTGAGGGTGGGCCTCCTTAGTGTTTGATAGCATTGGAGTTTCTCCATTTTGAGACACCCATTGGACAACACTGATGTAGCAAAACAGGTGAAATACACCCAACTTCTAGCTCTCACAGCATCTGTTTCAGGGAAGAGCCCTAAAGCTTCTAAATCTTGAGAGTGTTTCTTTCTTTACACAATGCATGATAATGATTCAAGGCTTGTTTGCAATGCTTTTGAACCAGTTGGATCTGGTTTTCATCTCTTCCTAGCTCTTTATGCCTTTTTGTTGTAAAATGTTGCTGATGTTTCTTCAGGAGTTTAAATCTCTTGTGGATAGACAGGAAATGAAACAGTGCAGGCACATACAGTGCAGAGGGCCCTTGTGATCAGTAATTTAATAGATTTAATTGCTTGCATCCCGAACGGTGTTTAGGAGGCAATGAGTTTATGCTAAAGTCTGGAGAAGATTAGGGGAAGGTTAAGATAATGACAACATCAGAGTGGGCTGGGTGTGGTCTTGTATACTGGGGAGGGAAGGAGGGTGAAAAGAAGAGTTTCTGCTTGCTGTCTATCCAGGTGATAGGAATAAGACTCCCATTGCATAGCAGTCAAAGCTTCTCCATGTTGATACACTTTTTGCTTCTAGTAGGATCAGGAGTGATTCTGAGTGCCATACAGGAGAGTTTCATGTTCCATGATGCTTCCTTGTGCAGAGTTACCAGTACATAGTAGGCTGAACAAAGCGTGCCTGAGTAGCATTGTGCACCGACCGGTGAAACTGTGCACAGTGATCTTCGAGGCAGAAACTACGACACCCTATTAATACATCGGCCTTGTCGAGATTTATCAGCCACGACCCACTTCAACCAATTGCCTTTAGGCTGTAATTATGCTTTACTTTGTACTGTCACTTTATCCTCCTGGTTGATTCAAATGCATACACTTCTATTAAAAGTCATCTTTCTGGCCATAGATGCACAAGCCTATAATTATCCCCTGCTGGGCATATAGAGATATAGTGGAGACGGTCTGTCTGTCACACTTCCATTTCTACATATATCTAGAGAACCACCTACTGTGTCCAGGTATGATAGCCCTTGAATAGGACATTCTTTTACCACAATGTATTGAGAGGATCACAATGCGGGGTTATGTGAAGGCACCTGTGTGTCTCTAAACAGCATGTCACACTTTTCCAGTTGTTTTTCAATTGACCGGAGGCATACCTTAGTAGAGAGAAGGGTATCCGTCCTTCTGTCTGTCACACTTACATTTCACATGTGCATTGCATGGACACAGACCATAGTGTCTGAATTGTGCACAGTTTAAAAACAGCTTAGAGATTTGTTTCCACTTTATTAAGTGTAATGTAAGTAGACTAAAGCCCATGGGTCCCATAGGTAAGTGAATGTACAATACAGTAATGCCCTGCGCATATAGAACAGTGCTTTAGTATATGTTTGTATCTATTCTGATTGCTACAGTTCAAGGTCTGGGAGCTGGGAATGTGCAGTACTTGTCTAACCGTTTGTCATGCAAGTGTAGCATTTATTCTTAAATAAATGAAATGTCGTCACCCAAGTGCTGAAAGTACACATGGCAGATACCAAAGCAATGCAGGCCATTGTTTAACACAGGGCTTGCTTTAGATGTACTTTCATTGCTATTCTTTGTTTGTAATTAATCACACTGCAGAAAGCTGTCTGGTGTACAAACCCTTCACAGAGAATGATATTGCCCAGGTAATGACTCCCTCGGTCCCACTGCTCATCACGGGGTATGGGCAGTCTGGGTGCTAGTTGAATTAAGGACCCACGTGTTTGTATCACGTTTAAACCATGTAACACCATGCTTTTATACAGATAAAACATTAACATCATTGCCAGACTAACCATGTTTAAACTCGTACAGGATGTCCTTGTTTGACCATGGAGTTCCAGAAGATGGTTGTACATGACAACCAGTGATCAATGCTATGAGTCTGAATGAAACAATCCTGGTCAGAAATGGTACCATGGTTTACACAATGTCTGGGAAGGAACTTTGAGTCATTGTTTAATATAGAGTGAAGAACGAGGCTGTGGCAAAAACAAAACAAAAGATCATTTTGCTGATAATAGAAGAGCGTTGTTTATGAACCACATTTAGCAAACTGCAACGCAGCACAGTCATGTGTGGTAGAGCTTCTGCTTCCTGTTGTGTGTGAAGCTTGTGTGGTTTTTAGTGTTTGCATTGTTGCATCGTTATCTAGATGTGAATAATGAATACAGCATGACAGGAACTATGAAAATCCGCACTAGTTTTTTAGGTTCTGCATTGCCTCATCCCGTGAACCACGTGGCCAGCCTTTCTTCTGAAACAGCCCTGTCTTTTCCCATGCTCTGCTCCCTGCATGGAGATGCACTGAGCTGCTCTTGATCGAACCCATTCAGATCTGGTTAGGCTGTGCTGCTGATCCGATGGAAGCTGACAATGCCTTATATAATACAATCTTTTCTTGGCTGGGTTACTTTATCGGATTAGCCCCTGCTGTCAGAACAATTCTATTTTTATAGAGATGATGGGGTTTTGCTTCAGCAGTACTATACAGAAGTAGTGCAGCTGAAACCTTAAAAATAATACATAGCTGATGGAATCCATCCTGTATTGTTCATTTGATGCAATATTGCAAATGGATCTGTGATCCCCACCAACTGAAGCACATGTAATTGTGTTGGTAAGTCAATCCCTGAAGAGCAGAGAGCTGTAGTGTATATTTTGCATTTTGGTGCAATATTAATGAAGTTAGCATTGAACACTACTGTATTAGTGGGTGTCTACTGTTTACACATTAACAGCAAGCTCAGCATTCATTGTACACCAAGTGCAATCACAGAGATGTTTCCGTGTGCCCGGATTGATTGTTTCCTGAAACTGACTTCCGGCTCTGCAACAGAAACAGCACAACAGTTTTCTTCAGGGGGGTATTGTAGACTGTTTGATCCAGTGCTTGTGTGTAGACTGTTTGATCCAGTGCTTTTATGTAGGCTGTTTGATCCAGTGCTTGTGTGTAGGCTGTTTGATCCAGTGCTTGTGTGTAGACTGTTTGATCCAGTGCTTGTGCTGTAGGATGTTTGATCCAGTGCATGTGATGTAGGCTGTTTGATCCAGTGCTTGTGTGTAGACTGTTTGAGCCAGTGCTTGTGTGTAGACTGTTTGAGCCAGTGCTTGTGTGTAGACTGTTTGATCCAGTGCTTGTGCGTAGGCTGTTTGATCCAGTACTTGTGTGTAGGTTGTTTGATCCAGTGCTTGTGTGTAGGCTGTTTGATCCAGTGCTTGTGTGTAGGCTGTTTGATCCAGTGCTTGTGCTCTAGGCTGTTTGATCCAGTGCTTGTGTGTAGACTGTTTGATCCAGTGCTTGTGTGTAGACTGTTTGATCCAGTGCTTGTGTGTAAGCTGTTTGATCCAGTGCTTGTGTGTAGGCTGTTTGATCCAGTGCTTGTGCTTTAGGCTGTTTGATCCAGTGCTTGTGTGTAGGCTGTTTGATCCAGTGCTTGTGCTCTAGGCTGTTTGATCCAGTGCTTGTGTGTAGGCTGTTTGATCCAGTGCTTGTGCTTTAGGCTGTTTGATCCAGTGCTTGTGTGTAGGCTGTTTGATCCAGTGCTTGTGCTTTAGGCTGTTTGATCCAGTGCTTGTGTGTAGGCTGTTTGATCCAGTGCTTGTGCTCTAGGCTGTTTGATCCAGTGCTTGTGTGTAGACTGTTTGATCCAGTGCTTGTGTGTAGGCTGTTTGATCCAGTGCTTGTGTGTAGGCTGTTTGATCCAGTGCTTGTGTGTAGGCTGTTTGATCCAGTGCTTGTGCTCTAGGCTGTTTGATCCAGTGCTTGTGTGTAAGCTGTTTGATCCAGTGCTTGTGTGTAGGCTTTTTGATCCAGTGCTTGTGCTCTAGGCTTTTGATCCAGTGCTTGTGTGTAGGCTGTTTGATCCAGTGCTTGTGTGTAGGCTGTTTGATCCAGTGCCTGTGTGTAGGCTGTTTGATCCAGTGCTTGTGCGCTAGGCTGTTTGATCCAGTGCTTGTACTTTGCCTTTTATACATTGGCACTTTTTAATCAGTAGATGTTGAAATGTGCTTTGCTAATCTCAGTATTAGCTGAGCTAAGGAATTCTTTAGACTGGAGCTTGACTGCTTCCTTACTGCTTGTGGTTTCCTTCCAAGTTGTTGGGTTGGAACGTCAGCACTTTCCTGGGAAGTTTACGACAGGCACAGTGCAGATAAAGAGACACGTTTCCAGTCAGGAGGCTTGTCTTGCTCTATAGTGCATTTTAAATAGGCTTCTGATTTTGTTGTTGGGTCGTGTTTGTAGCTGTAGACATTTCACATTATGTTGTGGCTGTTGGGTTTGCATGTCACCAATAGGGAAACTGTGTAGTCACAGACACACAGATGTATTGTCTTACTGTACAGCAGCCACAGTATGATTTAATGGAAAAAAGTAATGATATAAATATTGTGCAACTAATATCTTCCTCATTTTTGGTGTGCAGTAACACATGACATCTGACTGATGCAAGCATTGGGTCATAAGTAAATTAAGTTACACAGATTTAGAAACTGAAGATACAAAAGTAGTTGAGCATTATGGGTTTGATACAGTGGGTACAATGTAAATTAGGGGTTATCTGTGTAGGGTGGGCTACTTTATCAAGAGAGCCTGCACTCTGTGGTTTTGTGATCTCTGTTGTGTATTGCAAAAATAATAAGATGCAGACCTGTTGACCCAAAGGTTAAGTAAGCAAATCTTATGCCTCTTACAACCGAGACGCGCCAGTGCGGTTAAAGGGAGCCTGGGTTGTTTTTCCACTGCAGAGCCGTGGTACTGATGTCACACACAACGAAACACAGGTGTTATTAATTATTTGTATTAAATAACTCAGTTTGCCAAAAGATGCACAAACAAATGGTGTTCAAAAATGAATAGACCAATGGTACAAGGATAGTTGTTGTTTTTTCTAGTTGTTTTTTGTTTGGGTGCTAGAGCCTGCACTTCCTCAGCGTCCCAAGGCTGTGCTTTTCTCTCATCACACTCGCTGCCCGGCATGTTGTTTGTCTTTCTGAGTGTACTGCCTGACGTAACGTAATGATGAAAATCCTTAACCCCGCCCCTGCCTCGGCTCGGCTCGCAGCTGGATTCAGATGTCTTGTGAGGCTGGAGTTTCACAGTTTGGTTCTCGCTCGGCTTGACAAATAGCCAATGGAGAAGCACTCCTGTTGTCAAGGAAGGAAGGGCATGAGAATCATCATTTGAAATGACACCTGGAAGAAGTAGGGGATTTTGCGCTCTGGGCAAACCATGGTACCATAGTAACTCATTATGTACAGTACCAATGACCGGACTGGTTGTGAAATTTTATTTAAATATATTTATACCCACAACACTCCACACGTAAGAAGAAAAAAAAAAAGTTATATTTATATACACTTTCAAAAACTGGCAAATGAAAAAGAGCTCTGCGAGATTAATATAAAAAAAAAACACAGAATCAACACAGTAGCTCTTGAGCCTCTGTTTAAAAGTTTTAGGCAGCAAAAAGTAAACCAACTAGATTATGCGCGCACACATAGTGATCCCTATGGAAGGCCGTCTGGGACAAAAAAGCGTTGTGCTGCTTTAGAGCGAGATAGAATTTCATGGGACAGAAAAAAAGCAAGCATGTCATTCTGAAATGCCTCGCTTAAACAGTGTCCAACTTGCTGGAAATGTAGTGATTTATATATATATATATATATATATATATATATATATATATATATATATATATATATATATTGTTGTGTCTTTGTTATGTGGAATATAATAAACGAGAACCAAAGCAGTGAGTTTTTTCCCCTTCACTTTACAACGGCATTTCCACGTTTTGTTCTATTTGAAGTATTTAAAGTTAAATTTCAGGGTTTTTTTTATGTACTATTTATTTCGGGAATAAACAAAACAACGTTTAACTTGAACTGCTATTTGGCATCCTTTGTTTTGTAGTTCACTGGGTAAAGTAAATCCTACACAATTTATTCTTTACTCCTGGGATATTTTTCTATTTTAACGTGTTACATCTTGCTGTAAATAAAGGCACACTCACAGGGGCCACGGCCACGCCCCCTGCCCCTGCTGCTATGCTGTCTCTGCCTGCGTTCAGAGCAATATAATGGCTTTTATTACTTTTTGAAAAACGAATGACTATCCGAATGAATATTTAAATTATGAGCGAATATCTGAACATGAAAATCCTGTGTTCGTCCCATAAATCTCCTTTTCCTTCTAGCAGAAATGTACCCTGGAGCCATGCATTTAAAACTGCTTTTGTTGTACCATAGAAAGTATTTGTACAACCAAATGATCAGTCCTTGTATTACAAGATGAACACATTTCACATTGAAATGAACAGAGGCTGTGCATCTGAGATAAATACAACAGTGGTACATGTGCATGTAGGGTTTTTTACTTTTGTTTCCGGTCGGTCTTGGTTGTATTGAAATTTCTTGAGTGCAGGTACTGTAGTCTTAACAATGGTGGTTAATTCAAAAGATGTCAATGCCCTTACATGTGCAGACTGTTGAAGTTACAGATTAGCTCCTCTGGTGCTGGGCAATTCTACTGCAAGCTGTTTAAAATGTAGAAGAATATACAGTTTGAATCATCTTTACTGACAGAAGAATGACACTGAATTAGCTTGGGGCCATTCCCAAGTATTGTAATGATGCACGCACGCACGCACACATACAGTAAGGTGCATGAGAAAAGGCTTATCGGATAGGAGTAATCAACATTTTCTCGAAAGTTTTTCAGGGTGAAGTCCATGTGATTTATATGATTCACTTTAGTATTTACAGTGCATGCTCCTCACAATCAACGTCATCATAACCCCCTGCAGTGAGTAGTGTCCTCCGAGATGTCATCCTCTGCAGTGTGCAGTGTGCTCCGAGATGTCACACCCTGCAGTGTGCTCCGAGATGTCACCCCCTGCAGTGAGCACTGTGCTCTGAGATGTCACCCCCTGCAGTGAGCAGTGTGCTCTGAGATGTCACCCCTGCAGTGTGCTCGAGATGTCACTCCTGCAGTGAGCAGTGTGCTCGAGATGTCACTCCCTGCAGTGAGCACTGTGCTCTGAGATGTCACCCCCTGCAGTGAGCAGTGTGCTCTGAGCTGTCACCCCCTGCAGTGTGCTCCGAGATGTCACCCCCTGCAGTGAGCAGTGTGCTCTGAGATGTCACCCCCTGCAGTGTGCTCCGAGATGTCACCCCCTGCAGTGTGCTCCGAGATGTCACTCCCTGCAGTGTGCAGTGTGCTCCAAGATGTCACCCCCTGCAGTGTGCTCCGAGATGTCACTCCCTGCAGTGAGCAGTGTGCTCCGAGATGTCACCCCCTGCAGTGTGCTCCGAGATGTCATTTGTGATTGATTTGGAAAGAATGTCTTCTTATACCAAACAGCATCGTTTTATCCCCAGTTCTGTAACTCCAGCCTATATTTTAAATAAATCTAGTCCTAAAATTAAGTGATTTGATTGAGCTAAATGTAATGTACATAGTGCCAAATTCATAAAGCCTTAAAAACATGTCAGTCAATGCATGTACTGAAGAGAGAATTCTTTGTCATTTTTGTCTAGTTTTGTCATGGTCACATAACACAGATGAAACAGCCAATCTGTAAATTAGTTTTCCCTGGGAAAATGTAGTCATGACAACCAGATTTCTGATAGGCCTTTGAAACAGAAGCATTATGAAAGAACGTAGTGCTGTGCACTTTCTCCATTGTAAGCTGGTTTAGCAAGCAGACCATATTAATCAAGGTAGGCTGATAGTGGTAATCGATTTGAAGAGCTGATACTTTATTAGATTAACCGTGATACACAAACCTTAAAACCTCTTCTTCAGGTCCAAATGGAAATTTACACTTGAAGATTTTTTTTTTTAATGATCATATAAATGCTACTATTTTTTTATTGTCTTTTTTTTGTAAGTTCTGCTCTATTGGATACAGCTATATAGCTGGGAAGTACTGGAGCCAACTGCACTGCATATCTTTTGAGGAGACTGCATCTGTGTTTCATTTCATTTCTGTTTATTCAAGACTACATGTACTGTTCCCAGTGTGAAACTGAATTTGTTATCAACGCTGTTACGTAATTACAGAATTCACTTTAAATGCAGTGTTGTCAGGACAGCCATGTAATGCATTGTTAGGCCTTGCGGGTAAGCCCATAATGCATCTCACAGCGTATCATACTCCCTCTGGGGCTGCTGTGGAGGCGCCAGATCAAACAACCCTAGGTGCAGCAGATGTGTAGTTCTGAATCTAGCTATCCACAGAGCCACTAATTGTTTATTTACGTGAAGAGGCCGTATGTTACTACACTTTTTTATTCATATGTCATTTAAGTGTCAGCTCTTGTATGCAGATGTACCGGTAATCTGTTCTGTACAGGTGTAAAGTCAGTATTATTCAGTATTATTACAGTATATACTAGGGTCTTGTTCTAAACAATGGCAGATATTATTATTATTATTATTATTATTATTATTATTATTATTATTATTATTATTATTATTATTATAGGACAATCCCTGGTGCTTAACACATTTTTACAAACAGAAATGCACTGAAGAGACTTGCATGTACAGTCCTGCTAGTGCTGCCTTAGTATCCCTGATTGAGGTTTTTGAAGCTGCGAATGGATAACCTTTGTTTGAAGGGCCCTGTTTTAATGATCTAAGCAGTAGTGGTGGTGTTTATATGTGTCGCTGTGCAGAGCAGTTGACCTGACCCTCCACGGTGTGGTTTTCATAGAGGAACACAGCCTTCTTTCTGCACATGCTGCCTTTTGATCCCAGTGATTTCGGGTCACCGTGTGCTGCATGGCTGATTGTGGTTTAACTGAATGCAGTTGCAGCTCAGTGAAATGGATCTCCACACACATGAGTGAAGCTGATAATGTGCAGTGCGGGGCTGCTACAGCTCAGGCTTCATCCTGTGTCCTCGTCTCCATCAGCAGCGTGGGGATTGTTTTCCTTTGTTCATCACGTTCCCATAAAGATTCACCTGCATCACAGCAGAAAAGAGCGATCAAGGAAGTCCTTGAGGTGAAAGGTTTGGCACCTGTCAGCAATATGAACCAGTTTGGACCAGACACTGCAGATTAATGATTTGTAGATTGTAATCTCTTTTTAATTATGTTTTTGATTCTATTTCATAAAAAAATGTGCCCCTGTGATAGAAAAATCATGGAGGCAGTTGTAAATCTTTTATACACAGACTGTGGACGTTTAATATTACAGTTAACTATTCACTGTACAAAAAGATTGGGGCAGCTGGCCATAGTGGCCAGAACTAAAGGCAGATATTACATGATTCATCAAAAGAACAGAAATTATAAAGCAGTAACATTGTGTCTTGGTTTATCAGTTTGTTGTTGGTGTGTTTGTCTGTCTGTCTGCAGTTCATTACATTGGTGCTCTTTTGCAGTGCTATATCACACGTTGCATGAGATTCAAACACTGGATTGCTTTTTTGTGTCTCTGGAATGAATGTATATTGAAATCCATGGACACAAACCAGGTATAAGCAGGCACATGGCAACCCTAAAAACCATACCTGTTCTCTACTGCCCTGTGGCGTTTCATGGTCTGGTTACTATGGCAGGATTAGAGCAGTGGGCTTCTACAGGGAGGTATGTTTGCATGCAGCTGCCCTGCTCTTTGCACTTAATTCAAGGGTGAACTAATCAATGGGGGCTGAGGACAGGGTTAATTAATTCTTACAATATGTGTTCAAGGTAATGCAGCCAGATGTCCAGTTTGAGAAACTGATCTGGGCTCTATTAAAACGTCATGAACAGATCATAAATAATGCAGTCCAGACACAGGCCCTGATAGCTTCTCAGCTGTCTGCTTCTTAGAGACTACCCCCCACACACACACACAAACACACACAGACCCCTATTCAGCTTTGTATTCAATAGATTCCTTAAGGGATTAATGGCAGCAATTTGCAAGCCATACCGCTCCACATGAACAGGTTGGTGATGCAGTGGTTCAGCTCAGAGAATTTAAGATCACTATACACCCGAGTACAGAATCTCTGGGAGGCTCTGTAAACACACAGTACTGTACCTCCACCATGCTGTGGGATACAGCTGGTTTATGGCAGGTATTATAACAAACTTTTCAGTGGCCTACACTCAGTTGATCACTGTTTAGATGATCAATAAGAGGCAAGATTATAAAATGAAACATTAGGAAGTTCATATCTGAATGATTCAATGACGGCTGTATTTAGGTCCGCTGCTGTTCAGATCAGGACTAACAGAATTTTTACACTCTGTATGTTTACATAGCACAGTAAATCCTTTTCAAATGTACAAGTTACTAAACCATGTGATTCAGAAGTGGGGTCGTGCAGTGAGATTTGTATATCAGGTTATTTAAGGTATTGGATTTTGTAATCCTGTGTGAGTGCCTGGGGAGCCGGGTTCAGGAATCTGGTTACAGAGCACAGGCATGCTGCTAGGAGAGTGCTGTGCTGTGCTGCGCAACTTCAGCTGAATAATATCTTCCATCTTACATCAGGAAATGGAAAAGGAAATGGAAAAGCATTCCAAGTTCATTCTCTACTGGACACGCAAAAAAAGAATAGTCATAAATTCATATTAAGCACTCTTCAACTGACCACATAAAGCATCAGTGACACACAGAACCATTATGAAACAGATTATAAAATCCATCTGCCTCACTCTCTCGCTCTCTCGCTCTCTCTGAAACTTAAATGCACTGACTGGTGAAGGCATTAACCAGCGCTCTTATTTAAAATTTTATTTCAAAGTGTCAAAGCTTCAATGTCCTTCTTTATAATGTGCACGCTGTTATGATTGTGTGCTTAGAGAAGTGAATGAGGCAGACTGCACACACCAGATACCATTTAAATCAGCGTAAAAGAACAGGCATTTCTTATTGATATTTTATTTGAGCACTAACCATAAAGAAAGGGGTCGTCAAGCACATTAAAAACCCTGATATCTAAATTCTGAACAGTACACACAAAGACTTTAACGCTTTAGAGAGCCTGTGACCGAGATGGTGAGCACATTTCTATTTTATTTTTAAGTCTCAGAGGTTCCAAGTTTTTATTAGCTTATGGTTCTGTGGCAGAGAGATCTGTGTGTACGAGCAGGACCGCCAAGCATCCTTGTTAATTAGTTGCTGTTTTATTAGAGGCAGAATTGATTTTCCCAGCAGTGCAGTTCTGCTACGTTGAATATATCAAAGACTCACTTTGAATAACTCGCAGGACATTTTTTCAGCTGCACAGGGACCGAAGGAATGTGTATTTAATGCAATGATGTTATATTGGTCATACTGTCATATGCTCATTGTATGACACATTGACACAGTTAATTTCCTTTCATATCTGGATACCCAAATTATTTTAATTTGTGTTCTGTGACAGGGTGGCTGAGTCGTCTGCCGTCAAGGCAGAAGCAGGAAGGTAAACACACACCAAGTACTGCAGTTAAAGTTCAAACAGAAAAACTGTGCTTGCAGAGCAAAATAAATATTTTAAATAAAACAAATCACGAACACAAAATAATAAATAATACATACAGGTCGGGCTGGGTTGTAGCCTTCACTGTTCCTGTATCTTTTTTTTTTTTTAGTTTTGTTTTTCTCTCCTCGCTCTCTCCACTCTCGCTCCTCATACACCCACCTTGAGTGCAGCGAGCTGCAGGCTTTTATGCAGGTGACCATCTCCCGATTTAGCAGCAAATTAATCACTTAATTAATTCGGGAGATGGCCACCTTCTGCACGAGGTTATTAATTATTCCTGGCAGAGGACGAGCACTAATCTTGCCTCTGCCAGAACACGTTTTAAAATAAAAAAAAACAAAACCGCACGGCGCCTCACCGTCATAAATAATAAATACATAAAAAAATACAAAATAACACAGGGCCGGAGGGGGAAACCCCGTTCTAAAATAAAGAAATATATTTAAACAGCAGGGCTTACTACCGCCCTGCTACATCTTCATATTCACACGTTTTCATGTTCAGGAAGGATTAGTCATGTACTGTATAAAGCTGGAAATTAATATTAATATATCCCACTCCCCTTCCTCTCTTTTTCCTTGACTCTTTGCCCTTCCCCACTCTCCCTTTCCCTTTCCCCTTCTCCACTCCCCTTCCTCTCCCTTTCCCACTTCACTTCCCCAGACCACTTCCATATATAGAATCAACAAGCGTCTGCTCTTCAACAATATGCAAATTATTTTTATGAGAAGAAATGTTATCGCATTTCTATGCATAACAAATTAAGGTGGATTGTTTATTGTCTATTTTACCTCCTAGACCCCTCAGTAAATATCTCAGTTTGCCTGAATATATATTTTCCCCAATCTTCAAATACATTCATTTTCATGCAGAACATTTCATGGACAATCCGTCTGACAAGTTTTCCTGAGCAAGCTGCTTGTAAGCTACTTGTGCTCCACACTGTGCTTTAATAAGAGCACCCACGCCGTTTCTTTATTCAACCCTTTGAGAGCTGCATGAATACAATGATGCGCCTCGTGCTGTACCAGCAGGGAATTGCAGTGTTGTTTAAATCGTTTTAACACATGTGATTCCATCTTACTCTGAAACAATGATTGCTTACACACAGAAATTGAGTATATGAATATGTAATACATTGTAATAATGATGTGTAGCTCAAATATGTTTTAGGGGGGTCTAAAAGCCATGTTCTGTCATACCGTGTGCAGTAAAACAGTACAGCAAATGGTCACGTACTGTAAGCATTACACATACTTTAGTACTTTTATTGTATATAATAAACCATATACAATAGAGGACAATGAACTATCATCCTTGGATTGCCAAGTGTGCAGTAATGTTCATCGCACACTCTGTACACTGTAAAAGCCAGCCCTGTTTATGATATACAGTAAACTCTGTAATGAAAGCTGAGCCAAGCAGCTTCCTGCTCATTCCAGCCTATAAACCACAGAGGCCAGATTTTCAAATCCTCTACTCCAGTCTTTCATTCAGTCCTATTTTACAAAACTAGAACAACACAACTAAGTGATGTAATAAAGCAGCTTCCACAAATATCAGTGAATGAATAAGCTGTCTAAACAGCCTCAATAGTCTAGTCCCTTTGGTGGCTGGTTAGTTCAGGTTCTCCTGCACTGACCTTGGCTAAATAGCTTGAGTCCCTCAAACCCTCTGGACTTATTACTGCAGGCATCTCAAACTAAGGAACGCGATAATGGAGTCTGTTTTAATGATGCAAGCAGTGGCTATATCTATACAGGACACTGTTGAAACTAGATGATACCTCTCAATGAGTCTGTTTTAATGATGCGAGCAGTGGCTATATCTATACAGGACACTGTTGAAACTCCTCTCAATGAGTTTGATCCTGGTTCATTTGTATTTATTTTATTTTTTTTATTAAAAAACAACCACTGATTTAGGGACACACTTTTTTTTCCAAAACAGTGAAATAAGTTTGGTGCAAAACTGGTATACGAGTAAGAATCTAGTTATGTAATGCATTTCAGAGAGGCTTTTATTTAATAATATAATACAGTTAATAAGATTCTGCGTCGCTACTCTTGTGCTTTTCACAGCAATGACCCATTTCAGACCAGCAGGCCAGGTTTCACATTGTCCTTGATGCATGCCCATAACTCCTACAGCAACCAGTTAAAGCTCTCATGATGTGTTTAGGTGTTCCCATGGAAACTAAATTGCAGATTAAGCAGCATTTTCAATTTGGCTGCTGTGGTTTTTAGAAGCTAATGATGTGTTCAAAACCTGGATAAATTTTTAACCTGCAGCAGCTGGTAATGCTTCTTTAACTTTGCTAATGATATGTTTTATGGCTCAGTTCCAGTGGAATTCCAATCCAAATCTTTAGTTGCAATGATAACAAATGTGTTCATCAATGTATTCACGACATGCTCTCAGCCAGTGCATCCCTCTGAGCCGTTTTAATGAAAAGAAATAAAAAATGAGTGTGTTACAGATAAAATGCATGGTTTGAGAGTCCACTGCCTGGCTGGCTGAACAAGGCGATAGACCCCCTGTGATTTAACCATGGGGGTGGTGATTGGGGGAGGTGGAGGCATGGAAATCAATTGCACAAAGGAGGGTTAGTGACTGGTTTATTTAGACCCGACTGATTTAGTTAGTAGATGTCGTGATGAGTGGGGGGCAGTCCTTCTCGAACTAAAGTTGTAAACTTGAATCTATAATGAGCATAGGTCCAGTGCAAACTGTTTTGGGTTCTGTACACTATGGATAAAGAGGGCCCTTGCTTTGAAATCCTGGCTGTAATGAGGCTGCATGAAGCATGCAATCGGTATATGTTGGTGCAACACGATTGGAAGGTGAGGTTGTTTGAGACACGCCTGCTCCGTTTCTCTTCCCCAGGTGGTGATGCAGACGCAGGAAGCCGCGGGAGAAGAGGTGTACACCAACGGGAGCCACCGATTGGGCAGCACCAACGGCCCTTCCATGAACGGGAAGGAGCTCACCAAGATGCGCCTGGTGCAGTTTGAGAAGAGCGCTACAGAGCCAATGGTCAGGACACACTCCGCATGTTATCTGAAGCTTTGTGATGTCACATTATCATTTTATGTTTGATAAATTCTTAGCGAAAATGCCCTTTACTAAATGTAAATATTTTATTTAAATCACTACAATAGGTATTTTTACATATTTATTTTATATTTTTCTAAGAAACTGACATCATGTGCTGTTAGATTTTTGATTTTTCAAACCTTGATACACAAAGGGCTTAATCCTCCGCTATTTAGATCAATTGAATAGATCCCTGAAAATTTACATATTATGAGTACTTAAATATTTGTAAAGGAAAATTTGTAACAACCCTTCCTTGTCTTGAAAGAAGATCTATAAGAATAATTTGTAAGAAGAATAACAACATAAGAAAGTTTGTTGGTTGTTAGTAGCTTATTGATCCCAGAATCTCATCAAGCAGGGTCTTGAAGGATCCCAGGGTGTCAGCTTCAACAACATTATTCGGGAGTTGGTTCCAGACTCCCACAATTCTCTGTGAATGAATGGATTTTACTGGTCCTTCTCATTGTTCTGAAACACATGCCTCAATCCATTCTTCAGTAATAAACAACAGTGTTGTGTTACAAAGGCATATAAAAACCAGTAGAGTACAATAACTACCCAGAAGCTGTGTGTCAGAGTTGGAATTCCTGTTGTCACAAAGCCCTTGGGAACATGACGGGTGGGATTCTGTATATGGAGTGGAACAAAGAAACCCCCTCCAGCATGCCGGTCAAGTGTCAATGCAGAGCAGCTTCATTTCTGTTTGTGATGCTACAACAACACTTACCTCTGCTCAGTGAACTTTTGAGAGGTAGGGATATATCAAGCATGATCTGGCAATGGTCAACCATGGTAAAACAGGGCTGACCATTTCAACAGTGCATGATTTGACACATGGTGTAACATGGTTTAAACATGATACAAATATCTGGTCAGTTGCCTACCTTTCAAGCAATGCCCCCTACAAAGCAGGCTGGATGTTTTCTCGCCGCATGCATCAGTTCGTAGAGGCGTTGTCTAGTAGTCCTGAACTATTGAATGTATCTGAATTTGCTGTTCCTTCATTATGTTCACCCTGAGACTCATAACCCCTGGTGAGTTATAGTATACCTTCCCTCACTCGTTCTGCCTTATCCTCTTAGAACCATCACAAATCTGTTCCTTCGTATTGTTTTTCAGGGGGTCACACTGAAACTGAATGAGAAGCAGCGATGCACAGTGGCCAGGATCCTGCACGGAGGAATGATTCACAGACAAGGTGACACTGGAGAGGCACGCCTCATATATAACACACAAGCTGTATATAACAACACAGGATATCTCCTGACATTTGCAAAGGGGCTTACAGTCTTGGGGTTGCTTTTGAAATAAATGTCTTCCATTGATTCTTACTGTTGCATCTCCTAAAGGGTAACATTTATAAAATAAAACTAGGTATTAATGTGAGAGGTCACTAGGTCTAATAGTCTTTGAGCGCTCCATTATCAGTCTCTCTAAAGTGTGTTTCATACACAGTATGTCTAAAAACAAAAAACTACAGTAGATCCTGTTTTATCAGACCTGCTATGGGGACATGAGAATAGATAAAATGTGAAAAGAATTAAGATGTGATGTAATGTGTATTTTGGTAAATGTCAGGTTTTGAAAATCCGCTGCAGTGTTGAAATGATTAATCCAGGAATCCCTCTGAACAAGGAGTGTAGTCTTTACTGGAAGATACGAAGGCATGAATCGCAGGCACAACATAATCATCCTAATCGAGTTTTCTAATGATCTACACTTGATTTATGAACACAAAGGCATTCTAATTATCTGTATGTTTCAGGTTCTCTCCATGTGGGAGATGAGATTGCTGAAATCAATGGGAGCAGTGTAGCTAATCAGTCCGTGGATCAGCTGCAAAAGATGTTGGTACGTCATTGAAACGTCACTGAGAGATTTTTAGTAGACCTATTAACAATTGTGGCTTGAGCTGTCACTTCAAACAGACACAAGGAATGAAGGTCACTTTCTAAACAGTAAAACCTGTGTGAACGTGTTACAGATGAATTGAGAATAGATTAATCCTGTTACTGTGACAGCAGGTGAGGAAGTTGGCATGGCTGATTGGGTGCCTTTCCAGATTCCAAAGCTGCAGTGTCATCATGCTGTTTGTGAATATGTACTACATTCTTTCATAGTTCATACTTACTTACTCAGCTTTCCAGTTTGTTTACGTTCTGCTGCAGGAGCACCAGCTATTTGACAAACTTCCAGAAGACCCAACCCTGCAATAGCAAAATAAATGAACAAGTTAAATTAAAGCCTTAACTTAAACATACACAGAGGGGAAAATTACATTGAATGTTGACAGAGAGCAGGGAATGATGCTATATCCGACCCATGATTTTGAACAGGTAGTCGATCAGAGAAAGGGGTTTTCTGATCTAGCTGGTATGCACAGAAGAATTGAGCTGGCTTCATGGTACTGTATACACTGTCACATTGCATATGCTGTTCGGGCTTCCTTGATTGGCAGTTAGAATCAAAGTCATCTTGCAGAATAATATTAATAACCAGTTTTCTTACAGAAAGATACTACCGGAGTCGTCACCTTTAAGATCATCCCCAACCAGCAAGCCCAGTCCCTAGCATTTGAGGTAAGTGACAGCGCCACTGTGCAGCTCAATATCCACCTGCAGCCTGAAGCACAAAGCTTGAACTCAGGAGTTCTTTAAAGAAACTGTTGTGAACTTGTGTTGACAAAAGTGTCTTTAACAGTTTCATCCATTCTGAACTTTATTAAATTCATCAAGACAGACTTTAGCAAAAAGGTATTTTAATGACTCTTCAAAGTCGTGAAAAGGGCCCAATCTTGAATAGCATAGCATTTTTTCAGAAACAGTAGACTGGTCCTGGGGGTTGTATTTTGTCCTTTTGTGATGTACAGTACAATTCACAAAGGGTGCACCATCTTCCAGTGTCGTTTCAAAGCATGCACCAATTACAGCAGTGTGAGGATTGACTCACAGCAAACCGCCTGCAGCACTGCAGGTCTGATGGTCACAAATGTATCCATAAACAGGATAAACACACCAGTAACGTGAATATTTCTATATGCAGGTCGTGCATGCTTTTAGAACCACACTGTATATTACTGTACAATTAAAGCCATTGGTGTAAGGACTTGCTAAGTCCTGCTTTTTTAAAGCGAGAAAACCAAGTTTGGAGTTTCAGACTGGCTTTAATTGCAATACGAGTCATCAGTCTTGAATCAGTCACATGAAACTTCAGCTCTACAGTATGTCTGGCTGGACAGGAGTGCCCTTTTGAAGAGATTATACCATTTCTACACATTGTGCGAGTATGCAGTAGTGTCATTGTTGTGGCTTGAGAAGGCCTCATTATTAAGACTGAAACTTTGTGGTCTGTAAAGTAGACCAGTGGTTCTTATCTTTCAGCCTCAGGTTACAAGCACTATTGTAATCTGTCATGGACCGAAGGGATTAAATACATGTTTCTATCTAATCAGTTTACACATGTGGTTTATCATGTTCAGCCTACTCGAGGCTGTCAATTTGATATTGGTGAAACATGACGCCTCTTTGTTGAAGCAGTAATTGCAACATAAACACAAGAACAGTGGAATTCAATTGGAAAGATGCAGCCAGTGTTGATCTGGAAAAGGAAATTAAATTAGCTGTAAATATTCTGAGGACAAAGAGTTTGCTACAGTGCAACATTTGCACCACATTTGTTTAAATCAAAATAAATAAATGAATGTTTTGAAAGTAGAAATACACACTGCTAAGTGTTGACGTGAGTGATGCCGATTATTACTAGCATTTAAACAGTTTTCTGCACATGGCTAACCGTGTGTGGTGATATTTCCAGGCTGAATTAAAACAGATCTCTCCTCCACTGTGACTTAACTGTTTTTGTAACAATAGTGCAATTAGCATTGATACAAACATTTTAATATTATTATTATTATTACAAAACCCAATTGGGTTTATTCTATGGATTTTTAAAAACGTCATGTCTAAATACTGACACTTTTTAAATCTTAAATTCAGACCAAACCTATAATTTTATGTACATTTGAAGAAATAAACACACTTGCGAGACTCGCACATACTGTACTGTTCGAGATCTTACCTCTTTCAGTGGTGCTTGGATCAGCTGAACAGACCCCCCTGCCTGTCAGTGTGGTGTGGGTGTGGCAGACATGCCACGCACGCACGCACTCTCAATCGATTCATTTGCATTGTGATTGACGTTTCTCATTCAGTGTCCTGTGCCTTCAACTAAATTTGTTCTTTATCAGGCAAGTCTTCCTCTAAGCCAATGAACAGAAAGGTGACTATTCTCTCAGTAGAACACACAGCAGCTTCTAGAATACTGCCATTTCATCCAGTCCTTTATTTTCAGCTTTAGAGCTTTTCTAGGGTCATCTGCTGGCTCTTGAGAGTTCAGCACGCGATCTTTAGCAAGAAGGAATGCATTTTCGTTCTATAAAAAAAATAGATATAAAAAATTGGCATGGATATTGTAACCTAGATTAAATCAAAATGATAACGTTATTCTCTAGAGACCTGTTATTTAATGGCACCCGGATAGAGCTATCATATCTATGGCGATGCTGTATATAAATAATATTTTATTTTTTAATCCAGACATTATGTATCTGTTTTCACTCCCATGTTTTACAATATAAAGGAGCACAGTCTGGTGGCATATTGAAGGATGCTTCAAGCGACGGCAGATGACATAAAAACTTGACCTCTTACATAACCCCCATCATGTAGACCTGGCTCGTGGACATCTAAGAACAAGCACTAATAACCTAGATCCTAGTCAGATTTACTAGACTAATCCACTAAACCACCAGAGCAGTAGCTGCTGTGAAAGTATTGATGTACTGATGTATGGACCTGATTCAGCAGCAGGTCTTTTTAATACACATGACTAGCGAGTGTGGCAGGAGTTGCTCAGTCATATATTCAGGTGCTTCTCAACCTGGGATCACACAGAGCTCAGAAGCCACCTAAGAGAAATACAGCACTTAAAGAAATATCTTGTTCCCCAAAACATAACTTTGTTATTCTGTTCTGTATTTGAATGTTGACTCCTGGAGGTGGGTATACATTTTTGTAGTTTAAAAACTCCAATGTATTATAATCATCTTCATTGAAAATCTTAAAACATTCCTACAGTTGTGCCACCCCCTAGTTCCCTGGGAATAGCAGGTTAGTGCCACGATTCAGGAGGCAGGCTGCATTTCATGTAGAGAAACGCACCCCTGTCCGTCGGTCTGCCTATCTCCAGGGCTCCATGTCTGTTCTGTGTGTTTCTCTCTTCAGATGTACGTGAGAGCTCAGTTTGACTACGATCCAACGAAAGATGATCTCGTACCATGCAAGGAAGCTGGTCTCAAATTCAAAACAGGTGACATCATCCAGATTATCAACAAGCAAGATCCAAACTGGTGGCAAGGCAGGCTGGAGGGATCAGATTCAGGGTTCGCAGGTCTGATCCCCTCCCCTGAACTGCAGGAGTGGTACGTTCTGTTGTGAAGCTTCACCGTTTTCATGCCAAAGCAAAGAGGTTCTCACTGAGACACGCAGTGGGCAGTGGAAGACTTCACCTTATCACAATTCATGTGCACATCATAATATAATGCCAGTAGTCTTCTCAAGCATTCTTTCAGTTTTAGAACAAAGAACTGATGCATTTCTAAGAATTGGTGGATCTAAATACTCAAACTGTTCAGTTAATTGAAAATGAAATCTGATATTTGAAAGCCAGTTCAGGTGTCATGTTTTAATGATTTAAGAGAAAGCCTTGTCTAGCCTACGAGAATGTCAGTTAAGCACATGTATTTCTTTATTTCTACCTGTCCTAAAGCCTGGCTTGCTTCAGATTATTAAAAGGTAGTGTGGGTAGATCTTTGTAACAATGTAAAGCTGTCACATAACGTCCCCTAATTTGACTCCTGACAGGCGTGTAGCGAGCAAAACCAAGTCCAGCGAGCAGGGCACCCAGTCCTGGAGCCCCTTCGGGAAGAAGAAGAAATGCAAAGACAAGTACCTGGCCAAGCACAGCTCAAAATGCGTGCAGGGGTCTCCTCCAGTGATCCAGCACACGCTGAGAACCCCTTCGAAAGCCTGGCCTCTGTACACAACCCACTCATTCATATAGTCGAATATCTACTGTATGTAGGGAAGAAAAAATACCACATGCATTCCTGTGCAGAGTGTAATGTTTCTCAGACAGTAGCTCATTCTTCTCATAATTGCGTATGAATGGCAGTATTTGACAGTCAACATTTTTGGGGGGATTCAAGAATATTTAACTTTCTAACATTATAAATGTGTATGCGTGATTGAAATATATTTCATTCTACAATGGAACTTGTTTCCTTTTCTTTTTGGTAGTTTTTGATCAGCTGGATGTCATTTCCTATGAAGAGGTTGTGAAACTCCCTGCTTTCAACAGGAAAACGCTGATTCTCATAGGTAACCTGACAATTCCAAGCCTATGGGACAAATACTGTGGTTGGATCTTTAGTACAGTGCTTCACATCCAGCTCTTATAAAAGTTGATCATGGTATTATTGCGGTTCTACCAAGCTTCTTCCATGGTTATACTTCTGCATTTACCATGTTCTTTACCATGCTTTTACTATGATACACTTTTATAAGGAAGGAATCCCCTTATTCTAGTTCTGCAAGACATATACACTGACGTAGTGTGATCCGCATCTCCTGCCACACCTTGCCTAGCATTCATGTCCAGCACAGCCTTGGGCAATATGATAGAATTTAAATACAAGGTCTCAATCAGGCTGTGTCCTTTTCATTGCAAAAAAGGCTTTTTGTACACTTTAAAAAAGCATGCAGTCCAAATGTTTCAAATGAATGAAAGTTATTCCATGTACTGCATCGTTCATGCTCTCCAGCTAAGCACAGTGGTAATCTTTCCTTCTACCAATCCAACATGCTATTGTATAGGCTGTTATGTTGTTCCTGTTTTTCCTCAGGTGCCCCTGGAGTTGGAAGAAGCCATATCAAAAGCACTTTACTCACCAAGTACCCAGAGAAATTTGAGTATCCCTCCCCTCGTAAGTCCATTATAACACTTATACTGGAGCTGCTCGGTGGGGCATTCTGACCTAACAAATAGTGTAACTGTATTGATCAGCGCTGTCTGTGTCAATACTGCTAAGCAATGCCATGGACACACGATAAGATGCTACTGATTGCAAAATATGACAAAAGCATAGGCAAACTTGCACTTATGCAAGATTCGTCATCAAATAAAACATTTTCAAAATGAATAAAAAGTGGAAGAAGTGTTCCACCAAGTAATTCTTCATTGCATCAGTGCTGTGCAACTATTGAGCCACAAAATGTGCAATATTGCAAAGTAAGGATGACATTAGACAGCACTGAATTCTGTGTCCTTCCCCATCGTTTGCAGCAGAAACAAAGGCTTCCGATGGTAAGCTGTGTGGTGCACGGTGATCACTGCTCTGTTTATAGTGCGTTTCTCTTTCTGTGCAGATACCACCAGACCGCAGAAGAAAGACGAAGAGCAAGGGAAACAGTATTATTTCATTTCTCAGGAATCCATGACAAAGTGCATCGCGGACAATGAGCTGGTGGAGTACGGCAGCTTCCAGGGACACATGTTCGGAACCAAGCTGGAAACCATCCACAAGATCCACGAGAAGGGCAGGATTGCACTCCTGGACATAGAGCCCCAGGTACTCTCCACACATGGGATTACATTGAGTTATTGAGCTGGGGCGTTTATTCCACTGCTGTAATCATGGCGGATCTAAGCGCTGATCTGTGAGCCAGGGTTTTGAAAATCAAAATCCAACAGCGCTTGTGAGTATCTTCAGTGCATGGCTCTCTGTAAATATCTTTTCAGTTAGCCCTCTCGATTTAGAGCTGTGCTCGCCTCTCTATTTTTGTTTTGGAGCGTAATGTAAAACAAAATTATGTTGTGCATTCATCCAAATTGCAACATCCAAAATTATGAATCACTTTATTAGATTTAGGGTTACGGTACACTTAATCCTCAAAAATTATTATTATTTATTATTATTATTATTATTATTATTATTATTATTTATTTCTTAGCAGACGCCCTTATCCAGGGTGACTTACAATTGTAAGCAAATATATTTCAAGTATCATAGTACAAGTAATAATACAAGTAAGAGCAAGATAAATACAATGACTTTGGTTCAAGCAAGTACAAGTGTGACAAAATACAATTCAATAATACAGCAGATAAGTGTCAGCGATAGTTACATCAGGATATGATTAAGTACAAAATACTACAGATTAAACACTTGGTTTAAACACTAATAAAGTGAGGAAAATACAGAAATTATTAATTTATTTATGGAATATAGGTTAAAAAGTTAATGTGTATTACCTTTTAGTTCAGGGCAGTGAGATCGGATGGGGTAGCCATATACGCCGCTAGAAGGTGCAAAAGAAAGTGTTGAAATAATAGTAACAGAGATAGTGTTGAAATAATAGTAACAGAGATAGTGTTGAAATAATAGTAACAGAGTTAGATTTAGATTGTGGTATGGTTTAGGGTTAGATGTAGGGGTTCATTTTAGGGGTTAGGTGTAAGTCACATATGATGTGGCATGGACTGAAGTTGCAGCTGTATTTTGTTTTACTATACTTTTGTAAATAACTTTTTTTTTTTTTAATTCTCTGCATTTTTAAAAAAATTCATTAATAAAGGTGAAGGATGAGAAATTTGGTAGAATTTTGTGTTTTTGAGTGTGTGAGTGAAGTGCACCGTGACCACAAAGATAAATATAAGTAAAGAAAAGAAACATGTCAGTTATCTAAGCTGACCACAGTGCAGGCATCACACATACTGCCACAGCACTCAAACTGCTGCAGTCTTCATTGTGCACCTGCAGCTTCAGTTCTAGCTCACACATATGCATTTTAAATGTAAAAGGAAACCATTTCCAACATGCAACATTAACTTCACGTTAGAAATTCAAACATTTCTTAAAAGGCTAAATCCTAACATTTTTCTATCTGTCTTTTATCAGTATTAGATTATTTGAATCCTTAATACCCTGAAACATCAAATATATTAAGAAAATATAAAGACGTCCACTTATTCGTTTCAAATTACACACGCGTTTCTGAGTTGCAGTAGTAGGTAGAAAATATTCAAAAATAAAATAAATTCGTATTTGACCAAAACATCTTAATGTTGATATTTTCGTAATCACGTTATGCTCTTTGGCTATGTTATATCGATTTTTTGAAGAACTCGTATTTGTTATTTTTCAATATTATATTTGGGAGACATACTGGCCCTGAATATTAAAACTGATTTCCGACAGTGCGAAACTCGCTGTCTCCGTCTGTTTTAACCCAACTATCCAGAACGCTGTTTCCATCATAAATTGAAACCTTTTTCTGCTGTTTTCTGACAGGTGGAATGGATGCAATTTACATTAGTTAAGAAAACGATTCAGTATTTAAATGAGAAACCTAAATATTAATGACGCAAATGACAGTTTTTGCGTAATTTCAGGATTTCAATCAATGGACAGGTGGGATTGAAAGGTAGTAAAGGCAGAGAAAAACAAAACAGACGTGTGGTTCAGGAGATACGGAGAAAGAAGATACAGTTAATAACACAATAATAAGCAAGTACACCAGGGCAAAGAGTAAAGTTAGAGAGCTCCTATTTTAATGTAGCCTAATATTTTATCATTATTAAGACCTTATCCAGGGCGGCTTACAGTTGTTACAAAATATCACATTACAGATAAGAGCAGTTATAAAATACAATAGTCAGTTGTAAGAGCAAAAACAAATGAGAAAATAAATACAGTTAATAATTACGTTTGAGAGGGATTTCCACTAAGAGCAGTTAAACTTATAATAAAAATATTTGCATACGAGTACATTCTAAGAGCACGTAGTAAATACAGTAAATGGATTACTCTATGTAAATTAGTTTCGGTTATGGAGAATAGTTTATTCCAAAATGAAAAATAAATTAATCCATTAATGAATGCATAAATAAATATCAAAATAAATGTCTAAATACATTTTATTTATTTATGTCATTCATTAGTGTATGTATGTATTTTTCACTTTGGCATAGCAGCTACATTATCTCTTTCATCCTCAGCAATCCCTAGCAGCACACTGTGCTCCATCACCAAAGTAGTCAGTCACTGCACCCACATCAGAGCCTTTTTTAGAGACGGCCTGTTTTAAACAGGTTCCCATTACGACTCTTTGAAACAGGCGAAACCGCTTTAGACGGATGATACTCAATCCGACCACATCAACCCTTTTGATCTTTGCACGGGGGTATGTTAATAAGGTACCCACTTCATTTGCATAACATTCCTCATACTGTTAGAATTGGGGTTTTGCGACTGTTCTCATCCTTCCTGCCCATTTTTGATTTTTGTTCGTTACAAGAAAAAGAGTCAAAGTTAAAATTCCGCCACAAAAGCCCTCCCCGACAGTCGGAAAAGCTTTCCAGGGCAACTATGACAGTTCAGACATTCAGCAGGAACGCACTGGAAAACAAAATGGAGACCCCACATTGTTTACACAAGGTGAAGCCCCCAAACAGAGAGTAAGGGGGGCCCCAAACAGTGCCTGATAATTACCGCACCGCACATTTTAAAGTTTAGTTCAAAGTTAAATCAAAGTATTACATGAATACTTATTTAAAGGAATTCAGTGACAACTAATTTCCTTATACAGGCAAAAGCAAATACTGGCATAGCAGATCCCTTTTATTGATCACAGGAAAAACTATCCCTTAGTTGGGTTACTGTCTGAGAAACTGTGAGCGTTATATTTAAATTCAAAGCTGTAATCTCAGCTAAAAATGCATAATAGTATTAATTAGTGTTAGTTAAGGTTGTTATTAAGTGATGAATGTATTTTTTTTTTTAGATCCTAAAACTCCTTCGGACTGCGGAGTTCGCGCCGCTAGTGGTGTTCATCGCCCCGACCAACACAGCCAATCAGGTGAGCGGCCTGCTTCTACGGCACTTTGTGTTGCATCAGGTTACCTATTAATTTAATGTAATGTGAAAGTGCTTGTAATGAATGACCCCTTCTAGCCGGGATTCCCCTGTAGCGGAACTGTAGCGTGTCTTCCTGTAGTGCCGAGGGTCAGCGGTTCAAATCCAGACCGTGGTGAATGTAAAAATATAATAATCGGAATCGGAAACGCATCAAATACAAATATACGTAAATACTGTTGTTTAATTCTGAGAATATAAAGAACATACAAAGATGACTGTAAATAGTAGATCGGTGTTTTCATTGAACATTCATGATAGTTTAACAGCAGCTTTTTACGTTTTTATTGTTAGACCATCACACTCATTTCCCTTGGGTTGCTATTCTAAACTCTGGATATGGACAGACCCTCGTTTTAGCTGTTATATGAAACAATTCAGATGGCTTTTCTATAAACAAAGAACTACTTTTGTTTTTCAGTCCGAATCTTTGCAACAGATCCAGAAGGACTCCGACGCCATGTGCAGAGCGTACGGACACTACTTTGACCTGTCGCTAGTTAACAATGACGTGGAGGAGACTGTGAAGGGACTGGAGGAGGCGATGGAGCGAGCCAGCACTGCCCCTCAGTGGGTCCCTGTGTCCTGGGTTTATTGATCACAGGTCTTAGTAACAAAACAGTAGCCTACTTCATTATTCACAATGTACCCCCTTTTTAAAGATCACTAAACTCTCCAGATGCTTTTTTTTTTCTTTTTCACTTTTCAAAGTTGCAGAATCCCATTGAATACACTTGTACTTTTGTCTGAGAACAGTTTGGCTGTGCAAGTTCCAATGAGAGACTAGCATGGGTTGAAGTTTATGCCTCTGGTAAATGCTTGTGCAAGTGTTTTGCCTATGGATACAGAACAGATGAACTGGCAGCAATAATACTGGGGCCTCATCCCTGCTACAGTGGCTTCTCAGGTGCCAATGGTGGGGATTACTCGTTTATTAACACAGGACAAGGTCCACGATACCAGTCTGTAAACCCAGGGTCAAATCTCAGGGAGATTAACATATGGAGGGTTAGGATTTGAAATCAGACTGTACAAGTGACAAGCCTCTTTCACACTGGCACTGCTACCCCGGTCCCAGTGACCCACCTCACGACCCGGGTTGAGTGAGACAAAATGCTCGACAGCCGTTCGTGAGCCGACACAGTAACAGCCACGCCTGAGTGAAGGTTTCACTTCCGCAAAGAACATTTCTGTTTAGCCCTATTTTTGTTGCTTGAGACACAGCATGAGGTAGATTGCAGCAGGAATGAAGAAATGTTTGCTGTAATCAACATTAGGGCTGATGGTTCAGTCTAGAGAAGCTTGGATGGAAGAATTAGTAACAAGCTGCTTCCAGGGCATTGATATGAGCATAGTGTACTTGCATCTGTCACCCAAGCCAACCCTGCTTTATCAAAAGCAGTGTGAAATTGTGTACCTGACTCACATAACACCAGGTCCTGCCCAGGTAGCTTATGCCAGTATGAAAGGGGCTTTAAGAAAACCAAAGGATGACGAGAGGAAATGGGAACCTATAACTTTGTTGGTGTTTTTTTTTGTATGTTTTACAAAAGGGTCAGCTGTGCATTTACATTCCAGAACAGTACAATCGCGTGGTAGAGATCCATTAAAGTGTTTCAGCCCATGTTTTGCTGGAACATATTTATATGCATACCAGATAAGTGTATCAGTCCAGCACATCATTATTCTAGTAGAGAACTGACTCAATTCAAGTAAATGTCAGTGTTTGAAATGGATCAGGTATTGAAAGGACTTGTCATAACAAAATTATGTTCAGATTGATACAAAGGATTACTGCTTGATTTTCACCATGCTATGCTGACAAATAGGCAGTTTCCCCATCCCCACAAGCTAGAGTAGAGATCTGTTTGTACAATCTGCATGCAAAGGAACAGGTTTATTTTATCTTCCATAAGTAAAACACACATTTTGGCTTAGCCATGTTATTTACAGCTTTAAAAAATAAATTAATGTATCCACAGGTGCCTCCCTCCCAGAAAAGATGGCTCTTTTCCCCCAAGGCACATAATCCCATGAGCAAGTGCAATAACATGTCTTGCCCTTAACTGGAGTCTACTTTGAGAACATTGTCTTGTGTAACACGACACGTGTGGGTACTGAAGTGATCCCATCTCCCTTTTATTTCAGGAAGGATATTGTTATTTGGGACAGTTTAGTGTTGGGTTATGGGATTGTTTTTATGCCAGGACGCATATAAAAATGGCATGTGATTCTGAATTAATAAAGCAGTGAAAGACTTTCTTTTTTTAAAGTGTCTAAAAACATTCCATATATAGTCTTTATAGAAAAAAGTTCAAGCTGACAGAATTCAGGCTTTTAGATAAAATACAAATTTTACGCTTACACTCATGAGTTCCATGTCCATCAGATTTAATGAAATATCTGCTGGTCAATCATGATCACTTATTTACATTACAAAAATAATAAACCTGGTCTTAAATGCCATTACAATATAAAACAAACTTCAGCATTTTTAGTTTACAGTATTCAAGATTGCTGGAATATTTCCATATACAATGTTTAACAAATCTCATGAACTGCACAAAAAAAAAAACTAGTGAAATACCCAGTTTGGAGGACCGGCAAATCAAACTGATGCACAATGCAATATTCACATTCAGTTTTGATTTATACCTTCAGGGTTTGTTAAAACCACAGATCAGGAGGTGGTAAAAAACACTTCCACATCTGATACTCCTTTAAAAACAAAAAAGTGAGTAGGGAGGCCAACCCAGAACAGCGTGCCAGCTGCTAGAACAGGTACAGGCTGCGAGTGACGCAGCAGGGATCAGACGGGCTGCTACGACCTCCTCAGAGCTCACGCTCCTGCAATGTCTGAAACCAAGACGGTCTTGGCACTCTCAATCTCTTTCCATTGGACGAGGTCTGCTGATGCTTCAGAGTTCAGTGGAGATTCGCTGTCAATATCACTCAGATTCAGTCTCTGCTTCCTTCTGCTTCTTTTTTTTCTTTTTTTTCTTGGTACTTTCACCCTCCTGAAGACAAGGAAACAAGTTATAAATACTGCCATAACTAAAGTCTTGCCTATATTCTTTGACCTTCGTGTAGACAACAGTACCAATTCACTTTTTTTTCTTTTTTTTTTTTTTTTTTTAATTAAAAGGGGAGGGGAGAAGAGATTTAGTTTAGGAGGAGGGCAAACACTAATTTGACATAACATATCACTTGATTAATTTGGAGCAGCCTTATGAATTTGCATCAATCATGTGAAGGAAACCAGAAGCCAGCATCAACAATGAATGCACGCTGGACAACAGCAGAGTCTCCCTGTTAATCTTGCAGACTGACTCCCTCAAGAGTCACAGATCAAGACAAGAAAGGGATAACCGTCTGCCTAACATCTTGGCAAATCATGCATATATCCTCATTCAGCTACTGCAGCGAGATAACCATTAGAAGACTTCAATATGATATTCTGTAACATTGGAAGCTGTAACACTAAAAAAAGAAAACATTTACATTTCCAGCAGAAATGGGTGCTTGGAGACTACAGGAGTAACGAGTTCTGAAAAGGTACAAATCTCTTCCAAACCTGGCTAATTAAGGGGTTTATATCCAGCTTACCTCTGGTGCCAGTTCATCCTTAATTTTTTTGTCTTTTTTCTTTTTCTTCTTGCTCTCTTCAGGTCCAGATAAAGTTGCAGCCCCCTCACTTTCACCATCACTTTCCCTCTCCCTCTGTTGAAAGGATGAGAAATCAGAATTAGTGATCCTTGGTGCATGGCATAGCTTTAGCATACAGCAAAAGCAACAGAAATACACTAAAGCAAAATATGCTGCAGAGGTAGGACATATTGAGGCACTTAAATGTAAATTTCTCAATCTGAAGTGCTTCAGTAACTAAAGACCTGCACTGCAACAATACATCGTCTTTAGATCACATGCATGGTTTACAGTTAAGGCCTTGGAAAGTTCATGCTATCGTTTGATGTGCAGACAGGACAAACCAGTCAATGGCAGTTTAGTAATACGTAAAGGAAACCGGAACCAGCATTTACTGTTATGTGCTGGACTATAGCAGTACCCTCATTGATCTTGCAGACTGACTCCCTCAAAAAAGTCACATAGACACAAGAAAGATCTTGACAAATCATGCGTATATCCTCATTCAGCTAACGCGGCAAGATAACCATTAGAAGACTAATATGATCTCCTGTAACATGGGAAGCTGTCATACTAAAAAAATAAAATGTACATTTCCAGCAAAAATGGGTACTTAGGGACTACAAGAATAACTTCAGAGTTCTGAAAAAGGTACAAATCTCTTCCAAACCTAGCTAATTAAGGGGTCTATATCCAGCTTACCTCTGGCACCGGTTCATCCTTAATTTTTTTTACTTTTTTCTTTTTCTTCTTGCTCTCATCAGCTTTCATAGTGGAAGGTACAGATAAAGTTGCAGCCCCTTCACTTTCACTATCGCTTTCCCTCTTCCTCTGTTGAAAGGAAGATAAATCAGAATTATTAATGTGATCCTTAGTGCATGGCATAGCTTTAGTATACAGCAAAAGCTCTCCAGGACCAGGGTTGGAGACCCCTGTGCTAGACTATAGGAGGAACCAGCACTTTACTGTTGATGTGCAGCAGTCTTCTCATTAATCTTGCAGACTAACTTCCTCAAAGGCCACAGAATCAGACAGGAAAGGACATTCGTCTGCTTAGCTAGCACTATGAATGCTACACACTGCTACTGCCCCCTCCAGGTACTTAGTCCGGTCCAGCATTTTAGTTATTCAATCAAATCCTGGCTGGTACACTAATTAGTTTCCCATTTCTAAAGATCACTGGCCAGCAGCCACACTGCACATATAAAAAGCCGCCCTGCGACACTGGAAAGTCCTATGGGGTTTATGGCATACCTTTCCCGTCGGCTCACTTTCAGCTACAACAGCCTTCGCAGCACTGAAAAGAAATAAATTGAGTATTAATGGCAAGCAGACAGTTTGTACACAGACTATGAACAAAGTTCATGAAGTTTCAAGGATATGGAGGAAAAAAGCATGGTAGCAAATATAAAAATATTTATAGGATAGAAATCAAATACGATCATCTTGTATTGAAAATCAATTAATTAGAAATGCATAATATGAAATCATGTAAGGGAAACCAGAAGGCAGCATACAATGAAGATACAGTATGCTGGACTACAGCAGAGTCTCCCTGTTAATCTTGCAGACTGACTCCCTCAAAAGCCATAGAAACCAAGCAAAAAAGGGATAACTGTCTGCATAAAGCACATGACAGGTAAGCAGTCATTTCTCCATACCTGTAATCTACATATCCCTCCTTCCACATCCCAGGAGTGCTTCCATTTGGCTTTCCGTGTTTGTCCAACAAGCCCTGCTTAATCATCATTTTCTTCTGGCTTGCCTGGGGGTAGAAAAATAAATTGCATATAAATCAAATATTTGCTGTCAATTTAGTCTGTTACATTATGCAATACATTTGGGGCAAACTGGTTCCTGTAACAATGCATGGAGTACACTTTGAAGGGAAACTGATACATAACATACGCATTAGGAAACCTGGAGAAATTCTTTGAAAAGTAATTCAACTAGGAAGTCTCTGTTTGAAGTACCAGCTGAGGGTAAGGAAATACCAAACCTGCCTATAGTAGTCAGCACAGTCAGATACAAAAGGATTAATAGACATGCAGTGTTTTCAAAGCAGACTAATCTGCAAGCCTCACCTTTGGTCCCAAACCCCACTTGCGAGGATAGGTGTCTCTCTCCATGATGACTCTCTTGATCTTTGCTACAACACCATGGTCGCAGGTAGAGATCACTGCCGTGGTCATGAGGGCAACCGCTGGAGGAGGGGAAAAAAAACATTTTAATCCTAAAGAATTACCAGCACGGTTTAGAAAGGATTCACTGCTCTGCTCTGACCAAATACTTTCATGCAAGATCTTTAAACTGCCTGGTTTTCATAGAGCCATCAGTCATGGGTGATAGATAGTGGGTCATCGTTGCACAAAGTGCTAATGCAATCTATAAAGAAACATCATTTGGCAATATGGAATCCAGGCCTTTGTGCCAGACCAGCTTTACTACAATGTCCACTTAAATACAATCTTAAGAGCCCCTTCTTGAAGGCATCAGAGCGATACACGCTTGTTTGTGTGAAATCAGTGGCTGTCACAAATTTGTTCCATTAAAAGTTGATTATCTTTGCACCAGTAATCCAAATATTCCAGTCAGTCTTAAAAGCCCACCCAGTGTCCCAGGACTTACCAATGCAAATGGCCTCTCCCTTGGTTGTGATGACAACTATCTCCTGGTTCATTTCTAGTCCATCTTCATAGCGGAGAACACCAGGAAGCATTATCTTTGCACCATAGCAGATAGCATTTACCTGTAAAGAGACATTATGAGTACAGAGACCTCTAGAGGCAAGTCGAACATCTTCACAGAAATATATTCAGACTATGCTCATGTCAAGTAAACAGCTTGTATACAAATCAAAAGCCTTCAAACCTTATGAAATAGGCCTCACAGGGATAAGTTAAGCAAATACTGAGTTTGGTGGGTTAAAAAAAAGTGTAGTTTTTTGTCCATTTTAAAAGGAGGCTGTGTGGTCACGTGGTTAAACAAAAAGGGCTTGTAACCAGAAGGTCCCCGGTTCAAATCCCACCTCAGCCACTGACTCATTGTGTGACCCTGAGCAAGTCACTTAACCTCCTTGTGCTCCGTCTTTCGGGTGAGACGTAATTGTAAGTGACTCTGCAGCTGATGCATAGTTCACATACCCTAGTCTCTGTAAGTCGCCTTGGATAAAGGTGGCTGCTAAATAAACAAATAACTAACAAATAACTAACCATGATATTTAAGTTAAAATATAAATGAAAAAGTGAAAATCCTGAAGTTAACCTCCATATTCAATGCATATTTGCAGCTAAAACTAGGGTTGCAGTAGTATTGGAATCCATTAGCAGATAATGGCCAGTAATTAAACTGTATGGCGTTCAGGTGTATTGCACTGCAAGTGACATGTGAAACAATACACTGCCACTACATCAAGTCTAATGATGCAATGCAATTGAGGACTACCAACATCCCACTGAATATCAAGCATCAACACAGCTCGGTTTCCAAAAAGCCATCAGTCATGGGTGATAGATAGTGGGTCATCTTTGCACAAAGTGCTAATGCAATCTATATAGAAACATCATTTGGCTCCTTGAAATCCAGGCCTCCTTAAACCAAAGATTGCATTTGGCTTATTTATATATAAAAACAAAAAGTTTCCAAAGCTGACTATTAGTTTTTATGAGCATGCAGAAGATAGAATCATGAACATTTAATGAATGTGCCAGCATTCACTACATACAAATAGTAAAAGGTAGAACAAGCATAAGCATGGCGCAATATCCAGGAAACACTGACTGCATCAGGCACGTACCGCACTGTCCTTCATGACAAGTCGTTTGTGGGACACAAGCAGCTTCTCCAGGGGGAAGATGACACGTCTCAGGTAGGTCTCATCCTTGTTATTGTCGTACTGCCACTGCGCATCCATCACGTCATGCATGGTCACCAGGTTATCCTGGGAATGAGCACAAACATGGCAAGAACCGAAACGCCTCCATTAGTACTTCTATTTCATAAACCCATTTACACACCCGACTGTCACTTTTCCATGTAAAAAAGCATTTCATTAACAAGACAAAGAAAAAGGAATACAATTGTGTGCTCAACGGCACATTTCCCAGTCTCTGCTTCAGTTAGTCTTAATGCTGAAACAGACTATGCAAGCATTCTGCAAATTTCCAAAACGTCATGTAGGCAGGAGGTTATAAATGGAGTGGAGCACACAGCCACACCAAGTATACATTCTCCCTTGCCACTTGCTGTACCAAAGTTTAATTACCAGAACAAGGGGGAAGAGCCCTGCACTGAACTCAACACTTTGGAGACCACTTGGGTAATTGCTTTTAAACATGCGGCAGTGTATAAAAACACTTCTTGGAGATGCAGAATTAAACATACATGCAGGCGATTAATTAATTTATTTTTCACCTTTTCTCCCATCACTCCAGATCTGACTCTCCGCAGTTCTTGCATTTGGCCACCGACTCCCAGTAAAAGGCCTATGTGAACACACAGCGTCCTGATGTAGGTACCGGCTTCACAGCTAACCCAGAAGATTCCTGCAAAAACAACAAGACATACATTGTGGTACCTAGGAATAGAAGTCCAGTAGACAAGTTTCAATGAATGCCTTCAAAACACTGCACCAAACAAGCACAGAACTAAACCCCTTGCCCAATTGCAAGGTTCTGTATGTGATCAGATCGTATCCCTCGTCTTTGCTGAGGTAGATTCTACCTCTGCCAGACCCCCCTATCCTGCAACAGCTCACCAAGCCCCAGTAGCAGCAGCCAGTAGAACACAGGACTGCTAGCACAGCGCCTGGGAGCTGCGGGACACGCAGGCCTAGAACAGACTCTGGTGTTGTAGAGACAGGGGACCAGCAGCACTCAGAGAATGGATAAACTTATTCATCATCTCACATAGAGCCAACCACAAGTCTTTTCAGCTTTGTGGAGATGCATGTTTGTCCCGTTACCTAGTGTTTTGTAGAGTAACCAAAATGGGATTTAGGTTCAATCTCCTATAGTAATGGAATACAATGGTATTCATATCTAGCCAATAGTGTGGGTTTGTTTGTTTTTTGGAGGCAGAGACATTTACACAGATCTTAATTTTCAAAAGTTTAGGAGAACAGGACTAAAAGGTAAGTTAGTGGGCAGAAACGACACTTACCTAACCTCTTCTCTGGATCGTACTCAATCAGCTTGCTTTCATAAATGGTTCTCACTCTTAGCTGCCTTTTAACAGCAGAAATGAGAGGAGGGCGCTGAAACAGGGCACCAGTCAGGGTATCCATTGCCTAAGAGGGAAGACAAAATGAGGATCCTAATGCAACACACACACACACATCATTCCCTCAAGCCAACTGAGCAGAGGTTCTGTATGTGATCAGATTGTATCCCTCATCTTTGCCGAGGTAGATTCTACCTCTGCCAGACGCCCCTATCCTGCAACAGCTCACCAAGCCCCAGTAGCAGCAGCCAGTAGAACACAGGACTGCTAGCACAGCACCTGGGAGCTGCGGGACACTCAGGCCTAGAACAGACACTGGTGCTGCAGAGACAGGGGGCCAGCAGCACTCAGAGAATGGATAAACTTATTCATCATCTCACATCTAGTCAGCCAGGCTTTTGTTCTTCAGTATTTATGGTTTAGGTTCTGATTGATCACATGCTTTTTTTGAACTCACCCTGCTAAGCTGAAGCTCATTCTCAATAGCACTGTGCAGCCGAACAATTCCCACATACTCTTTGCCTAAAAGCAAAGGAACAAGAGTAGTCAGGAGTGGCCACTTTTTCTGTATCACTCAAGTGTGACTTCAAAAAACAGCAAATGCAAGAATAATTTAACATGGAGCTACAGAAATCCCCCACACCTGCACTCTGCTGAGACTTGACCAGACGTGTTGCTCGCTCCACACACACTATCAGACAGCCTGTGACTTTGGGATCCAGCGTGCCACTGTGCCCGGTCTTCTCCACCCTCAGGATCCGGCGGATCCAGGCAACCACTTCATGGGAGGACGGATTGGCCGGCTTATCCAGGTTGATATAACCGGTCCTGCAGGACACATTACAATTTGATTTATAACGCTTGCTTAAAACTTTAGCTTTAATTTAAAACCACCATCTAGCTTAGCATAATTTATGTATTGGTAATTTTTTAATTTATTTATTATTTATTTATTAATTATGAAGGCTCAGTCACTAGAGGGCATAACAAAAATCCAAGACGGCAACCTGGTAGAAAAAGTAGCTGAATTTGGTGCGTTAACTACATTTCCCTGAGAACACATTTTTTTTGTATATTTTGAGGAGATAGTTTTATACCTAATTTAAACCTAAATGTAATACTCCATTGTTTGTTAATCTAATATTTGAGTTGACCTCCCTACTATAGTCTCACCACATTTTGATTTTGGACAACCATTTTACAACCAGGATTGGGGAGGTTAAAGTTAGGGTTACAAACAATATATATTTCATTTTAAAGCTATTCATGAGCGCAGTCTTCATTCATGTGATTTATAACGAGTTAATATGTCACTTTAGCACAGTTTGAGCAGCCAGAACCACTCTGCTTCACTTCACAGTCCTCTCACTCAAACTCCATGAGATGACATCTATTCAATAAGAAACACCCTCCACGCAATGCATTAACAATGTTGGGCCCTACAGTTACAAGTGAAAAGAATCTGCAGATGCAGTTAAAAGTGGTATCTAACCCATGCATAAACACATCTGCATAATACAAGACTGGCAACAATGGATTTTTTTTAGAACACTTACAAAAGCATATTCAAAAGGATTAAGGAACAATCCTAGTGCTACATTAAGTTTATACATCCACCAGTCCTGGAACAGCAGTTTACTGACTAAATGGAACTAGATCTCCTGTTTATTCAGAGACTGATTTTCCAAAAGCCATCAGTCACGGGTGATAGATAACGGGTCATCTTTGCACACAGTACTAATGGGATCTATGCAGCCACACCATTTGGCTTCTTGGAATCCAGGCCTCAAGTGTCATTGTTGTACTTCCTATTCTGGCCTGTAGAGTGCAGTAGATGTCACCAGCATGGCATTAGTCACTCTTGGTCTCAGCTTGCTTTGGTTACCTGACATAATCATGGATGTTCCTTTTCAGAGGATTGGACCCATTAGGCAGAGGTGTGTAATGTGCCGTCCGTATGTTTAGCTTGTCGAAATTCTGAAACACACAGCATACAGAATAGTGAGTGTCACACTGACAAACCGGGTCTGCGGATTCATGTACTTGTATTCACATGTGATCTCGGTAGGATTTAGATATTCTCACCAAATATTCTGCTTGGATGGCAAAACAAAAAAAAAGCCCCAGAACGAAGTCCTCATGCCCACTTGCAAGGTTCTGTATGTGATCAGATTGTATCCCTCGTCTTTGCTGAGGTAGATTCTACCTCTGCCAGACCCCGTATCCTGCAACAGCTCACCAAGCCCCAGTAGCAGCAGCCAGTAGAACACAGGACTGCTAGCACAGCGCCTGGGAGCTGCGGGACACTCAGGCCTAGAACAGACTCTGGTGCTGCAGAGACAGGGGGCCAGCAGCACTCCGAGAATGGATAAACTTATTCATCATCTCACAGAGCCAACTACAAGGCTTTATATACACCTCTCAGCATCACAGAACACTGCACGCAAAGTAACGCAAATACCTTGAGCAACAGAGGCCACTGCGAGGTGTCCAACGATGCAACTTTGGACTCTGGTTTGATAAGGAAGTCTCCCGCCTCTTGAATGTCCTGTTAATAAATGGGATGTTAGGTGTTCCTACATGGAATCATTCAAAAGACAACTCTTCCACTATATTACATATATAAAATAAATTTTAAAAAATCGACCTCATCCTCCAAAACATTCTAAATATGTTGTACTAGACACCACGCATTTAAAAAGGATTTGATTAACTTACCCCGACATCGTCAGCTACTTGCGTTTCCTTCTTTTTCTTGTGCTTCTTAGCCGTTGAAACTAAAAAAAAAAAAGTAAACGTTGATGTCAATTTGCAAAGTCCAGTAGGCACAGTGCGCGGGCACGTGTTCCTCTTGACACCACGTGGCAACTAAACGCTATTTTACCTCACAACCAGTAATGCAATACTTTAAAACACTTCAATTTAATTGGTTTAAAAGCTCCCCCAATAAAATAAATAAACATGCAAGCTTCAAAAACAAACATGTGCTATTCGAAATTCTTAAGTACCAGTACACTAGTTCTTTCTACCAATTCAGATACAAGCCACTTACGGTACTAAAACTTACATTTATGATTTTTTTTGTTGTTGTTATTATAAAAAGTGCATCTCGTTGCCGCATTTTAGATATCATGCAAATAAAGAAGTCGATATGCAATAGCAGCATGTACCCCCCTCCCCCCCCGTTTGCTGTGGCTCACTTGCCTGTACAGTAACCCACCTCCCCCACCCATGTGCTCTCACACGCGCACATGGGAAGTCCATATCACCAGTCAAGTCTGAAAATGCTTATTACATACAAAACACAGTATCGCCATTCTAAACAGCACAATCAATTCAAGCGATATGGTCTCATGCTAAATGCAACCTTGCTTTCTGCCCGGTAAAGCAAACTGTGTACCATTTATAAAACCACGTCAGGAGTAAATGTCCCTTCACTGTATCTCCGCTCTCTCAGTTTAATAACAAGCCACTTCTATGCCCGTTAAGTGTTTCTAACGCAAGACACTCTGGCACACGTTTCTAAAGGCACGACATCACTTCTCATGCAATACTTCTTAAGCAAACGTGCAACAAATAAATGTCTTTACTTACAGTCCCCATCCGCCATCTTCACTCTCCTAACGCTGAAACTAAAGGAAAGAACCCGCGTGGGACTGGCTTCCGATTATACCCACAAAGCACAGCGAACACCCGCCCACCCCCATCACGTGATCAGGGTCCAAGCCTGTTTTTTTAAACGACGTCACGTTTTAACATGAGTGATCGATTTTTCATGACTGCAGAAAAGCATTATTAGTCTGTATTTTTTGTTTTGTGTTAATTACCCCTGCCTTCTATTTTTTTTAATGTGAGCTGAAGCATTGTGCGATGTAATAATGATGATAATGCTTAGAGCCTTGGTACAAAACATGGCCTTAGAACGAATGAGCAAAATTACACAAGTCGGTCTACATTGGGTTCTCTACAAACGAAAAAAGTAAGAATTTAGTTAGCCATTGAAGTCTGTAGCTATTACCATATGGGAGTTCCATTCAAAGTGAAACAACTTGTATAGTAAATATTTCATTTTTGGCCGTTACTTGTAGGCACATTTGTCATTTATTATTTTTCTTTCAAATATTGTGAAGCAAAATACATAAACCTCATTGAAAAGTCAAAAAAATAAAACTGCCAAAACCAGCAATCACAACCTAATGGATATGGAACCAATACTGCACACTGGTGCTGTCAATCATTGGTTTCTACCATTGGTCTGTCATGTCAAATCTGCTTGCACCATTGTAGCTGCCCCAAGTTGTGCTAGTATTGCCCCTTAGTGCAGAACGATTGTGTTTGTACCGTCAATGCACTGCCATCAGAGAGCATGTCCTGCACTGTTTTCATCATGTCTCACATGTTGATTTAAAACCTTTGCTAGAGAGATTTGTACCTTTCTTTACGTGTTTAAAGTTCAGGAGTGCTCTCCAAGGTTTTAAAACCCATTTCTTACCTCCTATCAGCACAAGCAATATTATCACTGGTGCCCCCCCCCTTCCTACTACTGTTGAAGATCTTTTGATTATTTGTTGTTGTATTTCACACTTCAGTTTGGAGAATAGATATTTCATAGTTAACAGTATAGATGAGAGGTTTCTGCTTCATGTGTTGTGGTTCAAACTCATCAAGCTGCAGTCACACCCTAATGTGAGGTAACACAAGGTTTTAAAACGGCTTCAAACTCCTTCAATGAATGAAGTGGAAACACCCTGGACTATATGCACTGCAAGCAAACTGCACAGCAAATGTACGAAGTGGGTCATTTTTCCACAGTGGAAAATCAGGCACCCTGAATCTTGAAATCGACAAAACAAACATAACCATTATTCTGCATGGAGACAGACCATGAAATAAGACACAGATTATTTTTCTTCAAAATGATCCTTTATATTTTCAGTAATTCACATATTTATTGGTTACTACAATGTAGTGAGTACCATAGGTTTGCCACTATGACTGATACATTCACAAGGAACCATCCTTTCTATGTTTCCTTTGCTTTGCTTAAGGCAGTTATTTTACATTGAGGACCTTCTCCAGTCAGGTATTGTGGGATCTTGGTCTGAACAGTGAAGCATTTGTACAGCTCAGTCGCAGATCTCAATTACAAGATGGGTGTTTGAGTCACACATTCTCCTCCAAAACAAAAAGAAAAATATATTTCATGCTTTATCCCCACTTGATAACAGTTACTGCCACAAGGCAGTAGCGCACAAACATCAGTGTTTCACAGATTTAATTTGCTTTTGTCAAAGCTCCTTCTGAAAGGAGCGCTGCTCTTTGAATCCAGATTCCCAGCTAGTCAAACTAAGACAGAATTACTTTGTTTTCACAATCACACAGAACACTGGCAGAGTGCTTACACATTATTACAACATGCATCTTCCTGTTGCAATCACATGGTATTCACACATCTTAATGTGAAATGTACATACAATGGCTGTGCAACTCAGCTGAATAGGGAACACTGTACTTAACTGTGCTATTTCAATGAGTCAGCAAATGAAGATCTCAATGAACACACACACCTGATCTTAACAGGACCTGACTGTTACTACTTTCTCATCACAGGCCTTATTGCCTGTCCAGTTTGTTTCCCAAAGCTAGTTATAGCTCTTCGTCCTGGTAACCTGCATGCCACTCTCATTCTGTGAGCCAAACAGGCATGCTCTTCCCCCTATGTGCAGCAGTAGGAGGTTAATGCTTTCTAGAAATTCTGTATATCTTCAATTGAACCAATAACAACTTTCTGAACAAACACCCTACAGCTTTACAGGACCTGGGTCCCTGTGATTAGCCCCAGCTCGGTCTGAATGAAGGGATTCCCTTTGCTGGTTACAAGCTGTTGATGTACGCAAATCATTTACAACTATTACACACTCAATTGTGCTGAATGTAGAAATACATTCAATGGAAAATGTTTTGACTAGAATTATTTTCAATGTCTTCATAATTGTTGTTTCATTGATACATGCATACACTGTAGCAACAGGTAGCTCTGCCTTCCAGTCACATTTACAATCATTGTCAACAACACATTTTAAAAACAATTAAAAACAAATAAAAGACATGATATATAGGTTTGAAAGGAGGTATAACTGCAGTGAACAAAAATGAAAACAATGAAACAAATGAAAAGTTGTTTTTTTTTTTGGATGCACACACAAGATTTATATAAGTATATATACATATTTAACCATTTAAAAAAAATTAAGTTAAAAATCTTGCTAGGGAATGAATGAAAAGCTTTAAAATCGTGTGAAGTAGTTTTGAGTAGAGAGAGCTTTGGTTCCATTAAGCTTGCTCCTCGGTCAGGTTCATGCCTGGAGCCCCAGGGACCTAGCCGTGTTGAGGACATCGTCTCGGGTGAGGTAGCAGCCGCAGAGCTGTCGCAACCCTGTGAACGACTCGCGCCCGTGAAGCACGCGCCAGTTATCAATGAACAGCACCTGCAACAGCAAGGAGAAACAGCTAGCAACTGCACAACTGTGTGCTCACTCAGGGAGGAAAGGAAGGACTGGAAGCAGATCATCAGTCTACTCTATGAACCAGTAAGACTGTAACTGTAGTTTTGTCTGTTAATGTGAAGATGTACATCACAACTGGTTAATACATACTGTGTAGTGCATTATCAAGACATTGCCGTGGTGTTGAGAGCAAACAGCCAAACGGCCTCCTCTCAATCATACGTTTTTGTGTTCTAGTCTTACACACGTAAAATAAAATACCAATACCTCTCCCTGATGTATATTTTATCCGTTACCGTTTTAGATTTAACAGAATTAAAATGAAAAAGCATGATCATAGTGTCTCTAATGGTTTGTACCTTTCCTGGTTTGAGTTTCACCCAGAGCTCATTTTCAGGTTTCCTCAGCTCAGTGGTGAGTGCTCGATGTGCAACATACCAGCGCTGCACAGTATCGTGAGGCACTGTGTTAATGACAGCTCGGTCGTAGTTATTGTACCTGGACACAATTAGAGATAGAAACAAACTTTATAGCAAATAACTGTCCATTGGAACAAAAGGGCAATTTACTTGTGAAGAGCTCTGATTCATGATATCTCTGTTTACTGTAAAACGTGTTCCTCTTTAATCAGCTTATCTCACAGGGCAATTGATGGGCAGACGTTCACAGTGCACGATTCACAGCTGGCTCCATTTAACCTCACAATATTACTTGTTTATGAGACTGAAAATTCAGGACCATTTGTCAGTAGTAACGTAAAACTTTAAATCAAGAAATGTGTCCGACAACAAGAAAATCTGAACAATTTTGCCACCTCCTTACCTGTTTTTTTTTTAGTTAGTTAAATGATGTTCAGTTAAATGTGTCACTTTGTGAACAGATAGTTGCTATATCATACTTTCTTCTCCTGAATACATTTGAGTTGCGTTTCTGAAACAAACATGACGCAGGAGAGAATTACTCAACCTTCAAATTTCTCATTTGTTACTCTTTTTTGTTTATCCAGTAGTGGTTACAAGAGATATGGAGAGGCATATTTCAGAATGAAATGAGAAATGGAGATTCCCAAGCACGTCTCACTCTGTTTTATGGACACTGACAGTAAGAAACACAACCTTACCTGATCATATAAAGCTCATTGTTCCACGGGTACACGTTGAGGACAGGTCCCACTCCAATCATATGGTTGTGATAGGCTCCCACGTTCTCAATGTACTCGTGCTTTATAGGCACTCTGCTGAGCTGCTCAAAGTTTCCCGGGGCTTCTTTCAGAACCTTGTCAGCGCCATGAAACCCGTCCACTAAGAGGGTCCGCCCCCCTGTGCCCTCGTGCCTCAGACAGTGGAACACCTGGATACTGCAGCAGGGAAAGAAAGGGCTTAAAGGAGTGCTAACCAAGTGTTTGAAACCCATTTTCAAAACTCTTATTAGTGCCAGCAGTATTATCTCTGGGACCCTTTTTCTTCTATTGAGGACAAAGGATTTAATTCTATCCTGCTGGATTTTCATCTAATCAGTGATCAAGAAAGTAACTCATTACACAGTGTACTTACTTACCAGCAGTGGTGTGGTGTCAATTTAAAAACCCCTTCCATGAGGAAGGTGGACCAGGAACAAAAAGTGAAAGGAAAGGGGTCCCTTTCTGACGACTTCCTCCTGAAACAACTGGCAAGTTCTCATGCAGCCTACACTGTGAACTCAGCTCATTTACACATCACTCACCAATTAGATGAAAATATTAAAAAATACTTTTGCACGGAACAAACACTTTATGAACAGTTTGCCCTGCATAACAGATTATGCAGGGCAAAATCAATATCAGAAATTAATTTCTTGATTATTTGGTGATGTAACATTCAAAATAAAGGAGTATAAATTAGACTGGATAAATATGCTTTGCTAATGACCTTGACCTACATCCATACCTGACAGGAGGCTGTGTGGTCCAGTAGTTAAAGAAAAGGGCTTGTAACCAGGAGGTCCCCAGTTCAAATCCCAGCTCAATCACTGACTCACTGTGTGACCTTGAGCAAGTCACTTAACCCCTTTATGCTCCGTCTTTCAGGTAAGACGTAGTTGTAAGTGACTCTGCAGCTGATGCATAGTTCACACACCCTAGTCTCTGTAAATTGCCTTGGATAAAGGGGTCTGCTAAATAAAACAATAAATAACAACAATAAAAAGTCCCCATGCAAAGATGAATCCAATTTATGCGAGTGAATTACAATACATACTTTATTAGCCCAATCAGTTTATGCATAAGCACACCAACAAGGCTTAGATTGCAATAACCTCAGTAGTCTCCATGTATGTCACACAGCTTCCACAGCATTGTGAATGGGGTGTTAAACACTGATTAGAAATGAAATCTGAATGTGCCTTTTGTTCTGGAGGAACAGGTGACCGTTCCTTAAGGATTACCACCTTCTTCAGGGAGGTCAGGGGCAGTAAAGCCTGGATCAAAATCTCTTTCAAAGACTGTCCAATCTGGTGCTTACCCATTGTGACCAAAACAGCTGTGCAGCAGAGAGCAGCAGCTTTGATATCTTACAGGAAGCATGCCAGACATGCTGTTTGTATAACAACTCATTGAACCACAGAAGCACCTTTGAAAGCATGGTTCTGGATGAAAGAAGACCTATCATTAGACTTTGCTGCAGAACAACCTCTCAGTAAAGCCTGACAGCACAGTGTGCCCTGGTATACCGGACAGGACTGGACTCGTCCAGGGGATTTCAAATAAAACAAATACACAGCACAAGTTAGCGTACAAAACTATGGCCTTTTGGGAGCAATTAACATTTATGAAAACAGACACATTTAAAAAATCTAGAAAGGCAATTTATTGTGTATTACCTGAATGATCCTGTACAGAAGAAAAAAAAAATCTATTTTACAAAACCCTCTTAGCATGTCCCAAGTCAAAGTTCATCACTTCCTCATACTCATTATATTACCGATTAGAGGATCTACCACCAGCTGTTTGTTTAAGACTTGTACAGTATAGTACTGTGCGGCTGTCCAGTATACAGTAGTGTGCACATGTATTACAACACTCCACTGCTTCTGTAGTTTTGATTTGTTGTGCATGTACAATGAAACCACTGAAACTGAACAAAATTGTCAAAATAGGCAAATGGGTAACTGGCTAATTTAATTGATGACTTTCAAAGGTCACACATTTAAAATAGTAAGAGAAAAGGAACACAAACGGTAAAATGCATGACTTTTTAGATGTTGTTTAGATGCCTAAATAAAAGCACAAAGTGGTCTAACACTTTCACACACGACTGCCTGTTGTTTCTATATCACTCATTACTGACCGAAAATTGACATTCCCACATGCGGAAGTTTTCATGCAGGTTGGTATATAAAGGATATAAATGACAAATCTAAATGTGCACACTACTATGGTGCTGTGCTACTGCACGGTGTGCTTACCCACAGGGTTCCTGGAAGTATGAGGTGTCTGTGTGACGATCTAATGCAAGTTTAGTATAGGCTGTGTCTCCTCTGGAGAAATCAGATGTAAAGTTCCACACTCTGCCATACATTGTTTCCCTGAAAAACACAAAATAGAAAATACACAAGTTTGTATGCATTGTCCAATTAGAGATGTTGATTTTTTAAAAAGCATCACATTGTCAGTGACCAAAACAAACCAGAACAGGCATTATAGTGTGTCAAGGGTGAATTTTTACACTTTGGCAATATTTTTTTTTTTTTTTTTCATAGCTTTACTTTATTTTAATTTACAAATGAGAGGACGCCATTTGACCCATCTAAGCTTGATCTTTGTCAAGTTGGGTCTTAAAAGGATCCATGTGATTCAGCCTCAACAACATGACTGGTTAGCCCCAAGTGTCTCCTTCCCTCTGTCCTGTCTATGTGGTTCTAGACCTTGTCATTTTAAACTAGTTATGAAAACAGGTCTGGGTTCAGGAACAGAAGAATTTTCATGGAATTGCAGAACGTGAATAGAGTAGGTTGTATATGTATGGCTAGTACACTCAAGGACTTTCATTCTACGTTGTATTGTTCAAGGCTAGTGCTAAATGGGGACATTCCTTTGTGAGAATCCCAGGAGAACAGAGCGAACCTGATGAGGCTGACTCTCTGAGCAACGGTCTCAGTGGCCTCTAGAGTTGGGGGCACATCTTCCACGAAGGCAATGCCGTACAGCAGGAAGGTTTTCAGGAATTGTTTCAGCTCCTCGTCGGAGGTCATGAAGCCCTCACAGCTGATGGCAGGCACTTTTGCTTCGTTATAGATCTCCGAGTTCCAGAGAATCCGGGGCTGGACTGCTCTCTGTTTCTGACCCTCATAGCTGTTCTGCACAAGCCAGGACAGGTTGAACCGGGTCACGTGACCATCCGGCCCTGGGAATCCAAAGACAACACTATTGAAAACGTCTTCATTACCACACAGTCAGCTGTAAAACCTATTGTAGTAATCTATAGGATTCCTGTTTTATGTCCATTTGCCAAAAGGATATACAGTACAACATGATCTATACAGGGGTTCACATAACTGGTACGCAGGTACACATGAGCACCAGTAAAGAAAAATACGGACTCCTGTATTATTCTTTAAGACACCACAGTACATTTTTAACAGGAAAGCATTTGTCATAAAGGCAGCGAGGGTGCTCATGCTTGCAAGGTGAGCCATACCTGCCTAACCTCTGGATTTTTCCCAGAGCTCTGTTAACGATCTCTGGGAGGGTAACAATTTAATAACTATCCCTCCCTGCTAGCGCTGTGATTGGCTGCTTCAAGTTTTTATTATAAAATGGAGAGTGACAGGTGAAACCACTCCAGTTCATACGATCAATAATTTTCTTTTAATGGGCACTTGAAACAACCAATGATAGTTGGGATCCATGGGTGAAAGTGGCCAATGATCATTTTGACATAATTTTCTATGTTGATAGCTAATAACCAACTGTAAAAAGTTACGTTTTTGTAGTAACTGTTTATTTAACTGTATAATAACAAAAATCAAAATGATAGTCACTTTTATAGATAAGCTCTGGACCAGTAACCTTTCTTATTCATTAACACAAGTCAGTTTTGATATCTATAGGTGAGTGTTTCATTCTAAAAGCAGTACAACAATTCAAGTGTTTTAATCAATGTCAGAAGCAATGGTCAAAGAATTGTGTCTCAAGCATAGGTGCCTAACTTTGTTAAACAGTAGGGGGGCAAACTGAAGGAGTAACTGCTGAGCGCAGAGATGCAAATGTTTATTGTTGTTTTTTGTTTTGTTTTTTACAATTAAGACACTCTAAGAAACCAAGCAAACCTTGCTGTTGTGAAGTTACGCTTTCAGTAATTGCAAACCCACAAAATTGGGCAGACGTTTCAGCATAAAATGTACAATATGCACTTACTGTGCACACATTAAATACAAATGCATGCAAGTCTCTACACAGTGCTACACCTAGAATTCCCACATGTAGTTTATTAAAGGAAAGTGTTGAACAAACAAAAAAAGCAAGTACTGTTCTTTAGAAGGTAATTATTCCCCAAGTAAGGCAGTTCAAAATACTGGCCATGTCTTTATTTGAGCTGTGTACTTTTGCTTCACAGTTTATTTAAATACGTTTTATTTGAACTGTGCAAGCACAACGTGTCAATCATTCCCCACAGCCCCGCCCACTTCCATCGAGGAAATCGGGGCTTGCTCTTGCTGTTTGCCGACATGTTCAGCCAATCACAGCTAACTTTAGTTGGAACCCAAAACTGACTCTCAACAGACAAGTTCTGGATGGGGGTTCCGAGCTTAAGTGCTTAATAGCAGTAAAATTTTATTTAGAGTTGTTGTTGAACTTAAACCTGTTCATGGCCCAGCAGCAACACGAACCTACTAACGTCGTTGTTTAAATAAAGTACATAAATAACCTCTGAATATAATTTAATTAATAGAGAATAAAAGAAACTAAACTAACAATTACCTTGACTATATTTAAATGAATCATTTTTTGTTGTATCCAAACTGCCCAGCATCTTCTGTTGCAGTCACACCGCTGCTAATGTTAGCTGTTGTAAATAGTGCAGAGCGGACTATTGTGGGTCAAACCAATGTTCGTGTAGGGGCCATTTTATTGTGGGGTTTTATTTATTTATTTTTAATTTTGGACTTATGGCGTCTTATGAATGACTTTACTTTTTTTTTACATTTTAGAGCTTTGCATCTCCGCTTAATGAAAAACTGAGATTTGCACTGCTACAGAAAATAAGTAAGCCATAGATGTTTAAATGCAGTGGTAGTCTTGACAGTAAAATACTGTACTGTAATGTAATTTTAATTCAAAGGCCATTGCACAAAAAGCTGTTAAACTAAGCACCCTCACGTGACGATCACTTCTCAAGTATACTGTAGTAAAATAGGATTCTACAGCCTTGAGTAAACAGAGTCGAGTTGAGTAAAGTCAGAACCGTGATCGTATAACAAGCTGCTTACCCACGACGACTTGTTTTTATGTACTGTCCTCAGTGATTGAGCACCATTGACATCTGTATACTGTATTTAAACTGCTGATGGCACACTTTTCCTAATTGTAATACAACAGAGTGGCCAAGGGCAGTGTAAATTATCAGGCTGGAGTCTTGATTTACAGTTTTAAACTGGTGTTGGTTTTATTTTTCTTACACTGCGGTGGCGAAACAACCGCTAAACAAACAAAATAAACCTCGCTTTAGCTGGAGCACTAACTAACAGTACTTCGTGTGGAACAAACACTAGATCTCTTACTGAAGCTTTGGTTTCTTTTTGTTACTTCTGCTTCCTTACGCCTCTATACCCCCATCACAAAGCTATCGGCTAAGCCATTTCTATCGAGGTGTCCTTAACTTTAACAAGCAGTTAACCAATTGACTACTATCCATAAGGAAAGCAGCTGTGGATTTTTCGTGGGTGTGCATACATGCGGGAACTCGTGACATCTAGTGGTCAACCCATTACACTGCAGCCAGGGAACAAGCTCTTACCATTCTCATACTAAGTATGATTCTGCACCAGTTATTATATAGGTCCGCTTTTAAGAATCAACCGCTTATAAGAATCAAAACACTGGGGACGGATGTGATTCTTATAAATGGACTGCACTGTAGTGCCCTATCTTGATATCTTCTAGTGCAGCTGGTAAAATAACAATGTGCTATTTAAACTAGTCATCAGATGTGGAAATTAAACAAATTGACATATTTTACAAGGATACTGTCATCAATATATATGAAATTGAAGGAAGTACTGCAGCGGCCCTTACAGGTGAGGAAGAGGGTTTCTTCGTCCACTCGGATGTTTGAAGGCCGGATCCCCAGCTCCACGGTGGCAGTGTCCAGATTGCGCTGGTTTGTTTTCGTGTTGTAACACGAGGCAGAGCGACAGTGATCCCGAAGCCACACGTAGTCAAAGCGCATCAGCAGCCCACTGACGCTCAGCTCTGAGAAACAAAGCCATGAGTAACACATACTGGGGTCTGGTCCGATGAACAAAATGACAGGGATCTAGTAGTGGATCACTATACCAGGTCTACTTGTGGATCACTATACCTGGTCTAGTAGTGGATCACTGTAACAGGTCTAGTAGTGGATCACTATAGCAGGTCTAGTAGTGGATCACTATAGCAGGTCTAGTAGTGGATCACTATAGCAGGTCTAGTAGTGGATCACTACAGCAGGTCTAGTAGTGGATCACTATCACAGGACTCTCCTTCATGTCCCAAACTTGTGAACAATCCAATGCATGTTTATAACATTGTCTTTATAAAGAAGTAAAATCCCATAGAAGCTATTTTAAGAGTAGCTTGAAATTACAGTTTCAATATTTTGCTTTACTGACCCCATGCTATTATTTCAGTCACTCTGACTGGGTTGCAATTACTGAAATACCGGAGTTGTTTTCAAGGCACGTTGATCTTTGTTCAAGAGTTGTTCACGTGTTCTAGCTGCCTGACAGTCACATGTTACCCAGACTGGATCATCCAAAGTGTCTTTATAGCAGTAATAACTAACTCAGTGTTACCCAAACGACTACCGTCACAAAGCACTTAACATCGGGTTACAGTAAGTTAACACCTGTTGTTTTCTAAAAGAAACAAAACGTTGACATTAAAATGCTTCAAATAAAAAACTCCTACATGCACCATAGCTGTTTCTTTTTACTGCAGCAGTCTGATTTTAGCTTTACACAAAACTAATGCAGTCAGTGGTAGATGTATTTGACAGACATAAGTTTCTTACCAAAATAGTCTTCTCGCAGCTGCCACAGGCAGCTCTTTGAATGTGAGGCTGTGTGCTGTGTGCGGCTGGCTGCACAGGGGCCCCTGGTGATTCCGGGGGGCCACAAGGCTGGAGGCTGGGCATTCCTCTTGGGAAGGCGATGCAAGCAAGCGCCAAGGCGGACAAACATGCGAGTGAACGTCATCTTAAAGGAAGAGGCAACAACACAGGAATCACACTTTTAGGCTACATATTAACTTTATTATGTCTATCTTTAGTTCTCCATACTTGTTAATGGTATGTGAAATTAAAATAAAAACTGCTGCTGGTCTTTTTTAGGGGCATCTCAGGGATTTTATGTGAGATTGTTTTGTGATCCTGTTTTTTATTTATTTATTTAATTTCATGTGTACTCTTCTATCACCCAGGAAGATCCTTACTAAGGTGATTGTCCAGTTTGCTATCTGATATGTCTGCATTAGAAGTATCAAATAACCAAATCCCAGCCTTGTGCCGGGTGCTTGGTGTACTGCTGGGTTGTAAGGTCTGGCTGTTGTTATTACACACTTGGATGGCCAGTGTGCTCCCTCCCAGCAGTCCAGACAACCTGCCAAGTGAGTCAGAGGCGCAAGGCTAGCTTCAGCCTACGGTGAGTGGAATGCTCTCCCCTCACATTATTAATAAAGAAACAGGACCCTGATCCGAGGGCATTGCCAGCTAAAACGTGAAAGTACACAACAGGCAAAGTTCATGCCCAATAACTCGGATTTTACTATGATTACAAACTGGTAACATTTTAAAACTTCAATTTACAGATGTATTTACCTTTTCGTTGTTTAGCTTTCCTTCTGTTTCACTTTTCTAAAGCGATACATTCTATCTGAATCCACTGACATCTACTGTGTGCTAGTGCCCTGCGATGGAACTTTCTGATTTGTGGATTAGTCAGTTTCTAATAATAATAATAATAATAATAATAATAATAATAATAAATATAAATATATATATATATATATATATATATATATATATATATATATATATATATATGTCACCTTGCAGACCTTGTTGGCTTACCAGTTAGTTTGCATTATCTCTGCATTCGTTTAGCTGCGGATGGCACACTGGTTTACTTTCTCCTTCTCTATGCTGACACTGAACTGAACAGCAATCCTCCAGCCGCTGCCGAATACAGCTTGCAACCGGAATTGCAAGCTCAATTTAGCGCTTTTCATATATTGATAACATTTAACAAGAAAACCCTGTAAATATGTTTAACATGCGTGTATAAAAATGTACAAAAAATAACTTGAACAAAACGTTAAAAACACACGGTAGATTTCTACAGACTGTCAATGCATCAATTTCACTAATTGAATCTGAATAACTCCATCTCAGAAAAACAGATAGCGAATAAAAGCACGACGTCAGGTCCTACTGTCACGTGTCATATGGTTGTTTTGCGTTAATTCTTATTGCACGCCACGAAATGGTACTGTATGTTTCCTATACCACCCAATTAATATGCTTTTCAAACGGATATGGTTTTTTAAACACGACATACCCTAAACTGTCTGATGCACTTACCTTCTAATTTCAAGTCCTATCCAGCAGTAGCGAAGCGCTTTTAAACTTGACCCTCCTGTCTCTTGAATCTTGTTTAAGGAGGACTTTCATTCAATTTTATTGTTGCAACACGTACTAGTCCAGTATAAAGTTAAACAGGATTAATGATTAAACAGGACATAAACTTGACCGCCATTATCATTACTATGATGATGCTGCTCTGTTACTAACACCAACACGCATGCGTCCAATTTAAGTAACAACAAATGCTCTTTCTGTCTTAGACGTTCTACTTAGTCGTGGATATGCTGCCAGCACTGAAAACATCCTGCGTAATAGGGGCCAGATGTTTGTGAATACGGTTCGTAATTTGATGTTTGAATTCTGCGTACCGGTAAATCAATGTTAAATACGTCCAAAATTATAGTACACTTTTACCGCACAATTGGGGTGTATCGGGGAGAGAAACGACAAGAGGAAGCGGCGCGGCCTAAAAAGTTTGAGAACCACTGATTTGTGAAGGGACGTTTCATTAGTTAAAGCTTTAGTGTGCGAGTAAGGCGGTATAAGATTTGCTAGTAGTGAGATAGTTTGCCACAAAACTCCATTGTGTCACAGTGCAGAACAGACAGCACAGTGATACAGTGCCGTGCAAAAGTATTTGCCCCCTGTCTGATTTTCTGCATTTTTGCATATTTTTGACACTGAATGTTATCAGATCTTCAACCAAAACCTAATATTAGATAAAAGGGACCCTGAGTGAACAAATAACACAAAAATGTGATACATATTTCATTTATTTATTAAAGAAAGTTATGCAACACCCAATGTCCCTGTGTGAAAAAGTAATCGCCCCCTTAGACTCAATAACTGGTTACGCCCCCTTCAGCAGCAATAACTGCAACCAAATGCTTCCTGTAGTTATTGATTAGTCTCTCACAGCGCCGTGGAGGAATTTTGGCCCACTCCTCCATGCAGAACTGCTTCAACTCAGTGACATTTGTGGGTTTTCGAGCATGAACTGCTCGTTTCAGGTCCTGCCACAACATCTCAATGGGGTTTAGGTCTGGACTTTGACTAGGCCATTCCAAAACTTTAAATTTCTTGTTCTTCAACCATTTTGATGTAGACTTGCTTGTGTGTTTCGGATCATTGTCTTGCTGCATGACCCAGCTGCTCTTCAGCTTCAGCTCACGGACGGATGGCCTGACATTCCCTGTAGAATTCTCTGATACAGAGCAGAATTCATGGTTCCTTCAATGATGGCAAAGCGTCCAGGTCCTGATGCAGCAAAGCATCCCCAAACCATGACACTACCACCACCATGCTTGACTGTTGGTATGAGGTTCACTGTGGAATGCAGTGTTTGGTTTTCGCCAGACATAACAGGGCCCATGTCGGCCAAAAAGTTCCACTTTTGACTCATCTGTCCATAGAACATTGTTCCAGAACTTTTGAGGATCATCCAGGTGCTTTTTGGCAAACTTGAGACGAGTATGAATCCCATTTTTGCCCAGTGTCTTTCTGATGGTGGAGTCATGAACACTGACCTTAGCCGAGACGAGAGAGGCCTGCAATTCCCTGGATGTTGTTCTAGGGTTCTTTGTGACTTCCTGGACGATTTTACGCCTTGCTCTTGGAGAGATTTTGGCAGGACGGCCACTCCTGGGAAGATTCACTACTGTCCCAAACTTTCTCCATTTGGACAATATGGCTCTGACTGTGGTTCGGTGGAGCCCCAGAGCCTTACAAATTGCTTTGTAACCCTTTCCAGACTGATAGGCATCAACAACTTTTTTCCAGAGGTCTTTAGGAATTTCTTTTGCTCGTGCCATGATGAGCCTCTAGAACCTGTGTGCTGACAACTTCACTCTGATGGTAAGGGCCAAAGTTAGTAAGATTTAGATTGGGCAGGGCTGGCCCAAATCAGGCCTGGTTGTTAACCAAAGTACTCAAACAGTTGACCCCTTTAATTGGGTTGAGTTAACTGGGAGGGGGGGGGCAATAACTTTTTCACACTTGAAGATTGCATGTGTTTAAATTGGTTTAAATTTAATTTATACAAAATGATATTTTATATCTGAATTAAAGTTATATACAGTCAAATTCGCATGAATTTACAGTGATTGACAAAGTAGAAGTAGCTATTTAAGTCTGTTAACGTATGCAAAAAGTGTCAAAAATGAACATAAACGGTGTATTTGTATAAAACACATGTACAATGTTTAGTCGTGATAACAGCGACGACAAGATATCGTTTTTTTTATTGTTATTATTAAACAAAAGTATAAATATACACTGTTGGAATTTACCGGTTCTTCCTCCATAACCGCCGTCTCCACAACACTAATTCAATGGGATTTTCCAGATACAAAATTTAACACCACTAATGATGACGTCCTTGGAAGCTCCGCGCGCGCACAAACCTCCAAAGCCACACAGCGTGAGCTTCCGAGCCTGCAGAAAAGCCATCTATTTGACAGCGAGTCATTAAAAAACACACACACACACAAAAAGAAACTGAAAATGAACACCTTCCCAGATCCCTCTATCCCCTCACATCCCATGTAATGTATTATTATTATTATTATTATTACATACTGGATGGTGTATTTGTTATCAATAGTACCCAAAAAACGATTTTCCTGTGGTGAGAGTCAAGACTGGTACAATATATTCAATACAATGCAGTGTTGTCCTTGGCAGTCCTGAGCCAGAAACCTATTACTGAGGGTAAAATGAAGAGAAAATGCCATACCCAGTCATTCTGCATTGGTAGTAAGTGGATCATATATGGGGACCACAACTGTTGTGGGACGGACTGCTCATTAACATATTTTGCATTTTTTTTTTTACAGAGGAGACAGTTATCTTTTGAGAGATACCCAGATATTTAGTGAGCAAGTAGTCTGAGTGAAGTTATCAAGCAACAAACTCTCCCTCCCCAGCTGTGCTGCTTTCCTAGAAATAGGAGAACATTTTGGGGTAGCATGCTAGTCTTGCTGTAAATCACGTGTTATTTCCCAATGTTTGAACACTATGTGTACGCTTAAATAAATAAATACATAAATACATACACATTTTCAGAATGTAATCTCACGAAGTGTGGTTACCTCTGGTCCCTGGCTTGGATGTGTGGTAAATGTCGTGGCACTGTACTTTGAGCGCCATCTGCTGTTGATTTGCAGTACAGCCCAATCCTTGTAGCTTCTGTTTGTTCTCCATGAAGCAGGAAGTCAGAACTGGACAAAATGGCGGCGCCGAAGGTTATACCGAAAGATGCTCAGGTACAGAACACTATGCTACCTTTTCCAAGATTGAAAGGATCAGGTGATGAAGTTACTGGACGTGTTAACAGCCAGTTAAAGTATACCAAGCTCAATGCACTACGGATTAGCCTTTCTGCGTACACGATGTTCATTCTCATTTCCAATATATACAGTACGCGGAAACAATACAATGTTTTCATCAGTGTCATTTTACAGCGGATGGATGTTTGCCGTGAATTATACAGGTGTGTCGATATTCCATGAGTTTTTACTTTATTAAATTAACAAAACGGGAGCTGTTGTCTTTTCTTACCATAATAAAAATAGTCCCAAGTGTCAGATTCCCTATAATTAAACACAAGGACACTGAACAAGTTCACGGCTTTTCTCAGTTGACGTGCATGTTGTATTACCTGTATTGCGTCTTTTGCAATTAACTTAAATGTTATTTTTTTCCAGTGCAGAAAGCTAAAGAGTAATAACTACAGTACCATTGTAAACTACTAGTACACATTAAAGAACAAAACAAAAGCGATGCTATTTGACTGCAGTCGTTGTGTGCAGCTAATGGCACAAAAGCCAAGTAGCGTTTTTGTAGGATGTTTTTTTTTTTTTTTTTTTAATTTATGTCTAAAAGCATAGCAAACTAAGCACAGTAAAGCATAAGTATTGAGAATACCAGTAAAGCGTATTAGCAAACAAAAGCATGGTAAACCTGCAAAAATACCGTGCCGAAATAGCATGCTAAACTTTTATAAGGGTGGGGAGTGGGACCAAACTGCTTTAAATGTTGGCGCGCTGGAAGACTATTCCTATCAGACGTGCCGCCTAACTGAACACACCAGCTGCTAACAATTACCGATTACATTTATTTTTAAATAATTTGTGACTCTTCAATGGTAATGTCTATTTGTTTTTCTTTTTTAAGTGTCATTTCTGCATTAATTTAGACAGCTATTTGTGTTGTTATTTGTCCCCCATATTTAGGTTATGACCCAGATTCTGAAGGATATGGGTATCACAGAGTACGAGCCAAGAGTAATTAATCAGATGCTGGAGTTTACCTACAGTGAGTATTCTCTGTTAGCTCCTGGAGCAATGGGCATGTATTGATCAAATATTTGTTTGTCTTTTTTCACTATTGGTACGTTTTGCTTTTGCTCCAGTATAGCGGTGTTCTTCTAAAAGAAAAACAATGTTTGTGTTATAAAACCAAATAAGTGTCTTCTGAGACAAAGCATGTTACTGGCTAAAAGCATGTCAGTCAATGGGGAAATTAGCTGATTGGCAACTGACATGAAAGAAGGCAGTGAAGGGGTGGGCATAATTGCTCACTCTCCATGTGAAATGACCCAAGAAGAACAAGACAATCTAAAAGCATGGCTTGTGTTTTTTTTTATTTTTTTTTTTATTTTGTGTAATACCAGATATCAAGTTTTGAAATTAAAATACATGTTTGCTATAACATGTGTTTCTTTCAAAACTGCTCATTTGAGACCTATACAGTGAATATATGTGCATGCAGGAACATTTTATGGAACTATTTTGTTTGCTAGTTACTTTAATGTTAATGAAATGTCTCACAAATGTCTACACCTTATAAATAGGAGTCTACTTAAACCATGGAGAATTTACATATTTTTTGTGGGTAGGTTATGGAATAAAATTAGGATTTCGCAGACCTGCTGAAACATTAAATAAACTTAGAAAATATTTCAGAGAACTATAAAAGCCTAAAATAGTGGTACTTGCTTCCTTACTAAAACAGAGTGCTGTCGTTTGTTAAAGCCAAGCATGCTGTTGCTGTCGACATTCTCTGTCTCTGGTGTGAAGACTTGCCCATACATTAAGACTGCACGTTCTCCATCCACTGAATTGGTTGGAAGTGTACGGCAACGCTTTGCCAAGTTCTACAGATGCGGAAATCGATTAGAAACAGTCCCAAAACTCGGTTACCCTCAAGGGCATCTGGTATTCTTTAATAAAGGTCTATATGCAGCACGTTTGTTGTCATGTTGTTTGTCCCATCTAGGAATTTATTTTATTAGCACTGAGTCAAAAGCAAGAAAACTTGCCTTTTCGGGTCTAAAATTCTAACTGCGTTTAAAAAGTAAGCAACAGGTTGGTTGAAGCAAGCGTTTTTTGCTTTGTCCTCCATTTTTGGTATTTTACCTCCAATGCTGAAAACTAGATTTTAGCAATCTAAATCAAAACAACAATGCAACACTGACTCTGTCCCACCTCCTACTGTACAGTACAGGTCACAGCAAAGCCAGTACAGACACACCGATAGGCTGATTAAAACATCGTTGTCATGTGAACAGTAAACAAGAAAGTTAACCGCTTTGGAGTATTTTTTTAAAATGTTATTTGTCTAAGGTATGTTTATTTTGTATTTTTGCCTAAGTGCAATGCACACAGGACAGCGAAGGAATAAAAAAGCCTATCTACAGAATTAAGATATGTAGTTTGCAGTCACTTGCGGTGTGCAGTAGTTAATTTAAATTTGTTTTTTTTTTTCTCTCTGTACTAGTCCGATATGCATTGGCCCCTAAGGTGAATTTTGCGGTGGCCTTTCAATTTCCTGATTTCCGTGAATTAGGTAGACCCCTACTTATAAACTCCCAATTCACCTTTTTTTTAAAAATCTCCCAAGGGGTATACAATTGTAAACCCCCCATTTTTAAAATTAAAAGCTTGCTTTCTTTGTAGGATATGTAACAACAATAATAGAAGATGCAAAGATCTACTCAACCCATGCCAAGAAATCAAACGTTGATGCCGATGATGTGAGGCTAGCTATCCAGTGCCGAATGGACCAGTCGTTCACGTCCCCTCCTCCTAGAGATGTAAGTCGTGTGAATTTGCATTCAATATCCAACTGGTTAGGGGTACAGCCATCTGGTGTCCATGCCACTTTGGAATGTGGTTTTGATCTGATCAACACTTCTTACTCTAAGAAGTGTCCGACCTGGTCAGTGTTTGAATAGAAGACACTGTGTTATATGAATTAACCTTGGTGGCTTCAGGCATCATGTTTCCCTGCTCCTCTACTCTTCCAGTGAACCAGCATAGTGTAGGTGCTACCTGTGTTGTTACTGGAGCTGCTTTAAGACAAGTGGGTCTATTCAGTTAATCTTGATAAGGGCAGATCCAAATACCACCATCGTTTAAATCAAGGGGTTTTTGCAAAAAAACACCTCCAGCAGTGGAAGTGAGACTCTATAGTGTATTGTCTCTTTGAAAGGAAGTTAAAGCCAGGATTGATAATTGATATTTGAATGCTGAAGGCATTTCAATCCACCACTGTTTCGATACACACTTGAATAAAGTGTGTATTTGCGGTGCGTACAAACCCCATTGCACTGTTCTAAAAAAACTGCAGGGTCTGTGTTTTTATACTTATGCTCCCTGCCTTGGCTCCTTTATCAGGATTTTCAAAGTAAGCCGGCAACCGGCGCAATCTACCATCTAAAATTATATTTGCGCTGGCTACTTTTATTTAAAAATATTAAGATTATTTTCAGGTATTATCTTTCAGTGTATTCCTTTTATTATTATATTGTAAAATATGTACCCATAGGTGCTTGTCATTCTGGGAGTTCATGTACAGAGGCTGAACGCCTATAAGAAAAAAGGTGGGATATCAGCTGATCCCTTGTCAGCTGATGATATACAAATGCTTGCAAGTGTAGAGCAGCGGTAACCCCAGTTTCTTGCAACAGTTGCGATGGTGATCAAACGTGTGTGAGTAGTACTGTTGTGTAAAAATGTAGCTTAAAATGAACAGTTGCATTCAAGAAATTTAGAATTAGAACAGCAAAAAAAAATACACTTCGTTTGTGTGTTGGACATGCGACATTAACAAAATGCCGTGAAAATAAAGAAAATAATTTTAAAGAAGGGCTGTAATGTATCAAAAAGCTCAATAATTAAACAAAAAAGGAAGTGAAAAGGTTACCATATCAAGCTGAAAAAAGTTGTTTGTGAACTCCAATGAACCAACGTTATCTTTCACCAGCCAAGTCGTAGAGTGTTTAAATAGAGTTTTGAGTCAACATGAACAGATTTATTTCTTCTGTTGCATCTTCTTAGCAGCCACAACTATCCCAGGAGTTTAAGGATGATTGAATTGCAGCTCAGGTTCCCTAGTTAGATAATGAGCTGATAATTTCTCAGCTAAAGAAGCATGCACAGTAATTTAAGACGTTACCATAATGAAAACAGCATGGAGCTGAGTTTTGGACTAAAGCAGGGTCAGCTGTTGCAGGGAAACAAAGCTTATTTCTCAAGCTGACCATTTGACGGTGAAAGCAGAACGCATAGAAATAATTGGGACTGTATTTTGGAAATGTACTGCTGAGAAAAAAACATTTAGGGAATTAAAAATGAAATGACTGCAGCTTACTTGATTGCAGATAAACACATTCACTAAATTTAGCTCTCGGATTGTGCTAATGAAAATATCTAATGTATTGAAATGTGTTTGCTGTGGTGTATTTAATATAGCAAATAGTAGAATGAACAATGCAATTTAAACTTGTTTTTACTGAAAAATAAACAGTAATGTAATCATAAGAACTGTCTGTGTTACATGCTCTCAGATCAGGACTTTACTAACACTGAGCATGGGAGCTGCTTCCCATATTACAAGTGGACAAAATTAAAGGTGCGGTCACCAATTCCATGCACATCTTCAGCCAGTCTTGTATTGCAGGGGCCTTGATGAATCTAAAGTAAATTTCTTCTTGTTGATCTTGCCTTGCTGTAGCAGTGCTGAAATAAAGCTCCTTCATTGCACTAATGGAGTACTTTGTCAGACACTGCAAGCAGACCACTACTAGTCTAGCACATGCTTAAACTGTGCAACAGTGCTCCAGAATGCACCATTTTAATCCCTTTTTTCAAAAACTTCCACTGGGAACCCCACTCCCACACACTCCCTCCTCGGCGTTATGCGTCTCTGAGATAGGTGCCTCCTACTAACTTAGAAGTGCCACATACTTTAAAACTAATTAAAAACCCTGCTTTATACATTTATACATTTCTCACAACCTCAAATCCCTATGAAGGGGACGGGCATCCTTCAAATAACATGTTGCTTCTCAGATTCCACATTAATAATTGAATACTACTTACTTCCACTACTATTAATAATAACAAAACACCCTTTAAACACTCTTTCTTCAGTTTCTACTTGAGGTGGCAAGACAGAAGAATCAGACTCCTTTGCCATTAATTAAGCCTTACACTGGACCCAGACTCCCTCCAGATAGATACTGCTTAACAGCCCCGAACTACAGACTGAAGTCCCTGCAGAAGAAGGTAAGCACTAAGCAACAAACTGATGCTGTTGGTCACTAAGCTTAAAGAGTAAGTAGCGGGGTTCCGAAAAATATAGCGTTATACATCCCCACGTGTTGCTACAACTGTAAATAACACACCTGTAATATTTATTTTCGCTAACATCCTGACAACTTTTTATACTTATAGCTTTAAAGTCTGTTTCAAAGCTCTTTTCAAAATGGAGCTAGTGCACTAGGGTTTGAGATCTGCCCTCTAAATCACTGCAGGAAGAAGAAAGAAAAAGAAATGCTCAGTCTTTTCTGTTCCGTACCACGTCATGGTTCGTTATTGCTCTGTTACTTGAATGACAATGTGGGCAATAATCTTTACACTGTCAGTGCACTAGAGCGGCCACTTTGGAAAGAGCTTTGAAACAGACTTTAAAGTTAGAAGTGTAAAAAGTTGTCGGGATGTTAACAATGAAAAGAAAAATGACAGGCACGTTATTTAAACCGATGTAGCAACACGTGGGGATGTGTAACGCTGTATCTTTTCGGAACCCCGCTACTTACATTTTTAAGAGAGGAGCTATTCAAGGAAGGGTATACTTCTTGGTTAATGGATCATACATCTGCGATGATAATAAGACACCCATTGTGCATCAGTATTAGCTTTTCCTCTCTACAGTTTGTCTTTTAAAACTGTAATGGAGAAAAGCTGGCATATTTATTTAACCAAACCCTGTTCCTTCTACCAAACTCAATTCTAGCAGCACACAGTGCATTGCATGAGAACATGTTGGCTCCTGGGGCTGGATTTGAACCACAGTGTGCAATAGGGGACTGCAAAGTATTGGATCATGTGGGTTACACCAGCGGGTGTTGCAGCGTTAAACGGAGCTGTGACCAGTGATTAGAAAACCTAGACAGATTCAAACATTTATGCACAAGTCTTATTTCAATCTCTTCATGGTCTTCTTTATTTTGCTTTTTGTGCAATGAGTTGGAATCGGTTTGATTTTTTTTAAGGTGTCGTCGTCAGCAGGAAGAATCACTGTACCTCGACTGAGTGTTGGAGCGATGAGCAGCCGCCCCAACACTCCCACTATGGGTAAGGATAAGAAACTTCATGCACAGCACTGACACCTTAGTGTGTGTGATACAGGCCCCACAGGGCTAAACACCCACATTAAAGCAAGTGGTGGGAGAAGAACAGCAGAACAAAAGCAAGCTTTCCCTGTGATTCACCTGGACATCCCACACTTACCATCCTGTCTTACCCTGACCTCAAGAGCCTCGTCTCCCTTCAATGAAAGGCACCAGTACACAGTTCAGATCAGCCCCTTCATTCTCATGGCTCGTAACATTTAACAGTACAGAATTTTTAAATGAAAATCACACATTTGCACTGTTGAAAGAGATTTGTATTTGCCATGTTAGTCAAAGTAATAGTGACAATTGATGCAAAGATTTGCTACTGTTTATTAGATTAAAGGTGATATAAAAATCACATATTTGCATTAAACTTAGTTTTTACTTTTACAATGGGTTCCATGGAAAGTGTCCCTGACACCGCAGTGAACTCGTGCTACCTTGAGTCACGTCAGGGTGTACCGCAGTTATTGTGCACTGCAGCTTGAAGTGTAAAACCAATACTTTTTTTTTCCAGCAGAGTGCGCCAGAGATCTCTTAGGAATTGAATGGGTTGTATATTGTTGTTCCTTAACAAGATGATTTCTGATTAGGATTTGTTTAATACTCTCCTCCCTCTCTTGGGTACTGTATTAACAAACGTACTGTATTTGTTAAATTCATTTGCTGATTGATAATAAGACTAAAGCAAAAAAACTTTCCCCTGCCTGTATTAAACGCTATTGAAATTGAGATGTTATTCCCCACTCATGAAGGTTAGGAATACAGGTTCTGATTTTAACGTTTATTTTTTAATTTAAAAATAATCAGGAGAATTTATTTTCATTGTAAATGCTTGAAAAATGACTCAGGTGGTTTTTCAATTTATTTTGTCCATCACTGCATCACCAAAACTACTGTAGGCATTGGATAAAAGATTACCTTTGGGAAATGTAAAGCACAACACATAGATATGAGAAAGTGTTATAGATTGTTTATTGCAAATTTCAACTTGAGAGTTTGCTCAGTAAACAGATCAATTAAGATGATTTCCACAGGGTTCTTGGTAGCTCGTTTATCCTGTCTCGCTCTTCTGAGAACAATCCCCAAACCATTTAAAACAAACAAACCCCCAAAAAATCATAAACTAGTTAACTGCGGGGTTGGCTGATTTAAATCAAGTCGATTTAACCAAAAAAAAAAAAAAATCATTGATTTAAATCATTTTTTTCTTTTACTACCTATTTTATATAGTCTCTCAAGGAAAAGACATGGAAAGTATGTTTTAAAAACCTTTTATTAACACAAACATCTTAGTCCTAAGTAACAACTTTGTGTGTTTGGACTGACATATTAAAGAGAAAGAAAAGTAAAAGAAAAGAATGACTGGGATGAGTGAGGGGGATTTTTCTCTGGCGTACTCCAGCACTAAATTCTTGTAGTTCACATTTAGAGAATGCCACTATGATAAATAATTTGCTTTATTTATGTATTCATATAAGATTGAGTAATTTAGTTTTGTATGTAACTGTTCGCAAACTAACATTTCCAACATCCTTAATTTTACAGTTTGGAGGTACTGTAGCACTACAACTACGGTACTACAAACAAAATTCCATAATTTAAAACAAAAAAAATCATATATGCTATACTATTAGCTATAATAATATTGAATCTGTTTTCTAGCCATAAAGCAGGCATACATGGTGTGGTGTATTCATGCTGCATTTGGTTTTCAGCATTTTCCACTAAATCAAAGTTTTTACTGTTAATTTCAATTGCAGTCGTGTTTGTTTCTTGGAAAGGGATGAAGCGCTGGTGAAACACCATCTACCCAGAATATTGTTTTTAAAGTTCTAAATAAATTTGCACCACCTGGTGATTTTTTGGTGCACTGCAGATACCCAGCCTACCGCGGGACCAGGGACAGTTTCTATGGAAGCCACTGTATGTCGAGTGTAGTATTTGATTTGATTGTGGTAACAGTATTCTGACGGTACTACCATGTTCGCTTTACTTTTGTTCCCTCAGGTACGCCTGTATCACAGTCAGTCACGCTCACCACTAAGGTGGGAACACCTGTGTCATTGTCAGGGCAGCGCTTCACAGTCCAGATCCCTTCATCACAGTCTTCAACAGTGAAATCAGGTAAGATAGTATTTTGTTTAGTTATCAGTATTGTAGCATCCCTTGTTCACATGAAGCCTCTCAGGCAGAGACTGCTAAATGATTTTTCTTTTTTTTGTGTCCTAAGAAGCTGGATTCAGTGGTGAAAGGCTGTAACATAAACCCACAGAGGAATAGGTTCTCAACACAATAGATTTGGTAGCCATGCAGAGCGACCTACACTTACTGTGTTGCCTCATGTTGCTATGTCAACCCTGCTGCCTGATGGGTTCCAGCACACAACGGCAGGACTGGCGTTTGTTCTCCAGGGGCTGGTAGCCCGACTGCGTCTGCTGTAGAGCTCCAGGGTATAAAAAGGGAAGTGGGTATCCTCCCACTGACCTTCAGTTCTCTTAAGCTGTTGTGGGGAGATGCGTTGGTGAGGAGGAAAATAACTAGACACTTTGAGAGAGAGATCAAAATAACAATAACAAAGTGAAGTTGGGACCTGCTGAGGCTGCACAAACTCCTGCTGGTAACCTGTTTTTGAGAAACACTGCATTCAATTATACAAATAAAATGAAAAAGCAACTGTAACACCTTGTTAAACATTGATCCAAACTTTTTGAAACACATTTCTTTCATTTACAGCTATGCCCTCCACCCCTACAGTTCAAAACGTGCTCATCAACCCCTCCTTGATCGGCTCCAAAAACATTCTCATCACAACCAGCATGGTGTCGTCACAAAGCTCAGCCAACGAGTCGAATGCTTTGAAGCGGAAGCATGAAGATGAAGACGATTACGACACTCTGTAACCAGGGACAGAGCCACACCATGGAAGGAGCTGCTGGGACAATGTAAATAATGACGCTTCACCACTGTTTAGTGCATCTTCCTTTATTTTTTATAAAAGCTGTTTACATGAGAAAGTATGTAAGCATAGAACCATATAGCATGCACATGTTGATGTAAAAGACCCACTGTGTCACCTAAGCTTTGTATTTGTAGTGGAATTCATGTAGAGCTTTGCATCTAGTGATGTCCACAGGGAACCGCTTGTGTTGTGTTAAGACTAGGCTGAGAAAACTAACTGATTCCAGACCGATCTGCCTGTTCAGACTAACCCTCGGATCGGACTCGGACCTCCTGGGCAGGAGCTCTCGGATCAGTTTAGATAGAATAGCTTCCACAAGACCAGATGAAGTGAAGTCTGAAGAGACAGACCTGTTCTGTAGTGGTTTGCTTTTCTAAAAACACTGTCCAAGCGGGTGAACCTGTGTGGATGTCGCTGCATGTCTGATTTACAGCTTGGATGGAAGCGTCAGTAACAAGCTGCTTCCTGGGCATTGCTATGGGTGTTGTGTATTTGCTTCTGTCACCCAGGTCAACCCTGCCTCTTCAAAAAGCACAGTGAAATCATGTACTCGCATGACACCAGGTCCGACCCGGGTAGAGCATGCCAGTGTGAAAGGGGCTTAAGATGATTTTTTATTTTTATTTATTGACATGGAAATGTCAACAAACAGAACCATTGAATTGGAGGTGAACTGGAGATCGGTACTAGTCTGAACACAGCAAAAAAGTTAAAAACCACAATTGCATATTTGCATATAAATATACAGTACCTGTAAAACATGAACACATCTCGCCAGTCACTGTACACTTAATTCCTCGTGAGCTGATTTGAGGTGCGCCTGACCTCTGTGAACTGCCCATTGCAGGCATTTAAACACAAATATGTATTTGGTGATCCTATGAACACCATTGTTAAGCGACTTACTGTAACTGCTAATGAGATCAGCTGAGCAGAAGAGCCACTTTTAGACATTGTTAACATCTTTGCATGTGCCCAACAATACTGCCCACCCATATTCTCTCTCAGTGTCTCCCTTAAAATTCTCAAGAAAGGGTTTACTGACTTATTTGTAAACCATGATTAAGCATATGCAATAATTGAGTACAGACAGTGGCCATTCAGCCCTGAGCTCTCTAAAGCAGAGACTAATTCCACTTGTGAGTTGTAATCAACCCCAGACAAATGAACCAGCCTGTAGCACCACCCAGCCTCCTATTGTCTACTACTTTAAAAGATGTATCTTTTGTTGCACATTCTGTTACCATCACTTCTAATAAAGAAGTCAACTTCCCTCTCTGTATGAAGTGGATGGTAACACTCTGCAGACGCACTTGCACAGCAAAGGTTTCAGCAGCTGACAGCAATATTCGTGCAGTGTAAACCACAGTGAGCAGTCCCTGTCGTAATTACAACCATCCTTCAGCTAGAGCTAGTCTGAGGACAGTAAACAGCCCTTCAGTGTATGACTCATTTCTGCTGCAGCCAACATCTTTAAAGTAGGGATCTGAGTTTAAAATGTTTAGTACTCTCATTATAAATTAATATCTTCCCAATTTATCCAAATTCCTTTTTATTTATTTATTTATTACACTTGTTGGTGTCCATGGTTTACAGGGGCATATAAACAGAAACCTGCCAATACAGTCCAAAACTGTAAGGTTTATAGTGTTTTAGAAGGATTCATGGCCTCTCCTCAATGATTCCCTCAAAGTATGTCAGATCTGCTGTCTTCATGATAGAAACTGGGTGATGCAGCTTTTATATATTCCAGAATACAATGTGAGTATTTGCAAAACACATTCCTCAAGCCAGTCTATCCCCGCTCACCACTCCTGGACATGCATTTTCACCCCCAGAATGCTGGTGGGAGATTGGGATCCAAATGACATGCCTAGGATTGGTGAAGGTGGATGCAGGGTGCGGTTAGGCAAGGAGATAAATAGTAGTGCATGTCTGAGTGCGTGTAAGTTGGAGAGTGAGTGACAGAGTGACAGACAAAGCCGGAGGTTATTTGAAAATAACTCCTTTGCTCTATTGTGTCTGACTCTGCTGTGTCAAAGGATAACAGTGTGGCATTTGTTGTTTTTAATTAGTCATTTAGCTAACACTTTTATCCAAAGTGACTTACAGAGACTAGGTAGGGGGTGAACTATGCATCAACAACTGCAAAGTCACATGACATGGACCTCGTTTTTACATCTCATCCAAAGGCGGGAACACAAGGAGATTCAGTGACTTGCTCAGGGTCACACAACGTGAGTCAGTGACTGGGATTGAACCAGTAATCTGTTAACCCTTTCTTTAACCACTGGACCACCAAGCCACCTTAACATTTTGATGTTCCAGTGTGTTGATACCAAGCTTTTTTATTTTGTGGACAAAATATCTTTGTTCTCCAGTTTTAAATAATCCTAACATTTTTTAAACATTACACCAGTCAATAAGTGTATGAAAAAATAGCAGTTTTTTTTGTTGTTGAAATTTTTAAACAATTTTTTGGGGGACCAGTTAGGATTGTTTTCCAAATGGTTTCATGTGGGTACATCCGGTATTAACATTTGTAAAAATCCAGGCACCGAATATAGCCAAATAATATTTCACAGGAGGAGGCAAGGACAGCCCTCCTAGTTTAGAGTGAGAGTCTAGTTTTCTTTATTCTGGGCTGGGAACCTTCCATAGAAAATCTACCCAACAGAGAGGTTGGCAACATTTTCCAGTTCAGCATGTTTGACTATTACTTCTAATTAGTATACTGATTATTGATAGCCAAAAACGTCATTGCAATCTTCACATAATATAATGATTTACATGCAAATAAGCATTTTCTCATCCAACTAAGTGTATGATTTGTCATCGACCCAGCCTCCCCAAATGATATCTATAGATCAATTTCTAAATCTGTTTAGGTGTGGAATTAACTGCACTGACAGTGCTGTAAATGTGGAGCCTTGCCCCTGGAGCACCCTTTGGGCATGATGGGATCACAGACCCCTTTGCGCATAGGAAAGCATGCACCATTGCGTAACCCTGTGAGTCCACAGGGTCACTATTCCCTTTAGGAGTCTAACCCTGCTGACGGGACAGACTGTAACGGCTGCATATCACACAGCACTGCCTGTGACAGGTGCACATGGCAGTAATGACGTGATGCCTCAAATGTAGTTTCATTACAGGGTACTATGAGGCTGTCAGCAGGGCGGCTAGCAAGGGGTGGGAGGTAAGAATAATCAAAATACTCACTTAGTCTCAGAGTGATGACAAAAAGAGCCCGCGTGGGGAATTAACTAGAAGCATGTTTTAATAGTGTCTTTAGTAGAAAACATATTTCTACAAACTATCAAACTTAAAAAAAAAAAAAAATGTAATCATGAAAAATTCAAGGATATAAAGCCTTCTGTTCTTTATTTTTATTGCATACATTTTGTCATGTTTATTTTTTATTTGTGAAAATGAAAAACAGAAGCTACATAGAACTGCGAACCAAATAACATGAATGCTATGTGGGTAAGAAATGATGTATTAATAATGTAATATTACATTATTAATAATGTAATGTTACTTTGACTTAGCTCTAGTTGCCACCGGAGACATACAGTATGTTTCACTGCCTGGTCACTAGATGGCGCTGGCTCTTCTAAATTGACACTTTGACTGATTGAGATTAGATTGAGGAGCAGCTCCGGGACTCAGGTGAAACAGCACCGCAACACCACGTTTAAAAACATAACAGGGGTGCTGTTAGAAGCACTCAGACTGCAAACATAGCAAAGGGGGGATGTGAAGCTGATTACTGCTGCACCTTCACACTTCTGTCCCTCAGAGTTTTTGATCAGTCACAAATTAGAAGAAAATGAAAATTTAAAAGACTTTCATGTCACAAATATATTAGACTTCATGCCGGAGAACAGTGTTCTTTGGTAGTCATTTCTTAATGACTGTTCCTTCGAATAGGCTTTGATGTGTTGTTCTGTTGTGTTGCTTGCTGGTCATGTATCTGCACATACTGAACTCTGTAAGGGCCCTCACGTTGTGTTTGCCAGGGTTCTTTCTCAGCTCCATCACATACAAACACAGACAATCATTACACTGACGTAGGACTAAGCCTGTGTGCATCCTAGCAGTGCTTTTTATCATTTCTGAGGTATTTAATGTGATTTATTTCACTTCTTCAAACTTTTACCTGCTAGTCCAAAGAGTGTAGGACAGTTTTTCCCAAACTGTGAGCCGGGTGCACCAGAGGCTTTCAGTAATTATAATAACAATAATAATATCAGTAATAAAACACATTTAAATGAGATGGATGCAGTAATTGTATCAATTAAATATGTGATTAAAACCAAGATTAACTGCGATACATTTTTTTTTAATTTCAAGATTAATTGCAATTACTTTTTTAATTGCTTGACAGCCCTAGTAATTATACATGGCTAATCACAAGACTTAGAGAATGGATTTGTTTATCCCATTGAGATTTCTCCTAATCCCTTTTACTGCAGCTACTCCAAATTTGGCTGGTGATGGCCACATACACCTTCAATATTTTATTGGGCAGTGAACAGCCTCAAGATGGTGCTATTGATTCAAATAATTGTCTAATTTAGCCCTGAATTTTTGTTTTGAGTGTTGCTGTATAATTGACCAAAATTACAATTTTAATGAATACAGTAAAGATCTCTTTAGTTTCTCATTTAGAAGACTTCATCCGAAAAAATGTCTTTATACTGATTTTATATCTATGAATCAGTCCTTAGAAATTCTGGCATGTGATTGGTTAAATACAACTATTACCCCTGTGTAGCAGGGTGGTAGTAAGCCCTGCTGATTAAATGTGTTTATTTTTAGAACGGGTTTCCCCCTCCGCCCCTGTGTTATTTTGTATTTGTTTATTATGATTTATTTATTATATTTATATGACGGCGAAGCGCCGCGGGTTTTGTTATTGTTTTGTTTATTTTTTTAAAAACGTGTTCTGGCAGAGGCGAGATTGGTGCTCGTCCTCTGCCAGGAATAATTTAAAAACTCGTGCAGATTGTGGCTGAGGGGTAATAGAATAATTACTAGCCAGTTAAACCCCTCGGCCACGGTATATAAGCCTGCAGCTCTCTGCGCTCGAGGTGGGGTGTTCAAGAGGAGGAACGAGAGCAGAGAGAGAGAGAGAGCGAAGCAGCACCTGAATAAACTACAATACAGGAACAGTGACAGCGACTGCCCAGCCTGACCTGTATGGTTTATTTATTAGTTGTGTTCGAGATTTGTTTTGTTTGAATATTTATTTTCGCTCTGTGAGCAAGTCTTTTTATTAAAACCTTTTATTTATTTTTGTTATTTAAAAACAAAATGGCGCCGCCGCGTCTTTCTTTTTAAACTGCAGTACTGCTTGGTGTCAGTTTGTTTTGGTTCCTGCTTCTGACCTGACATCACCGCACACCCACCCTGTCACACCCTGGGACGCTGCTTATGGTCAATAGTTTTTTTTTACAAACTCCAAATTATGCCCTCACGCTGAGCGTCTTTCCTCTCTTCACACAGCAAAGCAAAATGGTGGACAAACCCGCATCTGAGCCTCCTGGACAGCGAGTTTGTGATGTAACAGAAAATGAATTCCAAAGTATACTACAAAACAAAGATGCTGCAAACACTAAAATCATCATAAAAACTGCACTTTCAGTGTTTTCTGCCTTTCTAGAATCCAAACAAATCCAACTCGACGATGTAAATAAAACTCAACAGACTCCTCTGAGAATTCTCTGCCGCAGTGAGAAAGTCAGACGGACAGTTCTATGCCAAAAAAAACTTTAACAACTATGTGCTATGGACCTCAAAAACATGACTTTAACAACTATGCGCTATGGACCTCAAAAACATGACTTCAACAACTATGCGCTATGGACCTCAAAAACATGACTTCAACAACTATGCGCTATGGACCTCAAAAACATGACTTCAACAACTATGCGCTATGGACCTCAAAAACATGACTTCAACAACTATGCGCTATGGACCTCAAAAACATGACTTCAACAACTATGCGCTATGGACCTCAAAAACATGACTTCAACAACTATGTGCTATGGACCTCAAAAACATGACTTCAACAACTATGCGCTATGGACCTCAAAAACATGACTTTAACAACTATGCGCTATGGACCTCAAAAACATGACTTCAACAACTATGCGCTATGGACCTCAAAAACATGACTTTCTTGACTGATTCATAAAACAAATATGGACTGCAGACCTCGGCTCATTGTGGGAAACTAAAGACCCCTCGGGAAGAACTATAGTTATCTCCAGGGGATTGGGGGTCACAATCTGCAGCACAGTCTATCCTACAGAATGGCCCATAGTGAGGGTTTGCTTTTAGAGACTTGTGAAACATCGGTAATTTGCACTTGGATACAAAAGCACCAGTCAATCGAGTGTTTGCTAACGTCAGTGTTATTCTCTGTCTAATGCTTTAGTCACAGTAATACAAAGAAAGACATGTCTTTTTTGTTACATTCAGCAAAAAAATAGTTTTTGGAATGCATTAATTATAATGGCAACCCCTTATACTCTAGGTGAAATGATCAAGGAAGTGCAGGACTACCTGAAAGCACAGCTTGCATCTAGATCATATCAAACACACAGACTGTGAATGGTGGACCATGACTTGTAAAATCTATAGCATTATTTTGATAGCTACAATCACTTTAAGTATTATATTTAGCATCTGTTTATTTCCATTTGGATTCGGAGCCCAGATGCCTAAGAGAGTGTGTTGTGTAATGAGTTTTCAGCACTTAAAACGACTGACACTGAACTGTAGAGTGAAATAAAGATCAATGATATTTCCCTACGCTGGAAATGAACACCTTGACACCCCTGTGACTGAGTCTCCTCATTCCGAGTTTCCTCCAGGGTGACTTTCACTTTTATAACACTTAGGAGCGAATGACTTGGAGTGCTCACTAGCAGTAGCATGATTTGCAAATTCAGTTTCCCTGGAGCTGCAATACAAAACAAATGATGGAGCTGTTAGCATAGTGGTCTTAACATGCTGGTCCCCTATTTCTCTCCTATTGAAAGAGAAAAACTACAAAAACAGCAGCTCAGCTGGAGTAGCTCTCATTGATACTACTGGTAGAAATCCTACTCTTTTCCCTCAATACAAAAACCTTAATGATAAACAAGTTATGTCGCTGTTCTAAAAGTTCTTCTTTAAGGGTTTGTCTCATTAACTTCAAAACTGAGACCTTTCAATCTCTGGTGTCTCTTTCCCCCTTCCAGCCAGATTCCACTTCATCCAGGCTTCCTTCATTTCTTTTTTAAGTAACTTTCCAGCAACTTCTGAAGCAACTTGCTGTAGGCAATGTTTTTAAGAAATGCTCACCATGTGAATAATTCAAGCTACAGCATTGACCCAGTGCCCCACAAACACTAGAACTGTGCATTTCTAAAGCTGAGGAATACACAGCTTCTACTGCAAGTTTCTTGTAAGTTTAAACCTTTCAATTTACATGTGGCTGGTCGGTTTAAAAAGTTACATTAAAATTCATCCTAAAGTTGAAACCTTTCTGAAAACCTGGTCTGCAGCTTCTTGGACCAGCCAGATTTCATGCTTGATCCCAGTACTGAACAGAACAGATAGATATTGCACATAGAATGGCTCCCAGCAGTTCGTACACATGTGTGTTTATATTCTAGTTCCATTGGCATCACCTTAGTAGTTGAGTTTGTGTAACAGCTTTGCAATAAATGCATGTCCAGATGGTTTATTTCAGTGCACTGCTAAAAGAAGCTTCAAATTATATTTCTTTAGAGCAGTTTCGAGAGTTCTGAAACTATGGAGCTGGAAAACTAGTAGCCTGGCCCTGTCCTTCAAGTTTGTGAGAGCAGTCCCAGTTTTAAAATGGAGCACTCTAAACGTCCTGAGCTGTTCTCAGTCCCCGAGTTGAAGACATCTTTTCCACAGCAAGAATAGAGATCTTCAGCAGCAATTTATTGACTTGAATATACTTGAGAGTAAATCACTGAGGAAGTCCAATAGCAAAAGCAGGCCAGTGATGAATACCCGGAAACGGGTAAAATTCTCAGAAAAAAAGTGCAGGTATTCATATGCGCCTCCAGGTGTAAACATTGAGACAATCTGAGTGACAGCGAATAAATACTTTCAAAATGTATACATTTTTTAATACAAAATAAACCTTACAAAATAACTGATAAAATATAACCAATTCACCATAAAAAAGGAAGCTGATAACACTGAAAGCTTTGCACCCTCTGCTTGTATCATTCAGTCATGTACTGTAATATAACACTTAAGTTAAACCTTAAATGATAAGTATTAAGAAATATTACACTATGCATTAACTGCTGTAGAGGGAGTTTTGTTTCAAGATATCCTGAAAAAGGGATCATGTTATAAAAAAAAGGTATAAAAAAGCAACTGTGCTGTGAAAAATTATACAGAAAGGTCCAAGTTAAGCAATGCACAATAGGGACTCAAATACCCCTGTAATTATACAGAAAGGTCCAAGTTAAGCAATGCACAATAGGGACTCAAATACCCCTGTAATTATACAGAAAGGTCCAAGTTAAGCAATGCACAATAGGGACTCAAATGCCCCTGTAATTATACAGAAAGGTCCAAGTTAAGCAATGCACAATAGGGACTCAAATGCCCCTGTAATTATACAGAAAGGTCCAAGTTAAGCAATGTTCAATAGGGACTCAAATACCCCTGAGACGCAATATTATTGAAGACAAAGACATGCAGATTTGGTCTCAATTATTATTGCAACCTCAGAATTTCTGAATCACATTGTAGTTGACTGTGGAGATCTGTCTGTTACTCTAAAATCTCGGGATCCTCAGCTGTGTAAAAAACTTACTCTTGGAAAATTTGTGCTTGCATTTTCTGTTTTTCGCAATGTCCTTTGTGATCTCTCGGTCAGATATGGCGGTACCATTTTTATGAGCATCATAAAGCTTTTTCAGCCAAAGCAGCTTCTCAGTTAGCATTGGACAATACACTGATTGACTGGTCTCAACCTGATCCTGATCCCTTTAACCCTATGAGTAGTGAGTTCTAAAATGGACTGCCGGTCCTACGGAGTGAGTTTTTTTTTCTGTCTTCTGCATGCGCTTGATTATTACGAGTACAGCGTACAAACAAGCTGAAAGCTGTATGTTTGTATGTATGTAATGAATACTGACGAAATACAGACAAATACTTTTCACCGTAAATAAATAAAACAAATAAATACGGTACACTTTTTTATTTTGTCATAGGGAAAGGTTTTGACTAAAAAATAACAGGTTGGCAAAAAACAATAAACATTAAACAACGGGGTGGAACAACCAGAACAACATGTCCTAACAAAAAAAAAGGGCTGAACTAGAGAGAGAGAGAGATATGAATAAATCATATCCGGGTAAACAGGTGGTGGGGGTGGAGGGAGTGAGAGTGTCTAATGCTTCAGCGTATGATACTCCATGAAGCATGGAGCAACGCACAGAGCTTGCACTGAGCAATTTTCACCGGTTTACAGACATTGTTGACAACTGTGTGACTGTGTTTATTATATATAATTCAGTCAATATTTGGCAGAGGGCGCAAGAGACCAATAAAAGGTGTTACAGAAACCTAGTGTTACAATATCATGTTATCAGGAGTTTTGTAGGCTCAGTAATTCAAGTTTAAAGTTGCAGAACGTACCGGTACGTTCGTACTCCCTGGGGACCAGAGAGCAGTGAACGTACCAGTACATTCGTATTACTCAAAGGGTTAAGAGCACCTGTGCATCTGCGATAGCGAACGAAGAGCATTTTGAAACTCCACAAAAGAAGAAAGGAGACAAAAGCGCAAAAAAATTTAAAATGTCCAGCAGTGAGGAGGATGACCAAGCCCATCAAGCAAGGCTTCTATTTTTTTTTAACAGCCTGGAGGTGGAAAGTAAATATTCACAAAATAAAAAATGTAATCTATAAGGCTTTGTCTGACCTGCCTGGCACTTGCAGCATCTATTCGGCACGGGTCGTGGGGATGAGCAGCGGGGTCAGTAGCCACCGCTTCAGTGGATACCCGTTGTCCCCTATCAACCAGCCTCTCAGACTGTCATCCCGCTGAAACGCAGCTGCCACCTGCAAATCAGCAAGGATAAACCAGTCATGAGCGGAGCCAGGATGGTTTGCATACACATTTGTGATGTAGTTGTTTTCATCACAGATCACACACTTCTTGCACGTTGACAGAACAGGTCGCCTTATGATTTATGTAGAGGTGCCTATTCTGTGTTGGTGCGCGTACCTGCACATGTGTGCAATCGATGGCTCCCAGGACACCAGGAAACCCATACCTCCAAAAAAAACATGCTTTGTATTTTGTTGCAGCTCGTGAGAGGCAGGGAAATGGATGAATTCTCCTGCCCGCTTTACTAAAGCTGCAGGTACATCTCGCACTGCACAGCCAACTGGTTCATGTCTGCTGTATACTGTAAAGCCATCAATATTTGCAAGCCTTTCATTATGCATTTTTTGTGTATGAAAAAAACACAAACATTGTTGGCACGAAATCAAAATTCCACTAACAATACATACTTTGTATATAGCAACAGATAGCCAACATTTCGCCAAATATTTTGGTTGCAAATACTTATGGCTTTACAGTAACCCACAGTATGTTGGAATGAGCCAGTGGTATAAAATGTTAATGCAGCGGGTACCCTTATGCTACAGGCAAACAGTGTGATCTCCACATGTCTCCTTCCAGGTCAGCCTGGAGCAGTTGGCAGATGTCAGTGATTGTTTGTGTTTTGAGGCAAAATTGCTGCATACGTTGTGTGTCACACAGGCTCAGAAAAGACAGATGACTTCTAAATTTTTGGGGATGTCTCCTCCTCCTCCTCCTCTCTCTTTGTCTGGCCACGTAGGAATCCAATGAGCACTCCATATTTCTTTTATTTCTCCTTTTTCTCTCTCTTTTCTTTAACTGCTTCCCTGGTAGTTTCTGCAGTATTTATGTGCGCCTGATTTTGATGCGCTAACTGTCTGCAAAAGTGTTTTTCAAATGTTGCTAAATAGGGCCCAATGTGTTCTAAAGCCCTCTTGATGTTCATTTCGGTTCTTAATTTTGATGTATTTTTGTATCTCTGTATATTAGGGGAGCTGCATTTGAACAACAACAACAACAACAACAGCAAGTAAACGCAGCGGCAAAAAGTGTTTTTCAATTTTTTTGTATGTGATTTACCCCACCGTTTTGTTTACATGTTGAAATCCTTAATTAACTGAGTATCTGGGAGATCCTGTTATTCATGATTATTAGGCTATTATCTTGTTTATATTGCATCGATTGTATGGAAATGTGGTGTTCTGCTCCTAATGATGCCATTTGAATCAATGTACATTTTTAAAGAAGGTATAAATATAAATACATTGATGAATATATTCATGTTGTTATTAATAATCAGTCAGATAGCTAGCCTAATATAAAACGTAACTAAAATGTATTCATGTTTTTAAACATTGTTTCAATGTAATAGCCTAATAATAATAGCTTGTTTTTTGTTTATGAGAAGTCTATGGATATGTGTATAAAGTATCTCAAATGTGGTCCTACTTGGGAATGTTTATTATAATGGTACAGAAGCTGCACCACAAATAAAAGAAATAAATAACAAACCAAAAACTTCCTTACAGAGGACAACAATCTGGAGGGATCTACTTTTCATTGTATATAAACATCACGTTTTAAAATGAACCTTCCAGTGAAAAAAGAATGGATATTAAACACAAAAAATGAAGTTTTACTTGACAGTAAGAGCTGACAATTCCAAAAAAGACAGGAAATTGTCAGGTAAGGCCACCAGAGCACCCTTACCTGACCCATGTTCTGACAAGGCTTTCGCACACACTGTTTAACTGCTACAGTAGGTGGGGTCACTTCAGACAACATGTGTCGTCACCAGTGGGTTGCTGAGGATTCAAAAGTTCTCTGAAACAGCCTTATAGATTTTAGAAGTTTAGAAGAGTCACTGCCATTAAAGAAAGATCTATAAAGTTCATGGGTTGCTTGGTTGGAAAATGCTTGTGTAACATATTATTTGTCTCCTTTCAATGATCTCATTACTACGGAACCCCTAAAGGGACATGGTGTAAATTAAAAAGGGAGGCTACTATCTCATGGACATGACTTACTATCTTGTGAGCATGCAATATCATAGTAAGTCGTGGTATCACACTGTCCAGAATGGATATGGTACCACAGCGCAGTGCTCTTAAACTGGTATCGCACTGTCCAGAATGGATATGGTACCACAGTGCAGTGCTCTTAAACTGGTATCACACTGACCAGAATGGATATGGTACCACAGCGCAGTGCTCTTAAACTGGTATCACACTGTCCAGAATGGATATGGTGCCACAGCGCAGTGCTCTTAAACTGGTATCACACTGTCCAGAATGAATATGGTACCACAGTGCAGTGCTCTTAAACTGGTATCACACTGTCCAGAATGGATATGGTACCACAGCGCAGCGCTCCCTTGTTAAAGGTGGCCCTTGAAGCAGGATATAAGATGTCATGGTCATGGCTCCCCTTTTCCAATTTTTGCACTGCACTAGCACTCCTGTTACAAGCTGAACACAGCTAGCACAGTACCCGACTACAGTATTATAACGGGAAGCCCTGCGCTGTAATAGATTACCAGCCATGTGTGTTGCTTCATACTACCATGACACAATGGCAATGACAACATATGAAAATGTTACCACTGGGGGCTATCAATCACCCATAGTGTTGCACTGATTGCCCCTCTGTGACTGTAGAGCCACAGCATTTGCTAAGAGAAATGACAAAAGGCATCTTAACAAGTGTTTCCGAATGAACATCAGTCACACCAGCTTTAATTAACAAAGGCTTTTAAATGAATCAATCTGGAAACAGACATGAAAACAGAGAATTGCTTGGCAGAGGGTAAGAAGTCTGGTGGAAGCAGGCCTGTATGTTGATTTTCTGTCAGCCCGCTAGCATCGGTGTCTGTTAGGCCTTGCTTTATGCATGGGTGGCTGTGGTTGCACTTGTTACAGCACAGGTCAGGCACTTTATTTTTTTCCTGCTTGGGACATTTTCTAAGCTTAACTTACTGGTGGCATCTGGGTAGAAACACAATAAAATTAATACACTGCAGAGCTGTATACAAAAGGGCAGGGTGACAACCAAATGCCACTTCACGAAAATGTTATCATAGCCTATTCTGATTTCAAGGCTCTCCAAGTGACAACTCTGTCATATATTTGATTTGTTTTTCCTTTTTTTATAAACACATAATTACTTTTTTTTATTTTTGCAGAAAATGTAGCTCGCCCTGTTGTGTGTTGTGCATTGGGCTTCTCAATATCCGAGTATCGAATCTTACAAGTGTCATGACCTGCATTAACAAAATACTCTCATATCCAGTTTGTGACCAAAGAAATATAACTCAAATTGATACAGGGGTAAGAGGTCTGCATTGAATCATAATATAGAACTCAATTGTGGGCCAATATTCTGGGAAGCCAGATTGAATCCTGACTGCTGCACCCACACCTTGGAATATATTTCACACCAGAAAACTATAAAGATCAGTACAAGCATTGGCAATAATAATAATAATAATAATAATAATAATAATAATAATAATAATAATAATAATTGTGAAGAAACAATTGATTAATTTATAATTATAATAATACAAACAATATAACAATAACAATATAATAATACGAACACAACTAGACGCAAAGAAAGTTCAATTACTAGCAATAGTTTATTGACTAGAGAAATATTAAAGCAGCAATCTCAAAGATCAGACATCTTAGGTGTGCATTATCCATCAAAGATTATTAATAGCATCAAACTTTCATCATAATCTAAATATACTTGTCTACAAATAGCAAGTTTCCTTTAGAAGCTCTTCATGTGCATACATGAGGTAATCTAATTTACAGTTGCATATCAAGGTTCATTAAAGAAATTACTTTTCACAAACTATGTCATTTTCAGTTAACTTTCAATGTAACCATGTTTCATGTAATAAGGTTTCATGTGGAAAATGGAATATAGGTTATACTCAACAGTCCCGGGCAACACTGACTCATTTGTTGTCTGGTTGTAGAACTTGATTTGTTGGATTTTCCTAGGAAGTCCGGTCCACAATGATTCTTCAGTCCTCAACGGGACCAACACAGTCCTTATGCGCTGTCCTCTTCTTCAATTCTTCAGCCATGAATGTAGCCCAGCACAGTTTTTTGGATCCTTTGTAATACAGTAGATTTAGTCACCACAGCCCTGGTCTCTCAGGCTGTCACTTCTCCCCTGTATAGCATCTGTGCTGCTGAGGTTTGCTACGGGGTTTTCTTCAGACAAGGAGTGGGTCCTTTAGGCTGGAGGGTGGGGCGGCGGGGGTGCCCCTTGCACCTATCTGCGGACGCCCATGCCGTGCTGTTTCCTGACAGTCTATATTGTTACTGCTGCCAGATGTTTCCTGACAGTCTATATTGTTACCGCTGCCAGATGTTTCCTGACAGTCTATACCGTTACTGCTGCCAGATGTTTCCTGACAGTCTATATTGTTACTGCTGCCAGATGTTTCCTGACAGTCTTTGCTGTTTCTGCTGCCAGATGTTTCCTGACAGTTGCTGTCCTTTCCTGTTCGTTGGAACCCATTATTTATATAATATTAAATTAGTCAGGTTGCCAATGATTAATCAGTTTACTGGGAATACCTCCTACAATAATAATAATAATAATAATAATAATAATAATAATAATAATAATAATATAGTCAGTGTATGCTGTAAGAAGTGTCTGTCTCAGAACACACTGACAGGGCAGGTTTGTTCCCAGTGATATTGGTACTCCTCTGCATCACACATACACTGCCTGTCTGTCTTGTTGTTCTCTATAATCAGCTGTGCACATTCGTTTTAGATTGAGGTTCCTTTCCTCATCTCAGTTTTACATCTCAAACTTACTGTGAAAAGATATCCAATTTATATGTGTGATTTAACCTGGTGTGGTACCAATAATATTTTAAAAGGAAAAGACACTTCATAGATTGTTATTTTCAATTAGAACATGGTTGTACATCACAACCAGGCCTTTCTATACCATGAGTGACCAAGAAACAATCACAGCCAGCAATGCTACCATGTGCTGTTAATTTAGGACTGTTCACTGCCTGGATTATTGGAATTTAAACAGATAAATAGAGGAAACATCGACTTCCAAACCAGCGCAATAGTATGGCAGTTTAGGTACAACTACACACTGTATTTATATTAGTGAAGTTTGTATAATCTTTGAGTTTCTTTTTCATGTGGTATAACAGATACTGCATGGTCCAGTACTGTATGTGATATAACCTTTACCTTGCTCATGACTGAGGCTGCTCATTCATGTGTTGTTAGGCCATACAACATGTTTCCTTTTTTAGGCTTAGTTTTTCCTGTATAAGAGTATTTACCAAACTAACAAACCGGAGGCGCAAATGAATGTATGGAGTGAGAAGAGAATTTGCACACAGCGACATTGAAAAGAACAGTTTGTGAGATGGCATCTACATTCAATGTTTCTAACAAACTGTGGGACATTTCTTCAGAAATGAAACGGTACACATTTCCAAGTAACGTCATTTATAGAGGCCTTCCTGTTTTACATCCAGCTTGAAGCAGTTCTGATTGACTGAATTATGCATTAAGCAGCTTATTACTTCTTTTTGTATTTTCCAATACTCAAGAGAGGTGAGACTAATCACTCCACAGATGTGATCAGGGCTCTCTTGCAAGACTCAGACACCTCTGTCAGTTCACTTACTTCACAATCTGTATAATTAAAACCATGCTAATATTAATGACTGGGGGCTTTTCAATTGAACTGAGTGGTGCAAAACACACACAATTGGACTAATTACAGTACTCACTATATTTAAAAAAATATTGCAGTGCTTTTTCTACTGAATAGTACCTAACTTGTTACTGCTGTATTTCCCTCCAGGGCCATGCATCTGTAATCCTGTACAACTATATATATATATTTTAATGACTCTATGGAGGGTAATACATCAGAGGTAATTGGTGTTGGCACCACCCAGTCCTTCAAGGTTCTGAGAACATAAGAACATAAGAACATAAGAAAGTTTACAAACGAGAGGAGGCCATTGGCCCATTTTGCTCATTTGGTTGTTAATAGCTTATTGATCCCAGAATCTCATCAAGCAGCTTCTTGAAGGATGCCAGGGTGTCAGTTTCAACAACATTACTGGGGAGTTGGTTCCAGACCCTCACAATTCTCGGTGTAAAAAAAGTGCCTCCTATTTTCTGTTCTGAATGTCCCTTTATCTAATCTCCATTTGTGACTCCTGGTCCTTGTTTCTTTTTTCAGGTTGAAAAAGTCCCCTGGGTCGACATTGTCAATACCTTTTAGAATTTTGAATGCTTGAATCAGATCACCGCGTAGTCTTCTTTGTTCAAGACTGAACAGATTCAATTCTTTGAGCCTGTCTGCATACGACATGCCTTTTAAACCCGGGATAATTCTGGTCGCTCTTCTTTGCACTCTTTCTAGAGCAGCAATATCCTTTTCGTAACGATGTGACCAGAACTGAACACAATATTCTAGGTGAGGTCTTACTAATGCATTGTAAAGTTTTAACATTACTTCCCTTGATTTAAATTCAACACTTTTCGCAATATATCGAGCATCTTGTTGGCCTTTTTTAAAGCTTCCCCACATTGTCTAGATGAAGACATTTCTGAGTCAACATAAACTCCTAGGTCTTTTTCATAGATTCTTTCTTTCTCAATTTCAGTATGTCCCATATGATATTTATAATGCACATTTTTATTGCCTGCGTGCAGTACCTTACACTTTTCTCTATTAAATGTGATTTGCCATGTGTCTGCCCAGTTCTGAATGCTGTCTAGATCATTTTGAATGACCTTTGCTGCTGCAACAGTGTTTGCCACTCCTCCTATTTTTGTGTCGTCTGCAAATTTAACAAGTTTGCTTACTATACCACAATCTAAATCATTAATGTAGATTAGGAATAGCAGAGGACCTAATACTGATCCCTGTGGTACACCACTGGTTACCTCGCTCCATTTTGAGGTTTCTCCTCTAATCAGTACTTTCTGTTTTCTACATGTTAACCACTCCCAAATCCATGTGCTTGCATTTCCTTGAATCCCTACTGCGTTCAGTTTGAGAATTAATCTTTTATGTGGGACTTTGTCAAAAAGCTTTCTGGAAATCTAAATAAACCATGTCGTATGCTTTGCAATTATCCATTGTCGATGTTGCATCCTCAAAAAAATCAAGCAGGATAGTTAGACATGATCTCCCTTTCCTAAAACCATGCTGACTGTCTCCCAGGATATTGTTACCATATAGGTAATTTTCCATTTTGGATCTTATTATAATTTCCATAAGTTTACATATAATAGAAGTCAGGCTTATTGGTCTGTAGTTACCTGGTTCGGTTTTGTCTCCCTTTTTGTGGATCAGTATTACGTTTGCAATTTTCTAGTCTGTCGGTACAACCCCTGTGTCAAGAGACTGTTGCATGATCTTGGTTAGCGGTTTGTAAATAACTTCTTTCATTTCTTTGAGTACTATTGGGAGGATCTCAGCCGGCCCAGGGGATTTGTTTATTTTAAGAACTCCTAGTCCCTTTAACCCTTCTGCCTCTGTTATGCTAAAGTTATTTAAAACTGGATAGGAACAGGTCGACATGTGGGGCATGTTGTCTGTGTCCTCCTTTGTAAAAACCTGTGAAAAGTAATCATTTAATATATTTGCTATTTTTTTTCTTCATCTATGATTTTGCCATTTGTGTCTCTTAGATTTCCATTACATGAGAGTAGATGTTAAAACTTCATGCTGATTTGAACTTGGCTCTCGCCAAGATAAGCACCAACTAAGACGTAGCTTCACAGTAAACTAATGTGATCCATATGTGTCTCCATCCATTTGCGCTTCCTTCCATATGATGATGTAGATATCCTTCTGTCTGGTGTTGATGGCTGAAGTGTAATGCTGGCTCCAGGGATCAGCTTATTTTGCCTCCCTAGCGCATCAGCACACACAACGGCTGCGATGCTGGCTCCGGGATCAACCATAGTGCGGTCTCCCCAGCGCATCAGCATGACAACCGCCTGGATTGAGCTAAGTAGGGTACATCTCTGGGGTCTTCAAGTGGGCACCTTCCATCCTCGGTGTTTCGTCGACCAGCCCACGACACCTCAAGAGGGCTCGACGGTGATTCTGGCGCCCCAGCATCACCCCCTCCGTCCCCCACTCAACTCAGCCCAGCTTACTTACCTGTATATCAGCCTTTCTTTCTTTCTATTGTGCTTGAGATCCCCAGCCAGAATCTTTCCGTCTCAACCACAGCCAGTTGCTGCTCCTCTCTGCTGCTTCAGATAAGTTCTTCACTGTGCGACGCAACTCTTGGCCATTGAATCCGACATCTCTGAGCAACCGGGTTGTAGAGTGTGCCACAAATCCTCGACATCCCACTTCCACTGGGTAAACCCAGACTCTCCATCCTCGCTGTTCCGCTTCAGTGGCTAGTTGAGCATACCGCAGTTTCTTCCTCTCATACGCCTCATCTACAGCATCCTCCCATGGCACTGTTAACTCCACCAGGTGAACAAGGCGTGCTGATCCAGACCACAAGACAATATCTGGTCGAAGGTTTGTGGTGGCAATCTCAGGTGGAAAATAAGCCGCTGGACCAACATCCGCCAGCATTTTCCAGTCTCTAGCAGCTTCCAGTTGTCCTGGGCGAGGATTGGTTTTAACACCTTTTCTTGGTGGTTGCTCTCCTGGGCGGAGGAATGTTGTCTTTGTGTGTAATGTTTTGATGGAACAGGTGGCAACTTATTGGTCATGTTACGCTTTGTCTTCCAATGCTAAGGCCAAACATCGCAGCACCTGGTCATGGCGCCAAGTAAACCGTCCTGGCTAAGAGCCACCTTACATCCTGTCAAAATGTGCCTTAATGTTGCAGGTGATGAACACAAAGGACATGAGGGATCCTCTCCTACCCAGAGGTTTAGGTTCTGTGGTGATGGGAGAACATCATATGTTGACCTTATAAGGAAACTGATCCTGCTCTGTTCCATTGACCATAGGTCTTGCCAGCCAATCTTGCGTTGTTCCACACTCTCCCATCTCATCCATTCTCCTGCTTGCCCTGGGAAATGGCCTTATACACCTCATCCTCTCCTCCTGCTTTTGCACCTCGTTGACTACAAGCTTCCTCCGCGCTGGGGCTGCCTTGTGCCATGTAGGAGGAGCTGAACTGAGACCAAGACCCCTCTTCCATGCTGAACTTGCCCCATGATATCACCAATTCAAGGGCAGCCTTTGCATCCTCCACAGCTTTCTTTGCCACCCACTTTCTTCCAGTTTTCAACACAGGTGCTGCCTCCCTTACGCATTTGTCGCTGACTCTACTAATGTCATTTCCAGTCGGACCTGGCGCACTTAAACTCCTCGGTTAGAGCGGAGACAGGTAGCTGCAGTATTCCTTTACCATAAAGTCCCACTCTGCTGAGGCAGCGTGGAACTCCCAACCATTTCCTGATGTGTGAACTGATTAAAGCTTCCAGCTTCTCTACTGTTGTCAAAGAAACCTCGACACAGTCAGTGGCCACAGCAGCCGTGGCAGTAGGCCAAACTGAAAGCACCAGAGTTTTAGTTTGCCTGGTAAAGCGCTGCTGTCTATGCTCTTCAACCCTTCCACAGCTTGTTGTCTAACTTCTCCCACACCTAACTGTGTCCTTTAGATCCCCGTCTGCATTCATCTCCCAAGGCTCTTCACTGGCTTCTCAGACACTGTTGGTATTGCCTCACCATTAATGAAGAACGCTTTATCTACTACTTTACCTTTTAATTATAGAGATGCTCCTTGATTTAGTGGGCTTGAATTGCATTCTGCCCATTCAATGTTATTGGTTAATTTGCCCAATAACCCATTAGTGCAGGCTACTGTTGTAGTCATGGTTGTCATGTCATCCATGTATGCTCGAATTGGTGGTAGTCGCATTCCAGAAGCTCTCCTCCCACTACCCATTTTGATGCCCTAATGATTACTTCCATTGCCATGGTAAAAGCCAGTGGAGAAATGGTGCATCCTGCCATTATTCCAACTTCTAGGCATTGCCATGTAGTGCTGAATTCTGAAGTTGAGAAACTAAATTGCAAATCTCCAAAGTAGGCTTTGACTAGATTTGTTATTGTCATTGGTACACTGAAAAATCAAATGCTGCCCAAAGAAGTTCATGTGGCACTGAACCATATGCATTAGCCAAATCCAGGAATGTCACATGGAGCTCCTTCCTCTCCTTTTAGCTGATTGAATTTGTTGCCAGATCACATTGATGTGTTCTAAGCATCCTGGGAAACCTGGAATGCCCGCTTTTGTATTGAAGTGTCAATGAAGCAGTTCTTTAATAGGTAAGTTGACAATCTCTGAGCAATAATGCTGAAGAAAATCTTGCCTTCTACGCTTAATAGGGAAATAGGGCTTAAACTGACTGATGCTGCTAGAATCTTTTCCTTAGGTATAAAGACTCCACCTGCTCGGCGCCATGCTCTTGGTACAACCTGTTTTTCCCATGCTACTTTCATCAGTTTCCACAGGATTCAGTAGAACTCCTGAAGCTCTTTGTACACTCTGTAATGAACTCCATTAGGCCCTGGAGATGATGAAGCCCTTGCTTTTTTCACAGCTTGCTCTACTTCTTTCCACTTAGGTGCACAGTCCTCCATTTGGTATTCTGGTGGATTGATAGGTGGGATGTCTGAAGGAATTGACATAGGCTCCTGCCTTTTTGAATCTGTATCGTTTCCTCCAAATATCTCTCCAACTCAAACTTAGATGCTTTTAGTGTGCCATTCTTCTCACTGGTGAATAACTTCTTTACAAATTTGAATGGGTCTTTATAAAAGTTAGTTCTCGCGACTTCTTTTTGTAGCGTTTCCAGAGGGCGCCAGCTCTGCTAATGTTGCAAGCTTATGTTTTATGACCCTTTGTAAGAGATTGAGTCCCTCCTTCTGACTTTCTTCTGCTCTTCTCCATTGCTTCCTCAGCTGTCTCCTTTCTCTAACTAAGCGCTCAATCTCCTGCTGCCGCCTAGACTTTCCAGGAATAGTTTGTACTTTTTCCTTCCTTTTTCAACTCCAAACCTCTCGCCATATGTAGATGATGTCCCCAAATTTATCCAGTTTCTTTTCAACTGTTCCACTTAACCTTTCCAATGCAAAGCAGAGATCTGTGTTTACTGTGTCCCATGCAGTTTTCTCACAAGCTCTTGGCCATTTAACTCCAGGCTTGTGCCCGTTGAGGTTCTTTTCTCTCTTACATTTAACCTCCTCTTTGAATGTTCCCTTGCTGTTATAATATTGGAAAAACATTTTGGAATTTGTTTTAGCCCCCTTAGCAATATTGATTTATATCTCTCTCTTGGCCTTTCTAACTTCCTTTTTGACTTGTGTTTGCAGTTCCAAGTACTCTTTCTGTGTACTTTGTTTTTGGCCCCTTTTAAACGCTTTGTAAAGTTCCTTTTTTTCGCTGAATATCTTTTTTGATTGATCTATTAAACCATTTTGGCCATTTTGTTTTAGATATAGATTTGTCTACCTTTGGGATGTAATTGTTTTGCGCCTCTAGTACTACATTTTTAAAAAACAGCCATCCTTTTTCTGTGGATTTTTTCTCTGTTTTACTCCAATCTACTTCTGTCAGTCTCTGTTTCATACCTTCATAGTTTGCTTTTCTAAAATTGTAAACCTCAGCTTTAGTCTACTTTAGTTTACTTTTGGGGTTTTAAAAAAATCACTTCAAATGAGACCATGTTGTGGTGTGAGTTTGCCAATGGCTCTCTGACCTCTGTTTTAGTTATTCTGTCTTCGTTATTTGAAAAGACTAAATCAAGGCATGCCTCCCCTCTAGCCGGTGCCTTGACAAATTACGTTAGGAAGAAGCCATTTGTTATTTCCACCATTTCAATTTCGTCGGTCGTGCTCCCCACCAGGTTTTCCCATTTTATATGGGGGAAGTTGAAATCCCCCATTAGTATGGCTTATCCTTTTCTACATGCATTTCTAATGTCATTGTATAACAGATTATTTTGCTCGGCGTCTGATTTTGGCAGTCAATAGCATGCTCCTATTATTATGCCCATTGAATTTTTGTCCATTATTCTGACCCATATTGATTCAGCATTGTTTTCTTTGTCCAGATTTAACACATGGGCTTCAAGACTATTTCTTATGTATAGCACTACCCCTCTGCCTCTTCAGTTCTGACTGTCTTTCCTATACAGTGTGTACCCACTAATATTATATTCGTCTCCATCACTCTCAGACAACCAAGTTTCTGTAACACCTATCACTAATTCCCAGACTAATTAATATGGGCATTCATTTTGCATTTCTGTTAAATTCACAACATACAAACTGAACAGCCATTTGAGTTGCATTACAAATAAACACAAACAAGCATAGTGTTGTTTTCTTTGAAACACAACGTACGTAATGGATTCAAGTAGAAGTCTTTCTCAATGTCTTCATTGTGAAAGGTTTTGGAAGTATGCTGTTTCTTTTATCAAGTGCATGTCGTGATGCTCTAGGTGCCAATAGACATGTTTACATGTTATTTTTTTCTTAGCAACCACTAATGGTGATAGTTTCTGATTGGTCTGGAGTACTCACATGACCATTCGTGCATTGTGCATGCCATTGGTTAGCAAAGTGTTTGCTTCATAAGTGTGGACTCACATGTAATCTTGTGCGATGGGTTGAAGCGAAACAGACACTTTAAGCTTATAGAATTGCACTGTTAATTTAGTGTTAGGACAGAGCAAATGGAAGCAGGTAAGTTTGGCTGAAGCCTTCAAAAAGAGCAAAGATCTGTCATCTGATGATCCAGAATGTCAGAGGGAAAAAAGGCACTAAAAGCGACGAAATGTCTGTTTCTGGCTGAAAACAAAAAATCAGTAAAAGAGACAAACTGTCTGTTTCTGGCTCAAACGGTGGTGGAGTTTTAAGCCCTGAAAATAAGTTGACAGCATTGAATGTTAGTAGAGTAGTGCATGATCTGAATTCTGCAGCTCTTCAGGATTGAGCACGGTAAGTGCACATTTAACATTTAAAGTTTAATTTGTATTTTAATTTTATCAGAGTCTTACATTAAAATGAATAATACGTTTTCCTGATCATTAACACATAATTGCCAAGTTGTGTTATTATTATTATTATTATTATTATTATTATTATTATTATTATTATTATTTAATGTTTTTAACTGCCTGTTTTGTCACAACGTGAAAGATAAAAAGAAAAAAGGTTTAGCACTGTATATCCTTGGGGCAGTGGTTCTCAAACCTTTTTGTTCTCGGACCACATGGATTTTTTTTTTTTAATCTAGGCAGACCACACAATAAACAGTATAGCTGACTGAAAAATAAAAATCACTAGACTACTAAGAATAACTGTCGACTTACCTTTCTTTGTTTCAGTGCGATGCCCAGGGGTCCATGTGGAGAGAGGAGTTTGGTGAGTGAACCTGTGTTGTTTTTGTGTCTCTGCCTTGTCTTTAAAAGTTCAGTGAAGGCTCTGCCCAGCCTGAACAGTTTTTGTATGTTTGTTCAAAGCTTTATTTTGCCCTTGTGCCTTTTTGTTTGTAGTTTTAAGTTTTTTTGTTTATTAAAGTGCGCTTTAGCTTGTCCTGCAGTTTTCTGGCTTTTGAGTCTCTGTCTCGCTGTTACCCTGTCACAGGGGGTAACATGAATAGGAGTAGCACAGCACCAGTTACAGATTAAGAACCCCCCCACTAAAGCTTTCGTTAGGTTCTCTGAACAGCAGGCTCTGTGGAGATGTGTTTTGGTTGCAGTGACTCCAGGGGTATAAAGAGGTTTGCATAAAATAATCAACTAGAGACTGTTGACAAGAAACACTTAAAAATAATTCAGAGTGGTCAAGTCTGTAAATCTATACAAAGCAAAAATAATTCAGAGCAGTCAAGTCTGTAAATCTATACAAAGCAAAAAAAATTCAGAGCGGTCAAGTCTGTAAATCTATACAAAGTAAAAATAATTCAGAGCAGTCAAGTATGTAAATCTATACAGAGCAAAAATAATTTAGAGGGGTCAAGCATGCAACTGACTAACTGTGTGTCACCTTGAGCAAGTCACTTAAACTCCTTGTGATCCGTCCTTCAGATGAGACATTGATGCATAGCTTACCTCCCTAGTCTCTGTAAATCGCTTTGGATTAAAGTGTCTGCTAAAATGACTAATTAAGAAGAAGGAGGTATCTCCCACATGTCAAGCCTCAAGCCGTGTCCCTCAGCTACCACTAGTATTCAAGCTGGGTAAGTTTAACCCTACCTCTGTGCCGTGCTTTGAGCTTGTCTCCTCTTCCCCGCCTCTCATTGTCAGCTTCGCCAGGGGGCTGGCAGCCAGCCAGCACTCCCACACTGTGCTCAGCCATGTAGCCCTGATCTATTTCCATACATCTCCCAGGATTGCTTCTGTGACAGGAACACTCTGTATGAGAATAATACTAGACGCTTAAGTGTCAAGAAAATCGTATTGTATGTGATACATGTTCCAAGAATAGACTGGAAGGAGACAGGAAATTGGATGAAGGATTACATATTTCCCAATCATCCTAACAGTCAAACATTATATGATATTGTTCCATCATGCACATTATAAATCACTGTCCTATTAAGTGCCACATATTATAAAACACACTAAAATAATTTTTCAATTTCCTACATAATACATAATTATAGACTGCTGAGAACCTTTCAGCAAATCACAGCGCATGTTTCACCTGCTGTACTTCACAACACATCAAAGAGAAACCAAACCATCGTCTGTTCACTTCTACCTGTGTCCACATTACTCACAGAAAAAGATGCTCCCTGTCCTAGAGTAGTTACAGGATTTTTTTAACTGAACCTCGGTTTTTACTGATTTATATCTGATTGTTTGTCTACTATTCAGTATTTTCCTGGTACTATTTTCAAGGAAATACACACTCTGATTAAAATGCTGTTTTATTTTGACTCCGACATTGTAATAAGCAGCCTTACATTGCATCCTAGTATACAGCAGGTACGTTTAGACATCAGAGGATCAATAACGTTCATTGTAATAAGCAGCCTTACATTGCATCCTCGTATACAGCAGGTATGTTTAGATGTCAGAGGATCAATAACGTTCATTGTAATAAGCAGCCTTACATTGCATCCTCGTATACAGCAGGTATGTTTAGATGTCAGAGGATCAATAACGTTCATTGTAATAAGCAGCCTTACATTGCATCCTCGTATACAGCAGGTACGTTTAGACATCAGAGGATCAGTAACGTTCAAACGTTATATTCTTTTTCTGTTCATAAGCACATTATCACCTGATTCTGTTGGCCAATCAGATTCTGATTATTGTGGCAAGTGATGGGCATAGTAACTAGCTTGATCAAAAACTAATTTGAAATAATATTTTGAGTGGATGAGAAATGGGGAGAAAACGTAAATCAGTTTATGAATATTCAAAAGAAAACAAATGTTTCGAGGTATACAAAAAGAAAAATAGCAGAAGTGGGCCTGATGAGGCAGAGGATGCATAGCGTTGAAGATACTGCTTCATTGAGGTACATGTTCACACTGGCAGAATAAAACATACTGAACGTAAGCGAAACATTAAACTAAAAGACAACAAATGAAGTGAGAGACTAGCAATCCATTTAATCCTGTGATAATGAGTTTGTCAGAGCGCTGTGCTTTGCTGGATAGCCACTGTTTATTGCAGAGGTGTGCATTGGTGACTTTGTGCGGCAGTACTGTCCATCAGCTAACAACGACAACCTTAATCGTAAATATGTGACAGAAAATGATGTTTTAATTGGTAAACTTATGGAACGCATTGATGGAAATGTACAATGTGATTTTTGACGTGTCTCCCAATGGCTTGGACCGTCCAGGTCTGTCAATTTTCATGTCATGTTCATACCTTCTGCAGATGCTATTTCCATCAGCACAGCGATTGCCCAAACGTTTGCAAAGTACCAGCTAACTTGGGAAAATGTGGCTTCGACTTGCACAGATTCTGCTTCATCATACATGCCAGGAACATTATACTGAATCAGAAACCAGAACTGCTACGCATCATATTCCACATGTAAAGTGTGTATACTGAGAATTTTTTTACTGATTTTATCCCTAATATTTTAATATTTGTAAAATAAACTGTGAACAATTCCCGGGAAATGTTTTTTAAAGATAAAAAATGTAAATAAGGCACACTACCTAGAAGATATGTCATCTTATACAGCATGAAAATATATCTCTTATAATAAAGACACCCTACACACACCTTGTTACCTTATTATAAATCTCATAAACAAGGATTGTACAATTAACCATTTAAAAAGCGTTGTTATTTTAACTTGTCGTATGTTGCATTGCATGTTCTTTGCATGGGTTGACATCTGTAACACTGAATATTAACGATGGTTGATTTCTCATGATTTCTCATAATTATAATATTTGACCATCTTAAGCACACCCAACTGAATGATGTTGTGAAAATATGACAGCATATTGACAGGCTTTTGTTATCATCGCAAATGTAATTATAGGGTACAAGCAATGGAAGCACCTAGGGCGGGTAGAGAGAAAAATCATGTGACTGTACCAGTGACGGTACAGCACATGGGCGCGTATACACAAACTGGAGTGTAAACAGAAGAAAGACCAAGGGCAACGTGAAGGAAGAACCTTGGGAGTTGAAATGGGAGGAATGTGCTTGTGACTAGAAAAGAGGACAGGGTCTACCCTTGGCTCGCAGAGACAACCTTGTGGAGGTGAGAGAGGACAGGGTCTCCCCTTGCCTTGCAGGGAGACACCCTCGCAGAGGTGAGAGAGGACAGGGTCTCCCCCTTTCTGGCAGAGAGACACTGTCGTGGAGGTGAGAGAGGACAAGGTCTCCCCCTTTCTTGTAGAGAGACATCTTCGTGGAGGTGAGAGAGGACAAGGTCTCCCCCTTTCTGGCAGAGAGACACCCTCGTGGAGGTGAGAGAGGACAGGGTCTCTCCTTTGGCTTGCAGAGAGACACCCTCGTGGAGGTGAGAGAGGACAGGGTCTCTCCTTTGGCTTGCAGAGAGACACCCTCGTGGAGGTGAGAGAGGACATGGTCTCCCCTTGCCTTGCAGAGAGACATCTTCGTGGAGGTGAGAGAGGACAGGGTCTCTCCTTTGGCTTGCAGAGAGACACCCTCGTGGAGGTGAGAGAGGACAGGGTCTCCCCCTGGTTAGAAGAGAGACACTCTTGCAATGGAAGGAAAGTGCTTGTGACTAGAAAAGAGGACGGTCTTTCCTTGGCTCACAGAGGTGAGACCGGACAGACTGGCCTCCAAGGCCGGGAAGTGAGAGATCTCCCAGGCTTGCAAGGGTCGCCTTTGCTGATGGAGGTTAGCGTGACCGGACATCCAAGGCAAGTAGTGAGCTTCACTGTAACGCTGGAAAGAGAAAAAGAAATAAACATGCAGAGGGTGCCAGGGGTCTCCCCCCAGCTCTCAGAGACCCACCTCCCAGGAGTCGAGACCGCGTGGCTGGGCTCCAAGGCTGGGAACAACCTTTGCTTCCCAGAGAGGGAAAATGCCACGGGTGAAAAAGGATAGTGAGCAGGGGAAAAAAGAAAATTAAAGAAGGCTTATGAAGAATCATCCTTGTAGAGGACAAGGCCGGTGCAGCCGGGCCTCTAAGGTTGATGTGAGCTGCACTTGCCCCCAAAAGAGGTCCCACAGCTCAATGTTACTGCTCCACTTATGCAAAGGAAAAGAAATACAGGTTAATTCATTTTTTGTATTACTTTGATGGGGAATAAAAGTTAATCTCACCACTCAGTATAGAGGGAAAAAACCTGTGAGAGTGAACCTCTGGTGGTCCTAGCGGAGAGATGGCCTCCACTCCCGGCAGGTTAGCAATACTATGTTGGGCAAAATAAATATCATGGAGAGAGGAATGAATGGCTCCACTGCGGTGGAAGACCAGTGTCATGTTTGTTTTGAGGAAGTGCTGGTTGACATTGACTTTGGCTGCTGAGGTTGCTATACCTCTACAGAAGGAATAGATTGTCTTTTGCATGGACAAGTAATGCAGAATGCAGTCCTGGTTGAAGGGGAGATCTGGTTGAAGGTGGTGAAGGCAGAGGAGAGGCTTGAAGGAGCGGGGGCAGAGACTGTGTAGTATTGGGTGAAGGCGAGGAGATTTCACAGGGATAAATTTTAATTGAATAACAGATCACTGAACTGAGGGATAGACAGGTGAAAGAAATGAGCTGAAGGAATCAGCGTCTGGACCAGGGAGCCTTCAATAATGTTGCACTGTAGCAGTGGAGAGAGAGAGAGTGACAGCAGAGGCGGGTGCAACGGGTAAACAGCAGAAGTGATGTGCGTGGCTAAAGCAGAAGTGACGGGCGGGGCTGAAGCAGGAGTGATGGGCGTGGCTGAAGCAGAAGTGATGGGCGGGGCTGAAGCAGAAGTGACGGGATTGGCTGAAGCAGAAGTGACGGGCAGGGCTGAAGCAGCTGGTACAGCTAGTGGGGGAAACTAGTGTTGAGTGATAGGAGTTGTTTGATGTCATAATGACTTGGAGGCGCATGTCGGAGAAATAATCAGAAAAGCAGATGGATCAGGTAAAACAGCCCCTGAGGCAAAAGCAGCATTATTATTAACACCTGGGAGATATGGGCTGGATAATGAAAGGATGACAATAATGATATCCAAACGTGACGGCGCAGGAGTTGCATGATGAGAGAGAAGAAGACAGTCTTTTGTTGATGACATTAACCTTGGCTTGGTTGTCGTAGAACAGAATTCCGCAGCCAGGAAGGGGCTCACTGGGAAGCAGCGACCATGAAGGGGAGACGAAGAGATATTGGCCTCTCCAGCAAACATCGAAGAGAGGCAGAGTGAAGGATGGATCGATATACTGAAGAGAGGCAGAGTGCAGGATGGATCGATATACCGGAGAGAGGCAGAGTGCAGGATGGATCGATATACCTGAGAGAGGCAGAGTGAAGGATGGATCGATATACCTGAGAGAGGCAGAGTGAAGGATGGATCGATATACCTGAGAGAGGCAGAGTGAAGGATGGATCGATATACCTGAGAGAGGCAGAGTGAAGGATGGATCGATATACCTGAGAGAGGCAGAGTGAAGGATGGATCGATATACCTGAGAGAGGCAGAGTGAAGGATGGATCGATATACCTGAGAGAGGCAGAGTGAAGGATGGATTGATATACCAGAGAGAGGCAGAGTGAAGGATGGATCGATATACCTGAGAGAGGCAGAGTGAAGGATGGATTGATATACCTGAGAGAGGCAGAGTGAAGGATGGATCGATATACCTGAGAGAGGCAGAGTGAAGGATGGATCGATATACCTGAGAGAGGCAGAGTGAAGGATGGATCGATATACCTGAGAGAGGCAGAGTGAAGGATGGATTGATATACCTGAGAGAGGCAGAGTGAAGGATGGATTGATATACCTGAGAGAGGCAGAGTGAAGGATGGATTGATATACCTGAGAGAGGCAGAGTGAAGGATGGATTGATATACCAGAGAGAGGCAGAGTGAAAGATGGATTGATATACCAGAGAGAGGCAGAGTGAAGGATGGATTGATATATCTAGAATGTGTTGGTGAAGATTACCCTGTATAACCAGGACCCTCAGCCGGCTGCATTGATGAAAGAGAAAAAGTGAGAAGAGGTCTGGTCCCTGGAGATGAGAGAGTAGATGTGCTGGTGGAGGAACCCTCTATTGCAGGGGTAGGTGCCGTCTATCGAGGTGCACGTAGGAGCAAGCTTGTATGCGAGGACTGGCACGAAAGCCCCCCATAATGGGATGAGTGAGGGAGAGAAAAAAGGTCCTGCCCAGGGGGATGATATGAATGGCTACGTTGAAATGGTCAAGGAGGGAGAGCAGTTTCCGTAAGGAGATGCGTACAGATCTGGAAGGACTGGATTATAGGCCTCAATGACGAGGAATAGGAGGAAGCAGAATCTGACATATCTAAAGAGTAGATTATTATACAGAAGCTTTTGCTGGGCTGCTTAGCTGGAGGGATAATATCAGCATCAAAGATTTCAGATCAGGTGGTGGGGGGGGGGTGTTCTTGGCTCTTTTTTATAGCGAGAAGCTCTGGCGGGACACACCCTTGACCTCCAGCAAAATAAAGGTTAGACTTTATCTATATAGAATCTATATAGAAAATCTATAAATCAGAGTTATTGAACATCCCTATATATCCAGCAGTTTTATTGTTATCATTATTAGTAGTAATTGCACAGTTGTAGTTGTAGTATTTTTTTTTTCTTTGTGGTACCAGTAGTAGTAGTAGTCTGATTTGTACATATTTGAAGCCCGGACAATAGTAGTTGAACTGATATTTTCAACAAAATTATTTTATTGTTATACATTTATATATACAACTTACTGCAATCTCAACTGTGTTTCTTTACAAATTCTAAAATCTGTGTTATTATGCTTAGGTCACCACTTACCTTGTATTATTATTTACTTTTATTTAGTTTTTCTTTTTAAAACAGTCCGGTGAACTTGACAGAAAATGCTTTCTAAATATGGCTCATAATCTTCATGTATGTATGAGCTTGGTAATGTTGGGACGTGTCACATAGAAGACAAACATGTTGCTGGCTTTGTTTTACAACGTATAGAACAGCAGGACCTCGATAATATTTTTGTTTGTTTGTTTGTTTGGTGAATCTCCACAAAACTTCACTTTATGCGTATGTAAAGACCTTCTTGTCACGGATTTGTGCCACAGAACAATTTAGTGAACAAAATGTTATTTATCATAAAAACAAACAAACAAACCAAAAAAAAATTAGGTCACATGTCCAAGTTGTGTGAATGTGGGACCTTTTTCTGTGTTATTTTTAAGCCAGCAGAAGTGCACATTTTTCATTTAAATGCTGGATATGTAACTTGCATGATCGGAAGGAAAATGTCTCAGTGCTGCTACATGCACCACCTGCAAGACACCCAGGCATTGTCATTCTTCTGGATGTCTTTGTAGTCATTCAATTTGCAATCATATAATAATAAATACTGCTGCACCTCATCAATTAACTTTTCATCGTCCACGATTAACTTGTTTTGAGACATGACGTGTTTTGAGGCGTGACATGTTTTGAGGCGTGTGCTTGACATGTGTCAAGGGTGTTAACCTTGCTTCTGATTGGTCAGTTTCATTCCAGTCACGCGACAAAAAAAAAATAGAAACAGGTTCTATTTTAGCAACGCAAACTTTTCTCAAAGCGACATCACTCGCGTTGCTTGCTGCTGGTGTGGATACTCCCATTTGACTGCAGTGACTTCTAAATTATTCGCTTGCGTCGCTTGTGTCCAGTGTGGATGCAGCTTTGATCTTGCCACTCTGTGAACAAAAAATGCATTTCATTGATATAACTTGCAACAGCATGATGGAATAAAGTGCTAGGATTAAAGCTAATAAAAGCTTTTACATTTCTGCGTTGCTTACTGAGCTAAAACAAAGTTTGAAGATGTCATTTTCTGGAAATAAAAGCAGAGCCAAATGCCAGTTTGGTTTAAAGAGGGCAAGTAAACATTTCAAGGGAGGGAGGAAGCTAGTGTCCCTTCCAATATGTACTGTATATTTCTTATACAATATTGAGCATGATTGTGGAACACTGCGTCTTTAATTAGCTATGCACATCCTGGGGCCTGAGGTGGCTTAGAAACAAATCTGTGACCTTTATATAAAAGTAAATGCCAGAAGGGTTTAACTAAATGTCCAGTCACAAAGCACATGAACCTCTAGGGAAGCATTCTGTAATCTTTATAGGCCTGTGCCTATAGACTGCAACAAAGAATAAGCTTGGAAAGTAGAAAATGGAAAAAACTAAACCAATCTAAATGCAAAAAAAAACAAAAAAACAAGAAACTCCAATTAGGAAATATTATCTGCTACATCTGCAATGATTTATTTTTGTATCTTTTCTTATTAACTGTTTCAGCAGCTCATGATAATATCTGTGTATTGTAAGCGGAAACAGAGTGCTTTAAAACATACAGCAATTGTTTTAAACACAATAAACTAGGCTCAGTTTTATGCACCATTCATTAACTCTCTAGCAATCCAGTGGTTAGTTGCCTCCCCTTCATACCATCACTGAATACAATAATAACAGTGTGTCCCCTCTGAATACAATAATAACAGTGTGTCCCTGTGTCAGAGAGAGAATGAATCCTAGTCAACAATCTCCCTCCCGACCTGTGAGGGCGCTGTATAACAGGAACAGTGTGCCCCGGACTAGATGGTTTGACAGTTCATCCCAGGGTCAGTTGGAAGTCAGCCATCCAGAAAGGGGGTGGAGCCACAATACCAGAAGTCATCACCCTAATGCGGTAGGCGATGTGTCAGTCACGGATTGGAAGATACGTGATTGCACTCGCTACCGAAGAGGGTGGGACTGAAGGTATATCAGGGGATGTGGCCAAGCAATCTGTTCCTTTGTTATGGGGACGGAACAAGAAAAAGTAACCGTGAGTATTTTATATTGTATCTGTCTGTCTATTAATTGTCACTCTTGTGATTCATAGAAGACTAAATCTGGGAGCTGTTGCTAAATCAGCCAGCATCAACCCCGGACTGCACCTCACTACTGTTTTACTGTTGCTGTATAATTCACCACTTACACAAGGAGCACTTACTGTTGGGGTTTGTGACCGTATCTGTGTATAGTGTGTGTTATTATTATTTCGGGAATGAACCCCGTGGTTTGACTGGCTTTACACATCACTGTGTAACAGTGTGTCCCCTGGCCCTCTGAGTAGAATACTAATAACAGTCTGTCCCCTGGTCCTCTGAATACAATAATAATAACAGTGTGTCCCCTGGTCCACAGAATACAATAATAATAACAGTGTATCCCCTGGTCCTCTGAATACAATAATAACAGTGTGTCCCTGTGAACGTGTGGTTTGGTAGTACACAGGTATAGTTGGTGCAGTGAAATAATAACACACACAGACAGTTAAAATGCAATAAAACAGCTCCTTTATTTGGCTGGGTTGCGTGTCAACAACACTTAACTAATAAACACGGGCACCACACAGCCATGTGTATCGCGCCGTGCAAAACAAGGGTTTACAGTCCCGAAAACAATAAGACACTTTAATTAACACACAACACAGACATGGCCACTTCTCCTGATAGTGAGTGCTCCTGTGCAGGTGTGGTGAAAGACAAACAGTTTGTGAATAAGTGTAGTCTGGGTTTAGTGCTGGCTCGTAGAGACAGGTCCCGGCTAGTGCTTAGCCATCTGACAACACAAATGCAAACAGTTAGCAGAACAAACAAATACAATACGAAACACTTCCGACACTAATAGATTGTTTCCTTTTTCAATCCTAACGGTAACCAGATCAAAAGGAACAGATCACTGGGGCCACTTCCCCTAAATACCCTCCGTCACACCCTCTTTCGGTGGCGCAGCCAATCATGTCTCCTCCAATCCGTGACTGACACATCGCCTACCGCATTAAGGCGCTGACTTCTGGTATCATGGCCCCGCCCCCTTCCTGGATGGCCGGCTTCCAACTGACCCTGAAATGCTGCCAAACCATCCAATACGGGGCACTCTGGTCCGGTTATACAGTGCCCTCAAAGGCCAGGAGGGAGATTGTTGACTAGGATTCATTCGCTCTCTGTCACAGTCCCCTGGCCCTCAGTAGAGACACACTATCAAGAGCACCACTGTTTTTGGATCCGGTGATGGGTAATTACAGTCTAGAGACTTTCCATTCAAGTTTAATAGGTAAAATGAGTCAAGTTTTGTGGTGGGGTACCACCGCCCCTGTGCGTATTTTATGTTTTATGTGGTATGTTATTGTTGGTGTGTATGCATTGGTGCATGGGATATAATTTGGGTTGTGTAGCACAATGTTTATTTGTAGTTGGTCACGGGTGTTTCACAATTAGCTCGCGTGCAGGCTGTGCCGGGATTCATGTGAATAATTAATTAGCAATCGAGTCCTGGCACAGCTGTAGATAAAAGCAATCACAAATCACTCACTCAGGGTTAGTCTGTTCAGAGACAGAAAGGGAGTCTGTTTGACTGTTTTGGCCATCATGCCATTTTGTTTGTGTTAAGTGTTTTGTTTCCTGTTTGTTCAAACCTTTTATTTTGTTAATTTATTATTAAACATTAAACAATTGCACAAGTGGTTCTGTAGATATATGGAAATACACACAATCAGCTCCACTGTACTCCCTGAGGGGGGATTATAAGTAAATGAATAAAATTAAGAAAACAGTCCCAATCTTCAGTGTGCTAGTCTCCAGATACATTACAGTGAGCATTTTCTATTGCAAACTGAAAAGATGAGGCTGATTCAGTTACCCAAACTATAATTGAAAGAATAATGACATCATATTTCTAGGGAAGCAACTGAGCCCCAATTGTTAAAAGAAATCAAATAAAGAGTTGAAAATCAAACCCATTATCCAATGTAATACACCAGGATTATTTTTTTTTTGGATTTCACTTACAAACTACAGTATATACTGTTTATTCAACTAAGAAGAGCCATAGTCCCTGCTCTCGCTGCTCCAACAAAGAATTAAATCTGTGTACAGCAGGGGAAACAAATGCATTCTCTAGATTAACTCTCCATCATTTTCTGTTCTTTTCAGGCATCACATCCTGGTGACTTTTTGAAGCATCCCTGTTGCCCTGCCCCTGTGTGTATTATGTATTATTTTCTATTTGTGTTGTTATTATTTAAAACGTATTTTTTAATTTGTATGAAACACAATGTTTTGTTATTGTTGTTTTTGCAGCATGGATGGGGTTAAACTTCCCCATCCATGCTGAACCCGTGCAGAATGTGACCATCTCCAGATTGATTGATTGATTCATTCATTTATTACTCATGTATATAAACCCACAGCTTTGGCTGATCGGGGTGGGTTGTCCAGAGGAGGAAAGTGACAAGAAAGAACAGATACTGACAGTAAACAGTTGCTACTCGTGCTGGCTTTAAACCAGCACGACACGTGTTTGATTTAGTGTTCACTTTGTTTTGTATTTTGTCTGTTTGGTTTGGCCAGCGAGCCGTTTTCTTTTGTAAAGTGTGTTGTTTTTGTTTAAATATTTTATTTCATAAAGAAACGAGCGCACCAGTCAGCCTGTTCACACCATGCCAAGTTACTTGTTAGGAATATCTCTTGAATTAAATTCCCGGTTTGTTTATTTCAAGTTTTGTAACTTCAATGCATATTCTCTCACTTTCAGAATCAAATAGTGCTAATGTTAAATAAATATCACCAATAACATGGAAAAATAAGCATTTAAACAGAAGACATGTTCCACAAAAAATACCTGTATTTCAAGATACAGTATAAGGTATTGTATTGCAATAGTGTTCATTACTGTAAGTCAAAGATCAAGGCACAGCATGGCTAGATGTAGTATAAACTGTGGTTGGGATGATTAGACTGTTTGGCCCAGGATCTTGCCTTCTGGTCCAGCAGGAGCCGCCCTCTATTGAGGTCAGAGGTCAGCCAAGGCCGGGAAATAGCAAAGGAGGCAGTGGGGAGGCAGGGTAGGAAGACTTGCAGAACATTTAGTGAAAGGTCAGCTTGGTCTGTATAGTATTAAACCAATGGGATTAGCGTAGCAGGCTGAACCGCACCCCAATAATTACGGCAATACAATTTATTTTCAGTCAGTCTGTAGATGTATATATGCAGTAGCCCATATTGTAATGAATAAAGAACATATGAAAGCTAGAAACATACACACTGCAGAGTTTTGTATGTTAGAGAGTGCTACTTTATGTTTCAGAAGATTTACACGTAAACTTCATAATCATACACTGACAAGAAATGCTTTTCATAATTAGAAAAGGTTCTTACTTAAAAAGGAGGACCAGGGGCTCTATAACCTACAACATTTGTGATTTGGAGCAAGGTAAGACATTTATTCTAGTTTTAATATTATTGGAGAAGATTATTCTTACATTTTTCCTGTACAGGGGTCTTGAAATGTGAAAAATGTTTTAATTAAGAAAAGCATTTTTGGCAGTGTATGCTTGTATTTCCCAAAGCAATGCCATAGTAAACTCAGGAGCATTGCACTGTGGATCCTCTCAGGAGCATTGCACTGTGTTTCACTGTGGTGATAATAAGGGAAGCTGAGTGGATTTCACAGTCAATCACTCATTATTATTATTATTATTATTATTATTATTATTATTTATTTCTTAGCAGACGCCCTTATCCAGGGCGACTTACAATTGTAAGCAAATACATTTCAAGTGTTACAGTACAGGTAATACAATAAGAGCAAGATAAATACAATGACAAGTTCAAGCAAGTACAAGTGTGACAAAGTACAATTCAATACAGCAGATAAGTGACAGTTACATCAAGATATGATTAAATACCAAATACTACAGTTTAAACATATGGCAGATTACAGTACTCTGAAGTACAGGATTAAATGCAGTAAAATAGGGGCAGGTAAGAGTAAGTAAAGCAAATTTAAGGAAGGGTGAAAGTGTCCCAGGGGGAAACAGAGGAGTTCTACAGGTGCTGTCTGAAGAGGTGAGTCTTAAGGAGGCGCTGAATGTGGTCAGGGACTGGGCGGTCCTGACATCTGTAGGTAGGTCATTCCACCACTGCGGAGCGAGGGTGGAGAAGGAGCGGCTCTGGAGGCAGGGGAGCGAGAGGAGGTAGAGCCAGTCTTCTAGTGCAGGCGGAGCAGAGAGGTCGAGTGGGGGTGTAGGGAGAGATGAGGGTCTGGAGGTAGCTGGGTGCAGTCTGGTCAAGGCATCTGTAGGCTAGTACAAGAGTCTTGAACTGGATGCGGTGGTGATCGGTAGCCAGTGGAGTGAGCGGAGAAGTGGAGTTGCGTGGGAGAAGCGAGGCAGAGAGAACACCAGGCGGGCAGCAGAGTTCTGGATGAGCTGGAGCGGACGGGTGGCGGCCGCAGGGAGGCCAGCCAGGAGGGAGTTGCAGTAGTCTAGGGCGGAGAGTACCAAGGCCTGGACCAGGAGCTGGGTGGCGTAGTTGGTGAGGAAGGGTCGGATTCTTCAGATGTTGCTCAGGAAGAATCGGCAAGTGCGTGCCAGAGTGGAGATGTGCTGGGAATAAGAGAGGCAGGGGTCCAGGGTGACTCCGAGGTTCTTAGCGGAGGAAGAGGGAGAGAGTGTGGTAGATTCCAGAGGAACAGAGATAGAGAGATCAGAGGAGGGGGAGGAGAAGGGAAAGAAAAGGAGGTCAGATTTAGAGAGGTTGAGTTTGAGGTGATGCGAGTGCATCCAGGAGGAAATAGCAGACAGACAGGTAGAGATACGGGAGGAGATGGTGGAGTCAGAGGTGGGGAAGGAGAGGAAAATCTGAGCATCATCAGCATAGAAGTGGTATGAGAAACCATAGGATGCGATGAGGGGCCCAGGAGCGGGTGTAGAGAGAGAACAGGAGAGGACCCAAGACTGACCCTTGGGGACTCCTGTTAAGAGAGGGTGAGGTGTGCAGGTTGCTCCACGCCAGGTTACCTGGTAAGTGCGGTTGGAGAGGTAGGAGGAGAACCAGGCCAGAGCAGTGCCAGAGACTCCCAGGTCAGCGAGAGAGGACAGTAGAATAGAGTGATCAACAGTGTCAAAGGCAGCAGAGAGATCGAGGAGAATTAGGACAGAGGAGAGAGAGGCAGCTCGGGCAGACTTAAGTGAGTTGGTGACAGACAGGAGGGCGGTTTCAGTGGAGTGAGCAGAGCGGAAGCCAGATTGGAGAGGGTCGAGCAGAGAGTGGTTGGACAGGAAAGCAGAGAGCTGGCGGTGTACAGTCCGCTCAAGGGTTTTGGAGAGGAAGGGTAGGAGGGAGACAGGACGGTAGCTCTGGAGGGAGGTGGGGTCGAGGGTAGGTTTTTGAGGATGGGAGTGATAGAGGCTTTTTGAAGGCAGAGGGAAAGAGACCAGAAAGTAGAGAGGTGTTGAGAAGGGAGGAGATGAAGGGAAGTAGAGCAGGAGCAGCAGCTTGAAAGAGGTGAGTGGGGAGGGGTCCAGGGCACACGTGGTGGGTTTGTGACCCTGGAGCAGGGAGGAGAGGTCAGAGTCTGAGAGGGGCGAGAAGGTGGAGAAGGAGGGTGAGTTAGTAGGGGATGCAGTGGGTGTAGGGGTTGGAGCAGGAGGAGGTGCGGGGGAGGGAGAGGTGTTAAAGAGTTTGCGGATATCTGAGATTTTAGAAGAGAAGAAGGAGGCAAAGTCATCAGGGGAGATAGAGGAGGGAGGAGGAGGGGGGAGGGTTTAGGAGGGAGGAGAAGGTAGAGAATAGTTTACATGGGTTGTTAGTGGAGGCTTGGATTACAGATTGGAAATAAGTACATTTAGCAGAGGAGAGAGTAGAGGAGAAGGAGGAGAGGAGAGTGCGGTAAAGGTCTAGGGCAGCAGGGAGTTTGGTTCTCTTCCATTTCTTTTCAGCAGATCGCAGTGTGATTCTTGCCGAGCGGAGTGCAGAAGAGAGCCAGGGATGGGGAGGGAGGGGCGAGCAGGTCGGGAGGTGAGGGGACAGAGGGAGTCGAGAGAGGAGGTGAGGGAGGAGAAGAGGGTGGAGGTAGCAGAGTCTACGGAGAGTTGTGAAAAGGAGTCGATAGGAGGGAGGTGAGAGAGAGCAGTGGAGGCAAGGACAGAGGGGAGAGAGAGCGGAGGTTACGGCAGAGGTGACAGTGGGAGTAGGAGGAGCAGGGAGAGGGGAGAGACAGAGAAAAGAGATGAAATAGTGATCGGAGAGGTCCAGGGGGTGACAGAGAGGGTGGAGGGGCAGCAGGCCCTGGAGAAGATGAGGTCCAGTTGACGGCCAGCTTTGTGGGTAGGAGGGGATGGAGAGAGACAGAAGTCGAAGGAGTGAAGGAGAGGGAGGAATCCAGCAGAGTGGCTGGGGTTGGAGAGATGGATGTTGAAGTCACCTAGCAGGACAGTTGGGGTAGACAGAGAGGGGAGGGAGGAGAGTAGATAGTCAAGTTCATCCAGAAAGTGACCGTGAGGCCCAGGGGGGCGGTACAGTACAATGAGCAGGAGTTGACAGGGAGAGGTTAGTTGGACTGCGTGAAATTCAAAGGTATTGACAGAGAGTGAGGAGAGATCGGAGGGGACAGAAAAGAGTAAGGAGGGAGAGAGGAGAAGACCAGTCCCACCTCCCCGTCCAGTGAGACGCGGGTATGGGACAGGACATAGAGAGAGGACAGGGCAACAGGAGTTACAGTGTTATCAGGGGACAGCCAGGTTTCAGTGAGAGCAAGGAAATCGAGAGAGAGGTGGGAGGCAAAGGCAGAGATGAAATCAGCTTTGTTAGCAGAAGAGTGACAGTTCCAGAGTGCACCAGAGAGTGTGCAGGAGGGGGGAGAGGCAGAGGGATGAGGTTAGAGGGGTTGGATGAGCAGCAGCAGAGAGAGGGCAGAGGACGGGGACGAGAGGACAGAACAGGGATGTGAGAGACAGTCATAGCAGGACAGGCAAGACAAAAGGCACAGTAGGAGCAGTGGGGTGGAGGGTACAGACCTGACTAGTAGATGGCTTCTTCCAGAGCGCTGTTAGGTTTGGATCTATTCCAACAGCGTCTCGGCGCAGGTCTCCCCTTGCTGGACTCCCACAGCTAGACTCCCGGCTCTTTTGTTGAGGCTCTTCGGTTTGCTGGCGCTTCTTGCTGGCGCTGAAATAGACTGCTTGATTAAATGTTACGACTGCGTGGCAAAAGAACCAACTAAACTGTGTGGAAACCAATCAAATAGCAAATCAACTTCTAATCAATTTAACCACTCACCTGGTACTAATCACACACTAACTCAGCTAATTCAAACACCACCTTACAATGTTACCAAATGTAGTTAGTTTAAAATTACTTGAAGCAGGAACTTACCTATCTGCCTCGGTCCCTGGTTGCCTGAAGACTGCAGAAGTGCAACACAATTACATGGAGGCTACACAGAATGTCTCAACTATGGAAGCAGTTGTTTTGTAAAAATATTCATTTTTTCATGTGTATAATTTGTTCCAAAGATGTTAATTAAAGTTTATGCTACACAGCTTTTGGCCACTGCTGCACAATTCCCAATTGCACACCTCCAGATAATTGCTATAGAGAAAGATAAACGGGTTAGTGCATGTTTAATATAGCCTATGGGTGTGCTTGCTTATTAATTAGGATGCAGCAGCGATTAAATTAAAACAAATGATAATTTAGGCCTGATTTTGATGACGGGCCAAACCTCTAATGCTAGAGATTTTGATGAAAAAATGGTTGCAAATGGGAGAAAACTGCCTTTGCCCTGTAATGTGATTTTGGTGACATGCTTTGTCCCATCCTTTTTCATCAAGTAAGGGGAAGTTTATGCATGGCAAGTTCATGTTGAATGGGAAAATAAGGAGCAATATCTGGAGCCAGGTGTTTAGCAGTTTTAGGCCAACCTCCCTCAATCTGAGCTCGAAGTCTCGTCAGCTCAGGGCAGGTATTGCAGGCGTCAGTAAATTCACACAAAGGAACAGCACACAATGAGGTGGAAATAGCAGCCACTCATTCAGGTTCAGAATCACCAGTGACAGGTGTGGAGTCAGTCAATGGCAATCTCAATAAGCAGTCAGCTGTATGGTTTTGTGATCCAGGTTTGTAGATAACGTTATACATGAAGCAGAGTAAGCGTGCAGGCCATCTGCGATTATCATCCCAGCACGACCAAATCCTTTCGTTGCTAGAAAAGTGGTTAGTGCTTGGTGATCTGTTTTTAAGAGGAAGTGCCTTCCTCAGAGGTATGTTCTCCATCTTTCAATGGCCCAGGCTTCTTTTTCATCAGTTGAATACTTTCTTTCTGCCGCAGACAAGGTCCTGGAAGCGAAAGCAACTGTATGCTCAGTATTATCAGGATGGAGCTGTGTTAGTATACCCCCAATCCCATATTCAGAGGCATCAGTCGAAACGAAGGTAGGTAGGGATCAGACAGTGCTCGAGCCGGGCTCTCAAGGATAAGCTTCTTGACAGTGTTGAATCTGTCCGGTACTTCAGCAGTCCAGGTAAAATTAGATGTAGATCTCAGCAGTGCTCTCATTGGTTCCACAGCTGTAGCATAGTTGGGCAGGAACTTGGAATACCAAGCAGTGAGGCCTAAAAATGAGCGGAGCGAAAGGGCATCCTTAGGAGCAGGTGCATCTGAAATAACCCTAACGTGTTCCCTGTCAGGCAGCAGACTGTCTTTGCATATGATGTGTCCTAGAAAACACAGGATATTCAACTGCAATCCAGCGTCTTGTAATTTCTGTAGAACTGAGCACGGGCATGAATTGTGTTCATAATGGTTGCGTCGATACACGATTATGTCATCTAGTTCTGTACTCCAGGTAGGCATTTTTTAAATTTAGAAATCGCCAATTATTTTATTATTTTCTCCCAATTTGGCATATCCAATTATTTTTTGTCTCAGCTCACTGCTACCACCCCCACGCTGACTCAGGAGCGGTGAAAACGAACACATGCTGTCCTCTGAAGCGTGTGCCGTCAGCCGACCGCTTTTTTTTTCACACTGCTTACAGGCAATCCCGCAGACGCCCGGACAGACTACAGGGGTCACTGGTGTGCGGTGAGCCGAGGACATCCTGACCGACCTAAGCCCTCCTCCCCAGGCACTGCCCCCTGGGGGCCAGGGAGGTCTTTTAAAATGGTGGCCATCATCTTCTGAAAAGCAGCTGGAGCAGATACTAGACTGTACAGAACTCAACAGAATCGGAACAGTCTTTCATGTGTGATGAATGCAGTCAATAGCACTTCTCAGTTCTCTAAATAAATCCTCCATAACTGGAATTGGGTAACTGTCAATAATTACCCTTTTGTTTGGCTCTTGTAAACCTACACACATTCGAAACCGAGGCAGAACCATCTATTTTTTCAATGATGCCAGCCTCCGAGAGCTGCTGTAGTTCTGCTGAAACAGCACTTCTGACAGAAAAAGATAGTATTCAAAGCTTTTGCTGTACTGGAGTGACACTGAATATTGCATAACAACCCAGTTATAATAATTAATTTATCTTCTAGATTCACGGCATGTAACCAGACACCCTCAAAACCTAGCCGTCCCAATTAGCAAGCAATATCTCACTGCCCCAATGTACTACTCTTTATCTCTGTTACCAGCCCCCTCCCGAGGTAACGTACAGTAGCACCAACACTTAAATAAAAATCACAGTAACACTATAGCAGTACAATTATAACAATACTATTTTTAGAGACACTATGATTGCAGCATTAGTATCAGAAACGCAATAGCAGCAATGGTGTGAGGAACACAATGATGATAGCAGCAATAGTATAGTCATGTGAGGCGCCAGGCAGATCAACGACCCTCTAGATGGAAGTCCTGGCTCCACGTCACAAGACTTTAAACTAGTACCACTGCTGCTCGTCCTCCTCTGCTCCAGCTGAGGGAAAGACACAAAGCGAAAAATGCACCTGAGTACCCGCTGGTTCTTGACCCCACAAACAATAGCCACTTATTCCCCCACCCCTCCCCACTCTATCCCAGGTCAAGCACTTAGCATTGGTCCCACTACTGGGGTCGGCCTATCCGTGCTACCTGCACTGGCCTGACCCTGGTCACAGTACTTAACTTTGGGGAGAGCGGGTGGGCGATTACAGGGGATAGGCCCTCGGGTCTCAGGTCTCTGACTTCAGCTCCGATTCTCTTTCTCAGGATCTCATGGCAATCTCTGCAGCACGGCAATGTTGCGGGAGGGATCAAGCAGCACGCCAACCAACACTCAGTGCTCGAATTCAGGGGGAAACAGAGGGGAACACCGTTCCCCTTGTTAACAGAAAGAAAAAAATCGTTCCCATTGATACAGTCAGGAGGTGAGGAGGATGGACATGGTTTTTGTCCAGATGCATTAGGATTATCACATTTTAGAATAAAATACTTAACCAACTCATCTCCGTGGCCAGTAGTCATAGTAGCTTTCTTTTACATAATCTAAAAGCAGTGTGATGCGATGCGACTATGTAGCCTACTTTTTTACATTTGCACGACTGTAATCATTTTGTAATCATTTGGTAATCATTTGGTGAATTGGCGGACAAACGTGGCGTGCCAAACACACAGTGTAGAATCTGAAATGTCGACTAGAATGAGAAAAGCTAAAGCGGGTCATTGTAAAGACCTCAGGAGTTTTTTTAAATTAGAAAATAAAAAATTGAAAGGCAACAATGAGAGTACTAAAACGGATAAGAAAATTGGTCTTGGATTCGTACTGTAATTATTTATCATTTGTAAAATAATTAAATGAAGATAATGGGAAAAAAGATAATGATATAATCAGTGTGTCCACAGTTGTGAATTATTAAAGCAATTAAACGCCAATAACAAAGCTGCTTCTAATATTGCTTTAAATAAAATATTCTGCCTTTCAAAAAAATTGTATTTATAGACATTTAGTAAATATATTTTTTAAACGGTTTGTCAGTAATTTACCCTACGTAATTGAATGACAAGAGGAAAACCATTTTTGCAAGTTCTTAAATTGGTAATTCCATAAGAATATTTGTTTAATGTGACATTTTAAATACTGAGCTGAGGGCATTCATTTCCGTATTCCAGTTTAGTAGGGTGAACGATCTGGTTTATATAGATTGAAAAATAATAAATAAATAAATAAATAAATAAATAAATAAATAAAAATGAGTTGCAATGATAAGCTTTGCCCTAACTTCAATGCACTGAAATTGATGGGAGGTCGCATCATTGCCGCCTGTTAAGCAAAAATGTGCTTTCCAACTTGGCATTTTAATGTGTCAGGTTACATCCACTTTGTAATAGGGCTCTATACGTTTTCCATAAATTCAGTGCAAGCATTATTTTTTCTGAAGGCTATAAACCTCCACATAAGCTGTCAAACAATAAGTTAATCATACATAGCGTCTATAAAATAAACTGTATGCACTGTGACTTACCGTATTCTTATTTTCTTTCATATTGTGTTCCTAATAATACAAAATAAATGCTTTAGAAATAGTGTCAGTAATACTGAATTTGTGTTAAAATCTTTGAGTATAGAACCCAGTGTTTCAGGAAAATTCCATAATGTTTGCATTAAAAATAACATTTTATTACCCATTAAGGTCCCTATATGATAGTAAGGCTTTTTAAATATTACAGTGCATATTTACTAGTGATATTTTGCATAGTCTAAAACAACAATTTGATTACTTTTCTACTTTGTTTAAAGTTTAATACTTGTTTTGAGTTTTAAAAATCCATAGAATGTCCATATTGACCGTCTAATTTCAATGAAAGAGAAATGATCAGATAACATATTTCACATCAAATGATTGCTCATCTCCCCTTAATGTTTTTTTCCCAATTGTTATCATTAATACTTGTATTAATCATGTATGCAGTGGCAGAAGAGCCACAGTCAGGAACAGGGTGTATAACCAGTATTACTACACTCCTACTACTCAGTAACAGCTGCTCCTGATTTACTACCTCGCATTACTGATGCTCCATCTGAGGCAAAACAGATGAGGCGCTCTTGGAGAATTTGTTTTGTGATACCATGATGGGAAAGAGTTGAAATCAATGCATTCCTGGCAGCAGGTTCCACTACATCAGTGAAGAATGTTACAGGTTCATCTGAATCAGGCAAGCCCTAATGTAGATATTACCTATTATAGAACCTATTACCTGTACTGTAACACTTGAAATGTATTTGCTTACAATTGTAAGTCGCCCTGGATAAGGGCGTCTGCTAAGAAATAAATAATAAGTAGATATAAAACAGACTTTTTAGTGACTGTAGTAGACTCATCAATCAGAACTGCCAATCTGGATTCCCTCTTTATAACACTTTCTGCAAGTTTTTTCCTCATTTCATTTGCAATATGATGAGAAATAGCTTCACATTCCTTATCAGAATGCGAGGTACGCCCCATGCCAAGACCATTTAAAACTTGCAAATCAATGTCAGTAGGCAAGTCTGTAAATGGCCTCCCTGATTTTACAATCTTGTAACCGGTTCGAAACACTCTATCTGTTATTTCATACTGATCTTTTTTCATTTCTGCAGCAAGTGTTTCAATTATTTTTTCTTTAGCCTGTTGCACAATTCTCTCAGCTTCCTTGTGGGCCACATAATTCCTGTGTTTAAAGATTTTCTTCCTCAAAGACATCTGCTGTCTCTCTTTGGTGTCCCCATGGCAGCTAACAGTAACTCTTGCCCATTCATCAGATAGGTGAATGTGTTTACTGGAGCTTGTGCCCAATGACTGTAAATTTGAACAAACTGTACATCGTATTTTTTTTTTCCAGCAGAAATTAGCCAAGGGTATATCTTTTTTTTCTTTCTAAAAACCCTTTTTGTGTCTAACGTTCTGGAAATTGCTGTGTATCCTGCAGTTTTATAACATCCTCAGCAGTTGTATTATCAGGTGATGATGTATCATCTGAGTTAGGAATTAATCCTGACACTGTCTAGGTATGTTTGTCTGCGAAGACCTGGAACCTGGCACTGCTGGGATTTCTTTTAGATAGAAAGAAACTATTGGAAGGCAGCAGCAGGGCTGGTAGGTGTCATAATCACACACAGGGACATAAGCCCGATATACACTCCTTGCAAAGGAGCCGGCTCTTTTGTACAGCGGTATCGGCGCTATGCTTTAGTGTGAGAGGTCCTGGGTTCGCACCTGTCCTCCGCCTGTGCATGGATCGCCTCGCCTTGTGTGATGCACCTGCCTGCATTAACTGAGATCGCCACATTGGTGTCATGAAGTGGACGCAGGTACCCCGGCACGCACTCGTCAGACCGTAGCCTGCCCCGGACTTGAGGCTAGCAGGGGAGAGTGTAGCATGCATGGGGGAAGGCATCAGCAGGTATCGGTGCTATGCTTTAGTGTGAGAGGTCCTGGGTTCGTGCCCGCCCTCCACCTGTGTGTGGATTGCCTCACCCTGTGTGATGTGCCTGCCTGCATTAACCGAGATCGCCACACTATTATTGTTAGATGGCTAACACGATCCGAAGCTGTCGCTCCAGGCCAGCACTAAACCTGGACAACACTTCACAACTGTACATGAATAAATTGTATTTCACCACGAGTACTTTAGCACGCACTCTGGACTTGTGATCGTGTGTGTTCTACTGTGTTTATTCTTTCAAACTGTGTTTATTATTTGGGACTGTAAACCCTTCATTTGCAACAGTGCAATACACATTGCTGTGTATTGTCTGGGATTATTCTTTGCTGTCACCAGACCGAGATTATAAATAAATGTATTTGGACTGTGAACTTTGTTGTCTGTCTTCTGTTACGTAATCACATCACTACTACACCTACGCACTGCAAACCACTTTGCCACACTGTTTGACCCAGGATCTCGCTTTCAAGACCGATAGGAGCTGCTCTCGTTTGAGGTGTGACTTCTGACGTTGGTCAGAGGTCACCAAGGCCAAGTGATGGAGGACCACCGACCCCCAAAAATGGATCCTGGGAAGAACACTTCCGCCTCTAGGAAAATATGCCTCCAGTGCAAATAATATCTAAGAAAATAAATAGAGAAGATATGGTTAAAGTTTGTCCCGAAATCTCATCTTATGGTCTAGATGGATCCGCCTTCAAATAGAGGTGTGACGGAGGACCACCGCCCAAAAGAGGATCCTGGATAGAACGCCCAAAAGAAATCATAGCTTTTTTTAAAAATTATCTCAGGAACTCACATTCTGGTCTGGACGGAGCTGCCCTCAAAGAGGTGCGACCTGTGACATCGGTCTGAGGTCAACCAAGGCCGGGTGATGGAGCATCGACCCCCCAAAATTGGATCTTGTCATGTGTGACCCTAAAACCCGTCTTCCCTTGTACAAGGTGCAAGCACCCTTTTTGAGTGAAAGGTGTATGTGGCAGAGATGCATCGCTCTTTGATAGAACCAGCTGATTTATTTGAGCTTTTCCCACTGGTAATGGGAATGAGAATGTAAAGATGGGAGCCTGGCTAACAAGGTTTAAGTGTTTTGCAGGTATCAGGCTTTTAAAGACTGTCACCCACACCTGTGATGTGCAGAAATGGATAAAGGATCTTGTAGTGGATTCACTGAGAGCAGAAACTGACCCAAGACTGTCACCACTACTGGACTCAGGCTGATCTTTGGGATACAAATTGAACATTTATGAAACTGCAACAGTGTTAAGATATTGTAATAACTGTACTGTGTTTTAAAGAATATTATTATTAATTAATTTCTTAGCAGACGCCAGCAGAAAAACTATTGCAGAGAAGGGAGAGCAGGTATTACCTAATGTTAGAAATAAGCTTGCCTGTTATAACCTTGAGAGGAAGAGGCAAAAAGTTCTTGGAAATTGGCTGACTTAAACATAGGGCCTACCTTATCTATAAAATGAATGAGAGCTATCAACGAGAAAGCCTGTGTTGGCCTTGGAGGAAAGGCAGAAACGAGCATCTCATTTTATTAATTCAAATGTTCACAGTCAAGTTTCTTAACAGAAAAATAACTCTGGGTTAGAAACAGGTTTTAAACTAAACACAGAGCCTCTATAAGAATAACAAACTCTATGAAAAGAGTCAAGATGTGTGAGTAAAAGTTGAAATAAAATAACTATATAAGTATTCGACTGTATAATTTTTACTGTAATAAAAGTCTTGTTACAAGGAAACTGAAGAGGCAGCAAAAAAAGCATTTAGTTTAATTGGCTCAAGAATGTGTCCACACTCAAGCTTCTTATTAAGAAAAAGAAGTGAGCTTGATCTGAAAGTAGTCTTTAAGCTAAACACAGGTATTCTAGAATAATTCAAACAGAATATAAGTGTAAATGTTTTATTTTAACAGAAGAACTGTTAAGTTTGAAAATAAGATAATATAGTGCAGACTGTATTTAAAAACTTTAATATACAGTAGATTTACTGAAGGAATGTAATTAATTGATAATCTCGCTTTTGCCTGCTTATAGCAAAGCTGTGCCAAGCATGGGTAAGACACAGAAAAAATCAGTCTTGTCAACTAAATCGAGATTCATTGGTCGTTAGAAGTTTTCAATTCAAGGTCTCTATAATGAGTGATCTTTTCATATAAACTAACGAAAAGTACCTTCTGATAACAGAGAAAGAAATTGATGGTGTAATGTCCATTACTGCATTATATTATAGAAATTAATGAGAAGCTGGCAGTAGATGTAAGAAGGCATAATAGCATGGGGCAGCATATTGGACCCAACAAGAATATGACTTAAATATAATATCTTCGGGAAAGTGCTTACAGAAGCATTTCATATTAATTAAAACTAACCCTGGCAGGTAAACAGGGTGTCTGAAACCTGCTTGCACAGGGGAGTTTTAGAAACAGAGAAAGAGGTCAAACTTCAAAGTTTAAGAATTGAAAAAGCCAATATAAGACTGTTACATTTAACTATATGTTCTATAGCCTGGATTTAAATGAAAATAAATGGATCTGCAACTATAGACTTAAAGGGTTTTCGTGAACCTAACAGACTTTATCCAGTATTATTTTGTGAAAACACATCTATACATGAAACAAATCCAACCTACTGAAAGGAAGGTTTTTAATGTTAATATGTTTTTAATGTTAATAAATTTATTTTAAACCCAGTTTGGAATAATTAAACAGAGTAGGTGTTGTATATTAAAAAAACTATAATTATTCGCTATATCTCTCTATATACACTGGTATTTCATTTACTTGTGTCCTGTATTAAGGAACTCCATGGTACTGAGAAAATAACATCAGTTCAAAAGTTCACCTCACATATTTTGAAAATGAGAAAGGGATGGAACATGAGATCATAAACAATTAATTTTAGAAAAGCAGTTACAGAACTTTTTGAACATATTGTTCACTTAAAAATGAGAGCTGTCAGGGCAGATTAATGTTTGGATTTAATTGAGACTTCTGACACATGAAGCAGAGCAAAAGTTCTATAAAAGCCAATGTAAAACCCCAGACAAGCATCACTCGACTTGCTAACTAGAAGTGGCGTGGTCCATGCTCTGAACATCTCTGAAAAAGCTGGCTGCTGTTTGGTTGAATTCAGAAGCCTCTGCCTACGAAGACAGCTGTTTTTTTGCATATATTCTACACAACACTACCATTTATATTGGAAGGTAAGAACAATTTTGAATTTATATCTCATTTATATTGACACATTGCTGTAATGTATAGGAGTTATATTGTAGCTTTACAGTGCCTTGCATAAGTATTCACCCTCCTTGGACTTTTCCACATTTTGTAGTGTTGCAAAAATGGATTTAATTAGGATTTTTTGTCACTGATCTACACAAAATAGTCCATAATGTCGAAGTGGGGGAAAAAATCTACATATTTCTCAAAATGATTTACATATAAAAAACTGAAAAGTCTTGATTGCATAAGTATTCACCCCTTTGCTGTGACACCCCTAAATAAGCTCTGGTGCAACCAATTGCCTTCAGAAGTCACATAATTAGTTGAATGGAGTCCACCTATGTGCAATTAAAGTGTCACATGATCTCAGATTAAATACACCTGTTTCTGGAAGGCCCCAGAGTTTGTTAGAGAGCATATCTAAACAAACAGCATCATGAAGACCAAGGAGCTATCAAAACAAGTCCAGGATAAAGTTCTGGAGAAGCACCAATCAGGGTTGGGTTATAAAAAAAATATCCCAAACTTTGAACATCCCCCGGAGCACCATTAAATCCATTATTAAAAAATGGAAAGAATATGGCACAACCACGACTCTGCCTGGGGAAGGCCGTCCACCAAAACTCAGTGACCAGGTAAGGAGGGCATTAGTCAGAGAAGCAACCAAGAGGCCAATGGTAACTCTGAAGGAGCTGGAGAGATCCACAGCTGAGATAGGAGAAACCGTCCATGGGACAACTATAAACCGGATGCTCCAAAAAGCTGGGCTTTATAGAAGAGTGATGAGAAGAAAGCCATTGCTGAAAAAAACCATATCAAATCCCATTTGGATTTTGCCAAAAGGCATGTGGGAGACACAGCAAACATGTGGAAAAAGGTTCTCCCGTCTGACGAGACCAAAATTGAACTTTTTGGCCTTAGCGCAAAACGCTATGTGTGGTGCAAAGCCAACACTGCTCATCACCCTGAGAACACCATCCCCACGGTGAAGCATGGTGGTGGCAGCATCATGTTATGGGGATGCTTTTCATCGGCAGGGACTGGGAAACTGGTCAGGATTGAGGGCAAGATGGATGGAGCCAAATACAGGGAAATTCTAGAGGAAAACCTGTTTCAGTCTGCAAGAGACCTGGGACTGGGGCGGAGGTTCACCTTCCAGCAGGACAATGACCCTAAACACATAGCCAAAGCTACACTGGAGTGGTTTAAAAACAAGAACCTGAATGTCTTAGAATGACCCAGTCAAAGCCCAGACCTCAAACCGATTGAGAATCTGTGGCAAGACTTGAAAATTGCTGTTCATCAATGGTTCCCATCCAACTTGACAGAGCTTGAGCAATTTTGCCAAGAAGAATGGGCAAAAATTGCAGGATCCAGATGCGCAAAGCTGGTAGAGACTTACCCAAAAAGACTCACAGCTGTAATTGCTGCCAAAGGTGCTTCTACCAAGTATTGACTCAGGGGGTGAATACTTATGCAACCAACAAATATCTTTTTTGTTTAATTAACTTTTATGTCACAATAAAAATATTTTGCACCTTCAAAGTGTTAAGTAAGTTGTGTAAATCAAATGATAACAATCCCAGTTAAATCCATTTTAATTCCAGGTTGTAACACTACAAAATGTGGAAAAGTCCAAGGGAGGGGGTGAATACTTATGCAAGACACTGTATAGAGTGATATTTTGTATTTTTAGGATTTAGCAGTGGGCGCTTGTGGCAATGTGCCCCGCCCCTGTGTGCATGTGTGTGTTATATGTTGCATGTCGCATGTGTTAATGTTGGTGTATAGCGATTGGTACACGGGATATAAGCGGGTCTGTGTTTCACGTGTGTTTAAAAATGTATAATTGTAGTTAGGCACGAGGTTGCACTTAATTAATTCACGTGCTGGGATTCAAGTAAATAATTAATTAGTAATTGAATCCCAGCACAACAGTATATATAGATGCACGATTCACTCACTCGGGGTTGTGTGATTAGGGCGAAAGGACGGGAGAGTGAGGAGAAAGTAAAAAAGTAAACAATTGCTACGTGGTGCTGGAGGACCAGCACGGTACGTGTTTGTTTAGTGTTCGTCCCTGTGTGTCAGTGTCTGTTCGTTTGGTTTGTCTATTTATTTTGGCGTAAGTGCCGTGTCCTGTGTTTTGTGTTTGTTTAAACCTTTTATTTATAATAAACCGCGCAACAGCGCTTTCATCATTTCACCTCATCTGTCCTGTCTCTGTGTATTCATTTCCTGGATCTGACGACACCACTCAGCCAGCTGTGTGACATATGGTGTCAGGAACGGGATGACAGCGGCCCCTAGCGTCAGACCAGGGAAAGTGCATTTTTTGTTGAAGTGTCCTTTGGGGAGAAAAAAAAAAAATTCCAAGGATTACAAATATTGTTTTGGGGAAAAAATATATAAGGAAATGGAAGGCTGGAGAGACGGCTGCCAGGACCTGGAGGATCTCCTCGGGGCCTAGAGGACCAAAGCTGGTGCCTTGCCTGTGGGGAGTTCGGCACCCGGTGGTGCGCTGCCCCTACCAAGAGGGAGAGGAGGAACAGGCCCAGGAGAGGAAGGTGAGGAGGAGGCAGAGAAGGGGAAAGGGGAAGAGGAAGGCAGAGCCTCCACCGCCCAAGTCTCCACCAGCAGAGGAAGAATGCCTGCTGGTTTTGTCTCCAGAGCCCAGGAGGGAGGAAACAGAGCCTTTCCCGTCCTCTGAGGAGATGTTAGACTGGGTGTCGGACCCGAGTGGAGCGGGAGGACCTCCCACTGGTTGTTGACCTGCTGTGGGCCAGAGATGGGGAACGCTGGGAGCGCTGGGAACAACATTTCTACCCAGTGCCCTTCAGTGAACCCGGCAGCCGTGGTGATTAACTACTTGGCTGCCGATATGGGACTGCCCCAGCAGGTTGCATTCCAAGTGGGAGGAGCCACACCTACCTGCTTCCTCAATGGGCTGAAGGGAGACGACATGCAGCTCCCATCTCCACCAGCAGAGGAAGAAGGTTTGTTGGTTTCAGCCCGAGCCGGAGGGAGAGGAGCCTGAGCGTCCACAGCCCAAGCGGGAGGAGCCTGAGCGCCCACAGCCCAAGCGGGAGGAGCCTGAGCGTCCACAGCCCAAGTGGGAGGAGCCTGAGCGTCCACAGCCCAAGTGGGAGGAGCCTGAGCGTCCACAGCCCAAGTGGGAGGAGCCTGAGCGTCCACAGCCCGAGCGGGAGGAGCCCGAAGCGCCCCACGCCTGAGCGGGAGGAGCCCGAACGCCCTACGCCTGAGCGGGAGGAGCCCGAACGCCCCACGCCTGAGTGGGAGGAGCCCGAACGCCCCACGCCTGAGTGGGAGGAGCCCGAACGTCCCACGCCTGAGTGGGAGGAGCCCGAACGTCCCACGCCTGAGTGGGAGGAGCCCGAACGTCCACAGCCTGAGTGGGAGGAGCCCGAACGCCCACAGCCCAAGAGGGGGGAGTCGGTGCGCCCACAGCCCAAGAGGGGGAGTCGGTGCGCCCACAGCCCAAAAGGGAGGAGTCGGTGCGTCCACAGCCCAAAAGGGAGGAGTCGGTGCGTCCACAGCCCAAAAGGGAGGAGTCGGTGCGTCCACAGCCCAAAGAGAGGGAAGTCGGGGCTTCCACAGCCCTAGGACCCAAGCTGCCAGCAGAGGGAGAATGCCTGCTGGTTCCACCTCCACCAGCAGAGGAAGAATGCCTGCTGGTTTCCCCTTCAGAGGCAGAGCTGCACCAGTCCCCTGCAAGAGAGGCAGAGCTGCAGCAGTCCCCTGCAAGAGAGGCAGAGCAGCACCAGTCCCCTGCAAAAGGGGGAGACTACACGCTGCTCCCACCTCCGTCGCCAGGAGACTACACGCTGCTCCCACCTCCATCGCCAGGAGACTACACGCTGCTCCCACCTCCGTCGCCAGGAGACTACACGCTGCTCCCACCTCCACCGCCAGGAGCAGAGCAGCAGGAGCTGTCTCTGTCTCCATCACCATCAGGGGGAGAGGAGCAGGAGCTGCCTCTCCCTTCACCAGAAGGACCAGGACTAGATGCTGGCGGTCCTCAGCAGCCCTTGCATAGGCTGCTGAGGGAAGCACGGGAAGAACCGCCCGCCGCAGAGGCCGAGAAGAGGACCAACACCCGCACCCCAGCTTGTCCTGACTGCCTGCCTCGCCGCCCAAGGATGCCTGCCTCGCCGCCCAAGGATGCCTGCCTCGCTTCGCCCAAGGATGCCTGCCTCGCCGCCCAAGGATGCCTGCCTCGCCGCCCAAGGATGCTTGCCTTGCATCGCCTGGGGTTGCCAGCCGCTCCGCATCGCCTGGGGTTGCCAGCCGCTCCGCGATCGCCTGGGGTTGCCAGCCGCCCCGACGCCTGGGGTTGCCAGCCGCCCGCACGCTTGGGTTGCCAGCCGCTCCGCATCGCCTGGGTTGCCAGCCGCCCGCGACGCCTGGGGCTGCCTGTTGCTCTGCATCGCAGCAGGAAGTACTGTGGCGGAACCCCACCAAGGGGAGCTGCCAGCCACGAAGAAGGTGGGGAGGTCAGGAGACCTGCTCCCACTGCAGCAGTTTCGCTGCCGGAGATCGTGGGGAGGTCAGGAGACCTGCTCCCACTGCAGCAGTTTCGCTGCCGGAGATCGTGGGGAGGTCAGGAGACCTGCGCCCACTGCAGCAGTTTCGCTGCCGGAGATCGTGGGGAGGTCAGGAGACCTGCTCCCACTGCAGCAGTTTCGCTGCGGAGATCGTGGGGAGGTCAGGAGACCTGCGCCCACTGCAGCACTTTCGCTGCCGAGGTACTGTGGCCGGAGCCCCGCAAGGGGAGCTGCCGGCTTTGAAGAAGGGGAGGAGGTCCGAGACCACCAACCCCAGCAGCAGTTTCGCTGCCGGAGAAGGGGAGGTCCGGAGACCACCCAAGCAGCCTTTCCGCTGCCAGGACTGCCCCGCTGAAGGAGTCAGTCTGGGAGCTGTCAGCACGCCTGCTGACAGCATGGCCAGTAGCAGCCTGGCTACTGGCAACATTGCCAGCCATGGGCCCACTGAAGCCTCCCTTCCCAGCCCGAGACTTTGTCCTGGACTGCTGGGTTTTAAGGGGAGGTGGCCGTTGAGGCCATGTGTGCTGCGCACAAGGGGGTATATGTGGCAATGTGCCCCACCCTGTGTGCATGTGTGTGTTATATGTTGCATGTCGCATGTGTTAATGTTGGTGTATAGCGATTGGTACACGGGATATAAGCGGGTCTGTGTTTCACGTGTGTTTAAAAATGTATAATTGTAGTTAGGCACGAGGTTGCACTTAATTAATTCACGTGCTGGGATTCAAGTAAATAATTAATTAGTAATTGAATCCCAGCACAACAGTATATATAGATGCACGATTCACTCACTCGGGGTTGTGTGATTAGGGCGAAAGGACGGGAGAGTGAGGAGAAAGTAAAAAAGTAAACAATTGCTACGTGGTGCTGGAGGACCAGCACGGTACGTGTTTGTTTAGTGTTCGTCCCTGTGTGTCAGTGTCTGTTCGTTTGGTTTGTCTATTTATTTTGGCGTAAGTGCCGTGTCCTGTGTTTTGTGTTTGTTTAAACCTTTTATTTATAATAAACCGCGCAACAGCGCTTTCATCATTTCACCTCATCTGTCCTGTCTCTGTGTATTCATTTCCTGGATCTGACGATACCACTCAGCCAGCTGTGTGACAGCGCTTCAGCACTTTATATGCATGGCCTAAGGGTAAAGCATGTGATAACCATAACTGTATTGAAATGTTTATGCTGTTAAACTTGTAAGGCACTGGATTGCCCAGACTGCCTAGTAGTTGGGATCTGAAGTGGTCTGCAACCTCTCGCTCCATTATTAAACATTTAACAAACTGAAAGAGTATTACTACTACTCTGATTTGTTAAAACTTCAAATTGAATGGGTCTGTGTGGTTTTCTTGATTATTTAAAAGTTGTCCGGCTGTTTGAGCTACGGGATTGAGAAGACCAGGTACATGAGCTGCTTTAAAGTTACTGTTAAGATAACATATAGCTCATGTAGAACAGAGGAATGTTGTTGAGGAGGAACATCTCGGATTGGAGCTGGCCAGGCTGCTGAAAACCAGGAAAGGTTGAACACGCCCCCAAATTCTTATGATGATTCGTCTGTGTACAAATGGAGTTCGAATGATGAGATGATTTTATCATGAAAAATGGTGAAGTTCACTAATCTCTATCCAGATCGCCAGGATTGTTAATTTAAGATGATGTAGACGATTTAAAAGTTTTGAGATGGTCCAGTCTTTGAAATGCATCTTATTTGGAATGTTCTTGGATCCAATTCGGAAGCTCTGCCTTGCAGGAGTTGTTGTTAGAGGGGAGATGCGAGTGCCGAACCTACTGCCAGTAAGCAAGCTCCTGTGCTGCACTGAACTGAAATGAAAGGTGAAGCAAGCGATGCAGTCTGGTTGACTGGAGTCTGGAGGTTCCAGGGAGTTTTGAGCTACGAGAGTAGCTTGGGAGAGCTGGAAACCGGTCGGTTTCAATCTGAAAGAAAAAAATAAAGAAAGCAATGGAAATAGACTGCTGAAGCTGAGAGCAGGAGCAATCGGAGATGGAGAAACGGTTGGAGATGCAGGAGTGATCTGGACACGATTCGGATCCAGGTTAGTTGTACACATAAGAATCATCACGTAGATTATCCATGTTTTACGGTTCAGTAGCTACTTTTGACCTACTCAGAAGAAAGGCTTGCAGAGAAAGTAGTGGAAGGTGAGCCTGAACTATATAGCTTAGGGAACCAATAGCATTAGCGTAGTGAGCTGAGCCATGTCCCTAGAACTACGGCAAGCCTACATTTGAAGCAGTGTTGCATGCATAGTTAAAGCAGTGCTCAGTACATTTTTAAAGCAGTGCTCCATGCATTGTTAAAGCAGTGCTGCATGCATTGTTAAAGCAGTGCTGCATGCATTGTAAAAGCAGTGCTGCATGCATTGTTAAAGCAGTGCTCCATGCATTGTTCAAGCAGTGCTGCATGCATTGTTAAAGCAGTGCTGCATGCATTGTTAAAGCAGTGCTGCATGCATTGTTAAAGCAGTGCTCCATGCATTTTTAAAGCAGTGCTCCATGCATTTTTAAAGCAGTGCTGCATGCATTGTTAAAGCAGTGCTGCATGCATTGTTAAAGCAGTGCTCCATGCATTGTTAAAGCAGTGCTCCATGCATTGTTAAAGCAGTGCTCCATGCATTTTAAAGCAATGCTGCATGCATTGTTAAAGCAGTGCTCCATGCATTGTTAAAGCAGTGCTCCATGCATTGTTAAATCAGTGCTCCATGCATGTTTAAAGCAGTGCTTGGTACATTTTTAAAGCAGTGCTGCATGCATTGTTAAAGCAGTGATCCATGCATTTTTAAAGCAGTGCTCCATGCATTTTTAAAGCAGTGCTCCATGCATTGTTAAAGCAGTGCTTGGTACATTTTTAAAGCAGTGCTCCATGCATTGTTAAAGCAGTGCTGCATGCATTGTTAAAGCAGTGCTCCATGCATTTTTAAAGCAGTGCTCCATGCATTGTTAAAGCAGTGCTTGGTACATTTTTAAAGCAATGCTGCATGCATTGTTAAAGCAATGCTGCATGCATTGTTAAAGCAGTGCTGCATGCATTGTTAAAGCAGTGCTCCATGCATTGTTAAAGCAGTGCTTGGTACATTTTTAAAGCAATGCTGCATGCATTGTTAAAGCAGTGCTGCATGCATTGTTAAAACAGTGCTCCATGCATTTTTAAAGCAGTGCTCCATGCATTGTTAAAGCAGTGCTTGGTACATTTTTAAAGCAATGCTGCATGCATTGTTATAGCAGTGCTCCATGCATTTTTAAAGCAGTGCTCCATGCATTGTTAAAGCAGTGCTTGGTACATTTTTAAAGCAATGCTGCATGCATTGTTAAAGCAGTGCTCCATGCATTTTAAAGCAATGCTGCATGCATTGTTAAAGCAGTGCTGCATGCATTGTTAAAGCAGTGCTCCATGCATTTTTAAAGCAGTGCTCCATGCATTGTTAAAGCAGTGCTTGGTACATTTTTAAAGCAATGCTGCATACATTGTTAAAGCAGTGCTGCATGCATTGTTAAAGCAGTGCTCCATGCATTGTTAAAGCAGTGCTTGGTACATTTTTAAAGCAATGCTGCATGCATTGTTATAGCAGTGCTCCATGCATTTTAAAGCAGTGCTGCATGCATTGTTAAATCAGTGCTCCATGCATGTTTAAAGCAGTGCTTGGTACATTTTTAAAGCAGTGCTGCATGCATTTTTAAAGCAGTGCTGCATGCATTGTTAAAGCAGTGCTTGGTACATTTTTAAAGCAATGCTGCATGCATTGTTATAGCAGTGCTCCATGCATTTTAAAGCAATGCTGCATGCATTGTTAAAGCAGTGCTGCATGCATTGTTAAAGCAGTGCTCCATGCATTTTTAAAGCAGTGCTCCATGCATTGTTAAAGCAGTGCTTGGTACATTTTTAAAGCAATGCTGCATGCATTGTTAAAGCAATGCTGCATGCATTGTTAAAGCAGTGCTGCATGCATTGTTAAAGCAGTGCTCCATGCATTGTTAAAGCAGTGCTTGGTACATTTTTAAAGCAATGCTGCATGCATTGTTAAAGCAGTGCTGCATGCATTGTTAAAGCAGTGCTCCATGCATTTTTAAAGCAGTGCTCCATGCATTGTTAAAGCAGTGCTTGGTACATTTTTAAAGCAATGCTGCATGCATTGTTATAGCAGTGCTCCATGCATTTTTAAAGCAGTGCTCCATGCATTGTTAAAGCAGTGCTTGGTACATTTTTAAAGCAATGCTGCATGCATTGTTAAAGCAGTGCTCCATGCATTTTAAAGCAATGCTGCATGCATTGTTAAAGCAGTGCTGCATGCATTGTTAAAGCAGTGCTCCATGCATTTTTAAAGCAGTGCTCCATGCATTGTTAAAGCAGTGCTCCATACATTTTAAAGCAATGCTGCATGCATTGTTAAAGCAGTGCTGCATGCATTGTTAAAGCAGTGCTCCATGCATTTTTAAAGCAGTGCTCCATGCATTGTTAAAGCAGTGCTGCATGCATTTTTAAAGCAGTGCTGCATGCATTGTTAAAGCAGTGCTGCATGCATTCTAAAGCAGTGCTCCATGCATTCTAAAGCAGTGCTGCATGCATTGTTAAAGCAGTGCTGCATGCATTGTTAAAGCAGTGCTCCATGCATTTTTAAAGCAGTGCTCCATGCATTTTAAAGCAATGCTGCATGCATTGTTAAAGCAGTGCTCCATGCATTTTTAAAGCAGTGCTCCATGCATTGTTAAAGCAGTGCTCCATGCATTCTAAAGCAGTGCTGCATGCATTGTTAAAGCAGTGCTGCATGCATTGTTAAAGCAGTGCTGCATGTATTGTTAAAGCAGTACTGCATGCATTGTTTTGTTGCACAGCAACATGTGCACATTTTTGCCCTCTCTTAGAAAAAATGAACATGGAGAGCCATATAAGTTTACTATTGGTAATTAGTTTGTGCACATTGTGCAGTGTTAAAGATGCAATAACTACAGCAAACAGTTAAGTAACTCTTAAAGAGATAACAGCAATATACAATAGGGTTTGTTACATTGTTCAATGGTAAACAGTGTCCCTTCACCACTTTGCTTTTTACAAGGGAATGGCATATCTACAAGACACATTGCACATTTACATTATTATTGCCAACTAAAAGTTTAATTTGATGTGTAGAATTTGTAATGCTATTTGAACATGCTTATATAGAACTGCTTATGTGGGTGGTTCTGGTCCATGGATTATAAAACCAATTTAAACTCACAGTTCTTGAAGCAAACAACGATAAGCAGCAGCTTTCTTACTTCTTAGAAGTGCTGAAAATGCACATCACATTGTCCACTGTAAATACCTAGGAATTTAATGTACAGAAAGTGCAGCTCTAGACTCTCTCCTGTGATTATTTCAATGACAATAAAACAGGTGGAAATTAGTCCTTGGCTATGTGCTCCAAGTCTGAATCTCATTTGTGTCAATATAACCTACCTACAATATAATCTCTTCCATTCAAAGGGGGGAAAATAACACGTGTCATCTTAACACGGTGGAAAATAAATAGGCCCATAGGCTGTTTAAGATCAATTTGGTATTAGTATGAAATATGACACTTAACTAATGCACAGTACACCCTCGCTCTAACAGCCTTCATTATAACAAGCCTGCATATAATAAACCTGGCCCCTGGATGCCAACTAAACAATAAAAAAACTGAAGTAAAACTCATTGTACTAGTCACAATTAATCATGTCAATATTAATGCATTCACACTGACTATCATTAAAGAAGTCCAGAGACTTAATTTGCTGGATGGAATAGAGGATCCTGAAGCTATTGTAATTTAGTGGCTTCACATGGATGATGCGTGACCACTTTCCTGACATATGAAGACAGTTTTGAGGAAGTTAGCTGCCCAGGTGAATGAACTTCACGTGGCTCCTACTCCACGTGCATCTTAGGCTGTGAAGGGGTGTGTGGCAGGGTACACCCTGCCCCTGTGCGTACTTTGTGTTTGTGTTGGATAATAATTATTTAAATGTATTGTTTGGTGTTTAAAAACAAGTAAGGTCTTTGAAATAACAATCGCTACTCGTGCTGGCTTTAAACCAGCATGATACTTGTTTGTTTGTTTGTTGCTTTATTATACCTGTTTTGTTTTTGTGTAGTGTTTCTGTTTCTGTTTTGTTCAAACCTTTTATTTAAATAAACATGCGCATCAGCGCTTCATAACCATAGTACTGAGTCGGTCTATTTCCTGGTTTGACGTCACCACCAAGCCATCCGTGTGACAGGGTGTCAGGATGTGAGAGTGGTGTGGGCAGAAGTGAATGTCCAATCAGGAGGTATATTTACAAAAAAAGGTCAGTTTTTAATAACTACAATCCACCAACTATACCAGCAATGGTATGGGGGTTAAAACGGTGTGTTTTCAGTCCCAAACAAAAAGGTTGAACAACTAATAATCACAATACATTAATTCTAATGGTGCACAGAAAAGTGCTTTGGGTGAAATCCGTTCTTGCTGTGGTGCTGTGCTGTGATGTGCAGAGGTAGTGGTGCACTGGGGTTTGTGCTGACTCCGTGGTTACCAGCTACCATCGAGTCATCCCATCTATGGGAAAGCGTACCACCCACCATACACAGTGCCCTTTCTGGTTGGGAGGGAGATTTGCAGCTCAAATTCCTTCTCTCTCTGTCACGTGCTGCTATTACTGTTATTTCTGTTATTGCTGCTATTCTGTTATTGCTGCTATTCTGTTATTGCTGCTATTCTGTTATTGATGCTATTCTGTTATTGCTGCTTGTAACGGGGGGAGGTCTGTGCTGACTGTCTGGCACATGCGTGATTCTGCAGGAAAAGTGCAGCAGCCTCATAAGATCCACCTGTCAGTCATGGCAATGACACGGAGAGGTGGGGAAGAGGGTGTGTTGGCTTTCCCTCTCTCTGAGTGACTGAGAGGCGGGCCTTGGGGGATTGCTCGGCCCATAAGTATTGCGCTTGGTTATGCATTCGGGTGGCCGTGATTGGGAATACAGAGAGATGCTGGCCGAGAAGGCCAGTGTACACATAGACAAGGCAGGAACGCCAGTGGTTGGAGCGAGCAACCAAAATAGGCAAGTACGGCTGAGGAAGACAGCCAGCCTAGAGAAAGAAAATAATATAGAAAATAAATTGTTACGTATCTGAGGGAACGTGTATGAGTAGAAGGGGAACCTTGGCCACTCCAGTGTATAGTGCATAACGGCGTAGGATGGTGACCCAAGCTGACTGGCTTAGCGGCAGTGGGGGCACTGCGTAAGCAGCACCTTTATTTTGTAGTTTTATTACTGTGTTTTATTTTCCCTTTTCTTTTGCCTTTGCTATTTATTATTTCAGAGCACCTGTGAGTGCGCCAGTATTAACTGTTTACCAGTATTGGTATTCAGGCCACGGACAACAGCACCCTCTGTGGGCGAACAGAAAATATGTAAAATAATAAAACTGAGCACCAGTGCAATGTTTTCAATTAAAACTTCTGTCTCCCGTGTGTATCAGTGAATTGCCCACCAACCATCCACACTGCTATTGCTATTATTGATGCTATTCTGTTATTGCTGCTATTACTGTTATTGATGCTATTCTGTTATTGCTGCTATTCTGTTATTGATGCTATTCTGTTATTGCTGCTATTACTGTTATTGATGCTATTCTGTTATTGCTGCTATTCTGTTATTGATGCTATTCTGTTATTGCTGCTATTACTGTTATTGCTGCTATTACTGTTATTGATGCTATTCTGTTATTGATGCTATTCTGTTATTGCTGCTATTACTGTTATTGCTGCTATTACTGTTATTGATGCTATTCTGTTATTGCTGCTATTCTGTTATTGCTGCTATTCTGTTATTGATGCTATTCTGTTATTGCTGCTGTTACTGTTATTGCTGCTATTACTGTTATTGACGCTATTCTGTTATGGATGCTATTCTGTTATTGCTGCTATTACTGTTATTGCTGCTATTACTGTTATTGCTGCTATTACTGTTATCGATGCTATTCTGTTATTGCTTCTATTCTGTTATTGCTGCTATTACTGTTATTGATGCTATTACTGTTATTGCTGCTATTACTGTTATTAGAGAATTTAATGCATTTAAAAATGTTCTAACTTTTCATGTTTGATTTATTTATTTATTTTTTAATAAAAAGCTCTCGGATTGAATTTGTTTTTAATAAAAGGATTTTGTATTTTAATGAACTGGATAAAACATGGCAGAATAATGGATTGCAATGCATTCAGGAAAAGGTATGTGTAAATCCAATTTTAGTGCCAAGCTTCAGTTCATTTTCTGTCTCATTGCCCTTTCGCTATAACAAACCCGTCACTATATAACAAACAGGACTACTTTACATGCAGCATAGAAACAAGGATCAGACAACACACAGTTTGACATTACGTGGAGACAGATTTAGGACAGAGTGTGGGAGATATACAGAGAATCATGCTGAATTATTAGGTTTTTCAGGCTTATCAGTTTATTTTCATTCCCTAAAATTCCCACAAGCTCCCTGTAGCCTCCGCAGAAATGCTTATCACGCTTAAACAATACTCAGAATGTTTTATACAAGGTAAAACAATAAACTATTAACATGAGCAACCTGAATTCCCATGGCTAACCACTGCCAGACTATGTTTGGGATATGACATCACAGCAAAATCATGTTTTCATTGTCAGATCTTTGAGTTTCAGTACATGGTCGTATGTCACAAGTCATTGCGATACCTCCACAAGTGGAGATAGACTTAGGACAGAGGGAAGGAGACACTTCTTCACACAAGAGTGGTGAGGCTATGGGGTGGGCTACCAAGTCACATTGTTGAGGTAGAATCACATGGATACTTCAAGACCCAATTTGACAAACTTTGAGAGCAATCAGACGAGCTTACATGGCTGAATGGCTTCCTCCCGATTGTAAAATTTTCTTAAGTTCTTATGTTCTTATAAACAAAATGAGTGTGCTGTTTTTTTTATCCATCAACAGAAGACTGTAATGTAGCATCAAAGGCTGTAAAGAAGTCTTGAGAAGAAAAACAGGATTTGTTTACAGAAATGTATTACAGGTACTGTACAGATGTTAGGAGCTCCTGATGTTATTTCATGGTTATAGTATCTTCAGAAAAATGATTTGTTTTTGGAAAGCTTGTCTATAATAAAAAAAAAATTATATCACAATCAGCTGGTGTATTTCCGAAAGATAAGATGTCATGGGAGAAAAAAACACAAATCACGCCAACAGAACTAGACAACTGTGGAGTCCCATCATCCTTTATTTACTAACAATAGAGCAACACTCAAAATGTTCTGTCAGCTTTCTGAACCTCTAAAACCAGGAATGGAAAAAAAAGGAAAAACGCAAGTAAGAGACTCCTCAGCTGCCACGGGCACTTCCTTAATTAGCAGTAAGCGGGTTATCCAAGATGGGGAGACTGGAATTGAACTAGCAACCGTGCTGCTGATGAGCGGACATTTTAACAAGTGACAGTTAATCCAAGCAGTATCTGGGATTAGATCACATCCCCTGGAGGAATACACAATCAGAAAGCAGCAGCGATGTAAACCGTGCATTGCTGTGGTCCACTTTTATAAAAGCAAAAGAATACAGTGGGGGAGTTTGTGAAATCAACCGGTTCAGTATGTACATTCTTGGAATATTTCATTTTATACCTGCTTAATACCACCGAATGTATGTTCTTTATTGTGGTTTCATTTGAGAAAAATGTCCTCTAAAAAAAAAGACCACTAGGGACGTGCAACTGGATTTCTGCCCCCTCTGTAACTGAGTTAATAAATCGAATATCGCTGAACTAATCAGAGATGACGGTAACTACAGTTTCTCAATGCATCTAACTTCAGAAATTCAGCTTTTAGAAGTGGTTGAAAAAGGACAACTATTGCTGGAATCGTTAGTAAGCTGGTGTAATAGGCAGCGATGAGATGAGATGAGGTTAAAAGGCTTTAAAACCATGAAAGCAGACGAGCCTGGCTGTTTTGCACAGTGGTTAATAGACTCGCTTGCGGTACACTGGGTCGCCATTTCACGTCCAGCCTCCTCCCTGTCACAGCATTGTGAATAATGAGGAGAAACAGCAGTAGAGAATAATGCAGAACACACATGAGAGTTAAGAAGTTAATAATTCCAATACAACTCCTGTAGTGGAAAAGCCAATGCAGTATAATGCAGTGCATGCATGTAACCGCAGTTCTGGGTCCATTGTTCGTCTCTGTGCATTCTTTTGAAAAAGCTCTTGCAGTACTGTGGATTGCAGCAGCACATGACCTCAGTTTATTATTAGTTGTTCCTTGTTTTCCCCAGACCACAGCATGAAGGGATTTCAGCAATCAGATTTGATGGGATAGGCTACTAATCATTTTCCATGGAAAGACTGGCTGAAAAGTAGTGGTTATTGTAGCATCAAAGACTTCTTTACATACTCATTTCACATTGATTTTTAAAAAGTAATTACTTATTATTTATGATTGTGTTGGTTAGAATAAAGGTCTGATAAAACAGCTGCAATGACAAGTTTATTTTGGCTCAAGTAATTTCCAGACTGCAATCTAGCACTTATTTCTAAGAGTTCTTAATTCAGTAAGAGTATTATTGATTTTTTTTCTTTAAGGAAAATAATAATAGTTATAAAAAATAATCAGTCCTTGTTTAATTGATTTCTTTTAAATTGAAATATAAAACATGGCACATTGACAACCTTCAACCAGTGTTTCATCAAGGTAGACTGCTGAAAGATGTGTGTCTGAAGGTTGAGACCCTTTAAAAAACTATTAACGCGTCACAGGTCATTAAAGGGATACTTTATACTCTGAATATTTTGTTTCTTGCCTGTCTAATATCTCACTCTGACTGTTCTCTGTCATTCTCTGTTTGTTGTTTCTGTTTAGAATATTAAAAGGGGTATAAAAAGGGGTTGAAGCAATGTTATCTGTTCCTTCGTTTTGGTTATTATAAAGGACCTGTGTTTGTTGTGGAGATAACTGTGAGTGTTTTGTTTTGTACTGTCTATTTGTTACTTGTATCACTAGACAGTCAGCACGTTCCGGAGCTGTCGCTGGAGACCAGCACAAACCCGGAACAGCACTTCACTTGTCTCACAGAACTTGTATTGTACGACAATCACTAATTCACGCACTAAAGGGACTTGTGTATGTGTTTTGTGTGTAATGTGGGGATGCAATAATGGGACTATTATTTCAGGAACAGCTTGGGGATTAGAAACGTCAGTAATACACGCCACTGTATTACTTACCAACATTATTATTTACTGTTTGTTTTCGCTGTCAGGCACTGGACAAAACAAATAAAAACAAACCTTTTCACCTGGATTACAATTGCCTGTCTGTTCTTTAATCACCTGCACCTGCACACTATTAACCACTTTGCCACATGATTTCATTCAGTTTGAATTCCATCAGTGGCTGTATGGGGTGGATTCAATCACAATCACAGAACTGCTTGATAGGACTGTACTGTATGTCTGTATTTAATTAAGGGGCTACTGAGAGATGTGGCCAAAACAGCTTTTATGCATTCAGCAATCTGTAGTGCTGCTGAAGATTTGCAAACCCCAGGAGAGATCCTGAGCTTTGAAATTGGCAACTAAATAAGAATTGCCCATCTGCTTCTTCTATGCAAGTGGAGTGTACAAACGATCCTGAGATAAAAAAAAAAAAAGAACATGGGCTTGTGCAAACTTAAACAGAGCAAATAAAAGCATATTTAACTAAACGCTAGCTATTATAATATTTAAAATACACAGTTCCGTATGATATTAAGGAGTAAGTAGCTTGAAATGTGAATTTTTCTTTTTTTTTTACTAATGCTGTTACATAGGTTTTTAGGGATATGCTTTTTAAATAAATAAAGCAATCAACCAATATTAAAAGGAGTTGACCTTGTTAACCCCAATCAATACTTTAAGGGCAGTGCAGAAAGCAGGAACCAAAGGACACAGCTGGAAATTAGGTAGAGATAGATTTAGAACAGAGGGAAAGAGACACTTCTTCACACAGAGAGCAGTGGGGGTATGGAATGGGTTACCTAGTCATGTTGTTGAGGCAGAATCACCTGGATCCTTTAAGATTCGGCTTGACTACATTCTGAGATCAATCAGCTACTTGGAACTGGACAAGCTTAGATGGGCTGAATGGCCCCCTCTCGTTCATAAATGTTCTTATGTTCTTAACAGTAAGTTAAACAAAACAAAAAAGGAAGTAAAAGACATATAAAGCAAGAAATCCAAGGGACAGAAGGTTATTTATCTAAAGAAACAGAAGCAAGAAAGGCAGCTTTCACTGATTAAAATATCACAGGAACGTTGCCATGCTTTCAGTTGAGTGGATGTATTTAATTGTATTCCGTTTGAGATCTTGATGAGGGTTCATGCAGTTCAATTGATTCAATGGCTCCAAACATTTGTGTGAAAAGGAAACGTGATGATATAGAACCCAAAGGTTGTGCGATTTCTCATTTTAGTTTCTAGATTCCAGTTCGCTTTTAAGAAATCAAATAAAATGATCTTGTGCGGCTCCCAGCGCCAGTGTGAAACATGCTTCAGTCTTTCTAACCGGATTTCAGGCACACCCCAGCACAGTGGAAATCAGAAAAATAAATGTATTAAATATATTTTTTTTTATTTCATCACTGAGCACAGATCTGTGCTGGATTTATACCAGTGGGGTTTATATAAGGTTATTTTCCTCCCCCCACGTGCAGGGTCCAGCGGTGTGGATCAAACACTGACCGAACAGCCAGTAGAAGGAATGCAATACACAACAATGGAGAAAGTTATTATGCAAGTTTCATGAAGGAATGAAGGCACTTCAATTTTTTCTGCTTGTGAATTAATGCAATTGATCCTGATGTGACCCCAGATTTGTTTCTGTGCTCATCCATTCATTTACATTAATGTAATTAACCTGGAATCACTTCTGTGTTCAGAAATAACACATTACTTCACCAGAGTTCAATTTCTGTGCAGCCCAGCTTATTAAACTCCCTCGGATGCAGATTCTGTGGTACATTTTGAATTCGGATGAAGGCCCCACAGCTTTGTTTTCTAATGATATCTTCAACTCTAAAAGCTTAAAGTGATATAGATTTGCATGTTAAATGTACGTACCTACGTGGAAATCAAACAGTGAATTCACAGCTGGTAATTGAAATGTTATTACATATGCACCAACATGTTTTCCATTATATATGGAAGTAAAAAATGTATTAATTGCGCATTTGCTCACTCATGTTCTTAATACTCATGCCACAGATAATCTGTAAACTGTGACAGCATTACTGGGCATGGCTGACCATACAAGCATGTTTTGAAACTCCGTGGCCTCACAATGAAGATTTGTATGACTTGGTGTGAAGGGGCCAGCAACACAAACACTATAAAAGCCTCCAAGCCCAGGTAGTTGTATTGCAAGAACGGTCTGCTGTCAGCTGGGAAGCCGCACTGAAACTGTGTGCGGTTGATTCATTCATTGATTGGTTCAAGCTGTATAGAAGCACCTGATCAGGTTTGTTAGGAAGGTTCATATGAGACAGGGGAACCTGTATGGACTGTGTCAGAAAGGTTTAATCTCCCACAAAGGAGATATTTCTGTATCCCATAAGGGATGCATTTTAAACCATGTGCTGAAACTTTATATTTGACTTTTTGTCTTTTCTGCCTGACCAGTCATTGATTCCTGACGCTTCTTACTCAGTTTTCTCTTGGAGAAATATCAGTGAAGTCCAGTGAATTTTACTGCAGATTTCATGGTTGTATAATACATTTCCTTGGTTGGGTGATGTGCTGTTTGTTCTTATACACATGATGCAGTCTGTGCACAAGTCAATAAACAAAACCTGAACAAGAAATGTCAGCTTCATAGACATTGCATAGTTTATTAGGTAGCCACAAACAAAACAAGTAATGAATAAATACAAACGTTTCCATTGGGCTGTATTGACATGACTCGAGAGGTATTGTTCCTGTCTCTCTGTGAGCTTCAGAAGTAAAACATACTTTTGTACTAGATTCTTAAAGGCTTGAGTCAAGGCTGCATTAACCTCTTGTGGCACACATGAGATTTCGGTTCTTGTTCCAGTGTCAAACAAATGCAATGCTATAGTATAGGAATTTGACAGCTTGTGTATTCAATGTTCAGAAATTCCATGGTCTGACTTTGAAAATGTGTGTGATTTTAACATGATTTGCCTGTTGTACCATATACTGTGCCAAGCACGGTCTGGCAGGTAACCATTGTAAATCAAGCACATAAATGGTGTAGGGAAAAAAAGAACTGGACATAAAAAATTGGGAAGAAAATTCAAAGGTTAAATAATTGGGCACACCAAATAAATAAAAAAATAATAATAATAATAATAATAATAATAATTTTCATTGTTCTCATTAGTTGTGTGGACTGCCAGGGGTATATGTAATCAAACGTCACTTAAAGGATAATGTACAGCTGTGGGACATATTCCCTGAATATGAACTTGTATTAATGATATAACTGGACTAATTGCTGTTTAAAAAAAGCAAACTGCTGTGTCTTAGGAAAAAGGGCCCCTTGGTTCCTGTCAGGAATACTGAACTGTGTGACCTGCTGATCAGAGGACCGGCGTCTGAACTGGATTAGGCTGAGCGGACAGTTGAATTATGTACAGATAATTCACAAGTGCAACAACAATCGTTTTGACGCAAGGAAGGCATAAACTAGCGATGTCCCAGTGGAAAAGGACATTAAAACATCAAAGGACTGTGAGTTTTAAAAAAAAGACAAGATACACAGATGATTTCATGAAAGTGGCTATTTAGCGGAGTGAAAAAGACTAAATATCCAAGCAAAATTGAAACCACATCGAATGCTAAACAAGGTTCTGTCACTCTGCTAAGCAAAGCTGCAACTCCGGGACTCTGCCTAAGAACTGAACCCAGATGGGACTCAAGCAACGAGACTGAGGACTGAAGACTTTGTTGCAGCTGTTTGTTGATTCTATTGAGAAATGAAAGCTTTGTTGCCGAGTTTGATCCAATGTAGGATTGAAGACTTTGTTGCGGCAAGGAGTTTTTATACTGGACACTTCAACAGATTGAGTTTCCAAGCCAGCAGACTAAAAGTCTAAGCTTCAAGGAACTGTTCAGTATAATTCCAGTTGCATTTTCCTTTCATGGAACTAAATTAATTAATTGTAACACATTCACATAGAATTGAACTGTTAATTATTTAGTTTGCACACTTTGCGTGTGAAATAACTTTTAGTGAAACTTGATGAAGTAACTATAAGTAATCTACCTCATATTGTTGTAAGAAGAATTTAGATACCATTAATAAGCTTAATTTATTATTTGTGTCCTTAATAAAATACTACTACTGATTGAACATTCCTTGTGTCTGCGCGTGAATGTGTGTTCATAGTAAATCCTTGATCTTTGTAACACGTCAATTAAATATTGTTAGTAAGACAACTAATCAACCCAGATAAACATTAAAATATCAATTATTGAATTGTTCCTACACAGCAACGTCTATAAGCTTTTCATTACCGGTAAAAAAAAAATCCATATGAACATAATTTAGATATTTTCTTTAACATCATGTAATCATATGAACTACAAATGATATCGCAAAAGTCTACCGCAAGCCGTTAAGTAAGTATATGGAAAACTACAAAGCGGTATGTAATTCAATATCCTAACATTACATTATTCAGCAGGTTTTATTCAACTTTATGAAGCAAAATGTGTTAATTGTATAGGGTGATGCAATTGAGTTCAGGAAGTTACTGGTTGAGTAAGGTATTTGTACCCTTTAGCATTGTGCAGAGTTCACCTGGTTCACTTTAACAAGAGACCTTTCTGTTTACCCAATCGTTTCACAGGGTCTTACACTCCACCAGTTAACTCTAGGACTGCAGAGTTCACAGGGTCTATTGTGTGCAGATGACACATGCTTACAGCCAGTGAGATTGAAGACTTGTGTTTCACATCGTCAGACTGAACCATGCATCACAAACACTACTGAAACACAGGTTATTAATATACAAATGGTTGTAGTGAATCGTGAGGTTAAAAACCTTGCACTTTGTAGCTAGTAATTACTAATATATTGTGTTTTATGCATTTTTAAAGCATAAATATCCATGGACAGTTTTATAGTGTTTCTGCTTTTTATGTCACCTTAAAAATCAACCTGAAGCCTAGATCGTCCTCGTCTAATCTAACAGGAACTTTTTCAGTTTGTAACCACTTCCCAACAGTGCTTTCCCAACTGTGCTTTCCCAGTCTGTTTTACACAGACTGGGAAGCACAGGACTTTGTTTTGCAATCATTTTCACAGATTTTCTTTGTATAGTATACATGCAGTAACGTAATTTGGTATTTTAGACACACTGATGTACCTCACATAGCAATATAATATAATGACTCCCTCTGATATATATTTGAACATATCCAATGGAACCCTGGAACCAAATAAATCAGATATGACAGGTTCTACTAGTAACATATTTATAAACTAATAATAAAGGTATCATACATATACAACCCAATTTACAAAACATTACCACAGTGTGGCAGACAGGTTCGGTTAACAGACGTTGAATGAAAGAAAAGTTATCAGAACCTGTGTTGAAAGCTCAACAGAGCGTTTATCACAAAACAGAGATGAACCCTTTCCTACATCTCTAGACTCAGAGCAGCAGGCTCTGTCACAGAACATTTGCTGAACATTTTTAGCTCACCTTTTTTTATGATAACGATTCTGTCAGGGAACTCATGCGATAAAAACATATTTATTACAGATTAGACATGATAACACATGTATGCATATTATAGATTCTAGGATAACACATTTAACATATAATACATCCTTGACCGCTGGCCTCACCTCAGGGAACCCCTGCCCATATATTTTTCTGCTGATAAGTGGCAAGGCTGACTGTAGGAAAGCCATGTGCAGGGGGCAGATAGCTGCCCTCCCCAAAAGACGAGGCTGTTTAAATCGTCAAACAAATTGACCTGCTGCATGCTAAATATCTGGCCTTTGATGGTTAAGCAAAGGTAGGACTGCATCTCCCCCAAAATAACAAGCTATTTTTTAAATAACACAAAACCAGATGATTTGACTACATGATGGTCCCAGCAGCCGATGCTGCCCCCTGCGTGGGGTGAGACAACAATGCTGCTCTTGCCTCTTTAGCTACAGCCTTAGTGGTCTGATATAATGAAGGTGGGGTAACGGTACGCTTCTTACCCACCTAGAGCAGATCAAGGTGGAAATGGTGCATGCTTGGTTATCCACCTAGAGCAGATCAAGGTGGAAATGGTGCACGCTTGGTTATCCACCTAGAGCAGATCAAGGTGGAAATGGTGCATGCTTGTGCCACCCCCTGGGCCGGTGCCCTGGGACCCTTCCTAAGCTCTAGAGCATGACTGCTACCTAATGCCAATGGCCACGTGAAAAAGGTGAGGCAACGATCTACCAATAGCTGCCTGATTTATTATTTTACACTTTATACCTCCCAGCCATAATCCACCTACTATATGCCGAACAAACAGTATGCAGAATTCAGTTTTTATATAATGTGTGCCCAGGCATGCAACCGAGAAACCAATTACTGGGAAAAAAAAAATCTCTGGGGGCACCAATCCTGAAGGAATGACTCGAGTAATGAATAGGGGGCAGATTGCAGCATTTTAGCAGTAGGAAAACCAGGCCCTTGACCTGTGTTAGAGGTAGGCTGTCATGAAGAGGGGATCACACAGGACCGTCCATGGTCACATGGCGAGGTACCATGACATAGAAGAATGGGGCGAGCGACTTTGATACAATTTGTCTGTTTTGCTATTGTTTTGTTAATAGTGTAGAACTGTTTTTTGTATTTTGAGATCAGAAAAACTCAGGTCTTGATTGTGGTTGAATGATTTTGTCCTTGTTGTAAATTTTCTGCAACAAAAGAACCCAAAGAAAGCCAATTGAATTATGGCTTCCAAGAGAACGTTGGCATAAATGTTAAAACAACCATTTCTAAGACTTAATATGAGGCTGTGGAGTACATTGAGTGTCATAGCTTCCCTTTTATAAACTGTCCTGGCTGTAAACTTTGAGATGCCCCTCAGTAGTAACCGTATTGCTGAGTTGCTTAGAAGACTTGAGGAGTTTGGGTCGGTGCACCTGACCTGGAATTGGATGCCTGCAATTAATCTACAGACAAAATTTGGATGGAGATGACGGTTATACTATGAAAGTGGACAAAACTGAGATATCTATAGGCAGCTCGCTAATGTTGAGGTTCCTGCAGAATGCAAAGTAATTAGATGGGAAAAGATGGGGTTTAAATTAGTATCAGTGTGTCGGGCTGGCATCCGGACATTGGCTTTGAAACTCCTGAAATTGAAACCGAGATAGAGCATCAGCAATCGTGTTCAATACCCCTGGAATAAAAACAGCATGCAATGTAAATTTATTGGTAAGACACAGCCAGGTGAGGCGTCTCATTAGATTCATGATTATTGGGATGGATGATTGACCTTTATTAATGAATTGGACGATGGCCTCATTATTGCAATGTACTATAATTGGTTTCCTTTTCCAAATTGAACAGCCCACTACGATGGGATAGAGCTCGAACAGGGCTGTAGATTTAGCTGAAGGGGTAAAACTCCATAGTAGGTGATGAATCAAAATTAGCATTATAAAAGAACGAGAATCCATTTCAGTGGTTACAGAAGAGAGACCAGAATTTGATATCTGAATGACAACCTTTGTTTAATTTAATCTGCGCTTGAAGCGAATCTGCAAATGTTGCAAGATCTAGTAACCTGGAAATAAATGATCTGCCTTGAGGAATTATGCACATGGCAAAGTTCAGGTGACCGAGTAAAGATAGAAGCTCACGTTTTGAAGTGGATTCGGCTGCAAGGTTTGCCTTCATGATGGAGCAAATGCACTGTAATTTTTCGAGGGGTAGAGAAACTTGCATTTTTTTGCTGTCAAGATTTATGCCCATTAATTCTAAGTTAGAAGAAGGGCCAATTGTTTTTTCCTCTGATGCTCGAAAATTGGAGCTGTCGTGGCATTAGCTCGGAGTCGTTGTTAACATTGAAAACTTTATCCTGGTAGAGCTGGAACAGTTCTGAATGGTAAGATGCTGGTTTAACCGGAATGCCGTGGTCAAACAGGGTTTTATCCAGTTTGATTTACGGGGAGCCTCGATGAGTCTCGAGCTCCGTCTTTGAACTGCGGGGGAGGATTTCATCAGTTGATATTCTGTAGCATCGTCCGAATCAAAAAAGTCATCTGAGACGATATTCAGATTTATTTATTTGTTTATTTATTTATGTATTTGTTTATTTATGTATGTATTTGTTTATTTATGTATGTATTTGTTGGATGCAGTGGAATACGCACTGTATCAGCTGCACAAGAGCAAACTCTAACTCACAGCAGGGAGGTAATGGATCAGGTGAGATTTAAATCATTGGACAGTAATTATATTGTTAGCGATAAGGTACTGCTATTTGGATTGACAATTGTCTGGTTATCCACACTTAATGAGCTTGATTTGATTGACATATTAAAAGTGAGTTCCCTGCCTGAACCACTGCTTTGCTTCATTTAGCCATTCAGGGATAGCAAGATATTTTGTGAGCAAGCAGTTCTAGTGTCCTCATTTACCATGTCTAACCATTGCCAGACCATGCTTGGTATATGGCATGTCATGTTCAACTTATACAGTTTTAGAACATGGTACTACATACCAACCAATCATTGCTGTACCACGAGTGATGATGAAACAGTCATGGTCCCATGATGGTATCAAGGTTTTACCCTTGCCTGTGTTTCTGGGTTCCCAGGCGGTAAGGGTGCTAATCTTCATAATGCTATTGTGTAGATTTAGTAGTAACATGATTGCAGATGATGGAGGCATTCAGTCTGTGCAGGGACTATGCAAGGAACAAGAACAATGTGTACAAATTGGGACTCTTTAAGGAGCATGTGGAGGAAGCATTAACCAGCATCATGTGGAGTCATCCACATCTTTAATGTGTTAGGTGTCAAGGGCAATCACAATGAACAGGACAGTGATGGGGTCTCATGACGTGACCTTGGATCCAAGGAGAATCTATTGGGTGAGACATCTTTGGTGTAACGCTGAACCAGACACAGGTCTAAAACAGCGCAGATCTAAATACCGCCACCCTTCTGGTTACAGCCACCCTGTTGCTGTGTTACTCCCTGACCCAGATGTGTTTAAACCATGTTACACCATGTTTCTTTAATGGTTAAACTGTGGTCAGCTTAATTTATCATGGTTAGTATATGATGCCAGTCAAAACCATGTTCAACTCAGGCACACACCATGGAGTTTCAGACTACAACCGTACATTACACATATGGTATACGCAGCATTAGGAGGTTACAACACATGAATGCATTTTTAAATAATATTTTTTAAATCTTAATTTTATGTTCTTTTTGAAAATCCAGAATTTTGAAAAAAATAAAACCCTCTTTATTAATTTGGGTTTGTATTTATATATATATATATATATATATATATATATATATATATATATATATATATATAGTGAAAATTGGTGTGGTGCTACTGGACTCTGGTATTTTCTTCCCAAGGACTGGAGTGAACTTGTTAGGTATTCAGGTAATTACTTTTATTTACAATATTTACACAAGATTATAATCAAAAGCGTTTATCTTGCCCTGTACGGGCTGCTAACTACCTCACTTCTTCTCCCTTCTCTATACTACTGCGAGATGACCAGACTGAAACAGGCTTTGCCTGTAGAATGTCCCGATTCTGCACAACAGGAAGGTTGAGGTTGGGCTCCCTCAGGTGGAGTGAGCCAGGAACACAGGTAAGTTGCGGTTGGGCTCCCTCTGGTGGAGTGAGCCAGGAACACAGGTGAGTCATGGTTGGGCTCCCTCTGGTGGAGTGAGCCAGGAACACAGGTGAGTAGAGGTTGGGGCTCCCTCTGGTGGAGTTAGTCAGGAACACAGGTGAGTCATGGTTGGGCTCCCTCTGGTGGAGTGAGCCAGGAACACAGGTGAGTCAAGGTTGGGGCTCCCTCTGGTGGAGTTAGTCAGGAACACAGGTGAGTCATGGTTGAGCTACCTCTGGTGGAGTGAGCCAGGAACACAGGTGAGTCATGGTTGGGCTCCCTCTGGTGGAGTGAGCCAGGAACACAGGTGAGTCGAGGTTGGGGCTCCCTCTGGTGGAGTGAGCCAGGAACACAGGTGAGTCGAGGTTGGGGCTCCCTCTGGTGGAGTTAGTCAGAAACACAGGTGAGTCGAGGTTGGTCTCCCTCTGGAGGAGTGAGCCAGGAACACAGGTGAGTCGAGGTTGGTCTCCCTCTGGTGGAGTGAGCCAGGAACACAGGTGAGTAGAGGTTGGGTTCCCTCGGTTGATTATCTCCTGAAACACAAAAGAACAGAGAGCAACGGCCCCCTCTGGTGGAGTGGGCCCGGACCACAAGCAAGGGAAGTTCAAGATGTTCAGTAGTATCCTTACTACCACCAGGTTCCAGAACGAGCACGGATGAATACTGACTTCCGTGAAGTGGACTGACGTCACACTTGTGCTATCACTGCAGTGACTGTTTAAAAAGCTACCTTCCAACAGTAATAAACAATGTTCCAATACCACGTGCTCGTGCTTCACTTTCTTGACTACTAAAAACACTTCCCACAATACCATGCAGATCGCTGCTCCTGCAGCTAGAAACCAAACGGTGTCTAAACAGTCATGATCATAGAAACAATACACTGGGTAGAACAGTTTGTTGCTCCTGCAGCCAGGAACCATACAGTGTTTTATACAGTCCTGATCATAGAAATAAAACACTTGGTATAACAGATCACTGCTCCTGCAGCTCGGAACCAAACAGTGTTTTAAACAGTCCTGGTCATAGAAATAAAACACTCGGTAAAACAGATCGCTGCTCCTGCAGCTAGGAACAAAACAGTGTTTAAACCAGTCCTGGTTATAGCAATAATACTCTTAGTTGAACAGATCGCCACTCCTGCAGCTATGAACCAAAACAGTATATTCGCCGTGACTGTGCCACGTAGGTACCCAAGCTAACCCCGTGGGTCACCTACTAGCCACGGCTTAGGCAGCCGACAACACAGTGGTTTAATAAATCATAACAACGAAACAAAACCAAACAAATCCAAAAACAAAAGGCTGGCTCACCAAGAGGAAAGACGCACTGTCTTAATCTTTCACGAAATAACAACGACTGAAATGTAAAGCACTTACTATCGCTTTCCAAAGATATTGGAGACTCCAAAGTTTGCGCAGGCAGGACAATCAGGCCGTGTTCCCCACAATCACACTTCCCCCGATTGTTCTCCCCTGCTCCCTTTTAAACTGTCTAACCCCGCTTCACTAATTTGCGCTGAAGTTTCTGGGGTGTGTAGTTTTTCTTCAGAGACGCCATTCCTTAAAGGCGTCCCTGCTCTTTCTTCATAATATATACAGTATATATATATATATATATATATATATATATATATATATATATATATATATATATATATATATATACAGTATATGCAACAAGAAGTGAAGTCTCTACTGAAAAACAAAAGTTCAGAATTCTTTTTTCAGCCATACTACCAGTTTAAACGGCTTACCAAAAAGTTTTCGTAGAGACATTCATGGTCGCACTCTCGCCATTTTTCTTCAAAATGATTAATTATTTAACTCCTGCTCATTTATTTTCTTGATAAAATTTATCTTTATTAATTTAAAACCATGATTGTAGCAAACAATATTAAGCATTGTAGTGCACAAATGCCTTTTTTGTATATATATATATATATATATATATATATATATATATATATATATATATATATATATACAGTGCTCATGAAAGTATTCGGCCCCTTGAACTTTGCGACCTTTTGCCACATTTCAGGCTTCAAACATAAAGATATGAAACTGTAATTTTTGTGAAGAATCAACAACAAGTGGGACACAATCATGAAGTGGAACGAAATTTATTGATATTTCAAACTTTTTAACAAATAAAAACTGAAAAATTGGGTGCAAAATTATTCAGCCCCTTAAGTTAATACTTTGTAGCCACCTTTGCTGCGATTACAGCTGTAAGTCGCTTGGGGTATGTCTCTATCAGTTTTGCACATCGAGAGACTGAAATTTTTGCCCATTCCTCCTTGCAAAACAGCTCGAGCTCAGTGAGGTTGGATGGAGAGCATTTGTGAACAGCAGTTTTCAGTTCTTTCCACAGATTCTCGATTGGATTCAGGTCTGGACTTTGACTTGGCCATTCTAACACCTGGATATGTTTATTTGTGAACCATTCCATTGTAGATTTTGCTTTATGTTTTGGATCATTGTCTTGTTGGAAGACAAATCTCCGTCCCAGTCTCAGGTCTTTTGCAGACTCCATCAGGTTTTCTTCCAGAATGGTCCTGTATTTGGCTCCATCCATCTTCCCATCAATTTTAACCATCTTCCCTGTCCCTGCTGAAGAAAAGCAGGCCCAAACCATGATGCTGCCACCACCATGTTTGACAGTGGGGATGGTGTGTTCAGGGTGATGAGCTGTGTTGCTTTTACGCCAAACATAACGTTTTGCATTGTTGCCAAAAGTTCGATTTTGGTTTCATCTGACCAGAGCACCTTCTTCCACATGTTTGGTGTGTCTCCCAGGTGGCTTGTGGCAAACTGTAAACGACACTTTTTATGGATATCTTTAAGAAATGGCTTTCTTCTTGCCACTCTTCCATAAAGGCCAGATTTGTGCAGTATACGACTGATTGTTGTCCTATGGACAGAGTCTCCCACCTCAGCTGTAGATCTCTGCAGTTCATCCAGAGTGATCATGGGCCTCTTGGCTGCATCTCTGATCAGTCTTCTCCTTGTATGAGCTGAAAGTTTAGAGGGACGGCCAGGTCTTGGTAGATTTGCAGTGGTCTGATACTCCTTCCATTTCAATATTATCGCTGCACAGTGCTCCTTGGGATGTTTAAAGCTTGGGAAATCTTTTTGTATCCAAATCCGGCTTTAAACTTCTCCACAACAGTATCTCGGACCTGCCTGGTGTGTTCCTTGTTCTTCATGATGCTCTCTGCGCTTTAAACGGACCTCTGAGACTATCACAGTGCAGGTGCATTTATACGGAGACTTGATTACACACAGGTGGATTCTATTTATCATCATTAGTCATTTAGGTCAACATTGGATCATTCAGAGATCCTCACTGAACTTCTGGAGAGAGTTTGCTGCACTGAAAGTAAAGGGGCTGAATAATTTTGCACGCCCAATTTTTCAGTTTTTTATTTGTTAAAAAGTTTGAAATATCCAATAAATTTCGTTCCACTTCATGATTGTGTCCCACTTGTTGTTGATTCTTCACAAAAATTACAGTTTCATATCTTTATGTTTGAAGCCTGAAATGTGGCAAAAGGTCGCAAAGTTCAAGGGGTCAATACTTTCAAGAAGGCACTGTATATATATATATATATATATATATATATATATATATATATATATATATATATATTTTACAAAGGAAAACTGCTGTGTACCAATATATATACCAATTATAATTTACGTAAATATCATTTCATATTATTGCTAATTAGTTTCCATAGCATAAAAAGAGTAATTTAATGTATGCTAATGTATGTCTGTATAGATTACGCATCCCACACTCAAGTCCACTGATGATTATAAGAATGATATCACAGGAAAAACAGTGGGGTAATTCAGTTTAATCAGATACGCAATTTATACTAATCATTTTAAAAGCTATTGATAAAATTCTGTAGTGAGCAATTATCATTTTTCCTTAATAGTACACAGCTATTAATAAACTGTTTTTTGCCATTATTACATATGGTGAAAGAGCATTTCCGAATGAAGAACATATAATTTTGCAAACCATATAATTAGACAATCGCTCATCTGTCTAATTACCTGCCAGGCTAATACAGTAGAACCCTTTTGTATCACACATGTGGAATTATAATGTGTGGCTGTTGCAGAAATGTTGTATATCTTAGTAAGATTCTTGCTGATGTTAGTATCATTAACTCAATAGCCGCTTGGAAGGAGATCCTTCACAAAAGAAACAGCTAAGGTACATGCATAACTTTTAAATGAGCCGTGTGAGTTATTTATATTAGCTTTTTAACACAAGTGTTTTGTTTTCTTTATAGAAATCCATGTTGTTAATATCGCACATGTTTTGTGACTATGGCACCTATTTCAATACAAACAACAATTGTGACAGACCATAACAGTTTACCAAACATGGCAAAATGTAATAAAGCATGCTAGCGCACATTAAAAAAAAACAAAAAAAACTTGTCAAACCTTGGTACACTGTGGTAATTGCATAGTATAACTTGTAACAGTTATCGTGTTCACCATGTAGAGTGTGACAGATGGACAGACAGACAGATGGACGGACAGACGGGCAGACAGGCAGACAGACACACAGACAGACAGACAGACAGACAGTGTTAAGGGTGTACATTTTAGTAAAAGAACCCTAGAAATCCAATCTCAGATGAACAGCTATGTAATTAAAAACTATACCCCTGTAAACATGATTCCTATAGCATAACACTTTCCTATCTGCAAGTTTTATAAACAAACAACAGCTATTTTTCACAGTACTTGAAATAAAGACGTGGAAATTCAACCAAGGAATGACAGATATGTCAAAACAACAAGGTTCATACCAAAAACAGAAAATTTCAATACAAATGTTGTAATTACATTTAGTGGGAGAAACAAGGTATGGGCAAAAACAGACGTTTGACTATTTTAAGAAACATACAATATATAAAATAACATTTGGGTCAAAAATCTTATCACAATAATCTGTGTCTTTTGTTAGGTTTGGACTGGTAATTATTGCCCCAAACCAACTTGAAACATATATTAGTGTAATAATATATTCCGACCCATTTATTATTCTATGTATTTATATAGAAACATTATATCATATGCAATTGATATGTTTATTAATTTTAATAAATATAAACACATTCAGCTGGGAAATGATCTCCTTTCATAATTTCTGCTTCATTGTAATCGGCACCAAAATGTTTTTAAGCCCTGGCATACTGTAGCTATTGCTCATGGATGATGATTATTTTCATTCTAGTTATTCATTATGTTGTGAGATCAATGGCTGTTAATGCAGTGACTTGCTGTCAGTGATAATATGCAATTACTGTAATATCCTTTAACAGGTCCAGCAATCTCCTGTAAGCACACTTGATGGGATTGTGCACTGTTTGCAGAAGGTATTAATCAAAGACATTTCAGATATTATTGAACATGTTTCGGATGTTAGAAATCTAGTCTCACAAATGGCACAACTGTTTTATTGCTCTGGACACTACCTGGGAGGCCCTCCTTGAGCCCCTGTTTGAGTGCTCACGTCATGCAATTCCATAATTAAAACTGGAAAGAGATCACTGGCAACCTCTCTGGAAAGGGTCTGACTGACATAAATAAAAACGACTGTCGCTGGAGGTATTCCAGTAAAACCAACAGAACATTGATTTCTTCCATTTTCAAAGTAGTCTCAATTTTACACCTGTTTTGAAATGCTAAATTTGAATGTCATCTCGCGCTGCAACTAAGAATGAAGATCAACGGGCGACCGCTGTTGCGGCTGTCAAGCCAATTGGCTCTTTTCACTCACCGTACCTAAGCAATGGTTGTTGCCAAGCCATTGAACCCTACTTAAACAGGTATTTATTAATTCCTTGACATTTCTTAAAGTATATACTGCCTGTTTCACAGGAGGGTTCTCTCTAGATTTTTCTCTTTTTTTTATTTCCAGGTTAATAACTGCCATCTCTGACAAAATAATAGCTGCTATAACAAGTTAATTTCTATAAACTAGAGATCAAGGATTGGGCTGACATGTTAATTAACATAAATACTGCTCCAAAAGATAGGAAGGTCAAAATTCACATTCGGGTTTAGTAATTTATCTTTAAGAGCAGGGAGAGCTAGGATAAATCAAAATGTAGTCTGTAATACCTCACAGTTTTTTTCTGTGCTTTTGTACGTGTATAGACGATGTAAATAACTCCTAGACAGCAGCCTGCACTTTCTTGCTTGATGTTGCTTGATATTGCTCAGATGATATTGATTTAATTATATTACAGTAGACTCCAATCAATCCGTGTTTCAATAATTAGTGTTTTGAAAATCTATGTGGTTTAATACAGTACATTATCAAAATGTATTAGTGCACAAATCATCTGATCTGTGCAGAAGCAAGTATTATTAATGTGAAAATCGGCGTATCTGTGTGGAAGTGGATGGTCATCATTTAATTTAATTCAATTAAACTGAATACAGTATAGTGCAAGCCAATGGACAGTATTGTATTGTAGTTACTGAAACCAGTGACAAGCGAGCAGAAAAGCAGATTTAAGATTTATCCTGACAGTCAGAATATGAAGATCAGTGACTTTTTAAACCAGCTCTCTGCCTCTGAACAACACTGATTATGTACAGTCTATATTACAGTATATATTTTGACCATTGTTGGGACATTATATTTTATTTGTATTATTGCATTTTTTCTGGTTTTCAATTATAGTGCAGGGATTTCCCAAACAGTAAACTCAATTTCGGCTAATCTGTGTTTTTCACTAATTCAGGCTCAAATTGGTCCCAATTTGCATGGATTAACGGGGGTCTACTGTACTAGAAAATAGACAGTACTTGGAAGAATGCATGACGGTCTTGTTTAAGTTATAACAAGACCTCTAAGATGTATTGAACCGTGCTGTGCTTTTTCTTATTGTCCTGGATCTCTTGAAATAACTTTCAGTACTTTTTTGGCATTATGAGCTGCTTCGGGCACTCCGATCTATCCCTGAAGGTTGGTACTATGTTTCCTTTTTTAGCTTCAGCCCTGGAATAAGCGGCATCATTCTTCTTGGCATGGTGCAGCATGATAAAAGCTTCTATCTTAAGAGTTCCCACAAGCTAACTTTTACAGACAGTAGCTGCTCAGGTTGGCATTTCGAGCAACAGTGTCATCTGGGACGATTTTTTTGTATTTTATTAAAATGTCATTTTAAAATGTTGAAATGCCCACTACAACAATAATTTTATACAGTAAATTAAATACCAAGACTGTTCCAATTGTGGTCAGAAACAGGTCATAGCCAAGTCCAATCCAGTTCAGATATTATTGTGTTGACCTGGGCACTCTATTTGATTTCCCCACTAGTATGTTTCATTTTCCACTCCAATCTGATTCCTGGATGGATGTTCACTGCATTCCTCCGTCTTTGAAGCTTTCTGGTCATGCTTCCATCTGCGCCATGAAACCAGCCAGTAAAACTCATTGTCATCCAACATCAACCTACGGCTGCAGTATGATCTGGCAGATCTGCAGCTCCGGTATGCACCTACACTCTGATCTGCAGCTCCGGTATGCACCTACACTCTGATCTGCAGCTCCACTATGCACCTACACTCTGATCTGCAGCTCCACTATGCACCTACACTCTGATCTGCAGCTCCGCTATGCACCTACACTCTGATCTGCAGCTCCGCTATGGCCCTACACTCTGATCTGCAGCTCCGCTATGCACCTACACTCTGATCTGCAGCTCCGCTATGCACCTACACTCTGATCTGCAGCTCCGGTATGCACCTACACTCTGATCTGCAGCTCCGCTATGCACCTACACTCTGATCTGCAGCTCCGCTATGCACCTACACTCTGATCTGCAGCTCCGCTATGCACCTACACTCTGATCTGCAGCTCCGCTATGCACCTACACTCTGATCTGCAGCTCCGCTTATGCACCTACACTCTGATCTGCAGCTCCGCATGCACCTACACTCTGATCTGCAGCTCCGCTATGCACCTACACTCTGATCTGCAGCTCCGCTATGCACCTACACTCTGATCTGCAGCTCCGCTATGCACCTACACTCTGATCTGCAGCTCCACTATGCACCTACACTCTGATCTGCAGCTCCGCTATGCACCTACACTCTGATCTGCAGCTCCGCTATGCACCTACACTCTGATCTGCAGCTCCGCTATGCACCTACACTCTGATCTGCAGCTCCGCTATGCACCTACACTCTGATCTGCAGCTCCGCTATGCACCTACACTCTGATCTGCAGCTCCGCTATGCACCTACACTCTGATCTGCAGCTCCGCTATGCACCTACACTCTGATCTGCAGCTCCGCTATGCACCTACACTCTGATCTGCAGCTCCGGTATGCACCTACACTCTGATCTGCAGCTCCGCTATGCACCTACACTCTGATCTGCAGCTCCGCTATGCACCTACACTCTGATCTGCAGCTCCGCTATGCACCTACACTCTGATCTGCAGCTCCGCTATGCACCTACACTCTGATCTGCAGCTCCGCTATGCACCTACACTCTGATCTGCAGCTCCGCTATGCACCTACACTCTGATCTGCAGCTCCGCTATGCACCTACACTCTGATCTGCAGCTCCGCTATGCACCTACACTCTGATCTGCAGCTCCGCTATGCACCTACACTCTGATCTGCAGCTCCGCTATGCACCTACACTCTGATCTGCAGCTCCGCTATGCACCTACACTCTGATCTGCAGCTCCGATATGCACCTACACTCTGATCTGCAGCTCTGCTATGCACCTACACTGATCTGCAGCTCCGGTGTACACCTACACTCTGATCTGCAGCTCCGCTATGCACCTACACTCTACACTCAGTTATGGAAGCATGATTTTTAAATCCACAGGCCGGACTGCAGTTTTAATTCCACAATATTATTGGACACTGCATTGTAAAGCTTTCCAAGCCTGTGTTTACAGGAACATGTGGCAGTATGTAGCACACAAGAGGGGGAGGGGGGGTCCGTGTGCATTTTATGAATTTGTCCTTGACCATCTGGTCTGTTCCTTAATAGAATGTGTCCTTGTGGAGCACAGGCTGGAGATTTCCATACACAAATTGGAAGGGATTTGTGTGGAGTAGTGGTTAGGGCTCTGGACTCTTAACCGGAGGGTCGTGGGTTCAATCCCCAGTGGGGAACACTGCTGTTGTGAAAACCCAACTGTATAAATGGGTAATTGTATGTAAAAACCCAACTGTATAAATGGGTAATTGTATGTAAAAATAATGTGATATCTTGTAACAATTGTAAGTCGCCCTGGATAAGGGCGTCTGCTAAGAGATAAATAATAATACGCCTCGGTGCAGTTATTAGCCATTGTTTTGAGCTACAGTGTATCTGTTCATCACCCTTATGAACTTTACTGTATACTGTAGTAAATCACAGCAAAGCATTGGAAATCATCACCCGTTGAGCCACAAACCCTTTGATACTGGTTGCTGTGGTGTCATTTTGAATTGGTACTTTCAAATTAGGTAAAAAAAAATAATAATAAAATCAGTAAAAAAGAAAAGGAGAGATTCAATCTGTCTACTCAGGGATTTAAGTAAGTGGTCCGCAGGTCTGCATGCATAACAGAAATCATGAGCACAAATTGTTGATAAAAATGACAAATCGTCATGCTGCAGTAAGAGAACGCCGATAGTGAGATTTAGAAGACACACAGGCTAGTCTACTGCATGCGGCTCCTTCCAACTCATGTTAGACTTGGCTATTCTACTGCATATTGTTATTATTTACATTCATCTCAATGTGGATCAAATACATTCTGACGATGTGAGAACTGCCCAAATATTTTTATTTAAACCCCTGTCTATACTGTACCTTAGCGATGGAAATTCAAACAAACTTTGCCATTTATGCAATGGTCCACTGTTTTGTGTCTCTCGTAAATTTAGAATATAATAATAAAATCTAGTGTTTTTCATGTCCGAAGGTGCCTTTGTTAAGAATAGCAGCTTATTGGATACCTCTCTGGTAAACACCAGCATAGAGTTACAATAATTAGATACATTTCAGAGTGTAGCTGACAATTACTTGAGGGAATTTAAAATGTACTGTTTGTGTATTATTATTATTTCTTGGACCAGCACAGCTACCATCGCTGACCAGGGTCTTTGCCAACATTTCAGAGGAAGTTTTTTGCTTGTGTAAGATCTTCTGTTTGCTGTGATCGATCAGTGCTTCTCTTGTTTTTGTGTATGGTACTGCATGCGTGGTGTGTGCAAGGATGGTTGATGCAATCGAGTTTGATGTGTCTTAGCCTCCCAAGTGTTTTGGCTAGAACATTTTTTTAATAAATAAAACTGCAGTTCAATCTCCAGAAGGGTTGTGTTAAAAGGTAATTTTATTCAGCCTAAGAACATATTTGCCCTGGTGAGATTTCAATTCATGCAGGAAAATTAGCATGTCATTTAGCAATAGGAATTTGCTCATCACGTAGTCTAAGGGACTACTGGAAAAGTATACCATCATCCTTAAGGAAAGGAAGAGGTTGTGAGGCCAAGGCATGGCCTGCTGTGCTAAACGAGACAAGCTCCATTAATGGAGCAGACAAACTTAACTTGATATTCCTCCCCCAAGTACATAAATTTATTGGCAAACAAAAATGTCTACATTTTTTTTTTAAATAACTGACCTGAGTATTTTTCTGGAAACCTGGACCTGAAACAGGATCTGGCAGAGGTGATAGATAAACCAATGACAGGTGGCTCCTGCTGTGGAATTGTCCTGTTATAGCTGGAGGATTCAGAACAGTGGGATTGCGTTCTCCAAGATGGCTGTGCCCAAGATGACTATCAGCTGTGGAGGCTATACAGAGCTGATTTTCTCCAGAAACTACTCTCCTCCTTCCCTTACTATCATCCACTTCCACCTCCTTCTCTTTTTTCATCAAAATCTCCACTTACTTTCCCCAGTCACCTTTTCTTCCTCTGTTCTCTCCCTTCTTCCCCATATTGACTCATTCTCCCAGCTTTCACCATCTTTCTTCCTGCCTCTTTTGACTCCTTCTGTCCTATCGCCTCCCGCCTGCTGCTCCCCCCTCCCAACCCTGGCTATTCTCTACACTCCGCTCATCCCGTAATGCGCTGTGCACTGCTGAGCGTAGATGGAAGAGATCCAAGCTACCCTCTAAGCTAGACCACTACTGCTCCCTCCTCTCCTCCGTCTCAACAGCCCTCACCTCTGTTAAACACTCTTACTATTACTCTATCATCCTGTCCTCCACTAACAAGCCCGCTGACTTTTCTCCACCTTTTCCTCCCTCCTCAAACCCCCATCCCCTCCCCAATCCTCATCCTTTACAGCTGATGACTTTACCTACTTCTTCTGCAACTACTTCCACCCTTGATTCCCTTCCTACTCATGTCTTCCAATCCATTGCCCCCGCTCTTCTTCCCTTTATTGCCTCCCTGATTAACACCTCTCTCTGGCTCCTTTCCCTTAACCTTCAAAACTGGTGTACCTCAAGGATCTGTCCTGGGCTCCCTCCTCTTTTCTACACCTGCTTGATAGGCACTCTCATCTCCTCTTTTGGCTTCTCCTACCACCTCTATGCTGATGCTGCCCAGATCTTGCTCTCCTTTCCCCCCTTTGACTCCCACATCTCCTAGCGCATCTCAGAATGACTCTCGGCTATCTCAACTTGGACGCATTCTCACCACCTCAAACTCAACCTCTCTACTCTGACCTCCTCTACTTTCCTTCTGCTTCCTCTCCCTCCTCTGATCTCTGTAGCTCAGTACCCCTTTTTTCTATCACTCTTTCTCCATCCCCCTCTGCTAAAAACCTAGGTGTTATTCTTGACCCCTACCTCTCTTTCTCTCAGCACATCTCTTCCCTTGACACGCACTTGCTGTTTCTTTCTTAGCAACATCTACAAAAGCTGTCCTTTTTTCACTGCTTATTCCACTCAACTCCTGGTCCAAGCTCTTGTACTCTCCAGACTGGACTACAGTAACTCTCTCCTTGCTGGTCTCCCTGCTTCGGCTGTCCGCTCCCTTCAGCTCATTCAAAATTCTGATTGTCTTGTTTTATCCCAGCCTCGCTACTCTAATGTTCTGTCTCTGCTTCACACTCTCCACTGACTACCTATCTATTCAAGACCCTTGTTCTTACCGACCGCTCTCTTTACCACACAGCCCCCTCCTACCTTGTGTCTCCCTACACACCCTCTCGCCCTCTCTGCTCCTCCTCTACTGGCCGACTGGTCATTCCTTCCCTCCACTCTCCATCCTACCATGCCCGCTCCTTCTCTTCCTTAGCCCCTCAGTGGTGGAACCAGTTACCAACGAACCTCAGGACTGCTCCATCTCTCACTGCCTTTTGCCACCTGTTTAGACTGCAATTCTAGATCTTTTGATCTGCCCCTCGTACTATGCACTGGACTTCCCTGATCTTTGTCCCACGTTACTGGATCCTCAGCTAATGCACTATCCTTGCACTATTGCACTACAATAAAAATGTGCATTATAAATATCATATGGGAGATACTGAAATTGAAGAAGAGAACTATGAAAAAGACCTAGGAGTTTATGTTGACTCAGAAATGTCTTCATCTAGACAATGTGGGGAAGCTATAAAAAAGGCCAACAAGATGCTCGGATATATTGTGAGAAGTGTTGAATTTAAATCAAGGGAAGTAATGTTAAAACTTTACAATGCATTCGTAAGACCACATCTAGAATATTGTATTCAGTTCTGGTCACCTTGTTACAAAAAGGATATTGCTGCTCTAGAAAGAGTGCAAAGAAGAGCAACCAGAATTATCCCGGGTTTAAAAGGCATGTCGTATGCAGAGGCTAAAAGAATTGAATCTATTCAGTCTTGAACAAAGAAGACCACACAGCGATCTGATTCAAACATTCAAAATCCTAAAAGGTATAGACAATGTCAACCCAGGGGACTTTTTTGACCTGAAAAAAGAAACAAGGACCAGGGGTCACAAACGGAGATTATATAAAGGGGCATTCAGTACAGAAAATAGGAGGCACTTTTTTACACAGAGAATTGTGAGGGTCTAGAACCAACTCCCCGATAATGTTGTTGAAGCTGACCCCCTGGGATCCTTCAAGAAGCTGCTTGATGAGATTCTGGGATCAATAAGCTACTAAAAAACCAAACGAGCAAGATGGGCTGAATGGCCTCCTCTCGTTTGTAAACTTTCTTATGTTCTTATGTTCTTACTATTATGTCATTGTTGAAATAACTTCTTGTAATCCTAACTTGCTGCATCCTTGTTCATATTGTATTTTAGTGGTATTATTTGCACTTAATGTAAACTATACTGTGTTATATATTATGCTTACAGTGTAACCTTGTATTGCCCTGTAACACCTGTAAATCACCTCGGATAAAGGTGTTTTTTTATGCTGGGCTGTTTTTTGCATAATAATAAATAATAATTATAATAATAATAATAATAATAATAATAATAATACAATACAACACATTTCACTTATATAGCATTCTTCATGCAAGCATTCCAGGGTGCTTTATAAAAGAAATACAAAAATGCCTGTGTCTAATATATCATCCAGTAACAATGAAACAGATTGATGATCTTGAGCTCTATCAGCGCTATCGATTACCAAGACTGAACCTCCTTCGTCTTATAGATGAAATACGGGATGACCTTCAATATGAACCAAAGGAATGCTGCCTTATCTGCTGAACTGCAGGCATCCTAGGATTACACTTTTTAGCAAGAGGATGTTTTGACAGGCTGCTACGTGACATGATCCATGTGGACAAAACGACTGCTTGTAGAGCGATCCCTATCCATGTGGACAGAACGACTGCTTGTCGGGCGATCCCTATCCATGTGGACAGAACGACTGCTTGTGAGCGATCCCTATCCATGTGGACAGAACGACTGCTTGTAGGGCGATCCTTATCCATGTGGACAGAACGACTGCTTGTAGAGCGATCCCTATCCATGTGGACAGAACGACTGCTTGTAGGGCGATCCCTATCCATGTGGACAGAACGACTGCTTGTAGAGCGATTCCTATCCATGTGGACAGAACGACTGCTTGTAGGACGATCTCTATCCATGTGGACAGAACGACTTCTTGTAGGACGATCCCTATCCATGTGGACAGAACGACTGCTTGTAGGGCGATCCCTATCCATGTGGACAGAACGACTGCTTGTAGAGCGATCCTTATCCATGTGGACAGAACGACTGCTTGTAGGGCAATCCCTATCCATGTGGACAGAACGACTGCCTGTAGGATGATCCCTATCCATGTGGACAGAACGACTGCTTGTAGGGCGATCCCTATCCATGTGGACAGAACGACTGCTTGTAGAGCGATCCCTATCCATGTGGACAGAATGACTGCTTGTACAGCGATCCCTATCCATGTGGACAGAACGGCTGCTTGTAGGACGATCCCTATCCATGTGGACAGAACGACTGCTTGTAGGGGGATCCCTCGCATGGTACTTGCTCTTAAAAGACGACTGGGTCACTATATATACTTTCCCAAGGGATCAGCAAAGGATAGATAATAGTCCTTCTGACTAAATATTACTGTCGTGTTAAGCTTAGAATTAAGAATGTCCTTGTTCTCTTTATATAGAGACAGCGGTGTGCGTATTTCGTGATCTGTAAAGTTTTTTTTTCTTGACATTTTTGCTTATAGAATGCGAAAGCCAACTCGTGAAACTATGGCAATTTCCGTTCTCTGCTGCGCCTCGGTCGCAACGCGGTCGTTACTATGCCAGGAATGGTTTTGCTTTGGTGCACTTGGCGTGGAATTTACTTTTAAGTCGGGTTTAAGTTGGAAGTAGTAACGATGGCATAAACAGTAACGATGGCGCAAGCAGATTACGACGGCGTATTTTACAACTGCTTGGTGCACTCCGCCCCTGGTGTCCAGTCAGGGTATTTTTTAAGTTCTAAAGATAAACCTGCCCCCTGGTGGTTCTTTGGGGGATTTTTCACTAATGCAGTTGGTGCAACTGACTGGTAACCCGCGGTGCACTGCTGCGTCAGGTACTGTGCTTACTACGGTACCGGGGGCATGTTCCATGGAAACCACTTAGCTTGCTAATCAGTCTGATTGGTGTTTACCAAAAAATCCATCAATAACCAAACATTACAGTCCCACATTCACGTCTCACCTTCTAGCTCTAGATCATACAACCATGATTCATGACTAAGAAGTGGGTCTTACTTTGCCCATGCTCTCGTTAGTTGCCTAACAAGATGGATTAGGATGCTTTACTAAGCTTGTCCATGCAATTCCGGGATGTCTTCGATCTACTTCCAGATAATTCAGATCTGCCTTATCTCTATGAAATCTAATATATTCAAACAGAATCTTCTAGTCCTGCTACCCTGGGAATCTTTAATTACTTTCCACTTCCCCATGGTAATTTAAATCAGCTGGCAATATACTGTAATCCCAAACTCTTAGTGGCCAATTTGTTATTTTACAGTCATAAAAACATTATAATAATGGAACATGAACTACCGTAATTGTTTGAATATAACATGCATTATTACATAGTAAAAGCACAGCAAAGTGTAATAAAGTGAAAGCATGGAAAAGCAATTCACAAACCTTTCTCCATTGTTTGTAAAGATGTCAGTTCTCATGCTTCTATTTGAGACTCTTCAAAGTTTTACCCTCATACAGTATTTAGAAACACATTTTACTCACTGAAGTGCTCCAAGTTAATGGCTGTTTGTGTTAGGAAAGCCTTTAATAAGGCTCAGAGTTTCATATCACACTACTGTCCTGTAAAAGGTGCAGCTTCCATTACTTTCCCGGAAGAGACAGAGAACATAAGAACATAAGAAAGTTTACAAACGAGAGGAGGCCATTCAACCCATCTTGCTCGTTTGGTTGTTAGTAGCTTATTGATCCCAGAATCTCATCAAGCAGCTTCTTGAAGGATCCCAGGGTGTCAGCTTCAACAATATTACTGGGGAATTGGTTCCAGACCCTCACAATTTTCTATTCTGAATGCCCCTTTATCTAATCTCCATTTGTCACCCCTGGTCCTTATTTCTTTTTTCAGGTAAAAAAAAAAGTCTCCTAGGTTGACATAGTCTATACCATGTGGCTGGAGCCTAATAATCATCAATTATTCAATTTAGCTCCAGCCACATTCTCACATGTATTTAGCTCCAGCCACATTCTCACATGTATTTAGCTCCAGCCACATTCTCACATGTATTTTGGCAAGGACAGGAAATTAACCTCATCCCTGCCAACCATCACAAAACACCACAAACACTATTTACAGGCAGGCATTGTCTATATAGGAGGAAGCAGGGCTGCAAATTACGCTATAGTGTAGGGCCCCCAGGTGAATTGGGGCCCACGCAATGTATTTTTTTAAATCTTAGTTGCTGTTGTGCATTTTCATTTGCAAGTGAACTGTGACATTAGGGCCTTATCGAGCACTAGATTCTGAAATTCTGAATACTGACTTTGGATACTGGTTTAATTCTGGAAACTGTGTTTCAGCTATTCATTTTTGACATTGTATCTTTTTTGTGTTCCCTAAAAAATGTCCAAGGATTGGAACGGGCCAAAATGAAATTATCAGATATGCATCACACTCTTTTAACTGTCACTAAAGTTAAGATGTTATAGGGTCGGATATGTGAGTGCTGACTGTATAACCAAGGAAGAAATGGTAAGTTGATCACTCTATCTAACCCTTATTTCTGACAGCTCTGTCTGGAATCGTGCTACAGCCCAGCTTTTTTATTGTGTAAATGTCAATTCCAGGAGGAACCACTGAGAGGGGCTTGAACAAACACCACAAACAAGGAGAATAGATTACTAATGACAGTTACTAAGCAAGATATTCATTACTCGCTCTCCTGTGTCGTTTGTCCTACAACCAACCCTAACCTCCTTCATAACAATACAAACTAAGTAAGAATTAACATTGAAAGTGTTGAACCTGCCATCAGTACTTGCAGTTTCTGTGCAGATTCTAAAAAAGATGTAATGCTAGATACAGTATTGCATGCTCGTGCCCCTTAGTAAGCTAGTCGTGTAGCATTGATAACATAATGGCAGACATATTAAATCTTCCTGTGTGTGCTGCCATCCTGTTAGAAGGCAACAGATTATTTTATTATAGTGGTTAAGATTGACTTTCATTGTGTTCCATGGTGTTTATCGCCCCCTAGTGGAGCTTTCTGGTACTTAGAAAGACTGCACGGAAACAGGAAGTAGAGTAGAGTAGTCATTCTGCACGCAGCCAAGCAGCTAAAAACAACGCTACGGTGCAGCGCTTTCAGTGCAGCTATTTCTTGTCACGCTTCAGCCTCGGAAAATATTTGTTTGTAAGTTCAATTCAAGGATATTGCTAGTGATGATAATATTGTTATTGATAGAATTGCTTACTTATCAATGTTAGTTGGTTACATTTACTGACGCAAATTGCCTTGCCTTTCATGTATGCCGTCAGTTGTATTAGTTTGCTCGTGCGTCATGTAAGCGAATTGTAAAACATACTATACTATAGTTTTGTTACTGTTTCTAGTGTAATATGCTCTGTTATTGTACAGAGGTGTTTGCACATTATTAGAGTAATGAAAGGAGTTGGCTAGTTGCTACTCATATGGTAATTATCTATCCGGTTTGGCGTCATGCCAGACACATGGTACTTTGGCACGTGCTTTGTATTTATGCAACTTCAACTTGAAATGTATAATGTACAGCTACAGTATGTCAATGTGAATTGAATACTAAAGTATATTCTTTTCTGTATTTTGCAGTTTCACAACATAAACGTTTTCAATATATTCGTTCAAGAAAAGTCACGCCTTGGGAGTTTTATTGAAGACTCAGTTGTTAGCTATCTGTCTAGTTTTGCATGGGAACGCAATTCCAGGGCAGAATAGTGAAAAACATCATCACGGCGGGCTCAAGCACAAGAATAATCGCGACGTGGTGGTTATGATTCTACGCTCATCAGCCAACAAAGCCTCTGATCCTAGGGAAGACCAGCAGTCTACGATGCAGCAACCAGAGGCAAGTGTTCGACAGAAAGAGGAAGAGGAGCGAGTAAGAGAGATGGAGGAGCCTCTTCAGCGCATTGAGACCAAGTCTCAGTCTACAAGATCAAGGTCATCAAAACAGTCAAGCAGATCCTCAACGGCGAAGTTCTGCAGCCATCAAAGCACGTGCCAAGGCGGATGCAGCGTGCTCAAGTCTCCTATGCTGAAAAGGAAGCTTCTGTGATGAAACAAAAGGCGGAACTGGAGGCCAGCTTGTTGAAGCAAAAAGCTGACCTTGATGCAAGTTTATATGTTCTCCAAGTTGAGAGAGCAGCTGCTGCTGCGTTGGCTGAAGCTGCAGCCTTTGAAGAAGCTGTAGAATTAGAACGCAGAGAGTTCCGCAAAGAACTAGACACAGGGACACAGCCCTTAAGTCCAGTCCAACGTACTTGTGAGTATGTGCAACAACATGCTAGGCCCTACTCGGCTGAACTGGCTGAACTGCCATTTGAAGTAGAGACACAAGAGCTTAGTGTTGACCCAGCTACATGCCACAGTCTAGAAAGTAGCAAACAACGGAGCATGAGCAGATACTCTCCGTTCAAAAGAAATGAACAGCAGCATGGTGGAAATGGAAACCAAGCCCACTTCCAGTCACCCACACAAAGCTTCCCTGAGCCACAAGTGGCACCAGACCTCATCAAGTACCTCCTGCGCCGTGAGATGGTGAGTTCCGGACTCCTGAAGTTTGATGATCGCCCTGAAAATTATTGGGCATGGAAAGCATCTTTTCTCAATGCGACCAGAGACTTGAATCTATCAGCCAGGGAAGAGTTAGATCTAATTACCAAGTGGCTAGGGGCAGAGTCATCTGAGCAAGCAAAGAGAATTAGATCTGTCCATATTCTTAACGCAACAGCAGGGCTTAACATGGTCTGGCAACGACTAGAAGAGTGCTATGGTACACCCGAAGTGATCGAGAATGCACTGTTGAAGAAAATTGATGATTTTCCAAAACTGTCTAACAAAGACAATCACAAGCTAAGAGAACTGGGTGACATTCTTCTCGAACTGGAGTGTGTTAAAGTAGAAGGGTACCTTCCAGGCCTCGCTTATCTGGACACAGCTCGGGGGTAAACCCTATAGTAGAGAAACTTCCATTCAGTTTACAAGAGAAATGGATAGCACAGGGATCCAAATACAAGGAGGACTATCGGGTAGCATTCCCACCATTCTCGTTTTCTCGAGATTCATCAGGAACCAGGCAAAAACTAGAAACGACCCCAGTTTCACCCTCTACACCTCAACTACCCAGGTGTCTATGAAAAGTGAGAAACCTGTCAGGTACAGCAGCAAGACACCTGTGACTGTACACAAAACAGACGTGTCATCTGAGCCCTCAGACCACCAAACCAAACCCAGTAAGACAAAGGTTGAAAGCCCTGACCATCACTGCCCAATACATAACAAGCCTCATCCTCTTAAAAGTGTCGTGGGTTTAGATGCAAAACTCTAGATGAGCGCAAATCATATCTCAAAGAGAATGGCATTTGTTTCCGATGTTGTGGGTCAACTCAGCACAGAGCTAAAGACTGTAAGGTGTCAATCAAGTGCTCTGAGTGTGACAGCGACAGACATCTTGCTGCTCTGCATCCAGGTCCAGCCCCTTCAACTACAGACACCGCTACAGCAGAGAAAGAGCATGGCGGGGAGCAAGGTGAAGATGCTCTTCCATCAGTCACCTCAAAGTGTACCGAGATCTGTGGTGAGGCAGCCAATCCAAGATCATGTTCAAAAATATGCCTAGTCAAAGCTTATCCAGCTGGGAAAAGAGAGAAAGCTGTCAAAATGTATGTAGTGCTTGATGAACAGAGCAACAAATCTCTGGCCAAGACAGAGTTTTTCAATCTCTTCAACATCAATGACAACTCTACTCCATACACCATGAAGACCTGTTCTGGGGTGACAGAGACTTCAGGCAGGAGAGCCGCCAACTTCATGGTGGAGTCTATAGACGGACACATGCAGCTTACTCTCCCTACTCTGATAGAGTGTGACATGATGCCAGACGATAGGATGGAGATTCCCTCCCGACATCGCGCATCATCATCCCCATCTGCAACCAGTGGCGGACAAAATTCCAGCTGTGGACCCAGACGCTCCCATCCTCCTGCTCTTAGGACGAGACATCTTAAGGGTACACAAGGTACGAGAGCAAATCAATGGGCCCCACGACACTCCTTATGCACAGCGACTCGACCTCGGGTGGGTCATCGTGGGTGAGGTCTGTCTGGGAACGGCTCACCGACCAGCCAGTGTTAACGTGTTCAGGACAAACATACTTCACAATGGTCGCACATCCTATCTGAGCCCTTGCCCTGACATCATCCAGGTGAAAGAGAACTACAGCAGCGTAGCTCAGCAACACATCTCTCTCTGCAGTGCACTCGAGAGATCCAAGCACAGACAGCCTGGGATGTTCCGTGTTCGACAAAACACAAGACGATGATAAACCAGCACCATCTGTGGAGGACAAAGCCTTCTTGGACATTATGGACGAACAGGTTTTCCAGGATGATGGAAACAACTGGGTGGCTCCACTACCTTTTCGCCCCACTAGGCGTCGCCTTCCTAATAACAGGGAGCAGGCCATGAAGCGTCTCACATCACTTCGTAGGACTTTAGACAAAAGCCTGACATGAAACGTCATTTTATTGACTTCATGCAAAAGATGCTGGATAACGACCAAGCCGAACCTTCTCCGCCACTAGAGGGAGACAAAGAACGCTGGTATCTGCCAATATTTGGTGTTTACCATCCACAAAAGCCTGAACAAATAAGAGTGGTGTTTGACTCCAGTGCTGAGTGTCAAGGCATGTCACTGAACGACGTCCTGCTCAGTGGTCCAGACTTAAACAACACACTCTTGGGCGTCCTAATGCTCTTCCGCAAGGATTGCATTGCACTAACGGCAGATGTGCAACAAATGTTTTACTGTTTTGGTGTACGTGAGGATCACAGAGATTACTTAAAGTTTCTCTGGTATGAAGACAACAACCCAGATAGAAACATAACTGAGTACAGGATGAAAGTCCATGTATTTGGGAACAGCCCCTCACCAGCCGTAGCCATCTACTGCATGAGACGAGCAGCTCTACATGGTGAGAAGGAACACGGGTCAGAACCCAAGCAGTTTGTAGTGAGGAACTTTTACGTCGATGATGGGCTGACATCAGTAGCTACTCCAGAAGAAGCTATCAACATTCTGAGAAAAACACAAGCAATGTTAGCGAGTCCAACATGAAACTACACAAGATTGCATCCAATAGCAAAACAGTTATGGAAGCCTTCCCTATGGAGGACCGTGCTAAAGACTTAAAAGACCTGGACCTTGGAGTGGATCCTCTCCCCTTTCAACGGAGCCTGGGACTTTCCTGGAACCTGAAACAGACAGCTTCACATTCCAGGTGTCCCACAATGAGAAGCCTTTTACACGGAGAGGCATCCTGTCCACAGTGAATAGTCTTTATGACCCCTTGGGTTCGTGGCTCCAATAACAATGCAAGGTAAAGCCTTAATCAGAGAACTCTCTTCTGATCAGAGTGAGTGGGATGCCCCCTTCCCACAGAAAAAGAAGAGGAATGGAAAATGTGGAAGGAATCTTTGATGGAGTTGGAACATCTGTATATTCAGCGCCCTACGTCCCAGTCTCCTTGTCTACCACTCAAAGAAGAGAGCTGCACATCTTCTCGGATGCCTCTACAGTAGCCATAGGAACGGTAGCCTACCTGAGAGTTATTGACTCGGAAGGTCAATGCTATGTTGGATTTGTCATGGGAAATCTAAATTGGCCCTCGACCGGCCCACACTATCCCACGCCTAGAACTGTGTGCGGCTGTGCTAGCTGTTGAGATGTATGAACTGATCAGAGACGAAATGGACATTGATGTAAATGCGGCCAAGTTCTACACAGACAGTAAGATAGTTCTCGGTTACATCCACAATGCCACCAAAAGATTCTATGTGTATGTTGCCAATAGGGTAACTCACATTAGGAAGTCTACCCATCCAGATCAGTGGTGTTACGTAAACACTGACAGCAATCCAGCTGACCATGCAACCAGGCCCATACTAGCTGCACTCTTAAAGCACACCAGTTGGTTCTCAGGTCCACCTTTCCTGGCCCAAGCAAACTCAAGTGAGCCTGAGACCATCAACTTTGACCTTGTAGAGCCTGGCGAGACGCAGAGATTCGACCAGACGTCACTGCCTTCGCCACTAAGGTTTCTGGAGCTCAACTCGGCTCTCACCGCTTTGAGAGGTTCTCAAGCTGGAAAGCTCTCAATCGAGCCACAGCGACTCATTCATGTTGCAAGATCCTTCCATGAAGGTGCGGACGACACCAACTGCAGAGGCTGGCATCACTGTAATAAACCATGTAGTGAGTTGTCACAAGCCAAAACAGCAATCATTCACTGTGTGCAACATGAAGCCTTCAAAGAGGAATTCAAATGCCTTGAGAAAGGAAAAGAGTTCCCAAAACAAAGTACACTCAAAAAGCTGAACCCAGTGATTGATGAGGATGGGTTGCTGAGGGTGGGAGGCCGCTTATCCTCTGCCGATCTGTCACAAGACGAAAAACATCCTCTCATCATCCCACGGACGCACCATGTCGCTACTCTGCTGGTAAGACATTATCACGAGCAAGTGGCTCACCAGGGCCGTCATTTTTCAGCTGGAGCTATTCGAGCAGCAGGCTTCTGGATTATTGGGAGCAAACGTCTGGTCTCTGGTATCATCCACAAGTGTGTCACCTGCCGCAAGGTTAGAGGGAGGTCAGTTGACCAAAAGATGGCTGACTTGCCTGCAGACAGACTCACATCTGAGCCACCATTCACCAGCGTTGGACTTGATGTGTTTGGACCATGGAATGTCATAACTCATCGCACTAGAGGTGGTAGTGCAGACTCCAAGCTGGGCGGTACTCTTTATATGTATGTCTACTAGAGCAGTCCATATTGAGCTCATCGAATCCATGTCCACATCCAGCTTCATCAGCGCTGAGGCGTTTTTCTCCATCCGTGGTCCAGCAAAAGTGCTACGCTCTGATCGAGGTACAAACTTTATAGGTGCCTGCAGGGAACTGGGAATCGACACAAATGACTCAGAACTGACTAGCTACCTCTCAGACAAGGGATGTACTTGGATATTTAATCCCCCACACTCGTCTCATATGGGTGGTTCTTGGGAGAGACTCATTGGGGTTGCCAGACGTATCCTAGATGCTATGCTGTTTCAGACGGGCTCCACTCGTCTCACACATGAGGTCTTGAGCACTCTTATGTCTGAAGTTATGGCAATAATTAATGCGAGACCCCTAGTGTCAGTGTCAACCGACCCTGACATGCCTGCCATTCTCACACCCTCAATGTTACTGACACAAAAGACCAGCGCTACCTCAGCCCCTTCTGGACACTTCCACATGAACGACCTTCATGGAAAACAGTGGAAGCAAGTTCAGTTTCTCGCTGACACCTTTTGGAAAAGGTGGAGACAGGAGTACCTGACAACACTGCAGAGACGCAGAAAATGGACAGCAGAAAAGCCAAATGTAAAAGTGGGAGATGTTGTCTTATTGAAAGACAGTCAGGCGCACAGAAATGACTGGCCAGTCGGACTTGTGGTCAAAACCTTTCCCAGTACTGACAAAAGGTCAGGAAAGTAGAACTAAAAATTGTCAAGCAAGGGACTGCTAAGGTGTTTCTGAGACCAATCTCAGAGATTGTTGTTCTTCTTTCTGAAGCATCCTAGAAACAAAAGATTTTTAAAAGGAGCATTATTTGTTTCTTGATGCATGTTTTATTTCATAGTGGCACAATTTCATTATACCAGGCGGGGAGTGTGCTGCCATCCTGTTAGAAGGCAACAGATTATTTTATTATAGTGGTTAAGATTGACTTTCATTGTGTTCCATGGTGTTTATCGCCCCCTAGTGGAGCTTTCTGGTACTTAGAAAGACTGCACGGAAACAGGAAGTAGAGTAGAGTAGTCATTCTGCACGCAGCCAAGCAGCTAAAAACAACGCTACGGTGCAGCGCTTTCAGTGCAGCTATTTCTTGTCACGCTTCAGCCTCGGAAAATATTTGTTTGTAAGTTCAATTCAAGCATATTGCTAGTGATGATAATATTGTTATTGATAGAATTGCTTACTTATCAATGTTAGTTGGTTACATTTACTGGCATAAATTGCCTTGCCTTTCATGTATGCCGTCAGCTGTATTAGTTTGCTCGTCGTCATGTAAGTTTAATTGTAAAACATACTATACTATAGTTTTGTTACTGTTTCTAGTGTAATATGCTCTGTTATTGTACAGAGGTGTTTGCACATTATTAGAGTAATGAAAGGAGTTGGCTAGTTGCTACTCATATGGTAATTATCTATCCGGTTTGGCGTCATGCCAGACACATGGTACCTTGGCATGTGCTTTGTATTTATGCAACTTCAACTTGAAATGTATAATGTACAGCTACAGTATGTCAATGTGAATTGAATACTAAAGTATATTCTTTTCTGTATTTTGCAGTTTCACAACATAAACGTTTTCAATATATTCGTTCAAGAAAAGTCACGCCTTGGGAGTTTTATTGAAGACTCAGTTGTTAGCTATCTGTCTAGTTTTGCATGGGAACGCAATTCCAGGGCAGAATACTGTGAACGCTCTCAATCCATCTGTAAATAGTGTTTTTGGTGTTTTGGTGATGGTTGGCAGGGATGAGGTTAATTTCCTGTCCCTGCCAAAATACATGTGAGAATGTGGCTGGAGCTAAATTCATGTGAGAATGTGGCTGGAGCTAAATTCATGTGAGAATGTGGCTGGAGCTAAATTCATGTGAGAATGTGGCTGGAGCTAAATACATGTGAGAATGTGGCTGGAACTAAATTGAATAATTGATGATTATTAGGCTCCAGCAACATGGTATAAAAAGGGAGAAAAATCCTTTCTCTAGAGTTTTTGGTGAGTGTTTGTGCTGTGTTGCTGTTATTACAACTTTGTAGTTGTATTTTGTTAGTAGTGATGGCAAATGCCCAGCCTATGTTTTTTGCGTAAACTTTTATTTTGGCCCATGTGCCTTTTTGTTTTGATTGCTGTATTTTTGTTTTTGTTTATTAAAATGTGCATCAGCACTTTAAACTGCAGCTCTCCTTGTCCCTGCTGATATGATCTAGGCCTGCAACGCTACCCTGTCACACCATCTTAATACTTGGTTTGCATTTCAGCAGGTCTAAATTAAAGGATTTTGTGCAAACTTGACCATAATGTCATAAAATGTAAAGTCTGTGATGCACTGATGGGCATCCTGTTCTGATGTGGTTTCCATGGCAGCAACCCACACACAACCTTCTACACCCCCTGCAAATTAATCTGGAGATTTCAAGCTTTAAAATTAGATTAATTAAGTAACAGATTAAATGATATAGCTGTATGTATGCAAATGCATAAAACCCCTGAGCCCTTTACTGATTCTATTGAGAATATAACATAGCGTAAAATACATTGAAAGAACTATAAAACATTGAAGTAGCCTGAAAAAGGGTATTTGATTAATGGAAGTTTCTATGAATACCTGCAAAACTTATAGACCACATGAAGGTGCCAGGGATCAAAGCTATTGTGTACTATTGATATGCTATGGTCCCAATTCAGTTACAAGACAAAACCATACACAGTGCTGCTGCGAAACACAGAGGTGTGAAACCAGCGCATCTGAAGCCACAGCTGGATTATCCTGACCCTGAACCTGAGTCCTGTGATCACCTGGTAAAACATCACAGGATACTGCTCAATGATGTAAAATAACCCCCATTATTTGGTACACAAGGCAGCTGTCTACTTTGCTTACTCCTAACACTGTTTGTGAATGCATGTACTGGATTTCAAAGCATTGTATAGTATTGCTTTAAAAGACTGTTGGTTCAGAGAAAGATAAGATTTTAAGGCTATTTTGAAACCACCTGGCTGATTTGGTTTAAGAAATGTTTGTGTCTATAATAATCTTTGTCATACTTAGTAATTAACACGTACTTAGTAATTAACAATTAGTGCTGTAAATCAGTAGTTTTGTATGCACCTGCAATGTTGTAGTGTCAGAGCAGTGCATCATGGGAGTATTGCTGATGGTCTGCAGTGCTTTGACTGCTCAGCTTGCTTTATCTTGCAGTATTATTCTCATTGCTCATTTTGAAACAATCCATCTAGGTCATTATAGTTCATTTCCACACATTAGTATGCTGTCCATATTTCAATGGAAAACCTAAACGTTGCTGCGATTAACATGGCTGACATAAGTATGTTTATTAACTTAACAATCCCAGCACGATTAACAGAGATAAAGTGTGGCTGCATTAAAAATAAAGTAATCACATTTACTGAGCTACAAAGTGAAAGTCATGGAAAGCTAACTTCCATTCTGATATGCATCACAGAGTATTGCTAGTGCGTGCATTGTGTAATTAGACACTGTGTATCATTACAGTAAAGCAGGGCTGACCAAGGGAAGGTATCTTGAGCTCACTGCGCACCAGTTACGGTTTTAATGGCTTTGAGTGCAGTGACCATCTGTAGTCTTAGATAGAAGCAAATACAGTCACAATGTAGCATATTTATATTGTGTTGAAATGAGTGGTGTCTTAGTGTAGTCATTACTATTTATTATTTATTTTTTGCATAGCTTTATAAGAACGCTCTGATAATCAGAGGTTGGAAAGCTCTGAACTAAACAACCTTTTATCAGGTTCCCTGAGACCTTCAGCTCCTGTTATCTTTTAAAGAATACTTTATAATGTATTTCACGATTGACCGAACAGTTCTCAGCATTTATACCGATTACTAGTGAGACCAGCTTTTTTGAGAGCACAGCCCATATTGTCATTGAAACTACAGTGGTGTCAGAGGAAGGGGGGGGGGCAGGGAGAGAAACTTGTAAAAGAAATGGAACAGTGTACAATCACTGCTTCTACCCTGTGATGTACACTGATGCGGAAAGAAAAAACTTTCACAAACCAAGATAACAGGGAGCATGGGGAAAACAGAACTGAAAAAGAAAAGCAAATTAAACAACTTAAATTGGTGCAGTTAGAAACCTCACTAGACCCAAATTTAGGATTTATGAAAAACAACAAAGCAAAGTTGATAAGACTACCATCTGGTCCTGCTTCTTGAAAGCAAGCTGCATTGTAATTAGGAGCCAACAGGATGCAATGAGAAACGTCATCAGTCTCATCAAAGGTGTCACATGCTCATTAGAATGAACATTCGCACTAGTGCTGTATTGTTTAGCTGGTAATCTTTCTATATTTCAGATATGAATATTGTAAGTTTAACAGCCAGGAATGAACTATAAGATAGCAGCGAGAGCTGGAGGGAGGGGAGGGAGGCGAGAGGGAGGCGGGAGGAACGGGAGGGAGCGGGAGGGAGCTGGAGGGAGCGGGAGGGAACTGGAGGGAGCGGGAGGGAACTGGAGGGAACGGGAGGGAGCGGGAGGGAACTGGATGGAGAGAGAGGGAGCGGGAGGGAGCGAGAGGGAGCGGGAGGGAGCAGGAGGGAACTGGAGGGAGCGGGAGGGAACTCGAGGAAGCGGGATGCAGTGAGAGGGAACGGGAGGGAACGGGAGGGAGCGGGAAGGAACTGGAGGGAGCGGGATGGAGTGAGAGGGAACAGGAGGGAACGGGAGAGAGCGGAAGGGAACTGGAACTATTATTTCAAGTGGGTTATACTTTTCATTCAGTAAAGTGTTTCTGGGGAAAGTTATTCCCTTTAACCTCAGTAGTTCGTGTCTTTTGTATTTATTGGGTTGGGTCATTGAACGCGAAGTGTTTGCACAGTTCTAATTCCCAGTGATATCCAACCCACCATTTAGCTCACATGCCACTAGAAGGAGCCCCCCACTCTAGATGACGGTCTGAAGTTCATTTCTGCCACTACACCACAAAAACCATGCGCCCCAGCCTGCATCTCTAAGCAGGTAAACACTGTGCTTCCCCCTCATCCATCTAAGGAGGTGGTGGGATGTTACAGTTATATCTCTAGGAAGGTGGTGTGGGTGTTACAGTTATATCTCTAGGAAGGTGGTGTGGGTGTTACAGTTATATCTCTAGGAAGGTGGTGGGGTGTTACAGTTATATCTCTAGGAAGGTGGTGTGGGTGTTACAGTTATATCTCTAGGAAGGTGGTGTGGGTGTTACAGTTATATCTCTAGGAAGGTGGTGGGGTGTTACAGTTATATCTCTAGGAAGGTGGTGTGGGTGTTACAGTTATATCTCTAGGAAGGTGGTGGGGTGTTACAGTTATATCTCTAGGAAGGTGGTGGGGTGTTACAGTTATATCTCTAGGAAGGTGGTGTGGGTGTTACAGTTATATCTCTAGGAAGGTGGTGGGGTGTTACAGTTATATCTCTAGGAAGGTGGTGTGGGTGTTACAGTTATATCTCTAGGAAGGTGGTGGGGTGTTACAGTTATATCTCTAGGAAGGTGGTGGGGTGTTACAGTTATATCTCTAGGAAGGTGGTGTGGGTGTTACAGTTATATCTCTAGGAAGGTGGTGGGGTGTTACAGTTATATATCTAGGAAGGTGGTGGGGTGTTACAGTTATATCTCTAGGAAGGTGGTGGGGTGTTACAGTTATATCTCTAGGAAGGTGGTGGGGTGTTACAGTTATATCTCTAGGAAGGTGGTGGGGTGTTAGTTATATCTCTAGGAAGGTGGTGGGGTGTTACAGTTATATCTCTAGGAAGGTGGTGGGGTGTTACAGTTATATCTCTAGGAAGGTGGTGGGGTGTTACAGTTATATCTCTAGGAAGGTGGTGGGGTGTTACAGTTATATCTCTAGGAAGGTGGTGGGGTGTTACAGTTATATCTCTAGGAAGGTGGTGGGGTGTTACAGTTATATCTCTAGGAAGGTGGTGGGGTGTTACAGTTATATCTCTAGGAAGGTGGTGGGGTGTTACAGTTATATCTCTAGGAAGGTGGTGGGGTGTTACAGTTATATCTCTAGGAAGGTGGTGGGGTGTTACAGTTATATCTCTAGGAAGGTGGTGGGGTGTTACAGTTATATCTCTAGGAAGGTGGTGGGGTGTTACAGTTATATCTCTAGGAAGGTGGTGGGGTGTTACAGTTATATCTCTAGGAAGGTGGTGGGGTGTTACAGTTATATCTCTAGGAAGGTGGTGGGGTGTTACAGTTATATCTCTAGGAAGGTGGTGGGGTGTTACAGTTATATCTCTAGGAAGGTGGTGGGGTGTTACAGTTATATCTCTAGGAAGGTGGTGGGGTGTTACAGTTATATCTCTAGGAAGGTGGTGGGGTGTTACAGTTATATCTCTAGGAAGGTGGTGGGGTGTTACAGTTATATCTCTAGGAAGGTGGTGGGGTGTTACAGTTATATCTCTAGGAAGGTGGTGGGGTGTTACAGTTATATCTCTAGGAAGGTGGTGGGGTGTTACAGTTATATCTCTAGGAAGGTGGTGGGGTGTTACAGTTATATCTCTAGGAAGGTGGTGGGGTGTTACAGTTATATCTCTAGGAAGGTGGTGGGGTGTTACAGTTATATCTCTAGGAAGGTGGTGGGGTGTTACAGTTATATCTCTAGGAAGGTGGTGGGGTGTTACAGTTATATCTCTAGGAAGGTGGTGGGGTGTTACAGTTATATCTCTAGGAAGGTGGTGGGGTGTTACAGTTATATCTCTAGGAAGGTGGTGGGGTGTTACAGTTATATCTCTAGGAAGGTGGTGGGGTGTTACAGTTATATCTCTAGGAAGGTGGTGGGGTGTTACAGTTATATCTCTAGGAAGGTGGTGGGGTGTTACAGTTATATCTCTAGGAAGGTGGTGGGGTGTTACAGTTATATCTCTAGGAAGGTGGTGGGGTGTTACAGTTATATCTCTAGGAAGGTGGTGGGGTGTTACAGTTATATCTCTAGGAAGGTGGTGGGGTGTTACAGTTATATCTCTAGGAAGGTGGTGGGGTGTTACAGTTATATCTCTAGGAAGGTGGTGGGGTGTTACAGTTATATCTCTAGGAAGGTGGTGGGGTGTTACAGTTATATCTCTAGGAAGGTGGTGGGGTGTTACAGTTATATCTCTAGGAAGGTGGTGGGGTGTTACAGTTATATCTCTAGGAAGGTGGTGGGGTGTTACAGTTATATCTCTAGGAAGGTGGTGGGGTGTTACAGTTATATCTCTAGGAAGGTGGTGGGGTGTTACAGTTATATCTCTAGGAAGGTGGTGGGGTGTTACAGTTATATCTCTAGGAAGGTGGTGGGGTGTTACAGTTATATCTCTAGGAAGGTGGTGGGGTGTTACAGTTATATCTCTAGGAAGGTGGTGGGGTGTTACAGTTATATCTCTAGGAAGGTGGTGGGGTGTTACAGTTATATCTCTAGGAAGGTGGTGGGGTGTTACAGTTATATCTCTAGGAAGGTGGTGGGGTGTTACAGTTATATCTCTAGGAAGGTGGTGGGGTGTTACAGTTATATCTCTAGGAAGGTGGTGGGGTGTTACAGTTATATCTCTAGGAAGGTGGTGGGGTGTTACAGTTATATCTCTAGGAAGGTGGTGGGGTGTTACAGTTATATCTCTAGGAAGGTGGTGGGGTGTTACAGTTATATCTCTAGGAAGGTGGTGGGGTGTTACAGTTATATCTCTAGGAAGGTGGTGGGGTGTTACAGTTATATCTCTAGGAAGGTGGTGGGGTGTTACAGTTATATCTCTAGGAAGGTGGTGGGGTGTTACAGTTATATCTCTAGGAAGGTGGTGGGGTGTTACAGTTATATCTCTAGGAAGGTGGTGGGGTGTTACAGTTATATCTCTAGGAAGGTGGTGGGGTGTTACAGTTATATCTCTAGGAAGGTGGTGGGGTGTTACAGTTATATCTCTAGGAAGGTGGTGGGGTGTTACAGTTATATCTCTAGGAAGGTGGTGGGGTGTTACAGTTATATCTCTAGGAAGGTGGTGGGGTGTTACAGTTATATCTCTAGGAAGGTGGTGGGGTGTTACAGTTATATCTCTAGGAAGGTGGTGGGGTGTTACAGTTATATCTCTAGGAAGGTGGTGGGGTGTTACAGTTATATCTCTAGGAAGGTGGTGGGGTGTTACAGTTATATCTCTAGGAAGGTGGTGGGGTGTTACAGTTATATCTCTAGGAAGGTGGTGGGGTGTTACAGTTATATCTCTAGGAAGGTGGTGGGGTGTTACAGTTATATCTCTAGGAAGGTGGTGGGGTGTTACAGTTATATCTCTAGGAAGGTGGTGGGGTGTTACAGTTATATCTCTAGGAAGGTGGTGGGGTGTTACAGTTATATCTCTAGGAAGGTGGTGGGGTGTTACAGTTATATCTCTAGGAAGGTGGTGGGGTGTTACAGTTATATCTCTAGGAAGGTGGTGGGGTGTTACAGTTATATCTCTAGGAAGGTGGTGGGGTGTTACAGTTATATCTCTAGGAAGGTGGTGGGGTGTTACAGTTATATCTCTAGGAAGGTGGTGGGGTGTTACAGTTATATCTCTAGGAAGGTGGTGGGGTGTTACAGTTATATCTCTAGGAAGGTGGTGGGGTGTTACAGTTATATCTCTAGGAAGGTGGTGGGGTGTTACAGTTATATCTCTAGGAAGGTGGTGGGGTGTTACAGTTATATCTCTAGGAAGGTGGTGGGGTGTTACAGTTATATCTCTAGGAAGGTGGTGGGGTGTTACAGTTATATCTCTAGGAAGGTGGTGGGGTGTTACAGTTATATCTCTAGGAAGGTGGTGGGGTGTTACAGTTATATCTCTAGGAAGGTGGTGGGGTGTTACAGTTATATCTCTAGGAAGGTGGTGGGGTGTTACAGTTATATCTCTAGGAAGGTGGTGGGGTGTTACAGTTATATCTCTAGGAAGGTGGTGGGGTGTTACAGTTATATCTCTAGGAAGGTGGTGGGGTGTTACAGTTATATCTCTAGGAAGGTGGTGGGGTGTTACAGTTATATCTCTAGGAAGGTGGTGGGGTGTTACAGTTATATCTCTAGGAAGGTGGTGGGGTGTTACAGTTATATCTCTAGGAAGGTGGTGGGGTGTTACAGTTATATCTCTAGGAAGGTGGTGGGGTGTTACAGTTATATCTCTAGGAAGGTGGTGGGGTGTTACAGTTATATCTCTAGGAAGGTGGTGGGGTGTTACAGTTATATCTCTAGGAAGGTGGTGGGGTGTTACAGTTATATCTCTAGGAAGGTGGTGGGGTGTTACAGTTATATCTCTAGGAAGGTGGTGGGGTGTTACAGTTATATCTCTAGGAAGGTGGTGGGGTGTTACAGTTATATCTCTAGGAAGGTGGTGGGGTGTTACAGTTATATCTCTAGGAAGGTGGTGGGGTGTTACAGTTATATCTCTAGGAAGGTGGTGGGGTGTTACAGTTATATCTCTAGGAAGGTGGTGGGGTGTTACAGTTATATCTCTAGGAAGGTGGTGGGGTGTTACAGTTATATCTCTAGGAAGGTGGTGGGGTGTTACAGTTATATCTCTAGGAAGGTGGTGGGGTGTTACAGTTATATCTCTAGGAAGGTGGTGGGGTGTTACAGTTATATCTCTAGGAAGGTGGTGGGGTGTTACAGTTATATCTCTAGGAAGGTGGTGGGGTGTTACAGTTATATCTCTAGGAAGGTGGTGGGGTGTTACAGTTATATCTCTAGGAAGGTGGTGGGGTGTTACAGTTATATCTCTAGGAAGGTGGTGGGGTGTTACAGTTATATCTCTAGGAAGGTGGTGGGGTGTTACAGTTATATCTCTAGGAAGGTGGTGGGGTGTTACAGTTATATCTCTAGGAAGGTGGTGGGGTGTTACAGTTATATCTCTAGGAAGGTGGTGGGGTGTTACAGTTATATCTCTAGGAAGGTGGTGGGGTGTTACAGTTATATCTCTAGGAAGGTGGTGGGGTGTTACAGTTATATCTCTAGGAAGGTGGTGGGGTGTTACAGTTATATCTCTAGGAAGGTGGTGGGGTGTTACAGTTATATCTCTAGGAAGGTGGTGGGGTGTTACAGTTATATCTCTAGGAAGGTGGTGGGGTGTTACAGTTATATCTCTAGGAAGGTGGTGGGGTGTTACAGTTATATCTCTAGGAAGGTGGTGGGGTGTTACAGTTATATCTCTAGGAAGGTGGTGGGGTGTTACAGTTATATCTCTAGGAAGGTGGTGGGGTGTTACAGTTATATCTCTAGGAAGGTGGTGGGGTGTTACAGTTATATCTCTAGGAAGGTGGTGGGGTGTTACAGTTATATCTCTAGGAAGGTGGTGGGGTGTTACAGTTATATCTCTAGGAAGGTGGTGGGGTGTTACAGTTATATCTCTAGGAAGGTGGTGGGGTGTTACAGTTATATCTCTAGGAAGGTGGTGGGGTGTTACAGTTATATCTCTAGGAAGGTGGTGGGGTGTTACAGTTATATCTCTAGGAAGGTGGTGGGGTGTTACAGTTATATCTCTAGGAAGGTGGTGGGGTGTTACAGTTATATCTCTAGGAAGGTGGTGGGGTGTTACAGTTATATCTCTAGGAAGGTGGTGGGGTGTTACAGTTATATCTCTAGGAAGGTGGTGGGGTGTTACAGTTATATCTCTAGGAAGGTGGTGGGGTGTTACAGTTATATCTCTAGGAAGGTGGTGGGGTGTTACAGTTATATCTCTAGGAAGGTGGTGGGGTGTTACAGTTATATCTCTAGGAAGGTGGTGGGGTGTTACAGTTATATCTCTAGGAAGGTGGTGGGGTGTTACAGTTATATCTCTAGGAAGGTGGTGGGGTGTTACAGTTATATCTCTAGGAAGGTGGTGGGGTGTTACAGTTATATCTCTAGGAAGGTGGTGGGGTGTTACAGTTATATCTCTAGGAAGGTGGTGGGGTGTTACAGTTATATCTCTAGGAAGGTGGTGGGGTGTTACAGTTATATCTCTAGGAAGGTGGTGGGGTGTTACAGTTATATCTCTAGGAAGGTGGTGGGGTGTTACAGTTATATCTCTAGGAAGGTGGTGGGGTGTTACAGTTATATCTCTAGGAAGGTGGTGGGGTGTTACAGTTATATCTCTAGGAAGGTGGTGGGGTGTTACAGTTATATCTCTAGGAAGGTGGTGGGGTGTTACAGTTATATCTCTAGGAAGGTGGTGGGGTGTTACAGTTATATCTCTAGGAAGGTGGTGGGGTGTTACAGTTATATCTCTAGGAAGGTGGTGGGGTGTTACAGTTATATCTCTAGGAAGGTGGTGGGGTGTTACAGTTATATCTCTAGGAAGGTGGTGGGGTGTTACAGTTATATCTCTAGGAAGGTGGTGGGGTGTTACAGTTATATCTCTAGGAAGGTGGTGGGGTGTTACAGTTATATCTCTAGGAAGGTGGTGGGGTGTTACAGTTATATCTCTAGGAAGGTGGTGGGGTGTTACAGTTATATCTCTAGGAAGGTGGTGGGGTGTTACAGTTATATCTCTAGGAAGGTGGTGGGGTGTTACAGTTATATCTCTAGGAAGGTGGTGGGGTGTTACAGTTATATCTCTAGGAAGGTGGTGGGGTGTTACAGTTATATCTCTAGGAAGGTGGTGGGGTGTTACAGTTATATCTCTAGGAAGGTGGTGGGGTGTTACAGTTATATCTCTAGGAAGGTGGTGGGGTGTTACAGTTATATCTCTAGGAAGGTGGTGGGGTGTTACAGTTATATCTCTAGGAAGGTGGTGGGGTGTTACAGTTATATCTCTAGGAAGGTGGTGGGGTGTTACAGTTATATCTCTAGGAAGGTGGTGGGGTGTTACAGTTATATCTCTAGGAAGGTGGTGGGGTGTTACAGTTATATCTCTAGGAAGGTGGTGGGGTGTTACAGTTATATCTCTAGGAAGGTGGTGGGGTGTTACAGTTATATCTCTAGGAAGGTGGTGGGGTGTTACAGTTATATCTCTAGGAAGGTGGTGGGGTGTTACAGTTATATCTCTAGGAAGGTGGTGGGGTGTTACAGTTATATCTCTAGGAAGGTGGTGGGGTGTTACAGTTATATCTCTAGGAAGGTGGTGGGGTGTTACAGTTATATCTCTAGGAAGGTGGTGGGGTGTTACAGTTATATCTCTAGGAAGGTGGTGGGGTGTTACAGTTATATCTCTAGGAAGGTGGTGGGGTGTTACAGTTATATCTCTAGGAAGGTGGTGGGGTGTTACAGTTATATCTCTAGGAAGGTGGTGGGGTGTTACAGTTATATCTCTAGGAAGGTGGTGTGGGTGTTACAGTTATATCTCTGGGAAGGTGGTGGGGTGTTACAGTTATATCTCTGGGAAGGTGGTGGGGTGTTACAGTTATATCTCTAGGAAGGTGGTGTGGGTGTTACAGTTATATCTCTAGGAAGGTGGTGGGGTGTTACAGTTATATCTCTAGGAAGGTGGTGGGGTGTTACAGTTATATCTCTGGGAAGGTGGTGTGGGTGTTACAATTATATATCTAGGAAGATGGTGGGGTGTTACAGTTATATCTCTCTAGGAATGTGGTGGGGGTATTAGTTAATTTCAATGGTCCCGCTGGGGTAATGAATAGCAATTTTGCACTGTGATAGTGGCTTTCAGGTCAGGATTAAGTTAAGGTTTTGGGTACAGTTGTGATTTAGGGTTAGGATTAGGTTTATGGACAGATGCTTCTGGAAGCATGGCTGTTCTAGGAGAAGTTGGCACCAGATGAATCGGCAGCATGCTGTTTTTACACACACAAGTTATTGAACAGGTAAGAAATGAAATCGTAGAGAAATCTGCTTTAAAGAGGTTTCCAGGATGTTGGGAGTTGTCTAGGACATGCTTTCATAAACAGATTTGCTGCAAACACTGATTACTTTACCAGCATGAGATACATCAGCAGCCGACATGCTTTAGTAAACTTGAATAACTGAACCACAGAAATAAACTGGCAGTCATTAGTAATTGTAATTGGTCTCGAGGGGATTCTATTAGTATAAACAGACAAGTGGTATTAGATTCAAACTGTCCATGTGACCAGGCCCATTTCATCATTCAGTATTAGTGTGACAGAATGTGGGTTCTTACCTTTGTCAAAGTTATTACTCATAACTCTCGCGTGCCAGAAAATGGTTTATTTGTTAAGATGAACAAGAACCCCATTGGTTTGACATCTTGTACAAAGAAATCATGGATACATGCTGTTAATATTATGGGTAAAGTATTAACACTAGAAAGCAATGGCTAATAGGAACTTGTTAAATTCAGTGCTGACAGATGTCAGAGGATAATCATGACCCTGGCCAGAAATCAGCGGTGCTTTTCACCACATACTTACGCAATCACTGCGGGATAAATATTTGAATGTGTTTTTGTTTAAATAAGCAACCTATGATGTTCAATTGTATTAATTAAAGTCCTGTAGATTTCTTAGCTGTATCTATTATACATATGTTTGAGCAATACAAAACTTTTGGAAGTTTGCTATGGTAAAAGCACAGAAAAGTGTAATAAAGAATATTGAAAACATGGAAAAGCCTGTAAGTAAGCATTGTAAATGCATAGTCTAACCATCGGCAAAGCATGGGAAAACTAAAATATAGTGCGCAAAATTACTGTAGCAAAACTTTGTACGGTAATGCAATTAAACATAAAACTTGGGCATTACATGATAACATATGTTATAATTGATAATTGATTTACCAGTACCTAATGATTTAGACTGCTGTGTGTTTAAAAATATATATTATGTATCACAAACTGTTAAAGTCAAAGAAAACCCAAAATGTAAATTTAAATTAAAATCCTTACACAGCATTCGAGTAAAAGCAACAAGAAGCACTCCGAATGACTGCAAACATCACGGAAAGGTAAAGGGACAGGAAACAAAATAGGAGCACGAAATTTGAACCTACATTTTAAAAACGTAAAGTGTGTTATTAATTAAGAGGGGGATCTAGGCAAAGAAAAGGCTCTCAGACTCACACAATATCAAACCTGCATTACTGTGTCTTCTTACAGCAGCCAGACTGTCTTTCGCTCTGCTAGAGGGCATTAACCTTCACTTCAATGGGGAATGAGCAAAGGCTACCACACTCGTTTTTACCTCCAAAGATGAAAGGTGCATGCAGGTCCCAAATCTGTCAGACCCTGTTACTTTATGTTTTCCTGATCAGTCTGATTAAATGGAACTAGCTGAATTTGGGTGTTTGTTGTTGTTTTTTTTTGCACAGAAGGAGGAGAAAGAAGGCCAGTCTGTAGAGTAGGATGATCTTGTTGATGGAGCTAGGGCAGCGACATGTAATTTCTAGCAGATTGAAGAAGGTTGAAGACAGGAGCGCTCACAGGAATACTAGGTGCTGGTACTTCGGAACTTGGAGATGTGCTGGAGACGCTGTGGGAACCAACTGCTGAAATCTGGCGATCTGTAGGCGATGCAATGGATGTTAAGGGCAAGGCGATTGTTGCAGATGGGAATGTTGATGCCTTTGTCGAACAGAGCTTTAAAAAATTTGGTGGAGGCCGATCTTTATAATGGAGCCGCAGCAGAGGTTGAATAATGGAGCGGCACATTGAACGGTGTGGCTGGAGATTAGATTGCAAGAAAGCAAAAACACTAGATGAGAAAACCAACTGAAAACGCTAGACAGTGAGCTGTGAGATTCAGACTTAAATAGGAAATTGAAGATGAAAGCAGGGTGGAGCCTCAGATCTCGCCCCCGAAATACGCCTATAGGCTATCACATGTTATAAATGAGGCAAAAGGGAATAGTAAATTAATTTGGAAAAATATTGATCGACTAACTGGAAAGAGTTTAATTAAAAGAAAAGGGGAGCATGAACTGAAGACACATGGCACATTGATAAATTATAGTGAGATTATTGCTGCAGCTTTTAATAATGTTTTTATAGATTCAGTGCAGGAATTGGCGCAGTAATTTGGCACTAGAGAAATCACAGAGACAAAAGTTTATGTGTTTAATATGGATACTGCTTTTATGAAAAAAATTAAGAGATATTAACTGGCCCTTAACTCATTTAATTAATTTATCTATAAAATATGTGAAATTCCCTAGTGCCTGGAAGCCTGCAGTAGTTATTCCAGTGTTCAAGTCTGGTGAAAAGGTCAGTAACTACAGACCGATTAGTTTACTCCCATTTATTTAAAAAATTGCTGAGATAGATTGTGGTAGAACAGCTGACTGCCCATCTAGACATTGGATGTACTTCTTTACATTCAATGCAGTTTGGATTTAGAGCAAAGCACTCCACAGAAACGGCAAATTGTTATTTTTTAGAAGGGATAAAATCTCAGCTTGATAAAGGTGGAGTGTGACGGAAATATAATGAGTTCTGGTTGTAAATCTCCCTCTCGACCTGTGAGGATACAAAGTAGCGAAAGGGAAAGGCTTTGGACAGGTTGTCCTGACAGTTCATTCCCTGGGTCGGGAAGTCAATCAGCCTGGAAAAAGACGAGACTCCAGTGCGAGAATGTATTGCCCGGGAGGGTAAACGAGGTAGCAGCTGCAGGCAATAGAATCAGCTGCAATCGTTTACCAAGGGGTCATGCATAATCGCATAAAAGGGGCTGGAGAATTGTAAATCTTTTCCTTCGCTTGGGTTTTGCTACAAGGAAACTGGAAGGACCGGGAGATTGCCCAAAATAATTAAAGAAAGGAGTTAGTGAGTGTTTTGTTTGTTTCTTTGTCTGTTTAGTAATTGTCTGTGTTTGTAATCACTAGACGGCTAAACACAGATCGGAGCTGTGCATAAGGGCTAGCACGAAACGGATCATCACTGCACTACTGTCACGAACAAACTTTGTTATCAGCACTTGTTTCACTAATAGCATGTAGTATATTGTACTTCACCACAAGCACTGAGAGCACTCACTTTGGAACAGTGATCGTGTGTGTCTAATTGTGTGTGCTTTGTACCGTGTCTATTTGCGGGACTGCAACCCTTCGTTTTATTACTGTGCAATACACATTGTTGTGTATTGCCAGCTCTTTATTATTTACTGGCGGGTCATCAGATCATTGGATTATAAACCATTAAAACAATCATTTTCACCCGTACTTTGTTGTCTGTGCGTTCTTGGAATTACTGTATCCGCACTGCACCTGCTATACACCTGTTACCACTTACCACTTTGCCACATGGAGTTATATGAAATATTCAGATTTGGAAAATGTTACATTTAACTTTCTGTGCATTGGTCCACATTTACTGTAGTGTATTCCATTGAATTCAGTTTAATTTCCTGTTTGATGAAATTAGCACGATAGCGCTGTTCCCCGAGATGTTACTGTGAAGAAGGGAGACTCGGAGACAGGAAAGCTGCAGTTTAAGCACTAGAGTGCACATGTGTTAAAGAAACAGAACAAAAAACAACCAGCCAACCAACCAAACAAACAGGGCATGAGGGCCAAAATAAAGAGTTACTCTTGTGTAGAATGTAACCATCTCCAGATTGATTAAGAGTTACACAAAAAATCACCACAACAAGGAAACAGGTGCACTCCACTTATAACGGACTCCAAGGGACAATGGAAATCAGTACTTTATAAAGAAGTATGTAGTAAACACAATTTGAAATGCTGTATGTAACTGCCAACACAGGTACCTTAAAATGTAAACAATACAAGAAAGCTTAACTGCCAAAGAACGGCAGTTTATTATTTATACAAAACACACCCCTGTGGGCCGTATAATGTAATAAGTAGTACAATTTTACAAATTTATATTTTTGCTAAATGTAATTCAAATTGTATACGTTTAAACTGTACAACGGCTATGCCAACAAAAACATAGAAGAATGAAAGTAAACAGCAACTTTTTTTCCTGTCTGACGTCACAAATGCAGCCGTGACTGTCATTTATCAGATGTACCTTATTTGGAACAGGAAAACTGTACGTATTAAACATTATTGTATATATTAAACTGTACGTATTAAACAGTACTGTAAATATTAAACTGTACGTATGTGACAGGCTGGCTGCAGGGAGGAACTCAGACCAGAACTAGAAACACACAGAGCAGACAGAGACTTGGGGTTTTGGTGAAGCTGAGCGCGTGATCGCGCTCAGCATTTAATAAACAAAATAATATAACACAAAAAACAGGACACGGCACTTGCGCCAAAATAAATAGACGAACAAAAACGGACTATCAATTAAACAAACGGTGGACGGACAGACACACAAACACGGTGAGTAAATAAATAAAACAAGTATCGTGCTGGTACTACCAGCACGCGATAACAATGTTATAAATATTTCTTTCTCCTCTCTCTCTCTCTCCGTTCTCCACTCACGAACACCCAACCCGGTGAGTGAAAACATACAGCTTTTATGCAGTTGTACCGAGACTTCGATTGCTAGTCAATCATTCAATTGGAATCTCGGTACAACTGCCGTGAATTAATTAAAGTGCAATTCCCGTGCTCACATATTATTACTTTTTACTTGCACGTGATGTGATTTGTGCCCTCCTCGTGCCTAAATACAAATCTACAATTTAAACACATGTGAAACACAGACCAGCTTATATCCGTGTACCAATGCCTATACACCAACATTTACACACAACACGTAACACAAAATACACACAGGGGGCACTTTGCCACATATACCCCCCTTGTGCAAAGCACACATGGCCTCAATGGCCACCTCCCCCCTCAGTCCCAAAGTCCCGGAAGAGGGGCAGCAAGTTGTTTCTGGGGGTGGCCATGGTGGAATGTCGGCACCCCCAATTCTTCGTGGCGGCAGCTCCCTCTTCGGGGCTTCAGCCACACTATCTCCTGCCCGAAAGTGCAGCTGGGGAGCTGGTCTCCTGACCTCCCCCTTCTTCATGGCCGGCAGTTCCCCTCCCGTGGGGCTCCGACCACACAATCTCCGGCAGCGAAACTGCTGCGGGGAAGCTGGTCTCCTGACCTCCCCCTTCTTCATGGCGGCAGTTCCCCTCCGTGGGGCTCCGGCCACACAATCTCCAGCAGCGAAACTGCTGCGGGGAAGCTGGTCTCCTGACCCCCCTTCTTTGTGGCCGCCAGCTCCCCTCCGTGGGGCTCCGGCCGCCGTGTTCCTGCCACGGAAATGCGGCTGGGGAGCTGGTCTCCTGACCTCTCCCCTTTCTTCATGGCCGGCAGCTCCCCTTCATGGAGCTCCGGCCACAGTGTAGCGACCGAGGCAAAGCAGAGGCCCGGCGACCCAGGCGAAGCAGGATCCCTGGCGACCCCAGGTGGCGGCAGCAGCAGCGGACCCTCGGGAGGCGGCGAGCAGCAGCGGACCCTCGGGGCGGCGGCAGCAGCAGCGGACCCTCGGGAGGCGGCGGCAGCAGCAGCGGACCCTCGGTGGCGGCGGCAGCATCAGCGGTCCCTCGGGAGGCGAACTTCGGGAGGGAGCCCCTGGCCATAGAGGCGGCAGCGGGAGCTCCACTTCTCCCTCGCACCCTGCACCCTGTGTGGAGCAAAGGCAGCCCCAGGCGTGCGGGCGACAGGCAGCCCCAGGCGTGCGGAGCGGCTGGCAACCCCAGGCGATGCGGGCGGCTGGCAACCCCAGGCGATGCGGGCGGCTGGCAACCCAGGCGATGCGGGCGGCTGGCAACCCCAAGCGATGCGAGGCAAGCATCCTTGGGCGGCGAGGCAGGCATCCTTGGGCGGCGAGGCAGGCATCCTTGGGCGGCGAGGCAGGCATCCTTGGGCGGCGAGGCAGGCATCCTTGGGCGCAGCGGGCAGGCAGTCAGGACAAGCTGGGGTGCGGGTTTTGGCCCTCTTCTCGGCCACTGCGGCGGGCGGTTCTTCCCCATGCTTTCCTCAGCAGCCTATGCAAGGGCTGCTGAGGACCTCAACATCTAGTCCTGATCCTTCTGGTGGCGGGAGGCAGCTCCTGCTCCTCTCCTCGTGACGGTGGGGAAGTGATACCAGCAGGCATTCATCCTCTGCTGGTGGGGAAGTGATACCAGCAGACATTCCTCCTCTGCTGGTGGGGTTGGCGGAGGCAGAGGCAGCTCCTGCTGCTCTGCTCCTGCCGATGGAGGTGGCGGAGGCAGAGGCAGCTCCTGCTGCTCTGCTCCTGCCAGTGAAGGTGGCGGAGGCAGAGGCAGCTCCTGCTGCTCTGCTCCTGCCAGTGAAGGTGGCGGAGGCAGAGGCAGCTCCTGCTGCTCTGCTCCTGCCGGTGGAGGTGGCGGAGGCAGAGGCAGCTCCTGCTGCTCTGCTCCTGCCAGTGGAGGTGGGGCGGCGTGTAGTCTCCTGGCGGCGGAGGTGGGAGCAGCGTGTAGTCTACCCTTGTTTCAGGGGACTGGTGCGGCCCTCCCCTCTTGCAGGGGACTGGTGCGGCTCCGCCTCGGAAGGGGAGACCAGCAGGCATTCACCCTCTGCTGGTGGACAGGGACCCAGCAGGCATTCACCCTCTGCTGGTGGACAGGGACCCAGCAGGCATTCACCCTCTGCTGGGGGACAGGGACCCAGCAGGCATTCACCCTCTGCTGGGGGACAGGGACCCAGCAGGCATTCACCCTCTGCTGGGGGACAGGGACCCAGCAGGCATTCACCCTCTGCTGGTGGACAGGGACCCAGCAGGCATTCACCCTCTGCTGGGGAACAGGGACCCAGCAGGCATTCACCCTCTGCTGGTGGACAGGGACCCAGCAGGCATTCTTCCTCTGCTGGTGGAGACTTGGGCGGTGGACACTCCGCCTTCCTCTTCCCCTTTCCCCTTCTCTGCCTCCTCCTCACCTTCCTCTCCTGGGCCAGTTCCTCCTCTCCCTCTTGGTAGGGGCAGTGCACCACTGGGTGCCCGAACTCCCCACAGGCAAGGCACCAGCCTTGGTCCTCTAGACCACCGAGGAGGACCTCCAGATCCTGGCAGCCATCTCTCCAGTTCCAGCCTTCCATTTTTCCCCTTTTATTTTTCAAAAAAAACCAAAACAAACAAACAAAAAAAACTGCGGTTCCCGCTCTGGCCTGAGTCCTGGAGGCGCTGTTTTCCCGGTTCTGACACCACGTGTGACAGGCTGGCTGCAGGGAGGAACTCAGACCAGAACTAGAAACACACAGAGCAGACAGAGACTTGGGGTTTTGGTGAAGCTGAGCGCGTGATCGCGCTCAGCATTTAATAAACAAAATAATATAACACAAAAACAGGACACGGCACTTGCGCCAAAATAAATAGAGCGAACAAAAGCGGACTATCAATTAAACAAGCGGTGGACGGACAGACACACAAACACGGTGAGTAAATAAATAAAACAAGTATCGTGCTGGTACTACCAGCACGCGATAGCAATTGTTATAAATATTTCTTTCTCCTCTCTCTCTCTCCCGTTCTCCACTCACGAACACCCAACCCCGAGTGAGTGAAAACATACAGCTTTATGCAGTTGTACCGAGACTCGATTGCTAGTCAATCATTCAATTGGAATCTCGGTACAACTGCACGTGAATTAATTAAAGTGCAATTCCCCGTGCTCACATATTATTACTTTTTACTTGCACGTGATGTGATTTGTGCCCTCCTCGTGCCTAAATACAAATCTACAATTTAAACACATGTGAAACACAGACCCGCTTATATCCCGTGTACCAATGCCTATACACCAACATTTACACACAACACGTAACACAAAATACACACAGGGGGGGCACTTTGCCACAACGTATTAAACAGTACTGTATAAATTAAACTGTACATATTAAACACAAACACTGCCTCTGGAACAGGAAAACCGTATATATTAATGCAAAACATCTGCCTGTGGAACAGGAAAATGTATGTATTAAATGGTATATACGTTAAATGAGTCCGTTTTAAGCAGAGTAATTCCCCATTAAAACCCATGTTGTTTGGCAGGGACATGCCTCCTCAATACGTTGAAAATGGAACTGAGTTCTAACAGGATCCGTTATAAGTGGAGTACACCTGTTTATACAATGCAATACAAACACTAATGCCAGGCTGAGCAACGCCTTCACTGGCTTCTCTCCTCAAAACACCACCAGTGATTGTTTGGAGGGATGGATTTAAACATTCACACATAATACTATTTACACCTGCCCTCATGTGCGCAGCACACATGGCTGTAACCGGCCACCTCCCCACTTGAAACACCAACCCCCTCCCACATTGTTCATCTTTCCCCCTCTGGGTTCTTGTGGGTGGGTTGGTCCCAACTCCAGGGGACCCAGGCGATGTGGACGGGGTGTCGAGAGTGCAGGCTGGTAACCGGGTGGGTGCAGCAGCTGGCAGAGGTGCGAGCCCCAGAGACTGTGGAGTGATGTCTGTGCCACCAGGGGGAGCGGCGCATGAGACAAGGCGACCGACTGTGCCTGGTTATACAACCACCAATGAACTAAGCCCAGTGACCAGATGTCAGGAAACAAATGCAGGGCGTCTGGGAACCAAGGTCGAGGGCTCTGACCCATAGGCACTGGGTCAGGACACAGGGGTGTTGGTCGAGGTTGTGGTGGAGGTGGTTCCCTTGCCTCCTCCTTTGGCTGGGGTGGTCAAAAATAAAACCAGATCACTCAGTTTAAAGGTACAATTACTTTTGTTTATTTCAACGTTTTAAAATTAGGTAAAAGTATCAGTATAGGATTTCTAGTAACTAACTTTTGTAATTAGTTAAATATGTTCAGAAAATTATTAACCATATATTTTATCAGAATTCTAAATATATCTAAAACATGCATTATTATATTATATCAGGTTAAGAATTCAAGATATGTTCAAACAATGGATTAATTTCACATTTCATTATACACCATTTACAAATTAATTCTATCATTTCTATGCACCATGGAAATTCAATAAATGTGCATATTTACCGTACTTGGTTTAGAAATAAATTGAAAACAGCCTCGGAATAGAATTTAGATAAGGAAGAAATGTGTCTATTCCTGGTAAAGATTTCAAAAAGTTCAAAGTATGAAGTTTAGTTTTACTTTGCCTGGTGATTTCTTCAAATAAATGATTCCTGACTGTGGTGTTTTTAGAGGCTGTGTGGTCCAGTGGTTAAAGAAAAGGGCTTGTAACCAGGAGGTCCCCAGTTCAAATCCCACCTCAGCCACTGACTCATTGTGTGACTCTGAGCAAGTCACTTAACCTCCTTGTGCTCCGTCTTTCAGGTGAGATGTAGTTGTAAGTGACTCTGCAGCTGATGCATAGTTCACACACCCTAGTCTCTGTAAGTCACCTTGGATAAAGGCATCTGTAAATAAACAAATAATAGAAGTTGGTAGTGATGTCCAGAAGGATACAAGCATGGAACAAGAAGTGTCCTTTCCAACAAGCTGTGCCTTGTTCTAGAAGTTACTCAGATGACATGCTGGAGCTTTTAAATGTGGCTTCCTCTTGGAGCGTGTTGGTGTGTATAAAGATAGCAATCAAGAGTTAAGAGTGGAGATATGAAGAGAGAGTGTTGAATGGAAAGAGAGTAAGTGATTCTGTGTCACAAACAATCCTATTTCAATCCTTAGAAAACAGGCAGTCCCTTACAAATTCTCCAATCACATAGATTCTCTTACTAAGTCCTTGATTACTGATTGGTCAGTTTGAAAATGTTTCACCTTTCATAGACAGTCATAGCCTTGCTTATTTACTTTGATCTATGCCAACACTATTTCCAAATGGCCATGGTCTGGGAGGCTCTGCCCTGCCACTCTATATTTTAATAGAAACAGATCTCTAATAGACTTCAATAGAAGTGGGCCAGTCTTTGAATTACCATCTAAAGAGACCACTTGTCTAAGCAGACCATTTTCTTTATTTCAGGGTCTAAACTATTAATTCCAGGTAAGTTTAAGTGATATAATTGCTTTTCTAACCCTCTGCCTACAGGTTGTTTGGATTTCGAACAAACACAAACAAGTAAATAAAATTATTTTTCCTTTTATTACACAGAAATAATACAATTGTAATACAGTTTATTTTCTCCACAAGACGATTCAGCAAAATCCCCCCCTACAGCTACCTTGGAGTATAACAATGTTTCTTCCTTCTCAATACAGACACCTTCCCTAAAAACACCAAATAATGTGCACTATATAAAAACCAGTAAAACTTACAATAAAACGGCATTGGTAGGCTACTTGTGGTTTCAGGAAAATAATATAAATACAGTCTTTCAAATGAACACAATTTTGCAACGCCACAGTCCTGAACAACATTTTAACATAATTTGATGAGACGATAGTTCAAGTTTAGTCACCTGGGCCTCAAAAAGCCTCGGAATCTCAGTTGACAGGCCATCTCAGTAAAGAGGGGAGGATCCAGTACTTAATCCAAGCTGCCACACACTGTCCCGGTAGAACGACAATAGTAAACAATAAAGCTGGAGGTGACCGACCCAAAATCCTCCAAATCCAGTTGTCCCTCACAATGTGGGACAGGGGTACGCTTGCCCCTATGTTTATTTTGTATTATTATTATTGTGAATTGTATTTTAATATGATTTAAATTCATTATTTTGTGTTTATTTAAAAAAAAAACAACAACAAAAAAAACGATGCTTGTTATTGCTGTTTTGTAGCGTGGATGGGGGTAGAATTCCCCATCCAGCTAAATATATGCGTAATGTGCCCACCTCCCAAATTAATGAAGTGATTACCAATTTGGAGATGGCCACATATATGAACATGTAGCAGCCGCTCATAGAGGGGGAAGAGGAGCGTGAGAGTGAGAGGGAGATTGAGCACAAAATAAGCAAAAGACAATTAAAACAGTTGCAGAGTTCAAGTTATAAAATGTTAGACCTAATTTGAAATCTGCAACTGTTTAAGAGCTGACAACAAAGATCTAGTTAAGCAAATCATCAGGTCAATTAAGGGTCTAGTTAAGTAATTAAGAGATCAGTTGGAATAAAAACTAGCAGACACAGTAGGTCCCCAGGACCAGGGTTGAAAACCACTGAGTTATAGCATATCCACTTTCAATGATACCTTTAGGAATTCCCAACATGTATTTCAAACAAATGAACACTTTATTTGCTAATTTTATATGGAATTGAAAAAAACCTAGGCTCAAAATAGAGAAACTTTTTTATAGCAATGCAAATGGTGGCTTGAACATACCAAATATGTATTGGTATCATCTTTCCAATCAAAGTAGGTTTATAAAACATTGTTTTTCACCGGCTTATGCCAAAGATCCTGGTGTGATTTGTCAAGAGCAAAATGTAATTGAGCTCATGAATCGTCTAGATGTAGCAATGCATGACCCACCCAAACTCCATAGATCCCATCCTATATTATCTCAATCTCACATGGGTTTAAAAGGAGAGCAAGTTTAACAAACTCATGTCAAGTGTTATATGAGTCTTCAGGGTTATGGAATAATCCATGAGATTGTAAATAGAAAAAACTCTTCATGATGTCGAGTGGGAGAAGCTAGGTATTACTATTTTAATGGTTCATTTACTCCCTTAGATCTTTAAAAGATACATTTCATATTCCAATGCACACCTCTGGAACTTGTAATCATATTCAAGATGCTTTCTGGAAAATGTTAGGCAAGAACCTACCTTATCCAAAAATGACAGCTTTAGAATATTTTTGAATAATTATAAAAATGATGTACACACTGCATCAAAAATGTATGCTTTTATAAGAGATAATATCCTTAAAGATTGTAAAGTCACAATTGCTTGGGAAGAGTTAAAGGTTACATTCTCAGAGGAAGACTGGTCTAGTATATGTAAAAGTGTTAAAAGTTAATCTACCAATGCTAAATTAAGCTCAATTCAATTTAAAGTAGTTAACAGAACCTATTATACTGTTTATACTGCTTATTTTTAATGCAATATTTTAAAATCTGCTACTAGTTGTTGGCGTTGCAATCATGAGAATGGATCACTTCTCCATATGTTATGGATCTGCAAAGAATTAAGCATATATTGGGAAATATTTTCAAACATATATCCACCATTGTATGTATATATTGGGAAATATTTTCAAACATATATCCACCATTGTAGGTATTTCTTTAACTAAATCCCCCACATTGGCTTTTTTTACAGAAAACCTCAACTTATAGAATTCAAACCCAATCAGTCTTAAGCATGTTACTTGCTGCTAAAAAGGAATAATGATGGAAAGAAAAGGAACCACCACCACTTACAATGTGGAAAAACATAACAGTGGATGTCATTCTATTAGAAAAAGCACACTATAGTTTGGAGGGAATTAAAAGAAAACACACAATACTTTGGTCAGGTGCAATTACATACTTAACAGAAACTGATATGTAATACACAAGTTATTTATTTAGTTATTTATTTAAATTGTATTAAACTTGTCTAAGAGGCTATAGGTATTTGTATTATTTTTATTTTAAATTGTATTGTGAATTCGTCAGCAGTACCTTCGCTTAGTCAGGCTGATATATGAAATACCCACAGTGCACAGTTACAATGCCAGTGTGCATGCCAATATAAAAGAGCTGATCAGGTCATGATAAAATAGTGTTACCTTGCAATTGTAAGTACTGAGCAAGTCATGGAGGTACAGGTATATGGGTATTAGTGAACTAAACCCCATGCTAAAACAGAGTTAAATAAAATAGCGTCCATCTTCCTCAGAAAATAAAAACGACCAATCCAAGATCCTGATACACCTTACTGAGTCATAAGATGTACCTGAAAAAAATAAGGTGCTTCATGCTCTCTCTGTGTTTCCTAAAGAGTCTTAAAACAGGCCAGTGAAACATTCCCAGTAATTGAAAGGCATATTATTTTCCGCAACACAAAGGCTACTCCTTATTATTCCCTTTCCACAAAATCAATAATAATCATGATTAAAGTGGCCTTGAGGGATGTATCATTAATCATTGTTTTCCTCTGATTCCCTGGTTTCTTCACAATATAAATTGATATTAATGATCATTAGTGACACCAAAAAAAAGCAAAAAGTTTAGATGGTTTCTGAAGTACTTTATAATGTTCCCCAGAGTGTCCTAAAAAGGATTACGTCAATTCTAAGATGATACTGTACAAAATAGATTTATTGTGATTTTGTCCACTACAGCCAAAAAAGACCTGGTCCTGGGGAGCACCCACTGAATAATGCTTAGTCCTTAAATGGTTAACCACATTATATATCATTATAAGATTATGTAGTCTGCATTTTCCCCCTTTATCTGTTTTAATTTTTTACGGGTGTGTTTATAAATTAATATTACAGCTCCCTTTGATGCAATACCAAGCATCCTCTTCAAAGCCACCATTAACAGCTATCTTATGTGAAACAAATACTAACTAAATAGCAGGAATGGGGTTAAAAACACATCGCTGCAAGTTGTATTGTTGTGTGCTTCCCCTCCAATGGGCAGGCCAAGAAAACATGTGACAATGTGTCTGTTTGGATGGTAGGCCTGACGGGAGTGAATACAGCATGTGACAATGTGTCTGTTTGGATGGTAGGCCTGATGGTAATGAATACAGCATGTGACAATGTGTCTGTTTGGATGGTAGGCCTGACGGGAGTGAATACAGCATGTGACAATGTGTCTGTTTGGATGGTAGGGCTGACGGTAATGAATACAGCATGTGACAATGTGTCTGTTTGGATGGTAGGCCTGACGGGAGTGAATACACTATGTGACAATGTGTCTGTTTGGATGGTAGGCCTGACGGGAGTGAATACAGCATGTGACAATGTGTCTGTTTGGATGGTAGGGCTGACGGGAGTGAATACAGCATGTGACAATGTGTCTGTTTGGATGGTAGGCCTGATGGTAATGAATACAGCATGTGACAATGTGTCTGTTTGGATGGTAGGCCTGATGGTAATGAATACAGCATGTGACAATGTGTCTGTTTGGATGGTAGGCCTGACGGGAGTGAATATAGCATGTGACAATGTGTCTGTTTGGATGGTAGGGCTGACGGGAGTGAATACAGCATGTGCGGAATGTGGTCAGGATACACTGGATGATTGATTGCCAGTTTAAGCTGGCCACCTGTATAAACACACAGGGCTGACTGTGCTAGTTAGTTCATTGGGAGGAGCTCATGGTGAGAGGACAGTAGCTGGTGTGCTCTCGTAGCATTGCAACAAGAGCTTATGTGCCTTAAGGTGACTTTTGCTTTGCATTTTGTTGATTGAGTTTTGTTTGTTTATTATAATAAAGTGAACAATGACACATAGAAACATACTATTGTGTGTGTGTGTGTGTGTGTGATTCCTGCCTGACCACAGGCTAACCTGTCATGGTGCCTTATATTTTTGTTTCACCTATTCTCAGCAATATCTGTGTACTTTCTAATTGATTACTTGTGTGATTGAAAAGGACATCACAGTTCTGCATGCAGTACGTGTGTAACTAGCCTCTATATAATTGAAAAGGACATCACAGTTCTGCATGCAGTACGTGTGTAACTAGCCTCTATATAATTGAAAAGGACACCACAGTTCTGCATGCAGTTCATGTGTACCTAGCCTCTATATAATTGAAAAGGACACCACAGTTCTGCATGCAGTTCATGTGTAACTAGCCTCTATATAATTGAAAAGGACACCACAGTTCTGCATGCAGTACGTGTGTAACTAGCCTCTATATAATTGAAAAGGACACTACAGTTCTGCATGCAGTTCATGTGTAACTAGCCTCTGTATAATTGAAAAGGACACTACAGTTCTGCATGCAGTTCATGTGTAACTTGCCTCTGTATAATTGAAAAGGGCATCACAGTTCTGCATGCAGTTCATGTGTAACTAGCCCCTGTATAATTGAAAAGGACACCACAGTTCTGCATGCAGTACATGTGTAACTAGCCCTGTATAATTGAAAAGGGCACCACAGTTCTGCATGCAGTTCATGTGTAACTAGCCCTGTATAATTGAAAAGGACACCACAGTTCTGCATGCAGTACATGTGTAACTAGCCCGTATAATTGAAAAGGACACCACATTTCTGCATGCAGTACATGTGTAACTAGCCTCTGTATAATTGAAAAGGACACTACAGTTCTGCATGCAGTTCATGTGTACCTAGCCTCTATATAATTGAAAAGGACACTACAGTTCTGCATGCAGATCATGTGTACCTAGCCTCTGTAAAGCTCAGTCTTATTAAACCCCTGCAATGGTTTTCTGCTGAAGGAACTTTATTCTACATGGCTGGGTATAGAAGCTATTTCAGTTTCTCTGATGTGAATTACAATGTATAAGAGCTGTGCAATTATGAGAGAAAAAAATATTTTCTAACAGAAAGAAACCCCACTGTTTAAATATTGAGCATATTTATACATCAATGAAACTCACAGGCACCACAAGAGTATATACTTAGCAGTATACAAATTTAATAAACAGCAATATCAATCGAATTCTGGGGTTTTCAACCGGGGGTTCGCATACCCTTGGGGGTACTTCTAAGGGTCATAGGGGGTACGCAGGACAACTCAGAAATGCACAAATAAAAATTAAAGTAAGAGAAAATAATGATCTTGAATGTAACACTATTATATATTCTCTAAACCACGGTGCATACTTATTTAAATTTTGTTTTGCAGCTTAAAGTGAACCGCTAATGAAAAAAAAGAAAAACACAGAATCCATCACGTCCTCATTTTCCACCAGTGCGCATGCGCGATTTAGACTGCGTGGCTTTCCACTCTGATATATAAGTAAAGCACCCAGGCGTCTGCCGATCGTGCCTGGAGAGCGCTCTGTGCTGCTCATGATCGTTGCTGTTTTCAGCTTGTCTTATCAGTGAAGTACAATGTTTCCACATTTTTTTAAAGTATAAATATTCCCGTAAACTTAAATAGTCGTCACAATACTCATACTTTGATGGTTTTCGTTTTATTTATTACCGCGGCTGTATTTTATTAACAGCAACAGCGACTGGTTGAATATGATACATTTCTTACTTGCCAAAGAAAAAGGAAGGAAGAAAGACAAGAGCACAGAAAGCACAAAGCTATAGTTATACAGAGTCCTTTTGGATCATTTTTATGCTGGCTTTAATAATAAAAATTTAAAAAAAGTGTATTATTGTTTTAATTAATAATAGTTTTATCTTGAGGTTAATGTTTTTGATACTGTAAACATTTTAAGTGGCACACATAATATTATGCTGAGGTGGGAAGTACATAGTAACATGATAAACATTTACAGTGCAGACTATTTTGTATTATTTATAATGATTTTGCCCAATAGAAAGCGAATGTTTCCAAAGATTCCTGAATACTGTCTTTTAATTCTGTGCATCCAAAGACATGTAATTAAGTTTTAAGAATGAAGCCTACTATTTGGTTTTCTGGCTCAGCAATTTGTCAGTCCCTGACTGTTGTGTAAAATGATATATTAAATAAATGGGAAAATAGAAATATGTTAACAACATTATTCTGCCTTTTATTGCAACTGTGGTACCATTCAGTGAGCGAAGATTGTAAAGGGTACTTTAGCTGAAACCTCATGACAGAAGGGGCACAGTTTAAAAAAAAAGGTTGAAAACCCCTGATCTAATTAATAAAATTAAATAATAATCAAAAAGAATCCAAAAACAAGAAAAGCACATGTTTTAAAATAACAAAGCGATTCCTTTTATATAGCCTTTTGCAGTTAGGTTAAGATTGTATCCACTTTGGGTGTAAAAACTTGATCTTGACCTTGGTTCATTTGCAACACAAAGTAAATGATAAATGAAAAATATAATGAAGAATGTTATTTAATGAAATAAAGGGAACACTATGGTTGATCGCCGCCAAATAAACATCACTAATCATCATTATTTATCACATGAATTACAGAGGGCTTGAGCAGATTGATTGATGGACATGTTACACAGCCACATAGCTTGCCTTTACTTAAATAGAGTAATTTATAAAAGGCCTTGTATCAATGTAATTAAGGTAGATTTGAAATTGTTCAGCAAGACCCTGGGGAGAAATAATCAAAGCGATTACTCAAGCATTTCATTAATCCCTAGTGTTTTGCATGGAAAAAATAAAACACTAGTTAATCTTACACACTTTAATCACACATTAAATACCTTATTCACACAGGACTAAAGCTTACTACATACTGTAAAACAACCTCCACTGCATCCCTGACAGTCCCTGGCAAATGCAATGCAATGTGAGTCAGACATGCCGTGTTCTGCTGGATACATTTCACAAGGCATGCCGGAGTCTCCTGGAAACATTTCACAAGGCATGCCGGAGTCTCCTGGATACATTTCACAAGGCATGCCGGAGTCTCCTCGATACATTTCACAAGGCATGCTGGAGTCTCCTGGATGCATTTCAATCCTACCTTGGAACCGCCTGATAAATTCCAAACTTGGAGGAAGTTTCTTCAAATTGACATGCATTTCTGTGGGTCTGATGGTGTGGAAAGCGAATTAAAAAATGAACAGACATCTTGTCAGTAGTTTAGGAAGCTGCTGTGGCTTGCTGCTTGTTATTTAGAAAACATGCTGCCCAGGAAGCATGAAATAGTTTAACTGCTTTTAAAAATCCAGGTTCATAGGTAATAATTCACACACTGTCTTGCACAGAAGAGCTCTCTGTTCACAACATGATAATAGTGGCATTTATTTCACAGAAAACAACCACGTTTGGGAGAGTTCAACTGACACCCTCTGCTTTAGAGGCACAGAGAGGAGGCTGTTTTATGTGGTGAGGTAGGTATGTGTGAATCAGGCTTTAGTAATATAATTCACAGTTTTTTCAATTGATAATATCAGCCGTGGATCTAAACACCTCTGTCATCTATCTAAACACCTCTGTGCATACTGTTGAAGTGGTACCTTACAGACAAGGAGCCTAGCAAGGGTAAAACACATGCACACAGAATCAATAGGGGCTGCACATTATCGGCTGAGTAAAGGTTACACCCACCACCATTATAGACCTCTACACTGAGAGTGATTAACACCCTTTATGAATGCCCTTTTCTGTCTCAGTGGAAAGAGCTGCACATCACTCCAGGTCTGGCCACTCCTACTACTGACAGCCCCAATCACGGCTTGGTTTTATAATTATAGTCTGTGGTTGGTCCTCATTGACGAGGTCTAGCATGAGACTTGTGAAGAGCTTCCGTGATGAATGTTAGAAGATTTTTAACACCAGCGCTGTATATATTTCTCTTGTTATTTGACACAGCTCAATTCCCAGAGGTAGATAACCTTGGCCCTTCCATTCAACTCTTTTTTCTAACTAGGCACTTTATGAGTAAATTGAACCAAATGAATGTCTGAGCAGGTTGTTAAGTGCTATTAAACTTGGTTTGGAGGAGCCCTGGGGACTGCAGTGCCCATTCCCAGGTATTTGTGTTCAGGACTACATGGCATACCATCGATAGATAAAACAGTAGACGGTATCATTTAAAAACCCTTGAGGAAGAAACAAAGTGCATTCTAAAATATGCTGTTTTTGATTCTTTATCTTTTGTTTTAGTTTATAATATTTCTCTTAAAAATATATATTAACACAAACATTTTAAAGCCGATGAGAAACCTTGAATTTTACATTAATGCTAACCCTTAAAAAAAATCACTTTTAAAAATCACATGTCTTGTAAGCAGGGTGGAACAAATTACTTTGTATGCTGTGAGCTTTCAGGGTGGCCAACATTTTCAAAAAGGGACAATATTGGGAGACGTGTTCATGTTGCACACACATTGCTTTTGCAGGCTTTGTTTTCATGTAATGGGTGTTTGTTTTTTATTATCTTTAAATTGTGGGAGGGGAACTATATACAATCGATGTGCCAGAGGACTAGCTCCATAAAATTCCAGGGAACTCTGTACATTAAATGCCAGGAAACTATTTTCTGTGTGCATAAAATGCGCCGAGCATCAAACAAAACTTATCACCATTATAACACATTTATTTTTGAAAAAAAATAAGGTATATATATATATATATATACAGCTCTGGAAAAAATTAAGAGACCACTGCAAAATTATCAGTTTCTCTGGTTTTACTATTTATAGGTATGTGTTTGGGTAAAATGAACATTTTTGTTTTATTCTATAAACTACTGACAACATTTCTCCCAAATTCCAAATAAAAATATTGTCATTTGGAGCATTTATTTGCAGAAAATGACAACTGGTCAAAATAACAAAAAAGATGCAGTGTTGTCAGACCTCGAATAATGCAAAGAAAATAAGTTCATATTCATTTTTAAACAACACAATACTAATGTTTTAACTTAGGAAGAGTTCAGAAATCAATATTTGGTGGAATAACCCTGATTTTCAAGCACAGCTTTCATGCGTCTTGGCATGCTCTCCACCAGTCTTTCACATTGATGTTGGGTGACTTTATGCCACTCCTGGTGCAAAAATTCAAGCAGCTCGGCTTTGTTTGATGGCTTGTGACCATCCATCTTCCTCTTGATCACATTCCAGAGGTTTTCAATGTCCTTCACAAAGACAAATCTGCCCGATTCCAGCCTTGCTGAAGCACCCCCAGATGAGTCCAATTTTCAGCTTTGCCCAACACCTGGTCGTCTAATGGTTAGACGGAGACCTGGAGAGGCCTACAAGCCACAGTGTCTCGCACCCACTGTGAAATGTGGTGGAGGATCGGTGATGATCTGGGGGTGCTTCAGCAAGGCTGGAATCGGGCAGCTTTGGCATGAATCAAGCCAAGTACAAGGTTGTCCTGGAAGAAAACTTGCTTCCTTCTGCTCTGATAATGTTCCCCAACTCTGAGGATTGGTTTTTCCAGCAGGACAATGCTCCATGCCACACAGCCAGGTCAATCAAGGTGTGGCCAGCCCAATCTCCAGACCTGAACCCCATTGAAAACCTCTGGAATGTGATCAAGAGGAAGATGGATGGTCACAAGCCATCAAACAAAGCCGAGCTGCTTGAATTTTTGCACCAGGAGTGGCATAAAGTCACCCAACATCAATGTGAAAGACTGGTGGAGAGCATGCCAAGACGCATGAAAGCTGTGCTTGAAAATCAGGGTTATTCCACCAAATATTGATTTTTGAACTCTTCCTAAGTTAAAACATTAGTATTGTGTTGTTTAAAAATGAATATGAACTTATTTTCTTTGCATTATTCGAGGTCTGACAACACTGCATCTTTTTGTTATTTTTGACCAGTTGTCATTTTCTGCAAATAAATGCTCCAAATGACAATATTTTTATTTGGAATTTGGGAGAAATGTTGTCAGTAGTTTATAGAATAAAACAAAAATGTTCATTTTACCCAAACACATACCTATAAATAGTAAAACCAGAGAAACTGATAATTTTGCAGTGGTCTCTTAATTTTTTCCAGAGCTGTATATATATATATATATATATATACAGTACTGTGCAAAAGTTTTAGGCAGGTGTGAAAAAATGCTGTAAAGTAAGAATGCTTTCAAAAATAGACATGTTAATAGATTATATTTATCAATTAACTAAATGCAAAGTGAGTGAACAGAAGAAAAATCTAAATCAAATCCATATTTGGTGTGACCACCCTTTGCCTTCAAAACAGCATCAATTCTTCTAGGTACACTTGCCCAAAGTCAGGGATTTTGTAGGCATATAGTCAGGTGTATGATTAAACAATTATACCAAACAGGTGCTAATGATCATCAATTCAATATGTAGGTTGAAACACAATCATTAACTGAAACAGAAACAGCTGTGTAGGAGGAATAAAACTGGGTAGGGAACAGCCAAACTCAGCTAACAAGGTGAGGTTGCTGAAGACAGTTTACTGTCAAAAGTCATACACCATGGCAAGACTGAGCATAGCAACAAGACACAAGGTAGTTATACTGCATCAGCAAGGTCTCTCCCAGGCAGAAATTTCAAGGCAGACAGGGGTTTCCAGATGTGCTGTCCAAGCTCTTTTGAAGAAGCACAAAGAAACGGGCAACGTTGAGGACCGTAGACGCAGTGGTCGGCCAAGGAAACTTACTGCAGCAGATGAAAGACACATCATGCTTACTTCACTTCGCAATCGGAAGATGTCCAGCAGTGCCATCAGCTCAGAATTGGCAGAAAACAGTGGGACCCTGGTACACCCATCTACTGTCCGGAGAAGTCTGGTCAGAAGTGGCCTTCATGGAAGACTTGCGGCCAAAAAGCCATACCTCCGACGTGGCAACAAGGCCAAGCAACTCAACTATGCACGAAAACACAGGAACTGGGGTGCAGAAAAATGGCAGCAGGTGCTCTGGACTGATGAGTCAAAATTTGAAATATTTGGCTGTAGCAGAAGGCAGTTTGTTCGCCAAAGAGCTGGAGAGCGGTACACGAATGAGTGTCTGCAGGCAACAGTGAAGCATGGTGGAGGTTCCTTGCAAGTTTGGGGCTGCATTTCTGCAAATGGAGTTGGGGATTTGGTCAGAATTAATGGTCTCCTCAATGCTGAGAAGTACAGGCAGATACTTATCCATCATGCAATACCATCAGGGAGGCATCTGATTGGCCCCAAATTTATTCTGCAGCATGACAACGACCCCAAACATACAGCGAAAGTCATTAAGAACTATCTTCAGCGTAAAGAAGAACAAGGAGTCCTGGAAGTGATGGTATGGCCCTCACAGAGCCCTGATCTCAACAGTACTGTGTATATATATATATATATATATATATATATATATATATATATATATATATATGATGGACATTGACTAAATGTTTTTGGTTTCTTTTTAATCACTTGATCATTCATCCTTGACCATGACACGCTTGAGTGACTATGACTGAAGCATATGCACTTAATCACCTAATAAGTGAGACAGCTGATTGGACACTGGATATGGAGTGATTTCAGCTGTTGAATTGGAAGCTTGAATAAAAGCAATAAAGAAAATCACAGAAAAAAACAATATGCCAGGTCTGTCAAGAGAGCAGCGCCTTCATACAATTGGCGTTTCGCTCCTCACCAGTTCAGTACTGCTTTCATTCCTCGTGCAAGCTTCAATTCACAGTCACAAGACCGACAGGAGTGTTGGTGCAGTACTGTGTGATACACTTGGGTAAGCTCTGTAGCAACATCTTGGGTATCCAATGTTTCATTGGGCTTGCTGAAGTCCCTGAATGTTGCTCAGTCCCTGACCACCTTCCGGCACCTCCTCAAGACACACCTGTTCAGACAGCATCTGTAAACCTCACAACCCTTGACTATACTGGACTATATGGCCCCCAATTGTATCAGTAGTTGAATCACCTTGCAGTGAACTGCTCCACATTTTGCTGTATTCTACTGCTGCACTCAATTCTAACTATTTTCTGTATCTTGTACTTTTTTTATTCTTAAAGGTTACTTGAATTTACATTTTTTTGTAATTGCTCTTATTTGAAATCGTTCTTAGCCATTGATTGTACTACTTGTTCTGAATGGAATTTACTCTTATAAACACATATTTATTATAAATGTAACTGCTCTTAGTCAAAATCACTCTCAAATGTAATTATTTACTGTGTTTATTTTCTCATTTGAATTTGCTCATATGTACTACTGACTTTATTGTATTTTATAACTGCTCTTATCTGTAATGTGATATTTCATAATGTGATATTTTGCAATGTGATACTTTGTATTGTGATACTTTGTAACTGTAAGTCACCCTGGATAAGGGTGTCTGCTAAGAAAAAAATAATAATAATAATAATGTTGCATACCACCGGCATGATGCTTCACACCTGACTCGCCGCAGTGACTGATGCCGTATTCTTTTTTACACAATTTACATAATGCCTTTGTAACACAGTCTTATGATTGAATCCAGGTGTCATTTCTTTCCCACTCCGTTCAGTCTCTTTTGCTTTTTAGTGACAGGTTCATCAACAACACCAGCCATCATAACACTTAGCCAGTAAAACTGTGCAGAAGCATACTGTGATAAATATGCAAGTGTAAGTAGTAGTGCAACATAGGAAGGTGAGGGTCTATAGTTGCATTACTACAGAGCAAAATTTATCACAAAGAATATGTGGATACGTCTTTAAATTACCCCACAGAGTAGCTGCCGTAGGGCTCCACTGGTGGGATGGCTAAAGGGGTTAATTAATAGCAGCTGGAAGGGGGGAGGGGAGCATTATATGAGGTGGCGAATAGCGAGGTGCAGGACAGAACAGCAACATGGCAGTCTGTGCAGGAGCGAGCATTAGTCGGTGTATAGAAACGAGTGTTTGAAAAAGTAAGCAACGTGACCAAGAGCGTGGGTTTCGTTTACAAGAAAGCATCAGACCAGGAACAAACGGAATACTTTGGAGGATAGCAGCGAAACAAACTGTGGACACGGGAAGACAACTACGGTGCAGCAAGGTAGTTAAAATAAACTTCTAAATATTCTAAACGGGAGTGTGGTTGGGAGTTTAGAAGCAACCCTGTGTTGTATGTTTTACGCTGGGAGCTGTGAATGAAGACAGCAGCCAAAGACTGTTTTATTCCTGTTTTAACACGAGCATGGAGCGTGTTGACTTTGTTTTTTAAAGCGTGTTAACTGAACTTGGAGTGCATAGTTCAGGAGAAACACCGCTTGTAAAATAACGCTGGCACCGGAGACTGTACCATTTAATAATAAACAGCACTGTGCTCAAACCGTGCCTGTTTAAAGGACTGTGTTCTATGCAAAAGGAACACCAGGTCACGCGGTGACGAGAAATCCCTGCAGTATATAACTGTGTTTGGAACCATGAGTAATGGACTGTTTAATAGAGAGTCAACACAGTTAATTTCAAGACTTTTATTTTTAATTGTTGGCTGGAACAAGTACGTGGTATTTTGAGTTGGCTCTGTTGGGGAAAACGAGCCTGGTTGTTTTCTTCAGTTGTACTTTATGAATGCTGGGATTACTTCATCCTCTTTGCCCGGGACTTACCTGAAGGGGGCACCCTTGTTCATCGGGGGAACCTGGAAACAGAAAGAAAGTTTGTGCACAACCCTGAGCACGGATAATACAATTGCAAAGGCTAGAAAGGAAAACTTACCTGGGAGTCCTCCTGGTGGCGAGTGGTGGAATTACAGGCCAGGAGACTTACAAGTGACTGAACTCTTAACACCGCAGAGTGTGTGAGGCGGTGTTTTGTGTTTAAGTTGGGTGAGGGCTAGCCTTGCCCAACGGTTGAGACTAGGGACCTGAAGCAGTTAAGACTAGGGCCCGGTGAGTGGGCTAGGTTTTTATTTTCTGGCAACCCTTTTGAAAGTGTGTTTTTTTTTTCCACTGTAAATAAACCCTCACTTAGACTTCATTTCCTGCCTCTTGTCTGGTCTTTCGTCAGGTTACCACCCCAAAACAGAGCTCCAAGCTCACATATGGTGTCAGAAGTGGGATGGTAATTTCTGATTAACTTACAGACCCATATTTTTTTTTTATAACTGAGAGTACCTTTTTGACAATGGCAGAAGTCAGTGAGCTGGTCCGGGCATTAATGAGCGCCACGGCTGCTCAGCAAGAGAGCACCCGGAAGATGCAAGAGCTCCACTCCGCCTCTCTGCAGGTCCAACAGGAGACCAACAGGCTGCTGCAAGAGCAGCTTAATGGGGCCCGGACTGAGAGAGAGGCCATGTTGCGGCAACTTGCACAGGCCAGAGTGGGGTCGGGCCATTCAGTCGCCATAAAGTCATCTCAGGTATTGCAAAAGATGACCGAGAGTGATGATGTGGAAGCTTTTCTCTTGGCTTTTGAGCGGACAGCCACCAGAGAAGAATGGCCCAAAGAGAAGTGGGCTGGGGTGCTGGCCCCATTCTTAGTGGGGGACGCCCAGAAAGCATATTATGACCTAAGCCCAGTACAAGCTGACAGTTACGATCACCTGAAGGCAGAGATACTGGCTCGGGCAGGGGTGACCATGGCTGTCAGAGCCCAAAAGTACCATGCGTGGACTTACAGCACTACAAGGGCACCACGCTCACAACTGTTTGATTTACTGCATCTGGCCAACCGATGGTTGCAACCAGAGGTGAATTCATCCAAGCAGATGATGGAGGTCTTGGTTATGGCCGCTGAGGATTTGGCCCGACAACCGCAGACTGGTACCTACCGGAAACCAACTAACCAGTGGACTGTAAGGAAAGTACCATCAGACAACGACCCGGGTAAGAACCTGATTTCACTGTCTGAACCAGAAGAGCGGTTTTCAACCGTGAAGGGACTGGTTAGGGTTAACGACTTGGGGGAAGGGGCCAGGAAGGGTTCACCCCGTGATTTTAGTCAGTACCAGTGCTTCCGCTGTCATAAAATAGGCCATATACAGTGCCTTGCGAAAGTATTCGGCCCCCTTGAACTTTGCGACCTTTTGCCACATTTCAGGCTTCAAACATAAAGATATGAAACTGTAATTTTTTGTGAAGAATCAACAACAAGTGGGACACAATCATGAAGTGGAACGAAATTTATTGGATATTTCAAACTTTTTTAACAAATAAAAACTGAAAAATTGGGCGCAAAATTATTCAGCCCCTTTACTTTCAGTGCAGCAAACTCTCTCCGAAGTTCAGTGAGGATCTCTGAATGATCCAATGTTGACCTAAATGACTAATGATGATAAATAGAATCCACCTGTGTGTAATCAAGTCTCCGTGATAAATGCACCTGCACTGTGATAGTCTCAGAGGTCCGTTTAAAGCGCAGAGAGCATCATGAAGAACAAGGAACACACCAGGCAGGTCCGAGATACTGTTGTGGAGAAGTTTAAAGCCGGATTTGGATACAAAAAGATTTCCCAAGCTTTAAACATCCCAAGGAGCACTGTGCAAGCGATAATATTGAAATGGAAGGAGTATCAGACCACTGCAAATCTACCAAGACCTGGCCGTCCCTCTAAACTTTCAGCTCATACAAGGAGAAGACTGATCAGAGATGCAGCCAAGAGGCCCATGATCACTCTGGATGAACTGCAGAGATCTACAGCTGAGGTGGGAGACTCTGTCCATAGGACAACAATCAGTCGTATACTGCACAAATCTGGCCTTTATGGAAGAGTGGCAAGAAGAAAGCCATTTCTTAAAGATATCCATAAAAGTGTCGTTTACAGTTTGCCACAAGCCACCTGGGAGACACACCAAACATGTGGAAGAAGGTGCTCTGGTCAGATGAAACCAAAATCGAACTTTTTGGCAACAATGCAAAACGTTATGTTTGGCGTAAAAGCAACACAGCTCATCACCCTGAACACACCATCCCCACTGTCAAACATGGTGGTGGCAGCATCATGGTTTGGGCCTGCTTTTCTTCAGCAGGGACAGGGAAGATGGTTAAAATTGATGGGAAGATGGATGGAGCCAAATACAGGACCATTCTGGAAGAAAACCTGATGGAGTCTGCAAAAGACCTGAGACTGGGACGGAGATTTGTCTTCCAACAAGACAATGATCCAAAACATAAAGCAAAATCTACAATGGAATGGTTCACAAATAAACATATCCAGGTGTTAGAATGGCCAAGTCAAAGTCCAGACCTGAATCCAATCGAGAATCTGTGGAAAGAACTGAAAACTGCTGTTCACAAATGCTCTCCATCCAACCTCACTGAGCTCGAGCTGTTTTGCAAGGAGGAATGGGCAAAAATTTCAGTCTCTCGATGTGCAAAACTGATAGAGACATACCCCAAGCGACTTACAGCTGTAATCGCAGCAAAAGGTGGCGCTACAAAGTATTAACTTAAGGGGGCTGAATAATTTTGCACGCCCAATTTTTCAGTTTTTTATTTGTTAAAAAAGTTTGAAATATCCAATAAATTTCGTTCCACTTCATGATTGTGTCCCAGTTGTTGTTGATTCTTCACAAAAAATTACAGTTTCATATCTTTATGTTTGAAGCCTGAAATGTGGCAAAAGGTCGCAAAGTTCAAGGGGGCCGAATACTTTCGCAAGGCACTGTAGCTAAGAGTTGTCCCCAATTAGACGAGCCGATGCAATGTAATAGTGCTGAAATATTTTGTGGGAGTATAATTGTGTCTGGGACCCCTGAGGGCCAATACCCTTACATAATAACCGTGTGGGTGAATGGAATTAAGGCTCAGGCTCTCCTTGATTCAGGTAGTGCATTAACCTTGGTAGCCCCAGAGTATGTGACTACAACCAGATTGGAAAGTGACCTTAAGACCGGAATCACTTGCATCCATGGGGATGTGAAATACTATCCTACTAGTCAGGTTAAGATCTCTTGTGAAGGTGGGGAGCACGAGATGAGAGTAGGAGTCATCCCTAGGTTGCCTCACCAAGTGATTCTGGGTAGAGATTATCCAGGTTTTAATAACCTGACCAAATTGGAGGGCCCAATGGTAAATCTAGAGAGGGAAAAAGTCTCCGGAGAGCCTTTTTAGCCTATTTCCCTTTTCTGACTCGGATATTTTTGGGGAGGAGAGAGAACCTCCTATAAATCACGCAGGCAGCGAAGACAGGAAAAAGGGGCCCACCCCAACCCACCGTTTTAGTTGGACAGGTTGCAAAGCGAGGGCAAAGGGAGTGAGCACTCAGTGTACCACCGAGGGAATTATAGAGGAAACGGGAGAGGTGGAATTGGAGGTAGACCCAGAGAGGGGTTCGGAAACCTGGTGTGAGTCCTTCTCTCCCAGTTCTGAGCAATTTGGTAGGGAACAAGGGAATGACCCTACCTTGGTGAATATAAAAGAAAGGGTGGTGGCGGTGAATGGGGTACCCATAGAGAATGTGACTATCAACCCATTAGAAAACTTTGTGATCAAGAATGATCTGGTATATCGGAATACAATACTGAATGGAAGTCCAGTAGAGCAGTTGCTGGTGCCTAAGTTGTTCAAATACAGTTTTACAGTTGGCGATAATCACCTGTTTGGAGCTCATTTAGGGGAGAGAAAACGTTACAGAGAGTGTTGCAACGGTTTTACTGGTTAGGGATAAGGAAGGACGTAGAGAGGTTCTGTAAATCTTGTCCTAGGTGTCAGAAAGCCAGTCCCCGGCCCCACCTTAGAGCCCCATTAGAGGCCATGCCGATTATTGATGTTCCGCTTGAGCGCATAGCCATGGACCTGGTAGGACCCTTGAACAAGTCAGCCAGGGGACACGAGTATATTTTAGTAATCTTAGACTATGCTACTCGTTACCCTGAAGCCATCCCATTAAGGAATACGGCTTCCAAAACGATTGCCAAAGAGTTGGTTCATGTGTTTACCCGTGTCGGGATACCTAAGGAGATCCTTACTGATCAAGGTACCCCCTTTATAAGTAAGCTAATGAAAGATCTGTGTAGGCTATTGCGTATTAAACCAATTCGTACCTCCGTTTACCATCCTCAAACGGATGGCTTAGTGGAGAGGTTTAATCAAACATTAAAGGCAATGTTGAGAAAGGTGATTAGTCAGGACGGCAAGGAATGGGACTTGTTACTTCCATATTTAATGTTTGCGGTTAGGGAGGTGCCACAGTCTTCGACGGGGTTTTCACCATTTGAATTGTTATATGGAAGACAACCGCGAGGCATACTGGATATAGCAAAGGAGAGTTGGGAGGAACAGAAAGTCCCAGGGAAGAATATTGTTGAGCATGTGTTGCAGATGAAGGATCGAATTGAAAAAGTGACACCCATTGTTCAAGGTCATTTAAAGCAGGCTCAGGCTAGACAAGCAGAACATTATAATAGAACTGCGAAAAGACGCACTTTTAACCCTGGGGATCGAGTAATGGTATTGGTGCCTGTACCTGAGAGTAAATTGTTTACACACTGGCAGGGCCCCTATGAGGTGATTGAAGCAGTAGGGCCGGTAAACTATAAAATAAGTCAACCAGACAGACGCAAAACAGAACAGATTTATCACATAAATTTGTTAAAGCCATGGGTCGAACGAGAGGTCCTAATGTCCAAGGTTGTTACACCTCAGAATGGTAAGATAAATATTGGACCCTCCTTAACTCAGGAACAAAGGGATGAGGTTCAAGAGCTAGTCAAACAAAACCTTGACGTATTTTCTAGTTTACCAGGTAGGACTAAGGTGATACAACATACCATTACAACTCCGAGGGAATCAGAGTGAAGGTTCGCCTTACAGAGTGCCGGAGGCAAAAAGAGAGGATATGCACAAAGAAATTGAGAACATGATCAAACTTGATGTTATTGAGGAATCGTCAAGTCCGTGGAGTAGCCCCATTGTAATGGTGGCTAAACCTAACGGGACTTGGAGATTCTGCAATGACTTTAGACAGTTAAATAAGGTGTCAAAATTTGATGCATATCCCATGCCGAGAGTAGACGAGCTTATCGAAAGGTTAGGTAAGGCTAAATACTTAACAACATTAGATCTCACTAAAGGTTACTGGCAAATTCCCTTGAGCCCAGAATCAAAAGAAAAAACAGCCTTTTCTACTCCGAGGGTTTGTATCAATATAAGGTGATGCCATTTGGGTTGCATGGGGCCCCAGCGACGTTCCAACGATTGATGGATAAGGTACTGAGACCACATGCAGAATACGCATCAGCCTATATTGACGATATAGTAATCTTCTCAGAAGACTGGGACAGTCATGTAGCTAAATTAAAAGCGGTATTACAAAGCTTGAGAGAAGCTTCATTAACAGCTAATCCAGAAAAGTGCTTCATTGGGCTGACTGAAGCTAAATATTTGGGTTACATTGTGGGAGGAGGGGCTATCAAACCACAAGTGGACAAAGTAGATGCCATCAGAGATTGGCCAATTCCGCAAACTAAGAAGCAAGTAAGGGCGTTCTTAGGCTTGGCAGGATATTATCGACGGTTTGTACCGAATTCTCGCCGGTGGCAACTCCACTGACAGAGTTAATTAGGAAAACCGCTCCTAATAAAGTAAAATGGACGGAGTCAACGGAAGAGGCGTTTGTAAAGTTGAAAGATATTCTATGTAGTGGGCCAGTATTAGGGGTGGCCGATTTTACAAAACCTTTCATAGTGCAGACAGATGCCTCGAAGTAGGGGTGGGAGCAGTCCTTTCCCAAATAATTGGTGGTGAAGAACATCCCATAATGTACCTGAGTAGAAAGTTGTTGCCAAGAGAACGGAATTACGCAGTGGTAGAAAAGGAATGTTTGGCAGTTCGATGGGCCATAGAAAGCTTAAAATACTATCTTTTAGGGCGTGAATTCACACTGGTCACGGATCATTCACCTTTAAAGTGGATGAAAGAAAACAGAGAGAAGAACGCAAGAGTGACCAGGTGGTTTTTGGCATTACAACCGTACAGGTTCAAAATAGAACATAGGAGCGGGTAAGGAATGCAAATGCTGATGGTTTGTCTCGGGTACATGAGAAGGGGAAGGAAGTTTCGCTTAAACCGGTTGGTTTTAGCTGGGGAAAAGGATGTGTGATAAATATGCAAGTGTAAGTAGTAGTGCAACATAGGAAGGTGAGGGTCTATAGTTGCATTACTACAGAGCAAAATTTATCACAAAGAATATGTGGATACGTCTTTAAATTACCCCACAGAGTAGCTGCCGTAGGGCTCCACTGGTGGGATGGCTAAAGGGGTTAATTAATAGCAGCTGGAAGGGGGAGGGGAGCATTATATGAGGTGGCTGAATAGCGAGGTACGGGACAGAACAGCAACATGGCAGTCTGTGCAGGAGCGAGCGTTAGTCGGTGTATAGAAACGAGTGTTTGAAAAAGTAAGCAACGTGACCAAGAGCGTGGGTTTCGTTTACAAGAAAGCATCAGACCAGGAACAAACGGAATACTTTGGAGGATAGCAGCGAAACAAACTGTGGACACGGGAAGACAACTACGGTGCAGCAAGGTAGTTAAAATAAACTTCTAAATATTCTAAACGGGAGTGTGGTTGGGAGTTTAGAAGCAACCCTGTGTTGTATGTTTTACGCTGGGAGCTGTGAATGAAGACAGCAGCCAAAGACTGTTTTATTCCTGTTTTAACACGAGCATGGAGCGTGTTGACTTTGTTTTTAAAGCGTGTTAACTGAACTTGGAGTGCATAGTTCAGGAGAAACACCGCTTGTAAAATAACGCTGGCACCGGAGACTGTACCATTTAATAATAAACAGCACTGTGCTCAAACCGTGCCTGTTTAAAGGACTGTGTTCTATGCAAAAGGAACACCAGGTCACGCGGTGATGAAAAATCCCTGCAGTATATAACTGTGTTTGGAACCACGAGTAATGGACTGTTTAATAGAGAGTCAACACAGTTAATTTCAAGACTTTTATTTTTAATTGTTGGCTGGAACAAGTACGTGGTATTTTGAGTTGGCTCTGTTGGGGAAAACGAGCCTGGTTGTTTTCTTCAGTTGTACTTTATGAATGCTGGGATTACTTCATCCTCTTTGCCCGGACTTACCTGAAGGGGCACCCTTGTTCATCGGGGAACCTGGAAACAGAAAGAAAGTTTGTGCACAACCCTGAGCACGGATAATACAATTGCAAAGGCTAGAAAGGAAAACTTACCTGGGAGTCCTCCTGGTGGCGAGTGGTGGAATTACAGGCCAGGAGACTTACAAGTGACTGAACTCTTAACACCGCAGAGTGTGTGAGGCGGTGTTTTGTGTTTAAGTTGGGTGAGGGCTAGCCTTGCCCAACTGTTGAGACTAGGGACCTGAAGCAGTTAAGACTAGGGCCCGGTGAGTGGGCTAGGTTTTTATTTTCTGGCAACCCTTTTGAAAGTGTGTTTTTTTTTCCACTGTAAATAAACCCTCACTTAGACTTCATTTCCTGCCTCTTGTCTGGTCTTTCGTCAGGTTACCACCCCAAAACAGAGCTCCAAGCTCACAATACGTATACGCATGCCAGGGCCCCGGACGCACAGACGCACGCACCAAAAACACATGACGCATCCTGCATCATATGACTGCCGGTTAACGTGATTGGATAGCCGCAGAGATGCAAACAACTCACTCAAATAACATGCCCTAAACTAGTAGACTATGCTGTTGCACTGCGAGACAGTACAGCAGCCACATATACAGAATTACCTGATGAGAAAATCAAAATTTCACATTTTTCGCCTGGGTTTTCAACGTTTACTCTAAAAATCGGGACAAATGGACAGTACCTCAATCAGGACGCAGGACAAAGCCCCTAATATCGGGAAGATCCTGATTTTATCGTGTCTTCTGGTCACCCTAGGCTGGCTCCAAGAAAAGATTGGCTCTGCGAGACCAACAGGGCGGTGCAGATTCTGACAGTTAAGCAGAAAGTTGTGTTGTATATCCTGTAAATGCTTAGTAGCTAATGTGGGGACTTTACGGTAACATCTACTGGCCATATTAACATTGAAGCATTTGGCAACCAGATGACCTGATTTGAATCACCCTGCTTGTAAGCATCAACTTCTTAAATGTTGAGGCAGCCTCTGACATGCAAGTTCTAATAGTGCTGAAATGTCTTTCCTGAATATTTGGGAAGCTTCTGGAAGTCCTAACTGTTGCATGTTTCTTACATAATGAGACAAAGTCATTTCATTTCGCTCCAGGGATCAGGGTCTGTCTTGTTACACATTGCGATTACAAAATACATCATTGTGACAGGATGACTGGGCGGTGATGTCACGGCAGAAACAGGAACAAAAACGACAGAGAGGTGGAGTTTGGTGGAGTTGAGCGAATGCTTTTGCTCAGCATTTAATACATAAACCGAACAGAAAATAAAAGGTTTGAACACAAAACAGGACACGGCACTCGTCGCCAAAAATAAACAGACAAACAAAACGCACTAAACAGTAAACAAAACAGTGGACGGACAGACAAACGAAACACGGTGAGTGAAATCATAGACTTAGTTTTACTTTTTAAGTTTCTCCTCCTCCACACCCGTTCTCCACTCACCGAACACCCAACCCCGAGTGAGTGAAAACATGCAGCTTTTATGCAGTTGTACCGAGACTCGATTGCTAGTCAATCATTCAATTGGAATCTCGGTACAACTGCACGTGAATTAATTAAAGTGCAATTCCCCGTGCTCACATATTATTACTTTTTACTTGCACGTGATGTGATGTGCCATCCTCGTGCCTAAATACAAATATACAATTTAAACACACGTGAAACACAGACCCGCTTATATCCCGTGTACCAATGCCTATACACCAACACTTACACACAACACGTAACATATAACATACACAGGGGGGCACTTTGCCACAATCATATAAAATTAAACAATATCTAATTTTCCTAAAGATTCCTTGACACAAGTTTCATAAAAATTCACTGCCAAAATTCACAAAATCTAATTATCGTTTAAGTGACATACCGAATCCCTTGAATATAACACGCAATCTGCATATAGCATGCATGATGGCGCGGTTTTGGATTACCTCCTACTATAACTGCCTCCTGCATAGACGGGATTACAGGGGGCAAGGAGGCACAAAATGCAGCAGTTTATATTTAGCTATCTAATTAAATAGTGTAACTTTTCTTGAAATTAATGCTTGTTGACCCATCACTGTTGACCAATACAGTACTTGGTGGCAGTGGGTACAGAGGAAATGTTTAGTACGAAAGGCTTTTCAAAATGGAAAAAGACAACTGAACAACATGGCGATGTTTCACTAGGGGTGGATTTGTTTTGCACACACGCGCCACCCCCACCGCCCACCAACATTTTGGACCCAATTTCCGCCTATGACCTCCTGTAGTCTGCCCTAGCGAAATACCCCTATAGAGTACTATAACCCATATGCACAGCTGTGGCAATGTGGCTTGCAGTGTGCAGGTGTAGAGGTGATGCAATGTTCAAACAACAATAAACAACAGAGTTCGTGGTCCAAACAATTCTTTATTTTGTTGCATGGTTTGGCACCATTAAATGTGTAATTGCACAGCTAAACAATAGGGAGTTTCAATCCAGAAATAATAATAATACAGGCACGGCTCTGTGTCCTTTCTCGCGGTGCTCCCATGCTGGTGGTGAATACAGTGATTGTGACTTGTGCAGTATTTATAATCTGGGTTGGATACTGGCTTGACAGTAACAGCTCCCAGTTGTTAGCCGTCTACTAATTACAAAGCAAACACTATTAATACAAAACAAAACTCACAAAAACGCTCACGGTTAGTTTACAGTTTTTGGAATCCGTCCGTAACCATAACAAAGGAACAGATCGCTCGGCCACATCCCCTGATATACCATCAGTCACGCCCCCTTTGTTAGCGAGTACAATCACATCTCATGACTGATACATCACCTACCGCAGTAAGGTGCTGACTTTTAGTACTGTGGCTTCGCCCCCTTTTTGGATGGCTGACTTCCGACTGACCCTGGAATGAACTGTCAAACCATCCAGTCCGGGGCACACGGTTCCTGTTATACAGCACCCTCACAGGTCGAGAGGGAGATTGTTGACTCGGATTCATTCGCTCTCTGTCACAACAGCAAATTTATAAAACACAGGATCGTTCCTAAACAGATGTGTGAATTCTGCAAAAAACTACAGGACACACACATGAAAAATATCTCAAAAACAAACACGACAATGGAAATAAAAACAAACCTGCATAGCCTGGAAGTCTAGAAAGGTGACATCAATTTCAAATCTGTGTTTATAAAAAAATCAATATTTGGATAAAAACAGATGTTGAAAAGGTCTTTAAATAAGGAGTTAATGCTCTGTGAATAGGACCTCTTAACATGGACTCAGGTGTCTGTGTTTTATTTTATATTAATAAGACCTTTTGCAAGATTCCATGATAATCCATCACATCCCAGCAGTAGGCTATCAGAGAACTGTTTTACACTTAATCACATTTTACTGACTCATAGCTAAGCAAGTTTTTGTGGCATTCTACAGCAAAGAATCGGGCATTCAGATAATAAGGACAGGGAGACAGAGGAATACGATTAAAGAATTGATACCAGAAGAGATTACTCATGGTGCAACACAGTACATCAGTTTGGCTAGCTGCCAGGACTAAGAAGATTAAAAGCTTCACAAAGCCATTGATGAGGAATTCATTCCCAGGGCTTTTAAGAAGCTGGTTTTAATTGATCCAAGTGACTCTGAGAAAACATTTTATGCTAATGAACACCTACGTTTTTTATACTACATTATTATGCATAGGGTGGGGTGAGACCAAATATTTTTGATACGATTAAGAAATATATTTTTCTAACAGTAATTTGATTATTCGAATAAAAAAACACACAGATTTAATGCTTGTTCTCTTATTATTTATGCATGCACTTAACAGGACCACCCCTGTTCTTTCTGAATCTGGAAGTCCTGACCCCTGACCCCAGTGTTGTGGTGTAAAGTGTACAGGCTGGTTCAAACATTTTTACATCCCTCTTCTACCCCCACCAAGAGTAATTTTTTTAGACCCCTCATCTACCCCGTGTGATGGGGAGCCCTGTCACTATGTATATTTGTGAGTTGTTTATTATGATTTATTGTATTATTATGATTTGTTGTATTATATATGATGGCAGGAAGCCTGTATTGTTATTATTTGTGGTGCGGACAGAAAGTCGCGCCATTTCTATTGTTTATTTTGTTGTACCTCTCGTGAGAATGCGTGACTGTCGGCTCAGTAATTATTGAATTGGCTGACAGTCACGCAGACTAATTTAAACCCGTGTAGAATGCAACCATCTCCGGATTGATGGATTGTTGTTAATCTGGAGATGGTCGCATGTAAATGGAGACCCACGGCTTTTGCAGGGGAGTTCATGAATGGAGAACGAGAGTCAGAAAGAGGAGGTAAAAGAACAACTAAAGAAAACAATTGATATTATATTTATTTATTAACCCCATTGTAATTTTATTTGTAAAGAATATGACAGATTAGCTTAAAACTCATATTGTCAATGTATGACCAGAGTATTTTGAACGGTTTCTATAGTATTGTAAAATGGTCTCTAGTACTGTAAAAACTAACAGTGATCTCTAAATAAATAAACAAATCAATAAATCAAGAGGGTTCTCAAGCTGCATGAGAATTCTTATCTATCTGAGCCTTAGGCTTCCAACAAGGACAATGAACATGGGGAATACCAATCAATGGAAACAGCCTGACATTTGTGAATAATAACTTCGCAGGAGAAATCAGGCTTCCCAGAGCGTTCTCTAAAAAGGTTTTAAACTGACATTCCCCTTGAGCTGAAAAGGGGCTTTCTGGTCTTGCAAATGTACCTGGCATTCTCCCAAACAGTTTATAATCCCATTTCCATTGCACATTGTAAAACCATAAATCAAAACCATAAATCAAAAGTGTTTATACGCATATCCATTAATCAAAAAGGTGCAGGGCACGAATTAGTCCAAATAAGTAAAAAGACAGAATGCCTGCACACTTATGAAGCTCCACATCTTTTATTTAGTTTAAAAACACCATTCCAGGGTAAGCAGTGACGGAGCAATAGCAGGTGCAGGGGGTGCAACTGCACTCGGCCCCACGCACTCGGCCCCCGGAGGGGTTCGAAAGCTTTTTTTCTTTTTAAATTTGTTTATAACAATGATACTATCCTTCACATTTATATTTGCAGATGTTACACATTTGTATCACTGTAGCTGCTGGTGTGCGGTGCCAGTAATTCAGATTGTATCCTCCCTCATTTCAACAGGTATCGCTATTGTCTTAATTATCCTAACTTTTTTCCTGCCGGAGGCTGTTACGAGGCATGTCTTCATGGAAGGTTTTGGGGTACTATTCAGCACAAACATTTGCAGTTATATTCTGTGTGCACGATTCATCCTGTAGTTTAGACGGAAGCTGTTGGGTGCTGCTGTGGGCACCAAAATAAACCACGGTTTCCTATGTGAGACAATTTCTGCAAATGTCTGTGCAGAATTGTGAATTCTGTAATCATTTATGTGATCGCAGAATTGGGGAATCCTGGTAGGATTAGTGATTAAACCTGTTTGTATATGATTTAAAAATAGCGTAGTGTTGGATGTAAAGATGTATCAGACAAAGGATTTAAATCAGACTGCCTTGTTACATTGTTTCAAAGTCAACATTGTTAATAATACTTTGTCTCATTAAGAACAACCATAAAATACAATATTAAACCGGCTTCTAAATTCATAGTGAGTTGAATCTGTCAAACGTCAACCTAAAATGTAATTAGATGCCAGTCTTCACCTCAGTAGAAACGTTGTGAATGACACAGTTTAGTCTCTGGCTGCTACTTTTTCTCTCTGTACCTGAGCAGAGCTCGGAACCTCATCAGACACAGACTCCATGGGGAGTGCGAGGATGTTTGGCCAGGAGCTCGGAACCTCATCAGACACAGACTCCATGGGGAGTGCGAGGATGTTTGGCCAGGAGCTCGGAACCTCATCAGACACAGACTCCATGGGGAGTGCGAGGATGTTTGGCCAGGAGCTTGGAGCCTCATCAGACACAGACTCCATGGGGAGTGCGAGGATGTTTGGCCAGGAGCTCGGAACCTCATCAGACACAGACTCCATGGGGAGTGCGAGGATGTTTGGCCAGGAGCTCGGAACCTCATCATACACAAATTCCATGGGGAGTGCAAGGATGTTTGGCCAGCCTCTTGTGTACAAGGATCCTGGGATGCTAGTTTATTATTACAGGCACTTGCTCATGGGTCTGTAGCTACCTGGATAAACAGATGTGGAAAAATGTTGAGAATTTCAAACTAACTTTCTATTCTCAATAATGAACAATATAACACTTGTACTGTCTTTATAACAATAAATACATTGAAAAAAAGATAAATGTACCTTGATCCAGCACCAGACTCATCTAACAAAACCAATTAAATAACATATGCGCAGTCTCATCTTCAAAGTTACCTGACAGATCAAACATAATGGTTTGCAAAGATGAGCCAATTTAATTACAATTTTAAATACAGTCGCACCCATTAATAGCACAATAGACTTTTTTTTCTTTCAAGATTTTGGAGAAACATTTTCCCCTTCGAATACCAGTGAAGCAGAGACTATAAATCACATTTGAAGAGGGTTTCCAATCAATGACAGACAGCAGTCTTGCTCATACTGCACTTGGTGAAGGCTCTTAGAGCTAACCCTGTCTATTATAGGTCTTGAGACATATCAACTCATTAAAAGGTCTTTCACTTTTGACTGGGACCAATTGAATTGCATCGCATGCAGATAAATAGTGATCACCTTTAATGTTACAAACTCATTTCTATCTTAATTATGTTACATGTTAAATGTTTGCATTGTTTTTATGTTATCCAAAAATCTTTTTGGAAATTGGACCCTTTATCTCAGGAAGCTGTATTTAAAATTTAATAAGGTCAATTTTCTATAAAATGCTGCATTGTCACAAATGTACTAGTTAAATACACTTATACATAAGAAGGAAAAAAAAACAGTAACATTTCTACATAAAAAAAGAATTCTAAAGGTTCCCTGAGAAGCATGTAAACCTTAATCTCTGTATGTAATCTGTTTTGATTTGTATACCTTAATCTCTGTTAAACCCAGTATGTTAAACAATAATTCCTAGGGACCTGAGGGAAATCCTTTTCTAAGTCTATGAATGTAGCTATTGCAATTCTTCTGCCATAATTATTTTAAAGATACCCTAAATGAATGCAAGGATCATCTCTGTCTGAAATTAGATTTGTATAAATACATTTTTTAAAGTTTCCAAAGATGACTAAGCAGTTGTTCCCCATGTATATATAAAAGTAAAAAGGTAAGCAATAGTATTGTGAATAAGTGCTTTGGAGACCGGTAAGTGACTTAGCAGTCTGGTTTGTAGTTATGACTGGTAAAAGTTTAGTTAGTGCTCCTTGGTGGAGTTAGCTTTTGTTTTGTTTATTTTGTGTGTTGTTGAATAAATATACAGTTACCATCCTGTTTTTAAACACATAACGTGTCAGGGTGTACCAGTTCAAGCCTGCAGATCTTTTGTGTACATCCAAAAAAATCCTTTTCATTTTTCAATTGTTTTCATTTTTGTACACTGCAGTTCTCTCCTTCCAAACACACACACTAATATACATACATACACATACATACATACATACACATACATACATACATACACACACACATACACACACACACACACACATATATATATATATATATATACACACACATACACATATATATATATATATACACACACACATATATATATATATATATACACACATATATATATATATATATATATATATATATATATATATATATATATATATATATATATATATATATACTGTGACAACTCTGGAAATGTATGTTATGTTTGTCACTTCCTCTGGACCTTTTACACTGTCATCTAGCATAAAAGAAAGTCAAACTTCCAGGAATGTGGTTCAAACAGGATGGCACCTGTGTGTTTATTATTTACAGTGCTTTAAAAAAAACATCCAAGATAAACAAACAAAAGCCTAACTCCTTTATGGATTTCTAACTAAACAAGCAGATATCCCTAATTAACAGTCCGGGCAGCTAAGCTGCTTACCGGCTCCAAAACACCAGGACTTTTAAGTCCTACCTTGCACAAAAGACTTGGTTCTTGGTTCTTGGTTCTTGGTTCTTGGTTCTTGGTTCTTGGTTCCCTTTTCACACAGCTCACAGGTCATTCTCCTACTCTCCTCAACCAACAGGTTGACCCTGCCCTTTTTAAAAGTCTCCCAATTGTTTAATTGAGGGCAGCTGTTGAATCAATTACCCAATCACCTTATAATTATGCCATCTAAAATGGCTGCCGATCAGTCCCATGACCTCCTGGGAATTGAAGTCCTGTTGCCCAGACCAACAGGACTACATCTCTTTAAAACGGGTACAGACTGTGCAAAATCCGTGGCCCAAAATACTGGCCCTCGACCACAGTGCCCCACACTTCATCACACACCCCCCTCCCCAGCTCAGACTCGAGGGGTTGAGCGACACCGGACAACAAACAATGAACTCTGGACAACCTGTCTGCATTCCCCTGCTTTGCACCAGCTCTATGTTCAATTACAAAATTGAATGTTTGTAAACTTAAGAAACACCTTGTGACCCTTGCATTCTTTTCCTTGCTTTGGTGCATTCAAGTAAGAGGGGCATGGTCAGTAATCAATGTAAACTGCCTCCCTAAGAGATAGTATCTTAACATTTCCAGTGCCCACTTAATGGCTAAGCATTCTTTTTCTACCACTGCATAGTTTTGTTCCTGTGGATTAAGTTTCCTGCTCAAGAACATAACAGGGTGTTCTTCACCTTCCACTTCTTGTGATAATACTGCCCCTAGCCCAACCTCAGAGGCGTCAGTTTGCACAATAAACCTTTTGTTAAAATCAGGGGTGATTAACACGGGTTGTGCACACTGAGCATTTTTAAGTATTTGGAACGCGGATTCAGCCTCCGCACCCCACTTTACCATTAGTGGCCCTTTTGCTTTGGTCAGATCTGTAAGAGGAGCAGCAATTGTGGCAAACCCTGCGATGAACCGCCTATAATACCCAGCTAAACCGAGGAAGGCCTTCACCTGTTTTTTATTGACAGGTCTGGGCCAATTCCTAATAGCCTCTAGCTTGTCTATTTGGGGTTTTATCACCCCACGTCCAATTGTGTACCCCAAATACTTTGCCTCCTCCAGACCAATGATGCATTTGGTTGGATTTGCAGTTAGCCCAGCAACTCTTATGGAATTTAAAACAGCCTGAACCTTCTGTAAATGTGTGTCCCAGCTAGTACTATGCACTACCACATCATCTAGATAGGCGGCGGCATACTCCCTATGGGGTTTTAAAATCTTATCCATTAAACGCTGGAACGTTGCGGGAGCCCCATGAAGACCGAAGGGTAGTACGTTATACTGGAATAGGCCCTCAGGAGTGGAGAATGCCGTTTTGGCTTTGGCCCGTTCAGTGAGTGATACTTGCCAGTAGCTAAATCTAAAGTGGTGAGATAAAGTGGATGTCTCCCATATAAAAGCTCAAAGGGAGAAAACCCTGTCGAAGCTTGCGGTACCTCTCGAATAGCAAACATTAAGTAGGGCAACAAAAAATCCCAGTTTTTCCCGTCTTTATCTATTACTTTACGTAGCAGAGATTTTAAAGTCTTGTTGAACCTCTCCATGAGACCATCGCTCTGGGGATGGTAAACAGAAGTTTTTAAGTGTTTAATTTTTAACAACTTGCACAACTCACTAGTGACTTTGGACATGAATGGAGTCCCCTGGTCAGTCAGTATTTCCTTCGGGATACCAACACGGCTAAACATGAGCATGAGCTCTTTTGCAACCGTCTTAGCACTAGTGTTGCGAAGAGGTATTGCTTCGGGATACCGAGTGGCATAGTCTAAAATGACTAAAATGTGTTGGTGCCCCCTAGCGGATTTCCCCAGTGGTCCTATGAAATCCATTGCTAATCGCTCAAACGGCACTTCAATTATTGGCAGTGGCACTAAAGGACTCCGGAAAGCTTTAAACGGGGCTGTCTGTTGACATTCAGGGCAAGACGTGCAGTGTCGTTCTATATCGGCGTGTACGCCTATCCAATAAAACCTTCTCAAAATTCTGTCCTTTGTTTTCTTAATACCCAAATGACCTCCAAGAACATGACCATGGGCAAGATCCAGTACTGTACGTTTATAGGAACGTGGCACCAGTAACTGTTCTGTTATATCTTCCCCGGTTTTTTCTACACGATATAACAAATCATTTTTTGTATAAAATGAGGGTAGGTCAAAGGAATCTCTGGGTTAACAGGAGTTCCGTTTATTATGCGTACACCTTCCCTTGCACTGTTCAAAGTGGGGTCCCTTAACTGGGCAGTAGCAAAATTCTCGGAGTTAACCTCCGGTAAGTCTAACTCAGCAACACTGTCGGTGTCATTATCATGGGAGGTACCTGGGTTCTCTTGATCATGTTCTTCTCCTAATAAAACCTTCACCAGCTGGGTTTTCTCACACACATCAAAAGGAAACAATTCCCCTAGCTCACCACCCTGTAGCTCCAACTCGGCCACGTCATTTTGTAGCAATTCCCATGCTACATAATGTGGGTGTAAGTCTCACCCACCTGTCCCTTTAATTAGGGTCAGTAGCCTGGCCAGGTTAAAACTTCATTTCCCATAGTTCCTTGCAACCACCCTCTGTTCATCCTCTCTCCCCATTGGCTCATTCAGATTTCCACCCCTCCAATCTCAGAGCTCCTTAGTAGCCATCACTTGTATTAAAGCTGGCTAATCAGGCCTGAGGGGACTCCTTTCTCAGAGGAATCCATTAAACTACAGCATTTTCTCTACTTAAATTTCAGTGAATCCATTACCATCCTTAGATAATTCCAGTGCATCCGTTCATTTTGTTTTGTTGCTGCGCTTTGTCTAAACTGCTCTTTTGTTTTCACTGTTACTTGTTTAAGTTTAGCTGTTTTTCTAGGTCTGTTTAGTGTTTGTTGTTTTATGTGTGACAGCCTCCATTTTTCCTGATCCTCCTGATTTTTCCAAACAACTGTTCACCATTCAACTCAACACTACTGGACAGTCTCAACAATTTCAACGTACTCAATGTTTTCAACCTTCTACAATCACCATCATTTCGGGACACTTTGCTGGACTGCCTTATTTGTGGGTGAGATCATTTCTTTTTTGTTTGGATTTTTTCTACTTTAATTTGATACTTTGTTTCCTGTATTTTTTCTGTTACTTTGTATGGATTTCAATTACCCTGCTATTACTGGACTTGTTGGGCCTACCTGTCATTCTCCCACCATTGCCACAGAGACTGTTAAATGTAATTGTTTCCACAAAACACTGTTCTCATCTGTATCTATTTATTTATCTTTTGTCTATCTGTGTGGGTTGTGTTTGTGGGTGTGGGTTTATTGGAGACCCTCCGGACACCATTCATTTCTACTTTGTGAAACTGTTTAGCCTTCTGTTTGTCCCTACATACTTATCTATACCATCTTATTTCTTACCTGTTACCTGCAATTATTTGAATTCCTGTCTTATCATTATTCATTTAATTCAGTTGTTCATTTTTTCATTTGTTGACATTATTGTTCAGAATAATAAACTGGTTGTTCGTGAAATTGACACCTCTGACGTCCCTGCTTT